>OX244043.2:45907495-47107495 GCA_945859785.2 Tridacna gigas
GCATTTTCTTGTCTGGCTTACATTTCCTTTGGGATGCGCACTTCCAGTTAGTAATCCCGACTGATGACTATATTTGGTGAGGTTTTCTAATATTTTACGTTTCTGCAGTCCCTGGTGTGAACAAACTCTTTACCACATGCCAAAATTTTAGACTTGTCCAAACTGAATGCATTTGCAGACAACAAATTAGATATGATGAAAATGATGGTATTTATCTTTAACCCTTTATCGCATTGCAGGAATTTAACTCTTTACCAGACAACAAATTTTTAGACTAGTCCAAATTGAAAGCATCATTGCAGACGACAAAATGAATGTGACTCAAAAATTTCAATTTGCTTTGGCAAGGCTAGAAAACATTGTGGGAAAAGGAGAAAATGCTGGTTACCAGCATTTTCTCCTTTTCCCACAATGTTTTCAAAAGGCTTTTTTCTCAGGGTCGTTTAAAGTCGGGATTGTGTGGTAAAGGGTTAAGGACAAAAATTCAAATATTTTTCAAATGATATTACTTGTCCTGGAATTGGTAGAAAACATCGTTGGTAAAGGAGAAAATGCTGGTTACCAATGTTTTCAAAAGACTCTTTTATAAGGGTCATTCAGAGTCAGGATTATGAGAAAACGCCGGTTACCAGCTTTTTCTCCTTTTCCCTAGATATTTTGAAAAGCCTTCTTCTACAGGGTCATTTACTCTTTACCAGATGACAAAATTTTAGACTGGTCCAAAATTGAAAGTAATTGCAGACAACAAATTAAATTTTGCACAAATCATGAAATTTGTAGAAATCATTTTGTCCTTTTTACACTATGTTTTCTTTTAGTTAGTTGGGATTAGAGTTTAACACTGTTTTAACAGCTTAAGTCATATGACGGCCGTCAGTGCACCTTTGCATGTGTTTCCTTGCTTTCTCAAACCTGTCCTGACACGACTTTCTTTTCACTGACCACTTTCACATGCATCAGGGATGAGAGGCAAAAAATCGCAGGAGAGAAAGTTTGCCTCAACCGTGAATCAAACCCGCAACCACCAGGTCATGAATCAGATACACTAACCACTGAGCTACTAGACTTGAGTTAACTCTTTACCAAACAAAGAAATCCTAGAGTCATCTGCACTGAAAGCAATTACAAAGAACAAAACCAATGTGGCTCAAATTATAAAATTGTCTGTGATAAGGTAGAAAACATTGTGGAAAAAGGAGAAAATGCTGGGTACCAGCATTTTCTTCTTTTCCCACAATGTTTTCAAAAGCCTTCTCATCAGGGTCATCAAAACTCATGATTGTGTGGTAAAGAGTTAGGACCATAAGCTGAACAAGACCTTCCCTTAGAAATGCATGTTACTGTCATTCAACGATCCCATACAAATCTGCACATGAATACATACATATGTAATTAAGTCTGCAGGCTAACCACGGATTTGTCATTCAAGTCTGGACAGACGAAAGACGTAAAAAAGTGAAGATACAATCAGTCACCGACATTACCTTTTTGGCCTCATGTCATTTACCCATTGAACATCTCAGTTATCAGGCATTTGAAAACATGGCAACAAAAAGGAATCTGTTTAGCCCTTGACCACACAATCCTCAATGACCCTGAGGTAGAAGCCTTTTGAGAACATTGTGAGCAATGGAGAAAATCCTGCTGATGAGTATTTTCCTACTGAAAACATTGTGAGAAAAGGAGAAAATGCTGGTAGCAAACATTTTCTCCTTTTTCCGGAAATATTTTCCAGTCTCACACTGACAAATTACATTATTTGGATCACATTAAGTTTGTCGTCTGTTGCCCCTGATAGTTGTAAGGTTGCACAGATTTACAATTGATAGAAAATTCATAAACATTTTCTGAAGACCATCAATGAAATCACTGTTGTCGTTGCCAGTTTTAAATCAAAGACAAATCCCTAGAGTTTCTTCATCCCTTCCACCATAGATATCAGTAACTATGTTAACACAGCTGACTAAATTCTGAACTATTCTACTTGCTATCAAGTTTTAACAGTGTTTTTTTTTTTTTCTCTCTGGCTGTAAGGGGGTATCTTCATCTTTATTTTCAGGAAAAACTTCTAAATATACCCCTTTTTAAGTAAAGTTACAAAAACCAATCAAAGTCTATACTCAAGCAAGTTTGAGAGAACTAGACACCAAACAAGAGAAATCTAAAAGCTGTTGGAATCATGTTCGGGACCGGTATTCACCAACCAGTCTTACAAAATTTCTCAGTCTTATTCTCCAAGGTTTTCTAAATTTGAAAGTAACACAACTTTTGATTGGCTAAACCAAGGGGTTACTTTCAAATTTAGAAAATTAGGGGGAATAAAACCAAGAAAGTTCTTAACCCTTAGAGTGCTCAATAAATTTGAAAGATGTTTAAAGTCTAGAAATAAGACCCAAATAATGGCGATTTCAAGGCTGTTTCTGCTATAAAGATTTAGCAAAGCGGCCAGTGTAGACCAAAGATCAGACTGCATGTTTTGTGCGGTCTGATCTTGTTCTACACTGGCCATAAAGGCAACCATAGTCATGAAAAGCACTTTAAGAGTTACAAGTGGTCGGTGAATACTGACCCAGGATGGAGAGAAATTCATTACATTAAAAAGAAGCCTCTTCTAGACATTTATTTCCTTTTTGTTTCTTCCCACTCTACCAATCTATCGACCAACTGAAGTCTGCTTACTCTCCCAACAAAATTGGATTACATTTATATCTGTAGACCCGTAAGTCAATATCAGACAGACAATTTTACATTCAGATAGGGATAAACTCTTTGGACTCATCCGAATTTAAGGTATGTGCAGGCAACAAATTTAACATGGCTGAAAGGATAGAAAATATTGTGGGAAAAGAAGAAAATGCTGCTGACCAACCCACCCACCCAACAACCACCAGTTGATTGAATGGTGTTCTATACCTCTTTCAACATTATTTCAGTCATATCACAGTGAGAGCTTGCTTATTCATAGATGTCCTTGGTTTCACCAGAGCTAGGCTGGGGCTCCACTGTCTTGTGTCTTGTCCAAGGATACTAACATGAAAACCTCAGTGCTTCCAGTGCAGCTAAAACCTGGGCCCTCCAGGAAACAAGTCCTTCGATTTACCACTTAACCCTTTCCCAGACGACAAATTTTAGACCCTTCCAAACTGAAAGAGTTTGCAGACGACAATTTTAAATTTGATGAAAATGGCGGAAAGTTCTCCAAAAGGGTAGAAAACACTGTGGGAAAAGGAGAAATTGCTCGTTACGAGCAATTTCTCCTTTTCCCACAGTGTTTTCAAAAGACTTGTACTGCAGACACGTGAAAACCAGGGCTTGTTTGGGAAAGGGTTAACCTAGCAGGAACCCTGTTATATGAATAAAATGATTAAAGTATAACGCAGATATTGCAGTTTTAGAGCTGATTTTGTCAGAAAATCTGGTAAAAAAGCAGACAGCGTAGATCTATGATCAGACTAAACAAGTTCTTCGATTTACCACTTAACCTAGCAGGAACCCTGTTATATGAATAAAATGATTAAAGTATAATGCAGATATTGCAGTTTTAGAGCTGATTTTGTCAGAAAATCTGGTAAAAAAGTGGACAGTGTAGATCTATGATCAGACTGCACATTCTGTGCAATCTGGTCTTGATCTACACTGTAGTAATAAGCAGTTACTCTTAAAGCACCAACCCAATGGATAATAAGAAGAAGAATAAGACCCAAATTATTGCAATTTTGTGGTTGCTTTCTGTCTGTAGTATTTCAGCAAAGCAGACAGTGTAGATCAAAGATCAGACTGCATGTTTTGTGCAGTCTTATCTTGATCTACTCTGGCCACAAAGGCAACTGTAATTGTGAAAGGCACCTTAAGGGGTAATCCAGATTCAGCAACACAAGAGTTAAGATTCTTTCTCTGCCACCTTTAATCTTCACATGACAAACACTGCTGATTTAAGATCTTTTCCACCAGAAAAATGTTCCCTACCCCCACAGGGAAATCCCAATTTCTACACATGTCGGAATACTAAATATTCTCTACTCCCTCTGGAGACAGCAGGCTTGTATTATCATGGTTCCTTGTCTTCTGATATACAGCAAAAAATGTCCCTACGCTGTAAGATTGCTAAATGTGGCAGTATTTCTTTCAAAACAAAATGAAGAAGTATTGCAGATTAACTCTTTACCAAATGACAAAATTTTGGATTGGACCAAATTGAAACAATTTGCAGACGACAATTAAATGTTGATACATTGATGATGTCTTTGAGAGGATAGAAAACATTCTGGGAAAAGGAGAAAATGCTGGTTACCAGCATTTTCTCCTTTTCCCACATTGCTTTCAAAAGCTTTCTTCCTCAGGGTTGTCAAAACTTGGGATTGTGTGGTAAAGGGTTTATCTGAAAATTTCTGTTAGGTTTATTTCACATTCAAAGAATTACTTTTGGTCTCCCTTCGTCATTATCAAAAACCTAAACAAAGACTGTGCTATATGACATGACGCATGGATAACATGTCAGAATAAACATTAAAAAAACATCTATCAGGTTTTGGGGAAAATACTACAAGCAATTTTCCACTTCAAATCAAGTTCCTGATCACTTAACTCTTTACCAAACGACAAAATTTTGGACTGGACCAAATTGAAAGCATTTGCAGACGACAAATTAAATGTTGCTAAAATAATGATTTCCGTCTTTGATAGGGTAGGAAACATTACAGGAAAAGGAGAAGATGCTGGTTACCAACATTTTCTCCTTTACCCATAATGTTTTCAAGAGCAGTCTTTCCCAGGGTCGTGAAAACCCAGGATTGTGTGGTAAAGGGTTTAGTTTGTCTTCACTGAAATTAGATGGCGTTTCTCAATCTTGTCTCATGTCTATCTATATTCAATCCTTTACCAAAAAATCTGAACCTTTAACGACTGATTAAAAGGGCTTTTGAAAACATTATGGGGAAAACAAGAAAATGCTGGTAACCAGCATCTTCTCCTTTTCCCACAATGTTTCCAAAACATCCACAAAAAAAAAAATAGATTCAATTTCTGAGTTACATTTAATTGGTCTTCTGCAACTGCTTTCAATCTGGACAAGTCTAAACCTTTGTCATCTCGTAAAGCGTTAATTTTATGAACCCTTTTCCACACAATCCCAAATTTTAACGACCTTGAGAAAGAAGCCTTTTGAAAACATTGTGGGAAAAGGAGAAAATGCTGGTAACCAGCATTTTCTCCTTTTCCCACTATGTTTTCTAACTTTCCTGAAATGAATTTCAATTTTCGAGTCACATTTATTTTGTTGTCTGCAACTGCTTTCAATTTGGACTGGTCTAAAATTTTGTCATTTGGTAAAGAGTTAAAATGTTTCAGCAAAGCAGACAGTGTAAAACATAAATTACACTGCACATTTTGTGCAGTCTGATCTTTATCTACAGTGACCGCGAAAGCAACTAAAGTCGTGAAAGGCGCTTTAGGGATTAATCAAATACTCAATCTTGTCTCAGCTACAGTGTGTTACTGGTCCCATAGAGTAAGGCAGGCAACTCCTGTACAATGTGATTTTTTTTTTTTCCAGAATGAGTTACTTCCCTTCCTAAAGTTATCTTACCTGCCAAGCATCACTTTAAAGGAGTTGGACGAAATTATGCAACTTTTCACCTATTCTGACTGAAACAGCTTTTAAAATGATATTTATAGTTCTTTTCCTTATAAGAAGATGTTAATTCTATCTAAGCAATTAATTCAGCGATCCATTGGTAAATTAGTATCATAAAATAAATTATGGTATGTTTGAGAATCTTTGTTTCACGTCTAAACTCTATGCCTCTAGCAGTTATGTGAGGAGCACTTGCACACCATGCAGACCTAGATCAGACGTAACAGAACATGCAGTCTTATCATCAATCTAAAAGACATTGTAGAACAAGATCAGACTGCACAAAACAAACAGTCTGATCTTAGATCTTTTTCAGATTTTTTAGGTTTTAATCCAAAGAAAGAAAGTAACTTACAATTTCCAGGTTTGTCTTCTCCAATTTAATCGTAACATCTTGGACATTATCTTGCTTGGCTTTGTCTTTATTTTCAGAACATTCTCCATTTGGAATAATTCTAACATTATCCTTATCCACAGTTTTATTTGTTTGGGCATCAACACTTTCTAAAGACCCATTTACAACTATCCGTTTCTTGTTAAAACTATCATAATTAAAGTCTAATCCCTGATCAAAGAAATACCCTTCTCCATCATCCTCTAAGTGACCTTGACCTTCACCTTCATCCTCAAGGTCACCATCGTCACTGTCCGAATCATGCAAGCTAAATTCCCATACAAACTTTTTACGTCTGAGCTCAGGATTGCGATCCGAGAAATCGAGATTTAAATCATCCACAGTATTTGACAAGCTCATGGTATTTAATTCTGGCATTTGGTCGAGCTTTCACCAACAAAATGTCACTTTCACATTGTCACGTGTAAAAAGTATCATCCAGTTATGAGCATTGTTTACAAGACCGTACTAACATATCAGCCTTTATACTTATCTGTTTCATTGCCAATGAAATCCACTTATTACCTTCTAAAATGAATTTGCCAGAGACACTCTTTGCAATTTTACTCTATACCAGATGACAAAATTTTAGACTGGTCCAAATTGAAAGCATTTGCAGATGACATTACTTATTGATTGGATGGTAAGATTTGTTTGTGACATGATACGAAACATTGTGGGAAAAGGAGATAATGCTGGTTACCAGCATTTTCTCCTTTTCCAACTTTGTTTTCAATAGGCTTCTTTCACAGGGTCATTTAAATCTACAACAAACGACAAAATTTTAGACTTGTCCAAATTTAAAGCATTTGCAAACGACAAATTAAATGTGAGTAAAATGATGGAACTTGTCTTTGATAGGATAGAAAACATTGTGGAAAAAGGAGAAAATGCTGGTTACCAGCATTTTCTCCTTTTCCCACAATGTTTTCAAAAGGCTTCTTCCTCAGGGTCGTCAAAACTCGTGATTGTATGGTAAAAGTTTAAACCTTGCATTATATGGTACAGGGTTTTAAGGAAAAACAAAGTAGGAAAAAATGTAATGGCTTTACAATAATTATAAAACATGCTTCATAGATCAGTTTTTGTTTATTTTGTGCAGTCTGATCATTATCTACACTGTCTGCATTGCTGAGACACTTCAGACACTTAGAGCAACATTGAAACTGCAATTATGTAAATGTATTTTGTCTTTTTTCCAGACTGAAAACTGTCCAACAGGTTCAGTCTGTCCCATAAGTGCCTCATAAGTATAAACCCTTTACCAAACAAGCCCAAGTCTTAACAACTGTAAGGAAGAAGCCTTTTGAAAACATTTTGGGGAAAGGAGAAAGTGCTGGTAACCAGCATTTTCTCCTTTTCCCACAATGTTTTCTTATCAATCAAACACAAGTTCCATCATTTGTGCCACCTTTGTCTTTGGCAACTGCTTTGATATTGGACAAGCCCAAATTTTTGTTGTGTGTTAAAGAGGTAAGCACTGAATAACTTTGCCTGGTATGTATATAGTAATAATTACATGATGTAAATGAGTGATAAAACAATAGTACATCAGTCACTGAAACAAGAGGGAAAACACAAAATATGTCTGTGAAGTCAAGAGAAACATGTTTGTTTTGTTCTTTTTTCTAATTGTTTGAACAGTGTTGGTACTAATTATAACACCAAAAGGTCGCTAGATGGCTGGGCTGTGTTTTTTTTTTCCCCCAAAAAGAAACATGGAAACGTGTAAAAACTTGAAACTTTCTAATATATCTGTCATTACTGAAGATATTTACTTCAAACTTCAGTTAGCTATTAACCATTTACCACATGAAAAAATATTAGACTCATCCAAATTGAAAGCATTTGCAGACGACAATGTCAATGTGGCTCAAATAATATGATAGGGTAGAAAACATAGTGGGAAAAGGAGAAAATGCTGGCTACCAGCATTTTCTCCTTTTCCCACAATGTTTTCTAAAGACTTCATCCTCAGGGTTGTTAAAACTCAGGATTGCGTGGTAAAGGGTTAATCAATAAAGTGCCTTTCATAACTAAAGTTGCTTTTACAGCAAATCGAGATCAGACTGCACAAAACCTGCAGTCTGATCTTTGAATTACACTGTCAGCTATGCCCAGACATTGTGGACAAAAAGAACCTGGAGACTGTACTTATATAAATCTAACCTCTTCACTGTGCCAAACAATCCCAAGTTTTAACAACCCTGAAGAAGAGGGCATTTGAAAACATTGTAGGAAAAGGAGAAAATGCTGGTAAACAGAATTTTCTCCTTTTCCCACAATGTTTTCTACCCTATCAAAGATATAAATCATCACTTAAGCTACATTTAATTTGTTGTCTGCAAATGCTTTCAATTTGGTTGAGTCCAAAATTTTGTCATTTGGTAAAGAGTTAACCGGTTACCGCACAATGATGCCTTTTAATGACCATGGGAAAGAAGCCTTTTGAAAACATTGTGGGAAAAGAAGAAAATGCTGGTAACCAGCATTTTCTCCTTTTCCCGCAATGTTTTCTGTCCTATTAAAGAAAAATTACACCATTTGAGCCACAATGAAATTGTCATCTGCAAATGCTTTCAATTTAGACAAGGCTAAAATTTTGTTATTTGGCAAATGCTGAAGAGCAGATAAGCCTCCAACTTACATGCTCCTTTTTCAACTTAACACTTTACCAAAAGACACCTTCCCTGCTAAATGACTACTTCCCTATTCCCCTGCATCTCAAATCAAGGACACAACACTTATAATGCATGAGGTTAAAATTTCTGTATGTGATAATGGGTCATACAAGTAAAGTTGCAACTGTCCAAATTTCAGGACAGAACTGATCACAAAATTATGTATGGAGAAATAGAAACGAAATAATAGCTATATAATATTGGACTCTCTGACCTTTTAGACTTAACTTGACACCCTCAATTTTCATTACAAAGCAATCAAAATTGTAACTAGATCTAGCAAATGTAACAAATTTGACTCTATTAAAGATTTCAGAATACCCAAACAGGAAGAATATTCGAAAGAGGGAAAAGTGTTGAATATCTGCTGCAGGCTACAGGTCTAAAACACAACCACCAATCTTGCCAACAGATTGTTTCAACTAGAGGCGCTTGAGCGCCTGTATCGCTCCACAGGCCTGATATTTCTATAATGGCGAAAAGAAGTTTTTAACAATTACCATTCAATCCTGCATTTTAGCTCACTGAAGAAAAAAGGTATGGAAAAAACTTGTGAGAAAAGAAGAAAAAAATGGTAACCAGCATTTTCTTAGTTTCCCACAATAATTTCTATCCTTTTTTATATATGTCTTACTAATTTGAAGATATGTTGTCTGCAACAGGTCCTTTCACAAACCATTTTGGGTGGGGAAACATCAAAATATAGAAAATATGTCTTTCTCAGGGTCGTTAAAAGTTGTGATTGTGTGGTAAAGGGGTAATCTAAAAGAACAGCTAGGAGGGCAAATGAATGAATGTTATAGCAATATAGATCAACTTACATCAATACACCAGATAGAATGAAATATGCTGGCATACAATGAACACCTAATCCCTAATAATCAACTTTTCACAGTCACAGTTAGAATGTCTTCTGTGGCAAACAACACAAAGTGGTCTACAAATGCATTTACATAAATCAAATATCCTGCTCCAGGGCACAGATTAATTCTGGTGTACTGAAGTTGCGGGATCAGTTTGACTGGGTAACATTAATGCCTTATCACAAATGTAAAGCCCTGTCCCACTTTGTACCCCTTCTGTCCACTCTGCATTTACTCATTAGTAGGTCAACAAACCTTTACCAGAACTAATAAAAGTGCAGAGGTTCTCTTGTTCTATATCAAAAGGACTATAAAGTACCTACAACATGGGGGTTTTGTTATTAAAATACTTTTTCTTTTTTATCTTGGCATGGTTACTCAGGCTTAGTAATAAGGCAAAATTGAAGAGCTCAAGTTGTGAAAGGTGCTCAAGCTTTTATCTTATTTATGGCCAGTGATATTTTATTACTAGTACTAACTAACAGCATATCATTGGAGTAAATTGTGATCTTAATACCAAGGAAAATGTGTGGGCTTAAATAGGACAGCCCTGACTAGGTCAAGTCAATCCAATTTTCTTCCTTTTTCTTTGTTAGTCGATAAAACTAACACAATAAATAGTTTTGGAGAAGAACATTTTTTTGAAATATAAGCCTTGCCTATTAAAAAAAAATGTGTTTTTAGGTGTATCATTTTTTTAAAAGGAATTTGGTATACAACTACCATAGAAACAATTTGGCAGACAACCACCATAGGAACTTACCTGCAAAACAACAATGAAATCCAATGAATAGTTTTAGAGAAGAAATTTTTCAAAGATTTTACTTTATACCATAAAAGGAAAATGAGTCTCCCATAAAAGCCATGTTTTTTGACATCATTTTTAGCTCCACTGGCCGAAGGCCAGCGGGCTTATGTCATGGCCTGGTGTCCGTCGTGCGTCCGTCCGTCCGGTCGTCCGTCTGTCCGTCCGGTCGTCCGTCCGTGCGTTAACTTTTATTTCAAACATCTTCTTCTCTGAAACTACCCATCCAATTTTCATGAAACTTCACAGAAATGATCCTGACATGGTCCTCTTCAGAATTTCTTGAAAGAATTTGATTCCTTCAAAAACTCTGGTTGCCATTGCAACAAAACTGAAAAATATTGGAAATCTTTAAAAATCTTCTTGTCTGAAACCATAAGGCATAGGGCTACCAAATTTGGCATGTAGCTTTATGTAGTAGACCTCTATCAAGTTTCTTCAAATTATAGCCCTGGGGTCAAAATTGGCTCTGCCCCAGGGGTCACAAGTTTTACATAGGCTTATATAGAGAAAACTTCAAAAATCTTCTTGTCTGAAACCATAAGGCATAGGGCTACCAAATTTGGCATGTAGCTTTATGTAGTAAACCTCTATCATGTTTCTTGAAATTATAGCCCTGGGGTCAAAATTGGCTCTGCCCCAGGGGTCACAAGTTTTACATAGGCTTATATAGAGAAAACTTTAAAAATCTTCCTGTACCTGTGCCATAAGGCCTAGAGCTACCAAATTTTGCATTTAACTTGATCTAGTTGGGGTCTACCAAAAGTGCCCAAATTATAGTCCTGGAGTCAATTTGGCCTCATGCTGGCGGGGGGGGGGGGGTTTCACAAGATTTACATAGGCTTACATAGGGAAAACTTTTAAATCTTGGTGTACATAGCCATAAGGCTTAGGCTACCAAATTTTGCATAATTATAGCATTATCTAGTGGACAACTACAAAGAGGGCCCAAGTTACAGCCCTAGGATCAAGTTTGGCCCTGCACCAGGGTTCACAAGTTTTACATGGGTTTATTGAGTGAAAAGTTCAGAAACCGTCTTGTTACTAGCCATAAGGCCAAGAACTCCCAAGAACTTCTTCTAATACACATATTCCCCATTTAGTCCGACTGTAGCCCTGGGGTCAAAGTTTTATGAGGACTTATATAGTAAAGACTTCTCTTCATGGTTTATATTTATAAGCCAGTGGAGCGATACAGGGCCATCATGGCCCTCTTGTTTTTTAAAGGAATTCTGTAAACCTGTATCTAAGGAACATTCCTGCAAAATAATAATGCTATCCAAATAGCGGTTTGGGAGGAGAAGATTTTTAAAGGTTTTTTACTTTGGTTGCCATGGCAACCAGAATTCTCCATGGAACACAATTATTTGAAGGAATTTGAAAGAGGACCACCAAAGGAACATTCCTGTGAAATTTGGTAAAAATCCAGTCAATAGTTTCTGAGGAGAAGTTTTTTAAAGAAAAAGTTTACGGACGCACGCACGGACGAATGGACGAACGGACGGACGCACGACGGACACAACACTATGACAATAGCTCGCTGGCCTCCGGCCAGTGGAGCTAAAAATTACATGGGCATTTTTAGTCAGTAACTAGGACCAAGAATACCTCCAAAGATATCAAGCACTATGTATCCCAGATCAGAAGGCACACTGTGCAGTCTAACTCTGCTTAATGCTTTACCAAACAACAAAATTTTGGATTAGTCCAAATTGATCAAATGATGGAATTTGTTTTTGATAGGGTGGAAAACAGTTATAATGAATAGGAGAAAATGATGGTTACCAGCATTTCCTCCTTTTCCTGCTATGTTTTCAAACTTGTTATTGGTTGGTAAAGAGTTAACTAGCCAAATTTTGAAGGACCCTGCTAAAAGAGGCATTTGAAAACATTGTGGAAAAGATGAAAATGTTGGTAACCAGTATTTTCTTCTGTTCCCAAAATCTTTTCTACCCTGTTAAAAAGTATAAGTTCATTTGCACCACCTGCAAATTTGTTGTCTGCAGATGCTGTCAATCTAGAAGGGTCTACAATTTTTGGAAAGGGTTAAATTACCAGAAAGTCTTTTAAACTCTTTACCACACAATCCCGTCTTTTAACGACCCTGTGACAGAAGCCTTTTGAAAACACTGAGGGAATAAGAAACAAGAGGGCCATGATGGCCCTGTATCGCTCCACTGGCTTATAAATATAAACCACGAAGAAAAGTCTTCACTATATAAGCCCTTATAAAACTTTGACCTCATGGCTACAGTCTGACTAAATGGGGAATATTGTATTAGAAGAATAACATGCCAAATGTGGGAGTTCTTGGCCTTATGGCTGGTAACAAGATGGTTTCTGAACTTTTCACTCCATAAACCCATGTAAAACTTGTGATCCCTGGTGCAGGGCCAAACTTAATCCTAGAGCTGTAACTTGGGCCCTCTTTGTAACTGTCCACTAAATAATGCTATAATTATATGCAAAATTTGGTAGCCTAAGCCTTATG
Source organism: Tridacna gigas (assembly GCA_945859785.2). NCBI lineage: Eukaryota > Metazoa > Mollusca > Bivalvia > Cardiida > Cardiidae > Tridacna > Tridacna gigas. Next base: position 45,920,362 of record OX244043.2, read on the forward strand.
GCTATGTACACCAAGATTTAAAAGTTTTCCCTATGTAAGCCTATGTAAATCTTGTGAACCCCCCCTCCAAGTATGAGGCCAAATTGACCCCAGGACTATACTTTGGGCACTTTTGGTAGACTCCAACTAGATCAAGCTAAATGCCAAATTTGGTAGCTCTAGGCCTTATGGTTTCAGACAAGAAGATATTTGAAGTTTTCTCTATATAAGCCTATGTATAAAACTTGTGACCCCTGGGGAAGAGCCAATTTTGACCCCAGGGCTATAATTTCAAGAAACATGATAGAGGTCTACTACATAAAGCTACATGCCAAATTTGGTAGCCCTATGCCTTATGGTTTCAGACAAGAAGACTTTTAAAGTTTTCTCTATATAAGCCTATGTAAAACTTGTGACCCCTGGGGAAGAGCCAATTTTGACCCCAGGGCTATAATTTCAAGAAACATGATAGAGGTCTACTACATAAAGCTACATGCCAAATTTGGTAGCCCTATGCCTTATGGTTTCAGACAAGAAGATTTTTAAAGTTTTCTCTATATAAGCCTATGTAAAACTTGTGACCCCTGGGGCAGAGCCAATTTTGACCCCAGGGCTATAATTTGAAGAAACTTGATAGAGGTCTACTACATAAAGCTACATGCCAAATTTGGTAGCCCTATGCCTTATGGTTTCAGACAAGAAGATTTTTAAAGATTTCCAATATTTTTCAGTTTTGTTGCCATGGCAACCAGAGTTTTTGAAGGAATCAAATTCTTTCAAGAAATTCTGAAGAGGACCATGTCAGGATCATTTCTGTGAAGTTTCGTGAAAATCGGATGGGTAGTTTCAGAGAAGAAGATGTTTGAAATAAAAGTTAACGCACGGACGGACGCACAGACGGACGACCGGACGGACAGACGGACGGATGGACGCACGATGGACACCGGGCCATGACATAAGCCCGCTGGCCTTCGGCCAGTGGAGCTAAAAATGCTGATAACCAGCATTTTCTCCTTTTCCCACAATGTTTTCTACCCTATCAAAGACAAGTTCCATCATTTGATCCACATTTTAATTGTTGTCTGCAAATGCTTTCAATTTGGACAAGTCTACATTTTTGTCCTGTGGTAAAGAGTTAATGAGACATTAACCCTTTCCCAAACAAGCCCTGGTTTTCATGTGTCTGCAGTACAAGTCTTTTGAAAACACTGTGGGAAAAGGAGAATTTGCTCATTACGAGCAATTTCTCCTTTTCCCACAGTGTTTTCTACCCTTTTGGAGAACTTTCTGTCATTTTCATCAAATTTAATATTGTTGTCTGTTCAATTTGGACCAGTCTAAAATTTATCGTTTGGGAAAGGGTTAAACATTGGTCCCCTGTGACAGGGCTGTACACTAAGCATGTTTAAGAACCAGGCTTAACTTAGGATGGGTTTCGTCCTGTATCCTGCACTATCCCTCGGCATAACATAACTGTCTTTGGGGGTGTTGCCCATATGGGCAACCGTAACAATGATAAATAATCAAAAATCAACAACAAATGGTATGTAGGCAACCTACCAAAACAGCAAAAAGTTTCAACCCATTAGTCTGTGCAGAGTGCACAAGCTGACATGAATCCATACTGCTAACAGATGCTTTAAGCCCCCTTTTCACAGACCATAGCTCAAGCATATACAATTTTGTGGTCATTTCGTTTTACATAGTCTACATTTTTTACATACAACGAAAATCCCTTGATCAGCTTACAACCCTGGAGTCTCTTGGACTAAAGAATTTTGGAAGTGATATCATGATGTCTTTTTTAACAAACAATCCTATGTATTGGGGAAGAAGCCTTTGGAAAACATTGTGGGAAAAGGACAAAATGCTTGTTACCAGCATTTTCACCTTTTCCCACAATGTTTTCTATCCTAGCAGACAACTAAACCTTTTACCAAACAATACCATGTTTTCACGTCCCTGAGGAAGAGGTCTTTTGAAAACAGTGTGACAAAAGGAGAAAAATTCTGGTAACCAGCATTTTCTCCTTTTCTCACAAAATTTTCTACCCGGTCAAAAAACTTAAATTCATTTGTACCATTTTCAAATTTGTCGTCTGCACATACTTTCAATTTGGAAAGGTCTAAAATTTGTCATTTGGTAAAGGGTTAAGTCAACTTGTATTAATTTTGAATTTGTCGTCTGCAGATGCTTTGAATTTGAGACAGTCTAAAATTTGTTGTCTGGTAAATAGTTAACAAGCTCATTTTCTTCTTTTCCCACAATGTTTTCTACCCCATTAAAGATAGAAATCATCATCTGGACTACTAAAAATTTGTTGTCTGAAAATGCTTTTGATTTGGTCGTGTCCAAAATCTTGTTATTTGTTAAAGACTTTATCTTTTACCAAACAGTACTGTGTTTTAATGACCCTGAGGAAAAAGGCTTTTCAAATAACTGCGGGAAAAGGAGAAAATGCTGGCAAAGACAAATCTTATCCTTCGAGCCATATTGAATTTAGGCTTGTCTAAAGTATTGCTGTCTGGTAATGGGTTAACCCTTTACTACAACATCCCTACTTTTAAAGACCTAATTAGGAAGAAGCTTTCAGAAAATATTGTGGGAAAAGATGAAACTGCTGGTAACCGGCATTGTCTGCTTTTCCCACAATGTTTTCTACCCTTTCAAAGACAAATCCCACACTTTGAGCAATAAAACCTGCTGTCTGCAAAAGCCCTATAGACAATTTCTGTCTATATAAAATTTTGTCGTTTGGTAAAGAGTTCACCCAAAATTTTAGGCTCTCAAAATTGAAAGCTTTTGCTCACGACAAATTATGTGTGGCTCAAATTGCAGAAATGTCTCTGAAAGGCTAGAAAATATTGTGGGAAAAAGGGGAAAATGCTGGTTACCAGCATTTTCTCCTTTTCCCACAATGTCTTCAAAAGGCTTCATTCTTAAGGTCGCTTAAACTTGGGATTGTGCAGTAAATGGTTCGACACCCAGCCACGAGCCAGGGCAGAGCCTGGGCTAGATTACTAGCAAAAGATCAAGTGACAGGGGGCATAAACATACTAGCCCTGAAAGAGTAAGTTGACCTTATAGACTAATGTTAAACTCTTTATCAAACAAGCCCTGGTTTTCACGTGTCTGCAGTACAAGTCTTTTGAAAACACTGTGGGAAAAGGAGAAAGTGCTCGTAACGAGCAATTTCTCCTTTTCCCACAGTGTTTTCTACCTGTTTTGAGACCTTTCTGCCATTTTCATCAAATTTAAAATTGTCGTCTGCAAACTCTTTCAATTTGGACTAGTCCAAAATTTGTCGTTTGGGAAAGGGTTAACCCTTTCCCAAACAAGCCCTGATTTTCATGTGTCTGCAGTACAAGTCTTTTGAAAACACTGTGGGAAAAGGAGAAATTGCTCGTAACGAGCAATTTCTCCTTTTCCCACAGTGTTTTCTACCCGTTTTGAGACCTTTCTGCCATTTTCATCAAATTTAAAATTGTCGTCTGCAAACTCTTTCAATTTGGACTAGTCCAAAATTTGTCGTTTGGGAAAGGGTTCAACTCTTTACCAGATGAAAAATACATTTAGACTTGTCTCTCCAGAAAGCCTTTTGCAGACCACAAATTTTGTTGTTTGGGAAAGGGTTCAACTCTTTACCAGATGAAAAATACATTTAGACTTGTCTCTCCGGAAAGCCTTTTGCAGACCACAAATTAAATGTCACTTGAATGATGAATTCGCTTATAAAACGGTTTGAAACATTGCGGGAAAAGGTGAACATGCTGGTAACTAGCATTTTCTCCTTTTCCCACAATGCTTTCGATAAGTCTTTTTATAGGGTCATGAACAATAACTCTAGATTTTGTTGTGTAGTGTTAACCCTTTACAACACAATCCTGACTTTTAATGACCCTGTCTCAGAAATAAGCCGTTTGAAAACATTGTGGGAAAATGAGAAAATGCTGGTAATCAGCATTTTCTCCTTTTCCCACAATGTTTTCTACTCTATCCAATACATAAATCACCATTTAAGCTACACTTAAGTAACCCTTTGAGCACTGAATGAAACCCAACAGGCATTTTTCCGTCAAGAAATAAGACCCAAATCATTACAATTTCAAGACTGCTTTTGCTTAGAGTGCTTCCGCCGAGCGGAGAGTATAGATCAAAGATCAGGCTGCACATTTTGTGCAACCTGATCTTCATCTATACTGGCCGAGACGACAACTATAGTTGTAAAAGGTGCTTTAACCCTTTACCACACAATGACGCCTTTTGACGCCCCTGGGAAAGAAGCCTTTTGAAAACATTGTGGGAAAAGGAGAAAATGCTGGTAACCAACATTTTCTCCTTTTCCCACAATGTTTTCTACACTATCAAAGAAACAATGCACCATTTGAGCCACACTGGAATTGTCATCTGCAAATGCTTTCAATTTGGACAAGGCTAAAATTTTGTCGTCTGGTAAAGGGTTAAGGTTAAATGTTAATGCTTTGAATTTGGTCCAGTCTAAAATCTTGTCTTTTGGTAAAGGGTTAAACAATAGATGCATTATGTTGCCCAGTTAACTAGGTCCTTCTGGTCCTACAATTTATCATTTGATACTATCCCACATAGTTCGTCAATCAGCCATGTTGTTTGGACTGGTAATTTGACCATATCATTAACCCTCTAGGCCCCTGAAGCACATTTTTATGTTGACTGACTGAATGGTCTCTTTTGCCACTTTCAACATTATTTCAGTCATTATCACGACAACCGCTCCCTTGCTCATGTATGTCCTTGGTGTTGTCAGGGCTAATATGGGTCTCTGAAGTGTCTTGCTCAAGGACACTCCTATGAAAAACCCAGTGCTTGCAGTGAGACTGGAAGCCGGGGCCTCCAGGTGACAAGTCCTACACTCTATCGCTGCCTGAGTCTGCCGCGCTTGACCCCAAAACTTATGTACTATAAAAGTGGTGCAAGATTAGACAGCACAAATTATACAGGCTGATCTTGGATTTACATTGTTGACTACAATGTGAGATAAATTTACCTAACCAGCCATATTGTAAATATGCCTCGGTCTTCAAATACATTAACTTGTCAATAGTAGACACTTCTATTAAGCAACCAACCTACATTTAGCAAGCCAATACTAAGCCAGCACCTGTCTTATGCAAAAGACAATTTCTTTCTAAAGTTGTATTTTAACCGTAGAAGTACTTTACAACAAACCAACAACAAAAAAAGCAAACTATGACTGATTACGAAATTGCTTATCAATTTGAAAAAAATAAAGGACCACTGGCTATTTTCAATACACTTACGAAAATTTGACACAGTAATTGTTGGGAAAACAACCACAACAATAAATCTAGTCACTTGTCAAATATGGCTTTCAAAGATGATATAACCAAATGACTGAAGGCAAAATGAGTCTGTGCAGCTGAACAGCTATGATGCCCCTTACCAAATGACAGATTTTAGACTCTTTCAAATTCAAAACATCTGCAGACGACAATTTCAGAATTGGTACAAATGAGCTTAAGGTCTCTGATAGGGTAGAAAACACAGTGGAAAAAGGACAAAATGCTGGTTACCAGCATTTTTTCCTTTTCCCACAATGTTTTTAAAAGCCTTTTTCCTCAGGGTCGTTAAAACTAAGGACTGTGTGGTAATGGGTTAACTCTCTACCAGATGACAAAATTTTAGGATTGTCCAAATTCAAAGCATTTGCAGACGACAAAATAAATTTGACTAAAATATTGAAATTTCTCTTTGACAGAGCAGAAAACATTGTGGAAAAAGTAGAAAATACTGGTTACCAGCACTTTCTCCTTTATCCACAATGTTTTCAAAAGTCTTTTTCCTCAGAGCTGTTAAAAGTCGGGATTGAACAGTGATTCCTAAAACCAAACAACCTGTCTCCGAGTATTCAAGTCCATTTGAACCCATCATAGTTCAGTCCAATTTAAAAATATCCCGTTGAAAATTTAGATCAAAGATCAGGCAGCATCTTCTTTTGGACTCGCAAGCTCCAGTTTGAACATGAACCTCCTGGATTTCAAGTCCAGGCTTTTTTAACCCTTTACCACACTATACCGACTTTTAACGACCCCGAGAAAGAAGCCCTTTGAAAACATTGTGAGAAAAGGAAAAATGCTGGTAACCAGCATCTTCTCCTTTTTCCACAATGTTTTCTATCCTTCCCAAAACAAATTTCAATTTTTCAGTTGCATTTATTTTGTCATCTGCAAATGTTTTCAATTTGAGCGAGTCTGAAATTTTGTCATTTGGTAAAGAGTAAAGCTAACTTGATCATTTGAGCACTCTTTACCAAATGCCCAATTTCGAAGAAATTTGTCTCTCAACAAATGGCAGGAAACACTGTGAGAAAAGAGAAAATGCTGATTCAGGGACAAAAGGGGAGATAATTTATCATGGAGAATAACTATATATTTCAAACATCTGTAACGTAAGAGGCTTAACTCTTTAACACAATCCCGACTTTTAATGACCCTGTGAAAGAAACCTTTTCAAAACCTTATGGGAAAATGAGAAAATGCTAGTAACCAGCATTTTCTCCTTTTCCCACATAGTCTTCTATCCTTCCCAAAACAAATTTCAATTTTTCAGTTGCATTGTCATCTGCAAATGTTTTCAAAATGAAAAAGTCTGAAATTTTGTCATTTGGTAAAGAGTTATGCTAACTTGAGCATTTGAGCACTCTTTACCAAGCGCCCAAATTCAAAGAAATTTGTCTCTCAACAAATGGTAGGAAACACTGTGAGAAAAGAGAAAATGCTAGTTCAATGACAAAAGATAGACTATTTATCATGGATTGATTGATTGAATGGTGTTTTACACCACCTTCAACATTACTTCATGTTGTTTTACGCCGCTTTCAACATTATTTCAGTCATATCACTGTGACAGCTCATATATTCATGTATTTCCTGGGTTTTACCAGCACTAGGCTAGGGCTCTTAACCCTTTACCGTACAATGCCGCCTTTTGACGCCCCTGGGAAAGAAGCCTTTTGAAAACATTGTGGGAAAAGGAGAAAATGCTGGTAACCAGCATTTTCTCCTTTTCCCACAGTGTTTTCTACCCTGTCTAAGAAAAGTTGCATCATTTGAGCCACATTGAAATTGTCGTCTGCAAATGCTTTCAATTTGGACAAGGCTAAAATTTTGTCGTCTGGTAAAGGGTTAAGTGTCTTGCCCAAGGACACATCCATGAAAAGCTCAGTGGATCAGGTAGGGCTTGAGCCGGGGCCTCCTGGTTACGAGTCCCACACTTTACCACTGCGCCATGCAGGACCTCCATTTATCATGGAGGATAACTATATATTTCAAACGTTTAAAGTAAGAAGCTTAAATCAGGTATCAGAACCACCACTGATATGTTATGTAATAAGATTAGATTTTAAAAGACTATTATTCAACAGCATTTGTAATTGGTTTATGCCTCTGAAGCAGAAACATTTGTTAACCCTTTACACTTTACCACAAATCCCCTGTTTGAACAATCCTCAGGTAACCAGCATTTTCTCCTTTTCCCGCAATCTTTTCTACCCTTTCAATGACAAATCTCCACGTTTTAAGTCCTAGCATTTTATTGTCTGAATCTGATTTCTATTTGAACAGGTCTAATATGTCACCTCATCAGGTAAAGAGTTAAACTGCTTGATAAATGAAAAGTTTTCTGCCAACAGCAAGAGGCCAAATATTGCAATTTGAAACTTTTTTTGCCAGTTAAATCTCATCTTGCACATTGTAGATCCAAGAGCATGCCCTGTATGGTCTTGATCTTGATGTACAGAATGTCAGTAAAAGTGCATTGAGATGCCCTGAACAGTTTAACTCTTTATTTTACAATCCCAAGTTTTAGTGACCCTGAGAAAGGGGCCTTTTGAAAACATTGTGGGAAAATGAGAAAATGCTGGTAACCAGCATTTTCTCTATTTTCCACAATGTTTTCTGTTCTTTTACCAACAAATCTCACCTTTGAGCCATATCTAATTTGTCATCTGCAAATGCTTTCAATTAGGACAGGTGTAAACTTCTGTCATGTGGTAAAGGGTTAACTGCCTAGATTCGATCTAACAACCCTGGATTACAAGTTAACCCTTTCCCAAACGACAAGTTTTGGACTGGTCCAAATTGAAAGAGTTTGCAGATGACAATTTTAAATTTGATGAAAATGCCTGAAAGTTATCAAAAAGGGTAGAAAACACTGTGGGAAAAGGAGAAATTGCTTGTAACGAGCAATTTCTCCTTTTCCCACAGTGTTTTCAAAAGACTTGTACTGCAGACACGTGAAAACCAGGGCTTGTTTGGGAAAGGGTTAAGTGCGTATTAAGTGAACAACTTGTGGTGGGCATTTTTCAGTCCAACTTTATGAGGGTGCTTCAGCAAGCTGTCCAGCAAGTCAGCCAAAGGACTTACAATAATATATATATTGTTTGTTTGTATTGGAGTTTCACACCATTTTAACAGCTTAGGTCAGTGCACCCATGCATGTGTTTCCTGGCTTTCTCATACCAGTACTGACGCAACTTTCTTTCCAAGTAACTGACTACTTCTCTCACATGCATCAGAGGTGAGAGGTGAAAATTTGCTTGAAAGAAAGTTTCCCTCAATTGCGTATCGAACCTGCAACAACTAGGTCACGAGTCAGATACGCTAACCACTCAGCTACCCAGCTGGGTTGTAACATACAGATCAAAAAAAATTATAAAGACAAATTTTTTAGTCAGTGAATCAAAAAATAACCAAAAACAGGTAATGTACACAGCTGACTCATTCATACACCCTGGGAAAATTTTATTCATACCCAGTGTAAAACTTATTTCAGATCCTGATATGATATACAAACATTTGCATTCATATTAAGATGTCACCCCATACTTCTGTCAACCATTGGTGAGAAATTTACTTATCATATTGATGTTAACTGTTTACTAAATGAAAATATTCTAGACAAGCCGAAATTGAAAGCAAATTGCAGATGACAATTTGAATGTTGGTTACCAGCATTTTCTCCTGTTCCCACAATGTTTTCAAAAGGCTTCTTCCTCAGGGTTGAAACTCGGGATTGTGTGGTAAAGAGTTGATACCATACTGATGTTAAAGCCATACGGTACTCAAACTCTTTATCAAAAACAACAAAATTTTAGGCTCTTCCAAATTGAAAACATTGGCAGATGACAAACTAAATGTAGCTAAAAAACTGAAATATGCCTTTCAAACGGTGGAAAATATTGGTGGAAAAGTATAAAATGCTGGTTACCAAAATTTCTTCCCTTTCAGACAATGTTTTCCAAAGTCTTCCCCTTGGTGTTGTTAAAACATGGGATTTTGTGGTAAAGGGTTAAGATAAATAATAAAAGGTTTTTTTTGGTCTGGGAAAAAAGATAAAAATATTTTCACGGGGCTCTTCTATTGGTCCAATGTAATTCTACCTTAAATCAAGGTTGCATCTCCATGCAGTGAAATCTGAATCTACACTGCTCAAGGTGAACATAATTTCAGAAAGAGATTACTGGAATAATTATGACAAAAATTTGATGAGGCTTTGCTGGTGTGCTCAAAGCTTTGTCTTGATCAGTTTTATTTTGACTCTGTGAAATTTACAACATTTAGTTAACTCTTTACCAAATGACAAAATTTTAGACTGGTCCAAATCAAAAGCATTTGCAGACAACATAATAAATGTGATTGGAAAAATTGAAATTTGTTCTGGGAAGGGTAGAAAACATTGTGCTGGTCACCAGCATTTTCTCCTTTTCCCACAAGGTTTTCAAAAGGTTTTTTTCGCTGGATCGTTAAAAGTCGCGATCGTGTGGTAAAGAGTTAATGCTTTATTGATTGATTAAGCCGTGTTTTACTCCACCTTCAACATTACTTCAGTCAAATCACCATGACAGCTCACTAAGTCATGTGTGTCCTTTATGAGTTTTACCAGTACTAGGCTACGGCTCTGAAGTGTCTTGCCCAAGAATACTACCATGAAAATCCCAGGATCAAACCTGGGCCTCTGAATAATAAAGCTTAACCCTTTACCACACAATCCCGAGTTTAAACAACCCTGAAGGAGAAGCCTTTTGAAAACATCGTTGGAAAAGGAGAAAACGCTGGTAACCAGCATTTTCTCCTTTTCCCACAATGTCTTCTACCCTATCACAGACGCATTTCATGGTTTCAAGCCACACATGAATTGTCAGCAGCAAATGCTTTCAGTTTGGACAAGTCCACATTTTTATTGTGTGGTAGAGTTAAAACATAAAACACTGTGGAGACAACTTTCAGGGATGAGGGAAGAGTAAATCCTGTCAAAATGATAATTAGTCCTCATTAATTAGGCCGAGCGGGAGAATCAAATCAGCAATGGATCCGTGACATTTTGTCGAAAACCATGTTCGTCAAAAACGATCCCTAGCCCTGACCCTTATCCTAACCCAGAGGATTTGTGGCTCCAATATTCCTCCCAGACAGAGCTTTTCATGAAATAAATCTAGGAATTTAGCAATCAGTATTTTAAAACAGAGATGGATTTCGACGAAATGTTGTGCACAAACCGGCAACTTTTCAAGCCCCATAGTCTAGTATCTGTCACTATCCCTAGCTCAATACTTCATTATCTCTTTACCACACAATCCCGACTTTTAACAACCCTGAGGAAGAAGCCTTTTGAAAACATTGTTGGAAAAGGAGAAAATGCTGGTAACCAGCATTTTCTCCTTTTCCCACAATGTTTTCTACCCTACCAAAGACAAATTTCATCATCTGAGCCACATTTAAATTGTCATCTGCAAATGCTTTGAATTTGGACAAGTCTACATTTTTGTCGTGTGGTAAAGAGTTATTCCAGTGCAGCAATGTCTTCCTGACTCCTTTTACATATAAATTGCACACTTACTCAACTGTGACATTCTTGTCTCTAGAATTATACTATCTGAAAGCTCTTCAAACCATAAATATATAGGTCAAACACTTCCTAGTCAAACAGGCATGCAACAACCTATATGAGCAATTCTATGGCAAAAGGAGATTTAATGCTTCTTGGTGATCAAGTCATCATACAATTACAGATCCATAAAATCCATTTAGTCCAACAACTGACTCCTGGGTTAGAATGGTCCTTGGACATGCAGAAAATTTACCAAAAACAAAAAGTTTCAACACAGGTCAGCCTGCGCAGGCTGACCTGGGTCGATACTTTTTGCAGATGCATTTAACCCCTTTATTCACTGAGCATGGCTCATTCAACTGACATTTTGTCTCAACTTTGACATTCTTGTCTCTGTACTATCTAGAAACTCTACAAATCATAAATATATAGGTCAACCACTTCCTAGACAAACAGGTATGCACTAAAATATATCAATAAAATCTCTGATAGAAGTTCTGCTTAATCAAATAAATACGTTGACATTTACCTCTACAAAATCAACAAAGTTGCCCAACCCCTTTCTCTCATTTTCCTCTGCAGCTGGCAACTTCTAAAAGCATTGACAAATGGAGACTTTGTTCATAAGAGCAGATTCTCCATAATTTTGTAAACATTTCGTTTATTTTCTCCTTATTTATTTTATCAGACTTCTATCATTACCTGCGAGTAACTTTTTTCTTACTTTCCTCTGAACATACCATATTTTCATTGAACAGACTTTCTCTACGTAACTTGTTCTTTGTCAATGGCTAAAAATACAGTTCTGCTGCAAGATGAACAAACAGTTCAGTCAGAACCAAGAATGACAGAGTGGTCAGTGCAGGCTGCAGATCAGACATTAGGCTGCATGTTCTGTGCAGTCTGATCTTGATCTAAATCGTCCACTAAGCTTCTTGTGTTGCACTGGTAAGGAAAGAGTAGATAATAAGTTTGTATCCAACATTACAGAAAGGGTCACAGATATATCTTTATTACCAAGAAACAATTGTGCAAGTTATGATACTTTGAGTACCTTGAATCATGTCTCTGTCAGTCAAATGCTTACATGTTAGTCAAGCATGTATGCAGATGTGAACTAACTATAAAGTTTGGTCTTTCTGGTACAAATGGACTGTCAAAGAAATCCTATCTTTCAAACTGTCTGATAAGCCATGATGTGGCTTAATTCAACAATCCTGCTGTTTGAGGTAACCTTGGGTCAACTTAATGCTGTTACTGCAGTCTTCAATCCAAAAAAGATGTTTCAAGATTTGATTTTTCAAACGAAAAATGTAATTTTCAGCCCGACTCTTTTCCAGTGTATTGCGATTGCCCTGTCGTCCTGACTTTCAAAAAGCCTGGACTGTTTCTAATACATGTACATCTTTGTTTCTTTGTTATTACCAATAATAGTTACTTCAAACTCCCACTAACTATTAACCCTTAGAGCGCCGAGTAAACCTATGCACATTTTCATCCTAGAAACACAACCCATATAAATGCAATTTCTTGGTTGCTTTTGTCCACAGTGTTTCATCAAAGCTGACAGTGTAGATCAAAGATCAGGTTTTTGTGCTGCCTGATCTTGATTTACACTGGTCACAAAGGCAACTATAGTCATGAAAGGCGCTTTAACCCTTTACCAAACGACAAAATTTTAGCCTTGTTAAAGCATTTACAGACGACAATTCCAATGTGGTTCAAATAGTGCAACTTTTCTTAGATAGAGTAGAAAACATTGTGAGAAAAGGAGAAAATGCTGGTTACCAGCATTTTCTCCTTTTCCCACAAGGTTTTCAAAAGGCTTCTTTCCCAGGGGCGTCAAAAGGCGGCATTGTACAGTAAAAGGTTAAAGGTTAACTTATCAAAAGGGGTTCCCATACCATGTGGGCAGTTAACCCTCAGAATATATTTTACAATTATGCCCCTTTTTCAGTTTAGAATTTGCACAGAACAAAAACAAAATTATGCTACTGAGCTTTAGCACCAGCATAAGTTCTCCTGTACAAAGTTTAGAATTAGAATGTTTTATATGTGTTATACCATTTTCAGCAAGAGTGTATTTCTGTTAACCCTTTACCACACAATCCGACTTTTAACAACCCTGAAAAAGAAATCTTTTGAAAACATTGTGGGAAAAGGAGAAAATGCTGGTAACCAGCATTTTCTCCTTTTCCCACAATGTTTTCTACCCTTCCTAAAACAAATTTCAGTTTCTGAGTAACATTAATTTTATTTTGTCATCTGCACATGCTTTCAAATTGGACAAGGCTAAAATTCTGTCGTGTGGTAAAGGGTTAAAAAGTATCATAGCTGATAGTGCACCTATTCATGAATTAAGTATTTACCACGCAATCCTAAGTTTTAACAACCATGAGAAAGATTGCTTTTAAAATCATTGTGGGAAAAGGAGAAAATGCTGGTAACCAGCATTTTCGCCTTTTCTCACAATGTTTTTCCTCCTTCCAAAAACAAATTTTTTGTCTACATATGCTTTCAATCTGGACAACTTCATGTCTAAAATTTTGTTGTTTGGTAGAGTTAATCAGTACCATGAATAGCCAAAATGCTTCTTTTCCACAAGTACAGAGTCAAAACAATTTGTTTGTTTGTATCGGAGTTTAAAGCCATCTTAACAGCTTAGGTCATATCACATCGGTGCACCTATGTATGTGTTTCCTGGCTTTCTCATCCCAGTACCGACACAACTTTCTTTCCAAGTCAATGACTACTTTAATTTCCCACATGAATCAGAAGTGAGAGGCGAAAATGTTGATTGATTGATTGAATGGTGTTTTATGCCACTTTCAACATTATTTTGGTCATATCACAGCAACAGCTCACACATTCATTCATGTATTTCCTGGGTTCCACCAGTACCAGGCTAGGGCTCTGAACTGTCTTGTCCTAGGATACTCCCACAAAAATCCTATCAGATCATGCAGGGCTCAAACCTGGGACCTCCAGGTTACGAGTCCCACACTTTACCACTGTGCCATGCAGGACCCCTGAGAGGTGAAAAGAAAGTCTGCCTCAGCTGGGTATTGAACTCACAACCACTAGATAATGAGTCAGATACGCTAACCTTTGAGCTATCCGGGCGGGCGAGTCAGAACAAAGTGAGTAAATTCATTTAGTGGTATATCTACATATAGGTAAAAATTTAAAGAAACCAACAAATACCAAATATGGGATAGGACTAAGATTAATGTTGATAAAGTGACTGGGATGATTCATAAATTTACTGCATCGCCACATCTAAACAATTTAACTCTTTACAAGAGAATTCTGTTTTTACAACCCTGAGAAGTACGGACTTGGAGCAAAGACAGACTTGAAAACAATGCCGTAACAGAATAAAATGCTTGTAAGTAGCATTTTCTACTTTTCCCATATCTGGCCTGTTCACCAGTAAATCCCATTAATTAAACAACTTTGAATTTGTTATTTGCAACTGAATTCAGTACTAATAAGTTTCAGATTTTGTCCACTTGTAAAGTCTTCCATTGCTATGTTAATCCTTTACCTCACAATGCCCCCTTTTAACGACCCTGGGAAAGAAGCCTTTTGAAAACATTGTGGGAAAAGGAGAAAATGCTGGTAACCAGCATTTTCTCCTTTTCCCATGATGTTTTTCTACCCGATAAAGAGAAAATTGCACCATCTGAGCCAAACTGAAATTGCAGTCTGCAAATGCTTTCAATTTGGACACGGCTAAAATTTAGTCATCTGGTAAAAGATTAATACGAATTTTACCACATTGTAGGGAATGGTGAAATTACTAGCTAGAAGCAGTTGTAAAGTCCTAAATTGCCCACAGTACTTTCTACCTTCAAAGGGCAAATCCAATCATTTGAGCTTACAAACGCTTTCAAAATGGACGGGTCTAAAATTCTGTTGTTTGGTAAAGAGTAAAGATACATGTTGTATGTTTACAGGTAAAGGAGGTGATTAAAACCCCAGTTCTGACCCATCCTATAGGATTTTCACACCAGGGTATGAATTGATACTGCTAAAACATTTTCATATAAATTTGTCAAGGAATTTGAATGTATAGACATCATATTGACCTATATCCAGCATCATGACCTTTGATGCCCTTTATCAAGAGGCAGTGTTTTCTCCAGCTTTTCAGGAAAGGGGACCTGAAGGGCCCCTTCATATATAGAAAGGGGGCCTTTTAATAAATGTGAGGGCCCTGATAAAATTGATATCAAATGTTTTTCAGGCAGGTAACAGGACTGTTACTGGCATATCCCAACAAGATACAGGCCTCAGGCCTCTTTGCAATTAACAATTATTAACCCTTGTCATAGTATTACCAATTTTAGAAGTAGATTGTCCAATTTCTTCTCTTGTCTTTTTGACTGGACGGGATATGAAAAACTCCGAGATCGTTTCATTCAGTGCTGAAGCCATACAGAGAACATTGTTATGGTGCATGTAAAAAAATCAATGTATGAATTTTTTACCGACAAAAGTATATTGGCTGTCAAATTTTTATCTATTTTCTCTTGAAAATCGATATTTTGCAGTAAAATATTTTTTAACTTATCATGAAATGCTAAAAAATGAGTTTGACGATAAATTCTGCATTTCTGACGTTTATATTTAATTTTTGCCATCATGGAAAAATTGCGAACAAAAAAACTGCAAAGTTGATGTTAAACACAACCAGACTCCTGATGACCTTGACAATCCGAATACTTGAACCTAACTGGCTGATGGACAGTGTGTTTCCTCACGATGCATGCTGCTGTCATCACACAAGTAAATTTGACACGGGAATAAATATTTTGAGTCCAAGTTGATACAACTTAATCATGGTTATTTTTCGAGTGCGCCCTTTGGGCCGCAAAGGTGAACTGAATTGCGTCAATTGGGATTTTTGTGTGCTAAATACCGCAAGGGCGCGCACTGGAGAAAACACTGAAAAGGACAGACTAAGATCAAACTACATGTAAATAGAGGGAATGTCAGGATCAACCTCTTTCCCGCCTGAACTTGGTCGGCAGTATAAAGATCTAGGAAGCATTTTATCAAGGGTCAGGTATGCTCGTTTTTGCCCTACAATCATTAACCCTTTACCACACAATCCCGACTTTTAACGACCCTGAGAAAGAAGTCTTTTGAAAACATTGTGGAAAAAGGAGAAAATGCTGGTAACCAGCATTTTCTCCTCTTCCCACAATGTTTTCTACCCTTTCCAAAATAAATTTTAACTTTTGATTAACATTTATTTTGTCGTCTGCAAATGCTTTCACTTTGGACTAGACTAAATTTTTGTCATTTGGTAAAGAGTTAATTGGTTACTTATATCATATGCATATCATTGATCTTGTGTAGGAATTGTACCCTCAGAGAGTAATACAGATAACTGTCCCCGAAAGAGATTTTAATTTTTGATTGGTCGCCTTCGGTGCACAGTAAATGTCTAAATGTGAAAAGAAGCACCACAAATGTCTTATTATCTCTTTACCACACAATAAAAATGTAGACTTGTCCAAACTGAAAGCATTTGCAGATGACAATTTAAATGTTGTTCAAATGATGGAATTTGTCATTGATAGGGTAGAAAACGTTGTGGGAAAAGGAGAAAAATGCTGGTTACCAGCATTTTCTCCTTTTCCCACAATGTTTTCAAAAGGCTTCTTTCTCGGGGTCGTTAAAAGTCGGGACTCAAAAACATGGTACAATTTCCTCTTTCCTATCCGAAATCTCAACTTTTTACCACATAACAAAATTTCAGACTTGTCCACATTAAAAGCACTTGCAGACAACAAAATAAATGTCTTTATCATTGAAATTGATCATTGTAAAGTTAAAAAAACATTGTGGGAAAAGGAGAAACTGCTGGTTACCAGCATTTTTTCCTTCTGTCACAATGTTTTCAAAGGCCTTTCTATTCAATTCTGTTCTACTGAACCCTTTTTCAGACGACAAAATTTCCAACTCATCCAAATTCAAAGCACTTCCAGACGACATATTTAGTGTAGCTCAAATGATGTTGTTTGTGTTTGATTGTTTGATTGTTTGTATTGGAGTTAAATGCCATTTTAAAAGCTAAGGTCATATCATGGTGGTCAGTGACCCATCCATCTGTTTCCTGGCTCTCTCACACCAGTACTGACAAAACTTTCTTTCCAAAGCCACTGACTACCGGAACTTTTCTCACATGCATCAGAGGTGAGTGGCAAAAAATCGCCGAAAAGAAGGTTTACCTCAACCACCTATCAAACTTGCAACCACCAGGTCACGAGTCGATACACTAACCACTGAGCTACACTGGTGGGCGTTTGTGTTTGAAAGGGTAGATAACATCATGGGAAACAGATAGTCTCAATAATGAGAGGTTTGCGGTGCTTCTTTTCACATTTGGACATTTACTGTGCGCCGCACCGGAGGCAACCAGTCAAAAATTAAAATCGCCTGTAGGGACAGTTATCTGTACTACGGAAACAGAGAAAGTGCTGGTTACTAGCATTTTCTCCTTTTCCCACTATGTTTTCAAAGGGCCTTGTCCTCAGAGTCGTTAAAAACACACAATTGTTTGGAAAAGGGTTTACCATACTGCATAAATTGAAAGAAAGATGTGTGCCATTTGACAAAAAATTCTTATCAAACTATCGAACACAATTTCGTATTAAATATCTTCCTTTTGAAAGTAAATATAAAACCACATTTCCACAAAGCTCCATGAATGAAACACTCCCTAATATTTGCAAAACATTTCCTTTTAACTAGTCCACAAATTTATGATTTAAACCTCCCTTAGCTCTTAACCAGGCTACAAAATTGCAGACTCACCCAAATTATAGGCATTTGCAGACAAATTAATAGGTGGGATTTGTCTTTAAAAGGGTAGAAAACACTGTGAGAAAAAGAGAAAATGCTGGTTATCAACATTTTCTCCTTTCCCCACAATGTTTTCAAATGTCTACTTCCTCAGGGTCGTTAAAACTCGGGATTGTATGGTAAACCTTTTCTCCTCATGTTGATGTATACTATAAACTGCACCAGACATTTTTTGAAAACACAGTGACAAGTAAAGAAATTGCTCACAGTAAGAAATTTATTCATACATCCCATATTTCTAATAAATAATTAAAAACACAAATCACAAATTTTGCAATTTTTCCAACACATGCCATAAATAGATCCATTTGTAATACCTTATATGAATCAAATACCGAATTCTTCGAAGAAAAAAAAAATCACATATAAGGCATTCTCATCCACTTTCAACCACTTAAAAAGCCCACGAATATCTGTCTATATATATCTGATCATTTCACGACAAACCCGACTATAAATAGGTCCATAGTACATACATACAGTACACTGAATACTTTGGTTGACTGTCCAACTACATTGACTGTATTTTTATGTATTTGTATAGCACAGCCCTTTACCCTTCAATAAAATTTCAGACTTATCTATTTGCATTTTTACTCTTTACCAAACGACAAAATTCTAGACTAGTCGAAATGGAAAGCATTTGCAGACAACAAAATTGAATTTGTTTGTAATACAGTTGAAAACCTTGTGGGAAAAGGAGAAAATGCTGGTTACCAGCATTTTCTCCTTTTCCCACATTGTTTTCAAATGCCTTCTTCCTCGGGGTCGTTAAAACTCGGGATTGTATCGTAAAGGGTTAAAGGCACAATAGCACCCCAAAAATCAATGCATGCATTAAAATGCAATTAAATATTAATCATATCATTTAAAAGTTTGGAAAATATTGTGAAGATAACAATCTGTCATAGTATGGTTGATCCAAGTGTTAGTCAATGGCAAAAAAAGAAGTTTCAAAATCAAGCAAAAAGTAAACAAAAGATTGATTGACATGGCAACTTTACTTTTAACCTAGTTTTGAAACTAATGTAATTTCTCCACCAGCAACTAACACTTGGACCGACCGTACAACAACAGATTGTCTTCTTTACAATAAATTCCATACTTTTAAATGGTACGATTAACACCCACTTTGTTTACTTTTGGCAGCTACTGTACTTTAACCCTTTCCCAAACAAGCCCTGGTTTTCACGTGTCTGCAGTACAAGTCTTTTGAAAACACTGTGGGAAAAGGAGAAATTGCTCGTAACGAGCAATTTCTCCTTTTACCACAGTGTTTTCTACCGTTTTTGAGACCTTTCTGCCATTTTCATCAAATTCAAAATTGTCGTCTGCAAACTCTTTCAATTTGGACCAGTCCAAAATTCGTCGTTTGGGAAAGGGTTAAACTTGGCTAGAATGAAGGGATGTGTCTCTAAAGCTTTTAACCACATAATCCTGACCTTTAGCTACCCTGAAAAAGAAAGCTTTTGAAAATATTGTGGGAAAAGGAGAAAATGCTGGTAACCAGCATTTTCTCCTTTTTCCACAATGCTTTCTACCCTCCCCAAAACAAATTTAAATTCATGAGTCACATTCATTTTGTCGTCTGCAAATGCTTTCAATTTGGGGAAGTCTAAGATATTGTCTTTTAGATGAAAATTTAAAGGGTAGAAAATATTGTGTGGGAAAAAGAGAAAATGCTGGTTACAAGGACTTTTTTTCTTTTCATACAATGTTTTCAAACTTCAGTTTACTTTGGGGTTGTTAAAACACTGGATTGTCCAGTAAAGGGTTGGAGATCTACATGTCATTTGAGCAGTTAGTACACACAAGTATTAACCCTTTACCAGACGACAAGATTTTAGCCTTGTCCAAATTGAAAGCAGTTGCAGATGATATTTTCACTGTGGCTCAAATGGTGCAATATTTCTTTCATAGGGTAGAAAACATTGTGGGAAAAGGAGAAAATGCTGGTTACCAGCATTTTCTCCTTTTCCCACAATGTTTTCAAAAGGCATCTTTCCCAGGGGCGTTAAAAGGCGGGATTGTGCGGTAAAGGGTTAAACACATTACCGCAAGCAGACAACAATTTTTTTTGCTGCAGATCAGTTTCAAAATGATTGTGCCTACAGGACAAAATGCTTATTATGAGCAATTTTTCCTTTTGCCACAATGTTTTCACATTTATTCAGCACTAATTAGCAGTAATAATCGATGTTTTCAAGGCCTTCTGCTAGAAGTGTGTCTCCCTGAGGTAATGAGTGAACTCTTTCCCAAACGGCAAAAGTGTAGATGAGTCCAAAATGAAAGTATTTGCAGACGACAATTTAAACATGGATTAAATGATAGAAATTGTCTTGATTTTGGTAAAAAACATCGTGGGAAAAGGAAAAAATGCTTACAACCAGTATTTTCTCCTTTTTCACACATTGTTTTCAAAAGGCCCTTTCTTCAGAGTCATTAAAACATGGGATTGTGTTGTAAAGGGTTAACTCTTTACCAAAAGAAAACTTGTCCAAACTGAATGCATTTGCATACAATTTAAATGTGGCTCAAATGATGGAATTTGTCTTTAATGGGGCAGAAAACATTGTGGGAAAAGGAGGAAATGCTGATAACAAGCATTTTCTCCTTTTCCAACAATGTTTTTTAACTCTTTACCACATAATCCTGAGTTTTAACGACCTGAGAAAGAAGCCTTTTGAAAACATTGTGGGAAAAGGAGAAAATGCTGGGAACCAGCATTTTCTCCTTTTCCCACAATGTTTTCTACCCTTCCCTAAACAAGTTTTAATTTTTTATTTGCATTTAATTTGTCATCTGCAAACGCTTTCAATTTGGACGAGTCTAAAATGTTGTGGTGTGGTAAAGAGTTAAAGACTTTTTACTCAAGATCATTAAAACTTGTGCTTGTGTGGTAAAGGGTTAAATGGGACAGACAAATATGAGTGAGTTTTTCCGATACTTGACACTGCCTTTTTCACACTTGTTTGAGCAAACATTTTTATAAACTCTTAGCCGACTGACAAATTTTAAATTCCACCAAACTGAAAGCATTAGCAGATGATAAATCAAAATTTAATGTGGTCCAAAATTTTCCTTTTCCAAAAGTATTTTTAAAAGTCTTCATCAGGAGAATTGTGGAAACATCGGATAGGCAAGGTTAACTCTTTACCAAACGACAAAATTTTAGACCAGTCCACAGTGAAAGCTTTAGCAAACGAGAAAATAAATGTTACTCAATAGTTGAAATTTGTTTTGGGAAGAGTAGAAAACAATGTGGGAAAAGGAGAAAAGGCTGGTTACCAGCATTTTCTCCATTTCCCACAATGTTGTCAAAAGGCTATTTCCTCAGTGCTGTTAAAAGTCAGGATTGTGTGGTAAGGAGTTAAAATGGAAAAGACCACTTCTTGTGAATTTTTGCACCACTCCACACTGACTGTCCTTTATGTACTTGTTGCGGGGGGGGGGGGGGGGGGGGGGGGGGGGGGGGGGGGATGGCGGGGTTGCTTGCAGGAAATCAGTTAACCCTTTACCAGACGACAAAATTTCAGCCTGGTCCACACCGAGAACATTTGTAGACAGGAAAATAAATTGACCATGTGACTGAAAAATTAAAATTTGTTTTGGGAAGGGTAGAAAACATTGTGGGAAAAGGAGATTTATTTTCTCCTTTTCCCACAATGTTTTCAGACTGCTTCTCATTTAGGGTCATTAAAAGTCAGGGTTGTGTAGTAAAAAGTTAAAAAGAAATATCCCAATGGATCTATTATCTTTTTTTTTAACTCTTTATAACACATTCTCAATTCTTGATGACCCTGAGAAAGAAAGCTTTTGAAAAAATTGTGAGAATAGGCTACCAGCATTTTCTACCTTTCCAAAAATTTTTCTACCCTTCTCAAACCAAATTTCAGTTCTTGAGTCACGTTTATTTACTTGTTTCAGTTGCTTTCAATTCAGACAAGTCCAAAATTTTGTTGTGTGGTGAAAGAGTTAAAATATCAAAATAACTAATACCTGTAAATCACTTTGACTCATGACAAGAGTTCTCCCTCTTGTTTTTTTTTCAAGGTCATTTTTATGTTAGCATGTCATGTATGTTTTGCAAGGAAATGGGACAGTAAAATAAATAGGATCAGGTCAAGAAGGGTATAAGAAAAAAAATCATAATGGTTATTTGTCAATGTGAAGGCGGGCAGAAAAAAGATTGACATGTCAAAACCTTGAGGTAATGTTATGCATAAACTTACCTCTTTATCAAAAAACAAAGTTTTAAACTTATCCATATTGAAAGCATTTGCAGAGGACAAATTAAATATTGCTTAACCCATTCCCAAACGATAAATTTTAGACTGGTCCAAATTGAAAGAGTTTGCAATTTTGAATTTGATGAAAATGGCAGAAAGTTCTCAAAAAGGGTAGAAAACACTGTGGGAAAAGGAGAAATTGCTCGTTACGAGCAATTTCTCCTTTTCCCACAGTGTTTTCAAAAGACTTGTACTGCAGACATGCAAAAACCAGGGCTTGTTTGGGAAAGGCTTAACTCTTTACCAAACAACAAAGTTTTAGACTTGTCTAAACTGAAAACATTTGCAGACGACAATTTATACATGACTTAAAACTGAAATTTGCCTTTGGAAGGGAAGAAAACATTGTGGGAAAAGAAGAAAATGCTGGTTACCAGCATTTTCTTCCTCTCCCACAATGTTTTTGAAAGGCCAGCCTTCCCAAGGGTCATAAAAAACTTGGATCGTTTGGTATACTCTTTACCAAAAAACAAAATTTCCAGATTCTACCAAACTGAAAGCGTTTGCAGATCACAAATTAGATGTAGCTCAAATGATAATCCCTGTCTCTGATAGAGTAGGAAACATCGTGGAAAAAGGAGAAAATGGTGCTTACCAGCATTTTCTCCTTTTTCCACAATGTTTTAAAAAGCCTTCCTTTCCAGAGTCGTGAAAACCAGGGCTTCTTTAGTAAAGTGTTAAATGATGGGATTTCTCTGTGAAAGGGTAGAAAACTTTGTGGGAAATGGAGAAAATATTTGTTAGTAGTATTTTCTATTTATTCTACAATGTTTTCAAAAGCTATTTTTCCTGAGAGTAAAACCAAGAATACTGGTGCTTCAATACAGGGTTAACTCTTTACCACACGATCCCGACTTTTAACGACCCTGAAAGAAAAGGGTTTTGAAGACATGGTGGTGGAAAAAGGAGAAAAATGCTGGTAACCAGCATTTTCTCCTTCTCCCACAATGTTTTCCACTCTTCCCAAAACTAATTTCAATTTGAGTCACATTTATTCTGTCGTCTGCAAATGCTTTTAATTTAGTCCAGTCTAAAATTTTGTAGTTTGGTAAAGAGTTAAAATACTAAATACTGGATTGGAATGGTAGAAAAACAAATTTAACTCTTTCCCAAACAAGCCCTGGTTTTCATGTGTCTGCAGTACAAGTCTTTTGAAAACACTGTAGGAAAAGGAGAAATTGCTCATAACGAGCAATTTCTCCTTTTCCCACAGTGTTTTCTACCCTTTTTGAGAACTTTCTACCATTTTCATCAAATTTAAAATTGTCGTCTGCAAACTCTTTCAATTTGGACCAGTCCAGAATTTGTCGTTTGGGAAAGGGTTAAGTAGTTTTTACAACATGATGGAGTAGATCCAGATTGGACTATGCAGAAAATATTGCCGTAGACTGCCCAGTGATTTGAGAAATACTTGTCAACTGTCAAAAAAAGATGTTTTATCAGAATTTTTCTTTTAGTTCTTTTGTTGCAAGGACATTTTGGCTAGTGGACAGTTTGGCCTTGGATTTGGCAAAGATGTTTTAGCCAGCCAAAATTTACAGGTATCACAATTTGGCCAAATAAGTATGGTGGCTTGTAAAATGGAAAATTTCATTCTTTTGGATTTATTTCTAGTAGATCCATACATACTCTTGTGAAGGTTAATTTGCTGGAATTACATTGTATGGATATTGTTTGGTATGCATGGTCATTAAACTAATTCATTTCTTGATTTTTTTTGTCCTATTTGCATCTCTTTTTGAATGAAGCAAACTGTTATCCCTATCCCTATAGAAAAATTAACCCTTTACCGCACAATAACGCCTTTTGACGCCCCTGGGAAAGAAGCCTTTTGAAAACATTGTGGGAAAAGGAGAAAATGCTGGTAACCAGCATTTTCTCCTTTTCCCACATTGTTTTTTACCCTATCAAAGAAAAAATAAACCATTTGAGCCACAGTGAAATTGTGGTCTGCAAATGCTTTCAATTTGGACAAGGCTAAAATTTTGTCGTCTGGTAAAGGGTTAATTCATCACTAAGCACCTAAATTCCTTTAAAACTTTACCACGCAATCCTGACTTTTAACGACCCCAAGAAAGAAGCTTTTTGAAAACATCATGGGAACCAGCATTTTCTTCTTTTCCAACAATGTTTTCTACCCTTTAACCCTTTACCACACAATCCAGACTTTTAATGACCCTGAGAAAGAAGCCTTTTGAAAACATTGTGGGAAAAGGAGAAAATGCTGGTTACCAGCATTTTCTCCTTTCCCCACAATGTTTTCTACCCTATCATAGAAAAATTGCACTATTTGAGCCACATTGAAATCGTTGTCTGCAAATGCTTTCAATTTGAACAAGACTAAAATTTTGTCGTCTGATAAAGGGTTAAGAGACAAATGTTATGTTTTGAGCTACATATAAAATGTTGTCTGCAAATGCTTTCAATTTGGACTAGTTTACATTTCTGTCGTTTGGTAATGAGTAAAAGATCTCAAAGATCAAAGTTTCCTGGGTAAATTGTTTGTTTCATGACAAAATGTTCATTAATGGGATATGAGTGACTGAAAAAGAAAAAGGAAAATAGCATGAAAATATATTGGAAGTATTACCTTCGCCTCATCAACATATCTGTAAATTTTTGCTGGCCAAAGAGTCCAGTCCAAAACTTCCTATGCAAAAAAGCCAAATCATCTGCTGTCCAAAACATCAAGTTGTGGCACCCGCAAATCTTGTAATTCAAGGCTTTTTTTGGCTGATCTTTTAAAGTTTAAAAAAAAAAACCATACTAGAAAAGGGAGAAAATGCTGTTTATCAAAACGTTTTTGAAAGCCTAAAAGGATTAATAACAGACTATGCTAAATGCAAAATAGAAACAAACAAGAAAGATAATCATAAAGATAATGTCAATTATGTGTCACTAAATAAAGGGAGAGAAAAAATAACCTTTCATTGTAAATTAATGGTAGACCCAGGTTGTATGGAAAATGTCAAGTATTTAAGGGGTGGGGCAGTTTTAAACCCTTCACTAAACAACGAAATTTTGGACTTGACCAAATTGAAAGCATTTGTAGAAAACTTTGTAGGAAAAGTAGGAAACGCTGATTACCAGCATTTTCTCCTTTTTCCACAATGTTTTCAAAAGCTTTCTCTTTCATGTTTACAAAGTCTTGTCTTTCAGAGTCATTAAAACTTTGGATTGTGTTGTTAAGAATTAACTCTTGACCAAAAAACCATGGGGTCTACCTATATGTAAGGCTTGCGAAAAAATATGGGAAAACGAGAATATGCTTTTCACCAGCATTTTCTCCTTTACCCACATTTTTTTCAGTGATATGAAAAACAAATCTCTTCATTTGAGCCACAATGAATTTTTTGTCTGGAAGTGTTTTTAATTTGGATACAAAGTCTGTAGTAACTGACATTACCAAAGGATGAAATTTCAGACCCATAGTCATATTGCATGCATTTGCAGACAAAAAACTAAATGTAGCTCAACTCATGGAATTTGTCTTTGAAAGGATACAAGACATTTTGGGATAAGGAGAAAATTCTGACAACCAGTATTTTTTTACCTTTTCTCACAATGCTTTTAAAAGCTTACAGTTTAGTTAAAGATGGGATTGTTTGATAAAGGGCTACACATTTACTAAATATTCCACTGCCCATACACCCCCCCCACAGGAAGAAGGCATTTGATAACACTGTGGAAAAAGAAGAAAATGCTTCTTTTCTCACAACGTTTTCTGACTTAGTAGAGATCTTCAGCTCACTAGAACCAAATCTGAATTTGACCTCAGCAAACCAGCTCCCACAATTGAAAAGTCAAGTTGTTCTTTAGTAGAGAGTCACATTAATAATACAGCAAACAAGGGCAATTTGCCAAATGACAAAAGCCAGGTCAAAAGACAGTTAACCCTTTTCCAGAGAGCAATATTTTAGATTTGACCCCAAAGAGACATTTGCAGATGTCCAATCTATTAACCCTTTACCACAGAATCCTGACTTTTAACGACCCAGAGGAAGATGCTTTTTGAAAACGTGTGAAAAGGAGAAAATGCTGGTAACCAGCATTTTCTCCTTTTCCCACAATGTTTTCGATCCTGTCAATTTAGACCAGTCTAAATTTGTTCTCCTGTGGTAAAGAGTTAAGGCTGAAATGATCGAAGTGTCTTTAAACAGGGCAGAAAATTGTGGAAAAATGAGAAAATGTGGTTAACTGCATTTTCACCTTTTCCCCCAATGTTTTCAAAAGTTGCCTTGCCCAAAGTGCTTAAAACACAAGATTTTTTGGAAAAGAGTTTTGGAGACATGTAAAAAAAAAAACAGGAAGTCACTTTTTTACATGTAGTAAAGCTCATACGATTATGTACATAAGTCTTTTTTTCAAGCTGAACCAGGGTTCATATTCATCTGCCATTCTTAAAAAACATTTTCAATCTTATTCTCCAGTATTTTCTAAATTTGAAAGTAACATAACTTCTGATTTGCTAAAACATTTGGTTTAGCCAATTAGAAACTGTGTTACTTTCAAATTCAGAAATTCATGGCGAATAAGACTATGAAGATTCTTAAGAATGGTTGGTGAAGAATACAGGCCCTGGTAGCTCAGTCAGAAACCTAAGGCTAGTAATGCAGTGTTACAAGCTCGACTAAGCCCTTTTCCTGAATCATTGCTACAGGGTTCATTCTTTTCTCACTGTTGATTATTTTGCTGTTGATGTTTAACTCTTTTACCACACAAAAAATTTCAGGCGGGTCCAAATCAAAAGCATTTCCAGACGACAAATTCAATGTGGCACAAATGATGGAATCTGTCTTTGATAGAGTAGAAAACATTGTGGAAAAAGGAGAAAATGCTGGTTACCAGCATTTTCTCTTTTTTCCACAATGTTTTCAAAAGGTTTCTTTTCCAGGGTCGTTAAAACTCGTGATTGTGTGGTAAAGGGTTAAGTTTGATAGCAGCCAGTGGCTTGAAAAGAATGCTGTGTCAAGTACTGGTAACCTCACTTTGCATGTATACTTCATTTCCAGGCTTTTGGGGAAGTAAGTTTGAACCCCAACTCTTCCAGTTTCTTTTCTAGGGGTTGGTGATAGTCATTGCATCAGGATTCACTTTTCCCTCACCTCCGAGCATTGTTTGGACTAGAGCAGCCAACGTTGTCTGCGCATGTCATATTCTTCGAAGATTAACCTGTCTGCTATGACGCATCACTTGATAAACAAGAGGGCCATGATGGCCCTGTATCGCTCCACTGGCTTATAAATATAAACCACGAAGAAAAGTCTTCACTATATAAGCCCTTATAAAACTTTGACCTCATGGCTACAGTCTGACTAAATGGGGAATATTGTATTAGAAGAATAACATGCCAAATGTGGGAGTTCTTGGCCTTATGGCTGGTAACAAGATGGTTTCTGAACTTTTCAATCCATAAACCCATGTAAAACTTGTGATCCCTGGTGCAGGGCCAAACTTGATCCTAGAGCTGTAACTTGGGCCCTCTTTGTAACTGTCCACTAAATAATGCTATAATTATATGCAAAATTTGGTAGCCTTAGCCTTATGGCTATGTACACCAAGATTTAAAAGTTTTCCCTATGTAAGCCTATGTAAATCTTGTGAACCCCCCCTCCAAGTATGAGGCCAAATTGACCCCAGGACTATACTTTGGACACTTTTGGTAGACTCCAACTAGATCAAGCTAAATGCCAAATTTGGTAGCTCTAGGCCTTATGGTTTCAGACAAGAAGATATTTAAAGTTTTCTCTATATAAGCCTATGTATAAAACTTGTGACCCCTGGGGAAGAGCCAATTTTGACCCCAGGGCTATAATTTCAAGAAACATGATAGAGGTCTACTACATAAAGCTACATGCCAAATTTGGTAGCCCTATGCCTTATGGTTTCAGACAAGAAGATTTTTAAAGTTTTCTCTATATAAGCCTATGTAAAACTTGTGACCCCTGGGGAAGAGCCAATTTTGACCCCAGGGCTATAATTTCAAGAAACATGATAGAGGTCTACTACATAAAGCTACATGCCAAATTTGGTAGCCCTATGCCTTATGGTTTCAGACAAGAAGATTTTTAAAGTTTTCTCTATATAAGCCTATGTAAAACTTGTGACCCCTGGGGCAGAGCCAATTTTGACCCCAGGGCTATAATTTGAAGAAACTTGATAGAGGTCTACTACATAAAGCTACATGCCAAATTTGGTAGCCCTATGCCTTATGGTTTCAGACAAGAAGATTTTTAAAGATTTCCAATATTTTTCAGTTTTGTTGCCATGGCAACCAGAGTTTTTGAAGGAATCAAATTCTTTCAAGAAATTCTGAAGAGGACCATGTCAGGATCATTTCTGTGAAGTTTCGTGAAAATCGGATGGGTAGTTTCAGAGAAGAAGATGTTTGAAATAAAAGTTAACGCACGCACGGACGGACGGACGGACGGACACACGACGGACACCGGGCCATGACATAAGCCCGCTGGCCTTTGGCCAGTGGAGCTAAAAATGGACATATATCAAAAATATGCGGTGCGTAAATTGCCGCTTAAAAAGTGCAGGCAAAAATGGCAATAGATAACACGTCTGTGGAAAAATCAAGCAAGCCTTTTGCTATAAATATCTTGGAAGACGAAATGATTTCAAACAGGGAAATATTTTTTTAGAATACCAACTGTTTACTGCAAATCTCTGTCAACAGTTTCTAAATAGAGACAGGGGGAAAACCAGGATTTGTATAACAGACTGACAAAATAATGTCCCCACCTTGCTGGGCTTATACCGGGCCTTTTTCCCAAGCTTACAGGAGCTTATGTTTATAAACTACTGGAGCATCTATAGGTTATATGCTAGCTAACCATAGCTGGACGAATCGTACAAGGAAAGTTTCAGAGAGTAAAGGTATATATTTTGAAATTTGTTGCATTTATAGTCCTGTTCTCTACCCAGAATGCCCATATCAGATAGGTGATGTATCTGAAAAATGCCACCTAGCAGAAGATAACGAGTTCTGTAAAGTATTGGTATCAACTTGTGCTATTATGTGCACTTGACTCTTTCTGAAAGAACCAATGTGTCCACTGAAAGAACCAATGTGTCCAAAGCAGATATTTCATGACTCCGTATGCTACAGTATTCAGTCGACAGCACACAGGACTTGAGAAAAGGTGGTTGCAAAGACTTTTGATGTTTTGGGAAGGCATGATTGATGGATAAACACTGGGAAAGAAAAGTTAGCCAGGTAAATCACAAACTATCTTGTACTAGTGACAGTCTAAACTATGAAAAAGTGGTCTGCTATCTGTCACTTAACCCTTTCCTGGTTTGCACGTGTCTGCAGTACATGTCTTTTGAAAACACTGTGGGAAAGGGAGAAATAACGAGCAATTTCTCCTTTTCCCACAGTGTTTTCTACCCTTTTTGATAACTTTCTGCCGTTTTCATCAATTTAAAATTGTCATCTGCAAACTCTTTCAATTTGGACCAGTCCAAAATTTGTCGTTTGGGAAAGGGTTAACTCATTACCATAATGTGAACACATCCTTTATTCTTCCTTGCTTCAGACTACATGTACTGTAGAAAACCCTTGTAAGAAAACAGACAATTGTTTTTTTTTTTTAAAAACAGTTGCTCCTTATCAATAATGCTTTACATTAATCTTTTTAAAAAAAAGTCTATGATATCTTGATCTCTGTGACACAAAGTCTTGTAGTTGGTTTCCATCTGTCTGAGATAATACTTAACCCTTTCCCAAACAACAAATTTTGGACTGGTCCAAATTGAAAGAGTTTGCAGACAACAATTTTAAATTTGATAAGAATGGCAGAAAGTAATCAACAAGAGGGCCATGATGGCCCTGGGTCGCTCACCTGAGTCAATAGGCGAAATTCACTCAACGTGCATAATCCAATTTCTGACCAATTGTCAGGTCAATTGATGAACAAACTTGGTAGAGGTCCACTAGGAGATGCTACATGCCAAATATCAAAACTCCACGCCTTCCAGTTTCAGAGAAGAAGAACTTTAAAGTTTTCCTTCTTTGTTCCTATGTTCGAAACTTGTGACCCCCGGGGCGGGGCCAGTTTTGACCCCAGGGACATCATATGAACAAACTTGGTAGAGGTCCACTAGGAGATGCTACATGCCAAATATCAAAGCTCCACGCCTTCCAGTTTCAGAGAAGAAGAATTTTAAAGTTTTCATTCTTTGTTCCTATGTTCGAAACTTGTGACCCCCCGGGGGCGGGGACAGTTTTGACCCCAGGGACATCAAATGAACAAACTTGGTAGAGGTCCACTAGGAGATGCTACATACTAAACATCAAAGCTCTACGCCTTCCAGTTTCAGAGAAGAAGAATTTTAAAGTTTTCATTCTTTGTTCCTATGTTTGAAACTTGTGACCCCTGGGGCGGGGCCAGTTTTGACCCCAGGGGTGTCATATGAACAAATTTGGTAGAAGTCCACTAGGAGATGCTACATGCCAAATATCAAAGCTCCACGCCTTCCAGTTTCAGAGAAGAAGAATTTTAAAGTTTTCATTCTTTGTTCCTATGTTCGAAACTTGTGACCCTCGGGGCGGGGCCAGTTTTGACCCCAGGGACGTCATATGAACAAACTCGGTAGAGGTCCACTAGGAGATGCTACATGCCAAATATCAAAGCTCCACACCTTCCAGTTTCAGAGAAGAAGAATTTTAAAGTTTTCATTCTTTGTTCCTATGATCGAAACTTGTGACCCCCGGGGCAGGGCCAGTTTTGACCCAAGGGACATCATATGAACAAACTTGGTAGAGGTCCACTAGGAGATGCTACATGCTAAATATCAAAGCTCCACGCCTTCCAGTTTCAGAGAAGAAGAATTTTAAAGTTTTCATTCTTTGTTCCTATGTTCGAAACTTGTGACCCCCGGGGCGGGGCCAGTTTTGACCCAAAGGGCGTCATATGAACAAACTTGGTAAAGGTCCACTAGGAGATGCTACATGCCAAATATCAAAGCTCCACGCCTTCCAGTTTCAGAGAAGAAGAATTTTAAAGTTTTCATTCTTTGTTCCTATGTTCGAAACTTGTGACCCCCGGGGCGGGGCCAGTTTTGACCTCAGGGACATCATATGAACAAACTTGGTAGAGGTCCACTAGGAGATGCTACATACTAAATATCAAAGCTCTACGCCTTCCAGTTTCAGAGAAGAAGAATTTTAAAGTTTTCATTCTTTGTTCCTATGTTTGAAACTTGTGACCCCTGGGGCGGGGCCAGTTTTGACCCCAGGGGCGTCATATGAACAAATTTGGTAGAAGTCCACTAGGAGATGCTACATGCCAAATATCAAAGCTCCACGCATTCCAGTTTCAGAGAAGAAGAATTTTAAAGTTTTCCTTCTTCGTTCCTATGTTCGAAACTTGTGACCTCCAGGGCGGGGCCAGTTTTGACCCCAGGGACGTCATATGAACAAACTTGGTAGAGGTCCACTAGGAGATGCTACATGCCAAATATCAAAGCTCCACACCTTCCAGTTACAGAGAAGAAGAATTTTAAAGTTTTCATTCTTTGTTCCTATGTTCAAAATTTGTGACCCCCGGGGTGGGGCCAGTTTTGACCCCAGGGACATCATATGAACAAACTTGGTAGAGGTCCACTAGGAGATGCTACATGCCAAATATCAAAGCTCCACGCTTTCCAGTTTCAGAGAAGAAGAATTTTAAAGTTTTCATTCTTTGTTCCTATGTTCGAAAATAGTGACCCCTGGGGCGGGGCCAGTTTTGACCCCAGGGACATCATATGAACAAACTTGGTAGAGGTCCACTAGGAGATGCTACATGCCAAATATCAAAGCTCCACGCCTTCCAGTTTCAGAGAAGAAGAATTTTAAAGTTTTCATTCTTTGTTCCTATGTTTGAAACTTGTGACCTCCGGGGCGGGGCCAGTTTTAACCCCAGGGGCGTCATATGAACAAACTTGGTAGAAGTCCACTAGAAGATGCTACATGCCAAATATTAAAGCTCCACGCCTTCCAGTTTCAGAGGAGAAGAATTTTAAAGTTTTCCTTCTTTGTTCCTATGTTTGAAACTTGTGACCCCCGGGGCGGGGCCAGTTTTGACCCCAGGGGCGTCATATGAACAAACTTGGTAGAGGTCCACTAGGAGATGCTTCATGCCAAATATCAAAGCTCCACGCCTTCCAGTTTCAGAGAAGAAGAATTTTAAAGTTTTCCTTCTTTGTTCCTATGTTCGAAACTTGTGACCCCCAGGGCGGGGCCAGTTTTGACCCCAGGGACATCATATGAACAAACTTGGTAGAGGTCCACTAGAAGATGCTACATACCAAATATCAAATCTCTACACCTTCTACTTTCAGAGAAGAAGATTTTTGAAGATTTTGCTATTTTTTTCCTTTTGGTTGCCATGGCAACCAGAGTTATGGGTGGAATTCAATCTCTTGAACAACTTTGGTAGAGCTTCACCTGAGGAACATCCCTGCCAAGTTTCATCAAGATTGGCCCAGTGGTTTAGGAGGAGAAGATGTTTAAAGAAATTGTGGACGACGGACGACGGACATTGGGCGATCACAAAAGCTCACCTTGAGCACTTTGTGCTCAGGTGAGCTAAAAAGGGTAGAAAACACTGTGGGAAAAGGAGAAATTGCTCGTTACGAGCAATTTCTCCTTTTCCCACAGTGTTTTCAAAAGACTTGTACTGCAGACACGTGAAAACCAGGGCTTGTGTGGGAAAGGGTTAACTCTTTATCACACAATCCTG
The DNA here is from genome assembly GCA_945859785.2 of Tridacna gigas. Lineage (NCBI taxonomy): Eukaryota > Metazoa > Mollusca > Bivalvia > Cardiida > Cardiidae > Tridacna > Tridacna gigas. The sequence goes on from OX244043.2 coordinate 45,953,126, forward strand.
ACTTTTAACGACCCTGAGAAAGAAGCCTTTTGAAAACATTGTGGGAAAAGGAGAAAATGCTGGTAACCAGCATTTTCTCCTTTTCCCACAATGTTTTCTAGCCTTCCCAAAACAAATTTCAATTTTTGAGTTACATTTATTTTGTCGTCTGCAAATGCTTTCAATTTGGACTAATCTAAAAATTTGTCGTTTGGTGAAGAGTTAAAAGAAACCGGTTCATGCACTTAAATCTTTACCAAACCACAAAATTGTGCAGATGACAAATACAACTAAAACGATAATGTCTGGCTTTGATAGGGTAGAAAACATTGTTGGAAACGGAAAAAAATGCTGATTACCAGCATTTTCTCCTTTTCTCACAATGTTTTCAAAACCCATCTCTTTCAGGGTCGTTAAAACTCGGCATTTTGTGGTAAAGGGTTTAGACCTTTTGAAGGAAAGAATAAAGGAAATATCGTGAAAAAAGAAGCCCTTACAAATCTAAATCCAATTTTTTTCATTTATCACAATACTTTGAAAAGTTTGTTCCAAAGGTAAGTCACAGGGGATCTATAAAAGGTAGCAAGTTAATACTTAACCCTTTCCCACACAATCCCGACTTTTAACGACTCTGGGGAAGAGGCCTTTTGAAAACATTGTGGGAAAAGGAGAAAATGCTGGTAACCAGCATTTTCTCCTTTTCCCACAATGGTTTTTTTAACCTTTCCCAAAACAAATTTCAAATTTTGAGTCACATTTATTTTGTCGTCTGCAAATACTTTCAATTTGGAAACGTCCAAAATGTCGTCGTTTGGTAAAGAGTTAATGTTATTCATCTTCAATAGGTTTTATAATATATTACCCTCATGAAAAATTACTTCCTTTTTGTCATGATTACCATAACCACATAAAAGAATTTAAAACTTGTTCTATAATAATTAGGTTTAGATAGATCCAGATCAGACAGCTCAGAAAGTCTCCATTATGTAGCACTGCCATAATGATTAACTCATTTGAACTTTTGCTTGCTATTTGCCAAGCCCTGGTAGCTCAGTTGGTAGTGTACAGGACTTGAGGACAGGAGGTCGCTGGTTCGATCCCCAGCTTGGCCAATTTCTTTCCGAGGATTGATGATAGTCATCGCGACTGGATTCATTCCTCTCTCACCGCTGACCATTGTTTCGACGATGACTATGTGGGAAAGCAGCCAGTGGCTTGGAAAGAATATTGTGCGGAGTACTGGTTAAAGAAACTCCAGGAAAGCATGGATAGGTGCACTGGAAGTCGTGATATAACTGAAATAATGTTGAAAACGGCGTTAAACACCATACAATCAATCAATTGCTTGCTATTTGAAGATGGTGTGGTTAACCCTTTACCAGACAATCCCAAATTTTAACAAACTTCAAAAGAAAGGCTTTGAAAACATTTTGGGTATAGGAGAAAATGCTGGTTACTAGTATCTTCTCCTTTTCCCCCAATGCTTTCTACCTATTATGAGACAAATTTCAGTTTTTGATTCACAAGTAATATGTCATCTGCAAATGCTCTCAATTTGGACCAGTGTAAAATTTTGATGTTTGGTAAAGAATTAAAAAAAAAGGGAAAAAATGGCTGGGGGGGGGGGGGGGGGGGGGGTTAGTTTTTTTGCGTTATGTTAGTTTTTCTTATTAAAAATGAAGTTGTTAAAGGTCATATAGGTCTTCATTAATGTCATTAGAGCACCGAGAGACATCAAAAAGTTTGTGTTTATTTTGACACATTGTCATTTACAATTTAATTATCTGTTTTATGTATCTATCTATTTGAATTAATTAGAGTTTATATTTTAACAATCGCAAAAATAAAGTGAAGTGGAGCAGAAACATAGAAACAACATAAAAATCATTCTGGCCAAGATGGACCTGAAACTGAAAATATTCCTTTATTTTTTCCTTACTGAAAATGTTCATTTTGTAAATTTCAAAACTTTGACATTGAGGCAAAAAGACTCCTTACCAAACAACAAAATTTAAACTTGTTCATATTGAAAAAGTATAGAACAGTATTGTTGGAAAAGGAGAAAATGCTGGTTACCAGCATTTTCTCCTATACCAACAATATTTTCTTAAAGCTTCTTCTTCAGGGTCTTGAGGCCATTTGGATAATTTAATAAAGGACTAAATATTTTGTGAAGCAGTCAATTGAAAAATTGTTAAAATAACACCTAAAAGAAATAATGAAATTCATTTGCCATTTAAATAGTGTTTTATAGAGTTTGTTTTGATTTGCCAATTATTTTGATATTTTCAGGGTGCAAAAGACCTTCGGCAAAATTTTTTGGCGTCAGAGAGGATGTTAATGTTTTGGTTACCAAGATGATGGTCTGTAAGTTTCCTGCTAGATATTTTAATACTTTATCAGGCATCAAAATTTTGGACTTGCCCAAATTAAAGCCATGTACAGAAAAAAATTGAAAGACTTGACTCTTTGTCACCCTAACAAAATATTTGACTTGTCCTACCTGAAAGCCTAAGATACGCAATTGTTGGATTCAAGCAAATTTTTTTCAAATCCTGCATAACTTCAGGCCCAATGCATGAGTCCCGCATAAAAGATAAACAATGAAAAAGTATTAAAAAAAATTTACTCTAGCCCCGCAGAAAATACTGCTGTTTTGAATAAAACGGCATCACTGCTAAACCTGTTTTGAAGATATTACGTCCATTAAAGTCTATCGTTTTCTTCTCGTCAGGTCTCTCGGAATATGATGTTAGGAAACGCTATCTGCATTAGTATTGCCACAATTAGCAGCAACGAGGCTAACAACAGTATATATGGATGTTCCACCGTGATCTCCTTGTGGCATAGTTACAAATTATAAGGTTCTATCAGCATAGAAAACGAAGCTGTTTACTTTACATGATGTTTTCATATAACCGGAGGTTGTTTGGTTCATGTGGTGACGTCACAAGGTTACTTTTTGTCCAGTTGATTTAGGGGCTCGCTAACTGGATTTTCGATTTACACACCTGTGCTTACAAATGTATTAAAACAAGTGATATAAATAACCGCATTAGCTGAGGTGGCAACAAAATATCGCTATTAATCAGGAAATGAAAAAAAGAATAAAATCAAAATCTGGGCTGGACATGCACTTTAATAACCCTGAGAAAGAAGGCCTCTGAAAACATTGTTGGAAAAGAAGAAAATGGTGGTAACCAGCATTTTCTCCTTTTCCTACAATGTTTTCTACCTATTCAGGGACTAGTACTATTAACTGAAAAATATTTGAATTGTTGTCTGTAAATTCCACCAGTTTCTAGAATAGATGCTGGTTAATGAACTGTTGACTCTGTGCTAGTCAAAAATTTTTAGAATTGTCCATACAGAAAATTTGTGCATTTGCAGACTGACAAAATACAATTTGTCTTTGACAGTGCAAGGAAAACATTGTGAGAAGGGCAGTAGTCCTTTTGCATTTTTCTACAATGTTTTCAAAAACAAATCCCTTGGAGTCATTAAAACTCTGCATTGTTTCCTGGCTTACCTCTTTACCAACTGATAAAATTTGAGACTGGTCCAAATTGAAAGCATTTGCAGATGACAAATTAATGTTCTCACAACCAGGAATTTGCCTTATGAAGATAGAAAACAATTTGATAACTGGAGAAAATGCAGGTTACCAGCATTTTCTCCTTTTCTCACAATGTTTTCAAAGACTGTTTTCCTACAGGCCATTAAAAATCAGGATTGTATAGTAAAGGGCTAAGATTAATGAGGTCATGCACTAGGTGGTCTCAGGTCTGTGACTGACCATTTATGTATTTATTACAGTATAGAGATGATGGTCAGCAATTATTGTTTATTATGTGAGCAATCGACTGTATAATCGAGATGACCGCTAGGTTATTCCCACCTTCAATCCCACCTTCCCTAAAAAGCAGACAGCATTAAAAAAGGTGACACATTGTAAGCTATTTGTTTGAGTAAGTGTTTTATGATGATCCTCAGCAGTTATTGTTAAATAGGACATTGTGAGCAATCAACTGCAACATTGTGGTAAATACAACCTCGACTCCCACCTTCCTTAACCCTTTACCACACAATCCCGACTTTTAATGACCCTGTGAAAGAAACCTTTTGAAAACCTTGTGGGAAAAGGGGAAAATGCTGGTAACCAGCATTTTCCCCTTTTCCCACAATGTTTTCTACCCTTACCAAGACAAATTTCAATTTTTCAATCATATTTATTTTGTGGTCTGCAAATGCTTTCAATTTGGACTAGTCTAAAATTTTTCGGTTTGGTAAAGAGTTAAAAGGAAGACAGCATCAAAATAGGCGATATGATGTTTGCAGCTATTAAATTTTGTGCTACTGACAGTGACAATAAATAAAGAGAGCATCATTTAACCCTTTCCCAAATGATAATTTTTGGACTGGTCCAAATTGAAAGAGTTTGCGGACGACAATTTTAAATTTGATGAAAATGGAAGTAAGTTCTCAAAAAGGGTAGAAAACACTGTGGGAAAAGGAGAAAGTGCTCGTTACGAGCAATTTCTCCTTTTCCCACAGTGTTTTCAAAAGACTTGTACTGCAGACACGGAAAAACCAGGGCTTGTTTGGGAAAGGGTTAATCAACTACAAAAGAAAAGAGAAATAACATCCCCTATATGCGCTACCAGCAGTAGCGTTAAATAAACAGAAAATCAATTAATCAACCACAAAGCCTTTGTCTTAACCACTGAGCAATGGATCACCCTTGTTTAGCAATGAAAAACAGTTATTTGATTTAGTACTTCCAGAAGAATTTCACAGCAAGACGAATTGAAAATACTAGTACCTTATTGAATATAGAAATCTGTTAGGCCTTTTTACAGGAATACTTTCAGGAAAACATTTAACCCTTTACCAAACAACAACATTTTGGACTGGTCCAAATTGAAAGAGTTTGCAGACGATAATATCAAATTTGATGAAAATGGCAGAAAGGTCTCAAAAAGGGTAGAAAACACTGTGGGAAAAGGAGAAATTGCTTGTTACGAGCAATTTCTCCTTTTCCCACAGTGTTTTCAAAAGACTTGTACTGCAGACATGTGAAAACCAGGGCTTGTTTGGGAAAGGGTTAAGCTAATGGAGAAATTGCTTATGTTGTATTTTGCAGGGATGTTTCCTTTGCTGTTTGCTTAAAACTTGTTTCAGGAGATAAAAAGCCAATACCATTCAAAACACAACAACCCCACTACCCAATTGAACAAGGGAGGCAACTACAGTACTATATTCAAAAAGCTGTTGTGAGTAGTTTCCCCTATTACACAACACACACATGCAGCTCCACCACACAGATGATTGGAATAACCATTGGAAAGTATCATTTAGCCTTTAGCAAACAATCTTGTATATTTACAACCATGGGGATTTGGGATGATGAAAATGAATGTGGGAAAAGGAGAAAATCCTGACTTTTAAGGACCCTAGCTAGGTTAGAAGGCTTTGGAAGACAATGTAGGAAGAGGAGAAAATGCTGGTAACCAGCATTTTCTCCTTTTTCCACAATGTTTTCTACTCTATCAACGAGAGAAATCATCACTTAGTGACAATTAATTTGTCCGCTGCAAATGCTTGTAATTTGGTCCAAAATTTTGTTGTTTCGTAAAGAGTTAAACACTATTTTCTGTTTCAGTGTATCACTGTGGCCAGAGTTCCTTGCAATGTTTATTTGAATATTCTTTTTACCACAACATTGTTTCCGAGCCAGGCTGCTTTCCTGCATAAATACTGGTGAAATATGTCCAGCAATGAGAAACCAATGAATTTTTTTCCAATGTACTATCACCAATGCTTGGAAAGAATTTGACTGAGCTTGGATTCAAACCTGCGACCCCTCCCCCCCCCCCCCCTTCGATACAAGTCCTACACTTTACCACAGAGCCACACAAGACCCCATACTAACCCTCCAAGCTCTGCTTCTTTAGATATAGGCCAGTTAATCCTTTACAAAATGACAAAATTCTAGACTGGTCTACATTTAAAAGAAAAAGCATAGAACAAAATGAATGCGACATAAAAACTGAAATTTGTTTTGGGAAGGTTAGAAAACATTGTGGGAAGAGGAGAAAATGCTGGTTACCAGCATTTTCTCCTTTTCCAACAATGTTTTCAAAAGGCTTCTTTCTCACAGTCATTAAAAGTCTGGATTGTGTGATAAAGAATAAACAACACTAAGTCTTTCATATACGAGTAACAAGATCTATAACTTACATTTGCCTCTGAACAGCCATATAATTTCAAAGGGTCCATGATGACAGAGGATAATCGATCACCCACAGAAATTGGCCCTTATCCTTCTAAATCAGTGAAATGAAACTTTCAAGCTGATAGTAAAAACCCAAATTTTCCTATCTCAAAGGTATTTTTGGGTAAGAGATATCTCCTTATCGTACAGTGTGGATCCAAGATCAGACTGTTCATTCTGTGCAGTCTGATCTTGATCTACGCTGTCCGGGAAAGGTTAGTGAGTAGAGCTTTGCAGCCTAAGGGTTAACCTGGTTTGATTATGTTCCAGACAATAATGAATAATTGTAATTAATACGAAGTTTAATCAATCTCCTTCTTAATGGTTTTCCTTGACCAGGGAAACTTTTCCCTGTGTAAAGAACGGCTGTTTTACAATCACAAGATGATTGTTTGTTACAAGCATTTGTTACTTTCCCAATGACTGTTTTGTTCCGAGCATTTGCTCCTTTCCCAATTACTGTTTGTTACCAGCAATTGTTCCTTTCCCAATGACTGTTTATTACCAGCAATTGTTCCTTTCCCAATGAATGTATGTTACAAGCAATTGTTCCTTTCCCAATGACGGTTTGTGACAAGCATTTGCTCCTTTCCCACTGACTGTTTGTTACAAGCATTTTTCCTTTCCCAATGACTGTTTGTTATGAGCAATTGCTCCATTCCTACTGACTGTTTGTTACGAGTAATTGCTCCTTTCCCAATGACTGTTTTGTTACAAGCAATTGTTCCTTTCCCAATGAAGTTATGTTACAAGCAATTGTTCCTTTCCCAGTGAATGTATGTTACAAGTAATTGCTTCCTTCCCAATGACTGTTTGTTACACGCAATTTTTCCTTTCCCAATGACTGTTTGTTACAAGCATTTGTTCCTTTTCCAATAAATTACATTACCAGCAATTGTTCCTTTCCCAATAAATTATGTTACCAGCAATTGCTCCTTTCCCAATGAATGTACGTTACAAGCAATTGCTCCTTTTCCAATGACTGTTTGTTACAACCAATTGTTCCTTTCCCAATGAATGTATGTTACTAGCAATTAGTCCTTTTCCAAAGACTGTTTGTTACAAGCATTTGTTCCTTTCCCAATGACTGTTTGTTAAGAGCATTTGTTCCTGTCCTAGTGACTGTTTGTTAGGTGCATTTGTTCCTTTCCTAATGACTGTTTGTTACGAGCAATTGCTGCTTTTCTACTGACTGTTTTTTACGAGCAATTGCTCCTTTTCTACTGACTGTTTGTTACGAGCAATTACTCCTTTCCCAATGACTGTTTGCTACCAGCATTTGCTCCTTTCCCAACGACTGTTTTGTTACAAGCAACTGCTCCTTTCCCAATGACTGTTTGTTACGAGCATTTGCTCCTTTCCCAATGAATGTATGTTACAAGCAATTGCTCTTTCCCATTGACAGTTTGTTACGAGCGATTGCTCCTTTCCCAATGACTGTTACAAGCATTTGTTCCTTTCCCAATGACTGTTACCAGCATTTGTTCCTTTCCCAATGACTGTTTTGTTATGAGCATTTGTTCCTTTCCCAATGACTGTTACAAGCATTTGTTCCTTTCCCAATGATTGTTTGTTACGAGCATTTGCTCCTTTCCCAATGAATGTATGTTACAAGCAATTGCTCCTTTCCCAATGACAGTTTGTTACGAGCAATTGTTCCTTTCCCAATGACTGTTACAAGCATTTTCTCCTTTCCCAATGACTGTTTTGTTATGAGCAACTGCTCCTTTCCTAATGACTGTTTGTTACAAGTGATTGCTCCTTTCCCAATGACTGTCACAAGCATCTGTTCCTTTCCCAGTGACGGTTACAAGCATTTGCTCCTTTCCCAACTACTGTTTTGACAGTTTGTTACGAGTATTTGTTCCTTTCCCAATGACTGTTTGTTACGAGCATTTGCTCCTTTCCCAATGACTGTTACAAGCATTTGTTCCTTTCCCAATGACTGTTTGTTATAAGCATTTGCCCCTTTCCCAATGACTGTTTGTTACAAGCAATTGTTCCTTTGCCAATGACTGTTTGTTATGAGCAATTGTTCCTTTCCCAATGACTGTTTGTTATGAGCAATTGCTCCTTTCCCAATGACTGTTTTACCAGCAATTGCTCCTTTCCTACTGACTTATGAGCAATTGCTCCTTTCCCAATGACTGTTTCTTATGAGCAATTGCTCCTTTCCCAATGACTGTTTGTTACGAGCAATTGTTCCTTTCCCAATGACTGTTACAAGCATTTGCTCCATTCCCAATGGCTGTTACCAGCATTTGCTCATTTCCCAACAACTTTTGTTACGAGCATTAATTTTGCTCCTTTCCTAATGACTGTTTGTTACGAGCAATTGCTCCGTTCCCAATGACTGTTTGTTATCAGCAATTGCTCCATTCCCAATGAATGTATGTTACATGCAATTGCTCCTTTACTAGTGACTGTTTGTTACGAGCAATTGCTCCTTTACCATCACTATTTTCAACAGTATTTTTTAAGAGTTGTCAACTCTGTGCAAAATGTTGTGTAGGTCTAACAATTCACAAAGCCTTAGAGCACCTTGCACAATTTTGGTTGCTTGCCAATTTATGGTGAAAAGTCTGGTCCTGAATCTATACTGTCAGATATTGACACTTTACTAAAACATCCTGTGTTTTTCACTTAGAGGAAGTGTCCTCTTAAAACATTGTGGGGAACAAGAAAATTGCTGTTAACCCTTAGAGCGCCGAATAAACCTATTAGACATTTTCATCCTAGAATACAACCGAAATAATTGCAACTTCACGGTTGCTTTTGTCGACAGTGTTTCAGCAAAGTAGGCACATTAGATAAAAGATCAGGCCATGCATTTTGTAAAGCCTATCTTGATCTACACTGGCCACAAAAGCAATTATAGTCGTGAAAGGCACTTTAAGGGTTAACCAGCATTTTGTCCATTTTCTGATATGTCTGTAACCCTTTCAAACATGAATCCCATCATTTCAGCCCAATTTAGTATGTATTCAACAAATGCTTTCAAAATGTGCAGATCTAACATTATGTTGTCAGGTAAAAGGTTAAGTAAAGTTAACTGAAAAAAAAAAACTTTAAAAACACTGAATAAGTGGTTTCCCCATTTATCCCAATGTTTACTTCCCTGTCTGAATCTAGAAACACTTTCAGTCACCCACAATATTGACAGATTTTCACTCAATGGCCTTGAAATAAACAATTTCAATGCCTCAGACATTTCCAAGAATAGTTTTAGCTTCCCTAAAAAGCTTCAGCTGTCGATATTTGTTTACAAGGCCCTAAATAATTACCGGTACATGACTTTGTATCTACAAGATTAATAGCATCTAAATCCGAAATCTATAGTTATTAAAAGCATACTTCGACAGATTTCCACTTATAGCTGGAAAAATCAACCAGAGAGCCATGAAGGCCTTTTATTGCCCCACTGGCTTATGGACAAATTAGTCCTAATCCTTCAACAAACAACAAAAATTTGGAGCATTGCAGACAAAAAATTAAATGTGGCTTCAATTATGAATTATTGTTTGGAAAGTGTAGAAAACATTGTGGGAAAAGGATAAAATGCTGGTTACCAGCATTTTCTCCTTTTCCCCTAATGTTTTCAAAAGGTTCTTTCTTCGGGCTTGTGTGGTAAAGGGTTAATTGACAGCAACAGTGGCATTTATATAAGTTTCAATGCACATCTTATTTTACACAGAAAATATGCCAAGCCCATTACAGTCATTTTTTTCATGTTCATGTACCATAATGATGTAAAGAAATATGAAAAAAAAAAAGGGTCGACCTAATGAGAATTCATACAAAATATCAATGGAAGTTTTTTTTAAAAAATACCTGAAAAGAATGTGTAATTGAAAATCGGTCGATTAAGATTTACAAAAATAAATAAATGAAGGTAAAAAAGTTCATGTTGACTAAAAGATCAAAATAATAACCATAACCATAGAAATAAATCATAGTAAAAGCAAACTTAACATTTTCTACCCATAAATCTTAAAAGTATACAAGCAACAATATTGCTATAAGATTCAGTTTAATTAAGGGAGATAAAAGATGGCAAGAACAATAGACATTGAGTTATTTCCCTTTGAAAGTGCTATATACAGAAAATAAGAAAAGCTTGCAGAAGCTGTAACTCTTTAGGGATCAAAATTCTTTAAGGCAATCAAAATTCACTTCACATAGTGATCATTTTATGCCAATTTGAAGAGAATGCCATTTCCAATTTGAGAAGATTTAGATTTTGTATGATTTTCTTTTTTTCAGCAAGACAACTATAATTCTCTATGGAATCAAATTCTTCCAAGGAATTCAATGGAGGATCATGGCTGGATTATTTCTGAGAAATTTATTCCTAGTAAGTGAGTAGTTTCACAGCAGTTGTTTGAAAAACAAGAGGACCATGATGGTCCTAAATCGCTCATCTGAAATGCAACTGAGCTCAACACCATAATGCTACATGCCAAGTATGAAAGCTCTAGCCCTTACGGTTTGGGACAAGAAGATCTTTAAAGATTTCCTTCTTTATCTCTATGTGAAATCCGAGAACCCCCAACATAGGGCCAATTTTTAACACCAGGGCCATAATTTGAAGTATTTTGGTAGAGGGTCACTAGACGATACTACATGCCATACATGAAAGCTCTAGCCCTTACGGTCTGGAACAAGAAGATTTTTAAAGATTTCCTTCTTTATCTCTATGTGAAATCCGAGAACCCACAACATAGGGCCAATTTCCACACTAGGGCCATAATTTGAAGTATTTTGGTAGAGGGCCACTAGATGATACTACATGCCATATATGAGAGCTCTAGCCCTTATGGTTTGGGACAAGAAGATTTTTAAAGATTTCCTTCTTTATCTCTATGTGAAATCCGAGAACCCATAACATAGGGCCAATTTCCACACTAGGGCCATAATTTGAAGTATTTTGGTAGAGGGCCACTAGATGATACTACATGCCATATATGAGAGCTCTAGCCCTTATGGTTTGGGACAAGAAGATTTTTAAAGATTTCCTTCTTTATCTCTATGTGAAATCCGAGAACCCACAACATAGGGTCATTTTCAACCCTAAGGCCATAATTTGAAGTATTCTGGTACAGGGCCACTAGATGATGCTACATGCCAAATATGAAGGCTCTAGCCCTTACGGTTTGAGACAAGAAGATTTTTAAAGATTTCCTTCTTTATCTCTATGTGACATCCGAGAACCCACAACATAGGGCCAACTTCCACACTAGGGCCATAATTTGAAGTATTTTGGTAGAGGGCCACTAGATGATACTACATGCCATATATGAGAGCTCTAGCCCTTATGGTTTGGGACAAGAAAATGTTTAAAGATTTCCTTCTTTATCTCTATGTGAAATCCGAGAACCCACAACATAGGGCCATTTTCAACACTAGGGCCATAATTTGAAGTATTTTGGTAGAGGGCCACTAGATGATGCTACATGCCAAATATGAAAGCTCTAGCCCTTATGGTTTGGGACAAGAAGATTTTTACAGATTTCCTTCTTTATCTCTATGTGAAATCCGAGAACCCACAACATAGGGCCAATTTCCACACTAGGGCCATAATTTGAAGTATTTTGGTAGAGGGCCACTAGATGATACTACATGCCATATATGAGAGCTCTAGCCCTTATGGTTTGGGACAAGAAGATTTTTAAAGATTTCCTTCTTTATCTCTATGTGAAATCCGAGAACCCACAACATAGGGCCATTTTCAACCCTAAGGCCATAATTTGAAGTATTCTGGTACAGGGCCACTAGATGATGCTACATGCCAAATATGAAGGCTCTAGCCCTTACGGTTTGAGACAAGAAGATTTTTAAAGATTTCCTTCTTTATCTCTATGTGACATCCGAGAACCCACAACATAGGGCCAACTTCCACACTAGGGCCATAATTTGAAGTATTTTGGTAGAGGGCCACTAGATGATACTACATGCCATATATGAGAGCTCTAGCCCTTATTGTTTGGGACAAGAAAATTTTTAAAGATTTCCTTCTTTATCTCTATGTGAAATCCGAGAACCCACTAACATAGGGCCATTTTCAACACTAGGGCCATAATTTGAAGTTTTTTGGTAGAGGGCCACTAGATGATGCTACATGCCATATATGAAAGCTCTAGCCCTTATGGTTTGGGACAAGAAGATTTTTAAAGATTTCCTTCTTTATCTCTATGTGAAATCCGAGAACCCACAACATAGGGCCAATTTCCACACTAGGGCCATAATTTGAAGTATTTTGGTAGAGGGCCACTAGATGATACTACATGCCATATATGAGAGCTCTAGCCCTTATGGTTTGGGACAAGAAGATTTTTAAAGATTTCCTTCTTTATCTCTATGTGAAATCCGAGAACCCACAACATAGGGCCAATTTCCACACTAGGGCCATAATTCGAAGTATTTTGGTAGAGGGCCACTAGATGATACTACATGCCATATATGAGAGCTCTAGCCCTTATGGTTTGGGACAAGAAGATTTTTAAAGATTTCCTTCTTTATCTCTATGTGAAATCCGAGAACCCACAACATAGGGCCATTTTCAACCCTAAGGCCATAATTTGAAGTATTCTGGTAGAGGGCCACTAGATGATGCTACATGCCAAATATGAAGGCTCTAGCCCTTACGGTTTGAGAAAGAAGATTTTTAAAGATTTCCTTCTTTATCTCTATGTGACATCCGAGAACCCACAACATAGGGCCAACTTCCACACTAGGGCCATAATTTGAAGTATTTTGGTAGAGGGCCACTAGATGATACTACATGCCATATATGAGAGCTCTAGCCCTTATTGTTTGGGACAAGAAAATTTTTAAAGATTTCCTTCTTTATCTCTATGTGAAATCCGAGAACCCACAACATAGGGCCATTTTCAACACTAGGGCCATAATTTGAAGTTTTTTGGTAGAGGGCCACTAGATCATGCTACATGCCAAATATGAAAGCTCTAGCCCTTATGGTTTGGGACAAGAAGATTTTTACAGATTTCCTTCTTTATCTCTATGTGAAATCCGAGAACCCACAACATAGGGCCAATTTCCACACTAGGGCCATAATTTGAAGTATTTTGGTAGAGGGCCACTAGATGATACTACATGCCATATATGAGAGCTCTAGCCCTTATGGTTTGGGACAAGAAGATTTTTAAAGATTTCCTTCTTTATCTCTATGTGAAATCCGAGAACCCACAACATAGGGCCAATTTCCACACTAGGGCCATAATTCGAAGTATTTTGGTAGAGGGCCACTAGATGATACTACATGCCATATATGAGAGCTCTAGCCCTTATGGTTTGGGACAAGAAGATTTTTAAAGATTTCCTTCTTTATCTCTATGTGAAATCCGAGAACCCACAACATAGGACCATTTTCAACCCTAAGGCCATAATTTGAAGTATTCTGGTAGAGGGCCACTAGATGATGCTACATGCCAAATATGAAGGCTCTAGCCCTTACGGTTTGAGACAAGAAGATTTTTAAAGATTTCCTTCTTTATCTCTATGTGACATCCGAGAACCCACAACATAGGGCCAACTTCCACACTAGGGCCATAATTTGAAGTATTTTGGTAGAGGGCCACTAGATGATACTACATGCCATATATGAGAGCTCTAGCCCTTATTGTTTGGGACAAGAAAATTTTTAAAGATTTCCTTCTTTATCTCTATGTGAAATCCGAGAACCCACAACATAGGGCCATTTTCAACACTAGGGCCATAATTTGAAGTATTTTGGTAGAGGGCCACTAGATGATGCTACATGCCAAATATGAAAGCTCTAGCCCTTATGGTTTGGGACAAGAAGATTTTTACAGATTTCCTTCTTTATCTCTATGTGAAATCCGAGAACCCACAACATAGGGCCATTTTCAACACTACGGCCATAATTTGAAGTATTTTGGTAGAGGGCCACTAGATGATGCTACATGCCAAATATGAAAGCTCTAGCCCTTATGGTTTGGGACAAGAAGATTTTTACAGATTTCCTTCTTTATCTCTATGTGAAATCCGAGAACCCACAACATAGGGCCAATTTCCACACTAGGGCCATTATTTGAAGTATTTTGGTAGAGGGCCACTAGATGATACTGCATGCCATATATGAAAGCTCTAGCCCTTAAGGTTTGGGACAAGACGATTTTCACAGATTTCCTTCTTTATCTGTATGTGAAATCCAGGAACCCACAACATAGGGCCATTTTTAAAACTACTGCCATAATTCGAAGTATTTTGGTAGAGGGCCACTAGATGATGCTACATGCCACATATGAAAGCTCTAGCCCTTATGGTTTGGGACAAGAAGATTTTTAAAGATTTCCTTCTTTATCTCTATGTGAAATCCGAGAACCCACAACATAGGGCCAATTTTCAACACTAGGGCCATAATTTGAAGTATTTTGGTAGAGGGCCACTAGCTGATGCTACATGCCAAATATGAAAGCTCTAACCCTTACGGTTTGGGACAAGAAGAATTTTACAGATTTCCTTCTTTATCTCTATGTGAAATCCGAGAACCCACAACATAGGGCCAATTTCCACACTAGGGCCATAATTTGAAGTATTTTGGTAGAGGGCCACTAGATGATGCTACATGCCACATACGAAAGCTCTTGCCCTTATGGTTTGGGACAAAAAGATCTTTAAAGATTTCCTTCTTTATCTCTTTGTGAAATCCGAGAACCCACAACATAGGGCCAATTTTTAACACCAGGACCATAATTTGAAGTATTTTGGTAGAGGGTCACTAGGTGATGCTATATGCCATATATGAAAGCTCTAGCCCTTACATTTTGGGACAAGAAGATTTTTAAAGATTTCCTTCTTTATCTCTATGTGAAATCCGAGAACCCACAACATAGGGCCAATTTCCGCACTAGGGCCATTATTTGAGGTATATTGGTAGAGGGCCACTAGATGATGCTACATGCCATGTATGAGAGCTCTAGCCCTTATGGTTTGGGACAAGAAGATTTTTACAAATTTCCTTCTTTATCTCTATGTGAAATCTGAGAACCCACAACATAGGGCCATTTTCAACACTAGGGCCATAATTTGAAGTATTTTGGTAGAGGGCCACTAGACGATGCTACATGCCAAATATGAAAGCTCTAGCCCTAACGGTTTGGGACAAGAAGATTTTTAAAGATTTCCTTCTTTATCTCTATGTGAAATCCAAGAACCTACAACATAGGGCCATTTTCCACACTAGGGCCATTATTTGAAGTATTTTGGTAGAGGGCCACTAGATGATACTACATGCCATATATGAAAGCTCTAGCCCTTATGGTTTGGGACAAGAAGATTTTTACAGATTTCCTTCTTTATCTCTATGTGAAATCCGAGAACCCACAAGATAGGGCCATTTTCAACACTAGGGCCATAATTTGAAGTATTTTGGTAGAGGGCCACTAGACGATGCTACATGCCAAATATGAAAGCTCTAGCCCTTACGGTTTGGGACAAGAAGATTTTTAAAGATTTCCTTCTTTATCTCTATGTGAAATCCAAGAACCTACAACATAGGGCCATTTTCCACACTAGGGCCATTATTTGAAGTATTTTGGTAGAGGGCCACTAGATGATACTACATGCCATATATGAGAGCTCTAGCCCTTATGGTTTGGGACAAGAAGATTTTCAAAGATTTCCTTCTTTATCTCTATGTGAAATCCGAGAACCCACAACATAGGGCCATTTTCAACACTAGGGCCATAATTTGAAGTATTTTGGCAGAGGGCCACTAGATGATGCTACATGCCAAATATGAAAGCTCTAGCCCTTACGGTTTGGGACAAGAAGATTTTTACAGATTTCCTTCTTTATCTCTATGTGAAATCCGAGAACCTACAACATAGGGCCAATTTCCACACTAGGGCCATTATTTGAAGTATTTTGATAGAGGGCCACTAGATGATGCTACATGCCATATATGAAAGCTCTAGCCCTTACAGTTTGGGACAAGAAGATTTTTAAAGTTTTTTCTTTCGGTTGCCATGGCAACCAGAGTTCTTCATGGAATTCAAATCTTTGAACTATTCTGAAAGTGCATCACCTAAGGATCATTTCTGTGAAGTTTCACTGAAATCTGTTGGGCGGTTTCAGAGGAGAAGATTTTTTAAGTAATTGTTCACGGACGGACGGACGGACGGACGGACGCCAGACAACGATCGATCACAATAGCTCACCCTGAGCACTATGTGCTCAGATGAGCTAAAAAGTTTACAGGCCATGCCACAAGACCGTCTGTGTGGAGCTGAAAAACAAAGTCATCCTAAAGTTTGAGGCCCGACATGTACACCTATTGAGGGACCTCAAGCTCAAAGCTGCTTCCAGGGCTCCATTCAGGTAAGCTTAACTCTTCACCAAGTAGTAAAATTTTAGACTCATCCAAATTGAAAGCAGTTGCAGATGACAATTTAGATATGCATGGCTCAAATAATAAAATTTGTCTGAAAGGGTAAGCAACATTGTGGGAAATGGAGAAAATGCTGGTTATCGGTATTTTCCTCTTTTCCCACAATGTTTTCAATAGCTCTCTCCTTCAAGGTTGCTGAAACACACAACATTGGTTGTTGAAGGGTTTAAACCTTTACCACACAATCCTGGGTTTTAATGATCCTGACAGAGAAGGTTTTTGAAAAGATTGTTGGAAAAGGAGAAAATGCTGGTAAACCAGCATTTTCTCCTTTTCCCAACAATGTTTTCTACCCCCATCAGCGACAGAATTTTTCATTTGCGCTACATTCAAATTGTCACCTGTAAGTGCTTTCAATTTGGTAAAGTCCAAAATTTTGTCATTTGGTAAAGAGTTAAATGTGATGACAATGGCATTAATTTTATGGCAGATCATAATTGCATTTATGGCTTACAAGAACAAAAGGATTTCCAGGAAAGGATTTTTTTCTTATTTTAGGTACAGCATGCTACGGAAGATTGTAACAACAAATTAGACATGAAATTTCTCCAGGACAGGAAAATAATCAGACACAAAAATAGATTTTTAGATGCATTAACCCTTTACTTAACAAGACTGTGTTTTAACGACCCTGAGGAAGACAATTTTCGAAAACTGGGTGGGAGGAGGAGAAAACCCTGGTATTGCCACATATTCTGCCTTTTTCCACAAAGTTCTCTTCCCTATTAAAACATAATACTATCCTGTTGAGGCCTTTTTTGTATGCAAATCTTCCAGTTTTGACAAGTCTAATATTTTGCATTCAGTCGAGCTTTAGAGCGCACATCACAACATTATAGGTGCTTTTTCTGGCACTACAGATCAAGATCAGACTGCACAGATTAAGAAACCTAATCTTGTAGAAACAGTGTTGACTATGTACAAGGTATTTCAGCAAAAAACATTTCTGAAAATGCAAAACTTTCTTTACTCAAAAGTTCATTTTGAATTTTCTGCACTCTTCTGTAACAGCGTTATTTCCAGTAGAATACTTATAATAGTAACTTCATCAGAGTCTTGGAATTCCAGTTGATACACCCTTTACCAAACAATCCTGAGAAAGAAGGCTTTTAACTCTTTACAAAACAACAAAATCTGAGCCGAGTCCAAATTCAAGGCATTTGCAGATGACAAAATAAATGTGACTCAAAAATATAAATTTGTTCTGGGATGGGTAGAAAACATTGTGGAAAATGGGGAAAATGCTGGTTGCAAGCATTTTCTCCCTTGCCCACAAAGTTTTCAAAGGGCGTTTTCTTCAGGGTTGTTAAAACTCCAGATTGAATGATAAAGTTATAGTGACCCTGAGTAAGAAGGCTGTTAAAAACATCATGGAAAAAGGAGAAAATGTTGGTAACTGGCACTTTCTCCTTTTTTTCCACAATGTTTTTGATCTTTTCGAAGATTAATCTCAATACTAGCTATATTCCATTTGTCATCTTCAAATGATTACACCAAGCCCCCGTAGCTCAGTCGGTAGCGTACAGGACTTGAGAACAGGAGATCACTGGTTCAATCCCTGGCTTGGCCAATTTCTTTCCGAGGATTGATGATAGTCATTGCGACAGGATTCATTCCTCTCCCACCCCTGACCATTGTTTCGATGATTGTTAATGTGGGAAAGCAGCCAGTGGCTTGGAAAGAACACTGTGCGAAGTACTGGTAAAAGAAACCCCAGGAAAGCATGTCCGCCGCAAAATAACTGAAATAATGTTTAAAACGGCATTAAACACCACACAATCAATCAATCAATCAATCAAATGACTACATACAGTACGGATGGGTTTTAAAAATTTTTGATCTGGTAAGGACTTAACACTTTACCAAACAATAAAATTGTATACTTGTCCAAACTTAAAGCATTTCCAGACGACAACATAAATGTGACTCAAACTTTGAAATTTGTTTGTAAAAGGGTAGAAAACATCGTGGGAAAAGCAGAAAATGCTAGTTGATGGCATTTTCTCCATTTTCCACAATGTTTTCAAAAGCTTTCATTCTCAGGGTCATTAAAAGTTGGGATTGAGGAAAAGAGTTAACCCTTTACCATGCAATCCCAAGTTTTAACGACCCTGAAAGAAAAGGCTTTTAAAAACATTGTGGGAAAAGGAGAAAATGCTGGTGACCAGCATTTTCTCCTTTTCCCACAATGTTTTCTACCCTATGTAATACATATATATCCATTTAAGCTGCACTTAATTTGTCCTCTGCAAATGCTTTCAATTGGGTCCAATCCGAAATTTTGTCTTTTGGTAAAGAGTTAAGCAGGCACAGCTACTAAACAATCTAATAATAAAGAATACAGAATGCATGCCATTAGACAATACAAAAAAAAACACTTACCCATTCACAATACGAATCCCAGCAAGACTCCCATGTATACATATTGTCAGGTTGTCATGTGACCACTATGAACCAACCATCTCCTTCAGTTTCAGTTCATGTGATTTCTTTTAACCAATCAATGTTGCAGAAATCCAAACTTCCAAAAATCTACTGGTTTTTTTTGTGTGTGCTTCAATATTCCGTTAAGAATAATATGTCAAACAAGTCAATTCTAGAACTTCCCTGGTTGTCGTGTCACAACTACAAGCCAATCATTTTCTGTAATCTAAAGTCATCTGATTTCTATTAACCAATCGATGTCATGAAGATCTGAATCCCTTAAACAGTCTCTTTTTCTCAACATTCCATTTTAAACATTCTAGAAGCAGTTAATTTTATCATAAAGCACTACTAGAAGTCCATGTTCACATGTGCAAAGCTGTTTTAACTCTTTACAACACAGTCCTGAGTTTTAACAATCCTGAAGAAGAAAGCCTTTTGAAAACATTGTGGGAAAAGGAGAAAATGCTTGTAACCAGCATTTTCTCCTTCACCCACAATGTTTTCTACTCTTTCTAAGACCATTTCTCCATTTGAGCCACATTAAATTTGTCGTCTGCAACTGCTTCCAATTTGGGCCAGTCTAACATTTTGTCATTTGGTAAAGGGTTAAAAAGATCAATTTTATAATTACATGTAGCCACTACTAAAAAAGTCTGTTTAACTCTCTAACACACAATCCTGAGTTTTAACGACCCCAAGGAAAAGGCCTTTAAAACATTTTGTGAAAAGGAGAAAATGCTGATAACCAGCATTTCCTCCTTTTCCCAAAATGTTTTCTACCCTTCCAAAGGTAAATTTCTATTTTTGAGTTAGATTTATTTTGTCGTCTGCACGTGCTTTCAATTTTGACTGGTCTAAAATTTTGTCGTTTGGTAAAGAATTAAGTGTTCAATCTACATCTCTGAAAATAATTCAATCATATCAGTCTCACCATCTAAAATACAGCTATAACTGCACCAGAGACTGATAAATAGTCTGTAAAAAGAGCACCAAAACTGACACTTTTCAAAATGTCACAAATAATGATAGGCACTCAACAGAAACCTTCCTAAAAATAATGAACAAAACTGACATTTCATTTTTATCAAAGTGGCTTTTACTTAAAATTCAAATTGTCTGAATAATGTGGTCTACAACTTTGTTTTGTTTTTGGTCAGTTACCTAAACCTTTATATTCTCTGCACCAATGGCTCCTGCATATTATAAGCATGCAACACACGAAAAGGGATCTTTGGACATATGTGTAAAAGTGTGTCATCCCAGATTAGCCTGGGCAGTCTGGGACTAACTTTGGACATATGTGTAAAAGTGTGTCATCCCAGATCAGCCTGGGCAGTCTGGGACTAACTTTGGACATATGTGTAAAAGTGTGTCATCCCAGATCAGCCTGGGCAGTCTGGGACTAACTTTGGACATATGTGTAAAAGTGTGTCATCCCAGATCAGCCTGGGCAGTCTATGACTAACTTTGGACATATGTGTAAAAGTGTGTCATCCCAGATCAGCCTGGGCAGTCTATGACTAACTTTGGACATATGTGTAAAACTGTGTCATCCCAGATCAGCCTGGGCAGTCTGTGACTAATCCGAGACGACACTTCCCGTTTTTTGTGTGATTTTCTGTTTCACGAAAGTCTATATTTCGGATGCACACGCTAATCCAGGACGACACTTTACGCAATTGTCCGAAGGTCTCATTTCGCATGTTGCGGGCCACATAACAATTCATAAGCCATTTTGACTAAGCAGGAACACAATTTCTGATTGGTTATACTTAGCCAATCAAAAATTGTGTTGCTTTGCAAATTAGAAAATTTTTAGTAGAATGCAATCTGGAATGATTGATGAAAACAGCCCCTGACCTTGTACACAGGAAGGAAAAAGAACAAGGGTATGTGTTATGGTAACTTGCAACAGAAGAGAAAGTTTAGGTTATTGAGAAGTTGCTTAGAATTTGAAACTGCCTACAGCAATCAGCCTATACAAAAACATTTTCTACTTTTTACCTAACTGCAGTAAATGTTGCTTCTGAAACTGAAGGTGGGAAATTGAGCAGTAGCAAGAAACAAACCATCGTTTATTAGCCAATAACCCTTTACAAAACAATCCCCCGTTTTGACTATTCTGAGAGAGGCCTAAAAACATTATTGGAAAAGGATGAAATATTGATCTTGATCTACACTGTCCACAAAAGGTCAGTGAGTCACGATTAGCAGCATATGGGCTAGCAACGATATAGCTGATGGCAAACCTGATGAAGCTAAATGACTAGTATCAAATAACAGAACCTGTAATTCTGACAAAACTTCGCATTGATTTTCCTGTCGCTTTCTCAGAAAATTACATCAGAGAGCCATTAATTCCACTTCATGGGCAAATATAACTTGCTGAATTTCAAATGATTATTTACCCAAAGTTTGATATAAGATAGAATCAAACCTGTATAATGAGACCACTTCAGAGAAGGTAAGGGAAGAGGTATTTTACCACAGGTGGTGTTTTAACACAAGCTATTTTTGAGAAGGGGTGAAGAATAAATAGAGTGGCAGGCCTATAGCAGTTGCTTAGGCGCATCTATTTGAGCCATGCTCTGGCAAAAGTGGATTTATTGCGTTTCCTTGAGCATCATACCAAGCATTAGTCATCACATACTTATGTTTCCATAAAATCCACTTTGTTTTACAACCAGCTGAATCCTGATGTAGAATGTCCTTGGACATGCAGAATATTGACCAATAGCAAACAGTTTCGACCCGTATCAGTCATATTAGGGTGATGGATCACTTATTCATGCGTGATAACAGAATGGGCCAGGGCTCTGAAGTATTTTGCCCAAGAACACTGGTAACCAGCATTTTCCCCTTTTACCACATGTTTTCTCCTATTGCAGACAGAAATTATTTTTTGAGATAAACTGAATATATCATTTTAACCCTTTCCCAAACAAGCCCTGGTTTTCACGTGTCTGCAGTACAAGTCTTTTGAAAACACTGTGGGAAAAGGAGAAATTGCTCGTAAAGAGCAATTTCTCCTTTTCCCACAGTGTTTTCTACCCTTTTTGATAACTTTCTGCCATTTTCATCAAATTTAAAATTGTCGTCTGCAAACTCTTTCAATTTGGACCAGTCCAAAATTTGTCATTTGGGAAAGGGTTAAAGTGCTATCACATCTTATATTTTGGTGTATGGTAAACAGTTAAATCCAAGGATTGTACCTCTATATAGACTGTAATAGCCAAAAGGTATATATCATTAAGTTACAAAATATTTTGTTCAGGACAAAAAAAATTGTCACTGAAGCAGTACAATCAGAGAAAACAAAGTTCACCTGTGACCTTGACCTTTGACCCATGCGACCCAAAAAGAATAGGGCACCTCCTATTAGTCATGAGGAACACTTGTATGAAGTTTCAGGGTCCTAGGTCAAATGGTTTCTGAGTTAGAGCACTGAAACAAAAAGATGGACGGATTGATGGATTGATGGATTGATGGATGGACAGACATGGTAAAACCAGTATATACCCTTCTCTACTATGTAGGGTATAATGAGTATAGATATATCTTTAAGTTAAACTTTTCCATAGCATACAGTCGGCCCATTTGACGGGCCCATCAAAAGATCACATTATATTCCAGTTATTATGGAAGCATTAGGGAAGATGAGATGAGGAAGGGCAGAGACAATTATCTCTTGCAGAATTGTGTTACAGAAACTGTCAGAAACAGGGAAACTTCTACACATTGTAATTTGCATTTAGATAGTAAAACAAAATAGCTCACACCTTTCTTTCCAAAATAGCTTTCATAAGACTTTCAGTGTTTCTTTCATCCTTTTCACAAGTTATCTTTCCTTTCTTATAATTTTCTGTTGTTTTCTGTACTTTGCATTTAAATAGAAAGAGAAAACAGCTTCTTTACCACACACTACCCTGAGGAAGACGCCCTTTGAAAACAAAGGACATCCTGAGTTTTAATGACAATACTCAAGAGTGCTTCTGAAAACATTGTGGGAATAGGAGAAAATGCTAGTAACTAGCATTTTCTCTTTTGTCCATGATTTTTTAATCCGTTCAAAGACAAATTCAAAATCTGAGCCACATTTGTCGTTTGCAAATGGTTTCAATGTGAAGATGTCAAAAGTTTTGTCATTTGGAATTAACATGAGCACTAGACACCACAATCCTTTTACGCCACTGGCTAATTGTCCATAAGAGCAAAAGTTCCAACTCTGCTTAGTCGTGCCTAAAATTTAAAAAAATTCCTGCTGAACCCCATACGACCAAACACATTTTAGACTCTCCCAAATTCAAAACATCAGCAGATGGCAAGTTCAAAATTTATAAAAATGAGCTGAAGCTCTCTGATAGGATAGAAAATATTGTGGGAAAAGGAGAAAAGGCTGTTTACCAGCATTTTCTCCTTTTCCCACAATGTTTTCAAAAGGCTTCTTCCTTAGGATCGTTAAAAGTCGGGATTGTGTGGTAAAGAGTTAAAATTTGTCAACCAAGGCTTTAAACGCATGACTCTTTGATTACTAGCCCTACACGTTCCCATTGAGCTACTCGGGCTTCACAGTACTTCTTATTTCTGTTTCTATTTATGAAACTCTTCAGTTTTGACACCTGTTTTGATCCACAACAGTTACTGTGACCACACGTAAACAAAAATCAAATGCAGCCATCTCTACTTACAGAAGCCTATTTCATGATACAGTGTCAGTCTGATAACTATAAAGCTTTCATTTCTCATTTTTCTTTTCCCGTTATTGGTTAGTTAATGATTTGGTTATGTTATAGATGCTGTGCAGGATCTGATCATATGGCACTGTCTCGCAAGGCATGTTCATTTTCTTACCACATATGCGCAAGAGTACTCAAACGGAGATAACTCTATCAGACTGGCAATATTAAGTATCTACTTCATGGTGTGGCAGGGTTAGAGAGGAATATGTCTGATCAGAAATCCTGAAAATGACCAGATGCTACAAGACTAAATTGTTTTGGTCATAAAACACAGAAAACCAATTTTTTGTACAGATAAAATCACTTGATAGAAGATGACCCTTAGCTCTGGACTACTTATTTACCCAATCACATTGATAATTATTTTTGAGTAGAAAAATTTATTTATGGTACATTTGACCCCTTACTGCACAATCCTGAATTTGAATGACTCAAAATACAAGAGATTTTGAAAACATAATGGGAAAAGGAGAAAATGCTGGTAACCAGCATTTTCTCCTTTTTCCATTATGTTTTCTACTTTATCAAAGACAAATTCTATCATTTTAGCAACCTTTAATTTGTTGTCTGCATATCCTTTCAATATGAAGAAGTCTTTAATTTCTGTGGTCTGGTAAAGAGTTAATGGTCACTTCATAAAGTGAACCTCATTAGTTCCTGGAAAAAATTTATGGAAGATCACTTTGAAAAATTCTCAGTGAAAGATGGATAATCAATCGGAGTTAGATTACTCAATGTGAAAACAAAATCTGTAGCAAAAGAAATAATTGATCCATATAAGCTGTAAAGATAAGTGGACTAATGTCACATTCTGGCTGGCTAAGCAAAAAATTACACCTGAAAATGCTCTTCTGATCATGGATGAATTCCCTATTCCCTGATAGACTGATTTAAATTGAAAGCATTTGCAGATGACAATTTAAGATTTGTCTCAAATCACGGGATTTGTCTTTGAAAACATCTAGGGGAAAGATTAGTTACAAGCATTTTTTCACCTTTTCCCACAAGTTCTCAAAAATCCTTCTTTCCCAGGGCTGTTAGAAGGATAGTATTGTATGATTAAGGGCGAAAAAATTGTACCAGTGAGGCAAGGTGTAAAATACAAGTACCCCTATAGATAATGTTTGTTGGGGAGAAAAATTAGACCTGGATAAATAAACTGTCAGACAACATTATGGAAGCGATCTTTTGTCTGGAATTCTCTTCAGCTTCAAAAGCCAGAGGTGACCATCTTAGTGAGTATGGCAGTGAAAACTTTAATGGCTGAGACAATGAAGGAATATCAGTTCTTTTTCCAAAATTGAAACTTGTGCTAGAGGCAACATTTATTAATTGAGCAGAAACATGACTTAACTCTTTACCAAAAGAAAAATTTTGCACTCACCCAAATTGAAAGCCTTTGCAGACGATAAATTAAAGGTAGCTCAAATGATTATTTCTGACTTTGATAGGATAGAAACCATTGTGGGAAAAGGAGAAAATGCTGGTTGCCAGCATTTTCTCCTTTTCCCACAATGTTTTCAAAAGCCTTCTTCTCTTGGGTCATTAAAACTCGGGATTGTGTGCTAAATTGTTAACTCTTTACCAAACAACAAAATTTTAGACTGGTCCAAATTCAAAGCATCTGCAGATGACAAATAAAATGATACTAAAATGATGGGATTTGTATCTGAAAGAGTAGAAAACATTGTGGGAAAAGGAGAAAATGTTGGTTACCAGCATTTTCTCCTTTTCCCACAATGTTTTCACAGGGTCGTTCAAACTCTGGAATGTGTGGTAAAGGGTTAAAGCTACCATCATACAAGTCCTGAAATTCTGGGTCTGAATATAGGTGTCTTTTCAGTCACTTGCACTATGAGGCCAAGTCTTGTTCCCTTCCAAGGGTGGTTGGTCTATTAACCCTTTCCCAAACAAGCCCTGGTTTTCACGTGTCTGCAGTACAAGTCTTTTGAAAACACTGTGGGAAAAGGAGAAATTGCTCATAACGAGCAATTTCTCCTTTTCCCACAATGTTTTCTACCCTTTTTGAGAACTTTCTGCCGTTTTCATCAAATTTAAAATTGTCGTCTGCAAACTCTTCCAATTTGGACCAGTCTAAAATTTGTCGTTTGGGAAAGGGTTAACCTAGTACTGTGAAATACATGCTTATTCTAGACCAATAAAGTGGAAAACAAGCTGATGAGAAGGTCACAATGTCTTTCTGTAATGGAAGGGAATATGAGAGAAAAGACAACAGGTTTTACAATAATTCTGCAAGAATACCGAAAAAAAAAAATGAGCCATGTTCTGTGTAAAGGGGCTTAACCCTTTACTGCACAATGACGCCTTTTGACGCCCCAGGGAAAGAAGCCTTTTGAAAACATTGTGGGAAAAGGAGAAAATGCTGGTAACCAGCATTTTCTCCTTTTCCCACAATGTTTTCTACCCTATCAGAGAAAAGTTGCACCATTTGAGCCACAATGAAATTGTCTTCTGCAAATGCTTTCAGTTTGGACAAGACTAAAGTTTTGTCGTCTGGTAAAGGGTTAATGCATCCCCATGATGCATGATGCCAGGCAAGCAATCACATAATTATGGATCCATAATAGCCACTTTTTTGAACAACCAGCTGAATTATGAGGTAGAATAGTCCTATGACTCGTAGAGTATTGACCAAAAGCGAAAGTTCTGCTCAGATCAGCCTGCGCGGACTGCGCAGGTTGACCTGGGTCGATACTTTTCGCAGATGCACTAATCCCTCTTTTCACAGAGCACGGCTCAAACAGATATGCAGCAGAGACTGTATATTAAGCACGACAGAAACTGAAGTTAGAGAAACTCAATGGTTCCTCATCCTGGCTATTTCATTTGTGGGGTTTTGCTTTACATCATAGAAACTTCACTGATTTACACTATTATGCTGAAATACTTTTGACAAATCAAAAGGTAGAATCAATATTATGTCACACTGCAATACTTGTGACCTTGAATATTCATTAATAGTTATATTCCTTCAATAAGGATGTTTACCTACAAGCTTGCATCAGAATGGCGTGACTGTTTCCTGCGATCTCTGTCTCTCACGTCTGTGTGCCCATAAAACAGCAGTTCCGTTGTCATTAGAGAGCAGACGTCCTATCACATGAATGTTCCGCCAAATCAATAACACCGTTAAGTATATCACCAGTGCTGTCATAAAGATCAGCTCGAAATAGTGCATTGTACTTGAACGCTATTGGTTGTCTGGAGAAAAAAGACTTCTATAGAATATCACTGTCATGAACCACTTTGCAATGGATTTTATTGTCAATATGATAGATTTCCACAATTATTTAACTCTTTACCACATGACAAAACTGTAGACTTGTCCAAATTCAAAGTATTTGCACACAACAATTGAAATGTTGCTTAAATGATTGAATATATCTTTGACAAGGTAAAAAAAATTTGTGGAAAAGGAGAAAATGCGGGTTACCAGCATTTCATCCTTTTCCCACAGGTTTTTTTTAACTCTTTACCACACAATAACGGGTTTTGACGACTCTGAAGAAGAAGCCTTTTGAAAACATTGCGGGAAAAGGAGACATGCTGGTAACCAGCATTTTTCCTTTTCCTACAACATTTTCTAGATTCTAATGTTCCCAAAACAAATTTCAATTTCAAATCTAGGACAAACCAGAAACAACGAAAAATTACCCCTGTAAAACACAATCCCCACTTTTAATGACCTTGATCAAGAAGACTTGAAAACTTTCCCACAATGTTTTCTATCCCCTCAATAACAAATTTATTTACTTCATCTGTATTGAATTTCCTCGTCTGCAAATGCTTTTAAAATTGGACAAGTCTAGAATGTTGCCATTTTGTAAAGAATTAACCTTTACCAAATCACAAAATTTTAGACATGCCCAAAAATCTGAAGATGACATATTTAATGTGATTCCAATGTCAGGAATTTTCTTCAAAAGGACAGAAACATTGTGAGAAATGGATAAAATGCTGGTTACCAGCATTTTCATCTTTTCCAACAATGTTTTCAAAAGCCTTCTTCTTCAGGGTTGTTAAAACTCGAGATTGTGTGGGAAAGAACTACGCCCAAGAATAAGCATTTCCCAGTATATTATTCATGAGGTTCTCTGTCACAAAAAAGGTATAGACAAATGCAAGTTGACAGCGACAGTGTCTTTGACGGTGTCGTCAAACATCGCTCACTCCCCACAATTTTTAGATTAAACTATCAGCTAGGAATCCACTGGGATATAAAGCTTTCTTGTTTGTTCTTTTCCTTCTTTCTTTGACATTTAACCCTTTACCACACAATCCCGACTTTTAACAACCCTGAGAAAGAAGCCTTTTGAAAACATTGTGGGAAAAGGAGAAAATGCTGGTAACCAGCATTTTCTCCTTTTTCCCACAATGTTTTCTACTTTTTCAAAGACAAATTTCACTTTCTGAGTCACATTTATTTTATCATCTGCAAAATGCTTTCAATTTGGACAAGTCTAAAATTTTGTCATTTGGTAAAGGGTTAAACAAATAATTAAAATGGCTATCAGTTTATTTGAAATGGCATTAATCCTTTACCATGCAATCCTGACTTTTAACGACCCTGAGGAAGAAGGACTTTGAAAACATGCTGGGGAAAAGGAGAAAATTCTGGTAACCAGCATGGTTTCCATCCTTTCAAAGATAAATTCTATCATTTTAGCCAAATTTAAATCGTTGTCTGCATATGCTTTGAATCTGGACCAGTCTACGTCTTTGTTTTATGGTTAAAATGTTTTCAAAATTATTCCAGTCACATTATGATAACAGCTCATTTATTCACATCTTTGCAGAAATTCATAGTACAAGGCCTCTTGAAAACCTTGTGGGAAAAGGAGAAAATCCTGGTAACCAGCAACCAGAAAATGCTGGTAACCTTTTCCCACAAGGTTTTCTACTCTTTCACATACAATTACCGTCATTTCCACTAAATTTTATATTTCGTCTGCAAAATTATGCTTTCAATTTGGACCAGTCTAAAATTTTGTCGTTTGGTAAAGAGTTGACCCTTTACCACACAATCCCGACTTTTAAAGACCCTGAGGTAGAAGCCTTTCGAAAACATTGTGGGAAAAGGAGAAAATGCTGGTAACCAGCATTTTCTCCTTATCCCATAATGTTTTCTACTCTTCCTAAATCAAATTTCAATTTTTGACTCACATTTATTTTGTCGTCTGCAAAAGCTTTCAATTTAGACTGGACTAAAATTTTGCCGTTTGGTAAAGAGTTAAAAGAATTTGCATTCTGTAGATCAAATGACAGAATTTCTTTTGGAAAGGTTGGAAAACATTGTGGGAAAAGAAAAAAATGCTGGTTACATAACAGCTTCAAGAGCCTCTTTCCTCAGGGTCATTAAAACTCGGGTTTGTGTGGTAAAGGGTTAACCCTTTACCACACAATGATGCCTTTTGATGCCCCTGGGAAAGAAGCCTTTTGAAAACATTGTGGGAAAAGGAGAAAATGCTGGTAACCAGCATTTTCTCCTTTTCCCACAATGTTTTCTACCCAATCAAAGAAAAATTACACCATCTGAGCCACAATGAAATTGTCGTCTGCAAATGCTTTCAATTTGGACAAAGGTAAAATTTTGTCGTCTGGTAAAGGGTTAAAGAATGGTGTCCAAGAAAAGATTAAAGAGTTCAAAGTCCTTCATCCTTTCCCACTGAATGAAAACTGTTTCAAAATATAGCACCTCCCTTGACATTGTTCCAGAATTCCATCATCAATGATCTGAAACAATGCTGTCAGGTAAATTCTAGTTTAGTGTGTAAGTGGCCCACGATGATTGATGCCTGTTTTTTTCTACTGATGTATATAACAAATGTTATGATCCAATTTCCCTCAAAATAGTTCTATATAGCCTTAAACCTTTAACAAACAATCCCAAATTTTCATGACCCTCAAGGAAAAGAACCAATGAAAACATTGAGGGAAAAGGAGAAAATGCTGGTAACCAGCATTTTCTCCTTTTCCCACAATGATTTCTATCCTTTCAAAGAAAATTTTTCTAAGCTGTGCAACATTTATTTTGTTGTCTACAAATGCTTTCAGTTTGGACCGGCCTAAATTTATGGGTAAAGAGTTAACCCTTTACCGTACAATGACGCCTTTTGACGCCCCTGGGAAAGAAGCCTTTTGAAAACATTGCGGGAAAAGGAGAAAATGCTGGTAACCAGCATTTTCTCCTTTTCCCACAATGTTTTCTACTCTGTCTAAGAATAGTTGCACCATTTGAGCCACACTGAAATTGTCGTCTGCAAATGCTTTCAGTTTGGACAAGGCTAAAATTTTGTCATCTGGTAAAGGGTTAACTTCTTACCTCCTGAGGCAACTTTATAGCAGACAATTTTAAAAGCATCCTCATAGATCCAAGATTGTTGAAATTCTAGTATAGTATGTAAGTGGCTGAACAGTCACTGATGCTATTTTTTCTACTGATGCAGATAACAAAATTAATGTTATGGTCTGATTTCTCTCAAAATAGTTCTTTATCTTCTTTTACCTGTTATCTCCTGAAATAAATTCACAGCATACGCCTTTGAAAAAATCCTTGTAAACCAATAAAATTGTCGAAATTCAAGTTCAGTTATCTAGCCTAACGATGATTGATGCCATTTTCTTCTGTTGTGCATAACAAATGTTTTGATCTAATTGACTGATTTAATTGGCATTTATCGTCCCCACCAGTTGCACATATGGGCAACACACCCTGAAGACTGTTAGTTTTGTAATGGGGGATAGTGCAAGATAGAGGATGAAACCCATCCTAAGGTATGCCTGCTTCTTTCAAGTGCTCGGTGTATAGCATGGTCACACGTGACCTCAGTTTAATGTCTCATTCGAAAGACTATTAGTAAATTTTAGTTGGCCAGCCATGGGGCTTGAACCAACACCCTCAAGTGACTAAAGACTTGATGTTTACAAGTCCTACACTCTACTACAGGAGCTATGCAGGCTAGTCTTGGTCTAATTTGCCTCAAAATAATTTTTTATAGCCTTTACCACACAATCTCAACCTTTGATGACCCTGAGGAAGAAAAACTTTGAAAAAATTGTGATGAAAGGAGGAAATGCTGGTTACCAGCATTTTCTCCTTTTCCCATTAGGTTTTTACCCGTCTCTACACAATTTTCAATTCTTTAGTCACATATACTTAGTTGGTCAAAAAATATTTTGAGACTAAGTAGAAAGTTGCCAGGTCCCTCTATCTTTTGTTTATTTTTAACCTGGTTCCAAAATTCCATTTTCTGCCAGCGCTAACACTTGGACCTACTGCACAATAATAGATTATCATCTTTACCATAATTTCTGTACTTTTAACCCTTTATCACACGATCCTGACTTTTAACGACCCTGAGAAAGAAGGCTTTTGAAAACATTGTGGGAAAAGGAGAAAATGCTGGTAACCAGCATTTTCTCCTTTTCCCACAATCTTTTCTACCCTATCAAAGGCAAATTCCACTCTTTGAGCCACATTTGAATTGTCATCTGCAAATGCTTTCAATTTCGACAAGTCTAAAATCTTATCGTGTGGTATCCTGCTACATAAGTTAAAGTAAGCCTTCAAGACCATGGTAAAACCCAAATAATGTTATTTCAAACTTATTTTGGGGTGGGGGGGGAACAAGATCTCCTTATCGGACAGTGTAGATGCAAGATCAGACTGCACTATCTGTGTCGTGCTTAGCAGCTTAAGGGTTAAAGGTTTAGTGCATGAATGCATGTGAAAAAAATCAAGGTAAAAGGAGAAACTATTCGTATAGAGAAATTTCTCATCATGATTAATTTTTCCTTCTTTCACATAAGTGCTCTGCAGGCAGATGAAATTAAGTCACCCCCATTGGTTATGTTTGCTGGGTTTTAAATTATGGTAACACTTTAGGAGCACTTAAAAGTGCTTTTAAAGATTTCCGGCATCGGATACCTCTTTTGTCAATCAACAAAATTAAGTGGAAGAGGGCAAAAAACATTGTTAGAAAAGGAGAAACACACAAGGTAGCTCATATCTCAGACACCATGTTCTGTGCAGTCTGATCTTGATCTACACTGACCAGAATTACCTACTATTTTTCAATACAATGAGTTTCAACCACCAAAACAAAGAAAGCTTACAAGTAACAATATTGTAATAACTAGCATTTTCTCCTTTTCCAACATTGTTTTCTAACCTGTAACCCTGAGCAAAAGGCCTTTTGAAAACATTCTGGGAAAAGGAGATTTTTTCTAACCTTTAACCCTGAGCAAAAGGCCTTTTGAAAACATTGTGGGAAAAGGAGAAAATGCTGCAAACCAGCACTTTCTCCTTTTCCCACATGTTTTCTTCCCTATCTAAGACAAATTTCATCATTTGAGCCACATTATTTTTTCCGTCTGCAAATGCTTTCAATTTGGACAAGTCTAAAATTTTGTCATTTGGTAAAGAGTTAAGAGAAAAAAAAAATCAGGATTTGTGCCATATTAATTTTGTTGTCTGGAATACTTTCAAATTTGGACAAGTCTAGAACTTTGTCCTTTGGTAAGAGTGAAAGCTTTATATCACAGGGAGGAATTGATTGTATGGTGTTTAATGCCATTTTTGACATTATTGCAGTTACATTGTGGCGGCCAGGGCGCCTATCCATGCTTTCCTGGAGTTTCTTTTACCAGTACTTTGCACAGTATTCTTCCAAGGCCACTGGCTGCTTTCTCACACAACCATTGTCAAAACAATGATCAGTGATGAGTGAGGAATGAATCCTGTCGCAATGACTATCGTCAATCTTGGAAAGAAATTGGCCAAGCTGGGGATTCAAACCAGAGACCCCCTGTTCTCAAGTCCTGAACATTACCTTCTGCAGTACTGGGGTGGGCTCACAGGAAAGGAAAATGGAACCAGATTATAGATCACAGAAATTTCCCAACAGGATAAGGGTATCTAGTTATTGAAAAATGGGAAAACAAAATTTCCAGGAAAAAATATTGATTTCACAGATCTTGATCAATTTTACCCATGACACCATTCAGACACTTCTCCAACTCTGATCTGCAGCAAAAAATCTGACAAAAACTGTTCATAATGAGTAAATGAGTTAAATCCATTTTCCACAATGTTTCCAAATGGCAAAATTTTAGACTAGTCCAAATTGAACGCATCAATTTTGCAGACAACAAATTAGATGTCACACAAATTATGAAATCTGTCTTTGAAAGAGAAGAAAATGTTGACTGGGAAAAGTATAAAATACTGGCTAATAGCATTTTATCCTTATACCACAAATTTTTCAAAACTCCTTTTCCTCTGGTTTGTTTAACTCTTTACCAAACGACAAAATTTTAGACTTGTCCAAATTCAAAGTATTTGCAGACAACAACAAAAATGCCACTCAAAAATTGAAATTTTGTTTTGGGAAGGGAAGAAAACATTGTGAGAACAGGAGAAAATGCTGGTTATCAGCATCTTCTCCTTTTCCCAAAATGTTTTCAAAAGGCTACTTTCCCAGGGTTGTAAAAACCTGGGATTGTTTGGTAAAGAGTTAAAGCTCAGGATTGTGTGCTAAAGAGTTAAGGCATTTTAGAACCAAACATCTGCAGGTCCAAAACTAGCAAAAGATTCTTGAAGCCTTTACTAGCAATACACAAAAATTAGATTCCAGTAATAATTAACAGTTCTCTTTTTTCTCTTGAAACTAAACTAAAACAAAGAGTAGGTTTATTTTCAGTTAATTAAATTTTACAGGCTTTGAATAGATGAACTAGAAGGCCCTGAAGGGCCTGAATATGCTCTACTGGCAGGGAATGCAGACTTTATCATGTAAACAAGAACTGGAAATTTTCAACATGAAATGGCTACTTTTCCCACATTGTTTCTTCGATTTTTTTTTCAAAATCAATAGGGTTGAAGCTACTGATGAGATAAACAAACTGTGTGATTTTCATGAAAATCTGACCAGAAATACAGACTTTATTGCGTAAACAAGAACAGAAAATTTAAATTTTCAACTTTAAATGGCTACTTTTCCCATACTATTTGTTGGATTTTTTTCAAAGTCGATAGGGTTGAAGCTATTGATGAAATAAACAAACTGTGCAAGTTTCACGAAAATCTGAAGTTATTTGCAGACTTTATCGCGTAAACAAGAACTGGAAATTTTCAACTTGAAATGGCTACTTTTCCCATACTGTTTGTTGGATTTTTTTCAAATTCAATAGGGTTGAAGCTATTGATGAGATAAACAAACTGTGCAAGTTTCATGAAAATCCGGCAACAAATGCAGACTTTATCGCGTAAACAAGAAAAAGACTAACGGACGGACGGACAGACGGACAGACAGACGGACGGACGGACGACGGAAACCCCGCCATGACATAAGCTCTGCTGGCTTTCAGCCAGTAGAGCTAAAAATCTCATAGGGAACTATTTTTTTGGTAAACAAAGAAAAGGAAGCCCGTAAGATTTGCTGCAGAAATTATCTCTTTATCTTCTGCAGACAACTTATTTCCACTTTCTTGTCTTGCATCTTGACTTTTGAATATTAATGTGGGGCATAGCTGCCTCTGCGCAAAAATTCAGTTCCTTACACTTTGTGAAAAAAAAAGGAAGGAAAAGAGAGACAATTTTGCCAAAAACGACACATGAGGCCACCAAATAGCTTCTACAATTGAAACAAATTTCTGCAAGAGGCCCTCCGGACCTTCCTGGGATTAACCCCACTCCCCCCTCTCGGTACTTCGCACCTCATATAATACCTTTGGTATTACTATTGCAAACACATGTATTTTATTTTGGGCTTGCTATGCACCTGATAGTGCTACAGAAGAAATTACTCAAACAGTTACAACTACAGCCACAAAATTGTTCGCTGATGTATTCATGTCCCTAAAATTGCATGTTCACTACGGTATTTTACAAGGAATATTCTACAGTCATCAGTGGCAATGGTATTGAAGTTACTTTTACCATGCTACTAAAGTCCATAGCTTGCTCATGCAGTAGGATAAACAGAGGATTTCTACTCTTCTTTTTTTTATATTAGAGTTTAATGCCATTTTAACAACTTAAGTCATATCATGGCCATCAGTGCACCTGTGCATGTGATTCCTGGCTTTCTCATACCAATACTGACACAACTTTCTTTCCAAGCCACTGGCGGCTTTTCTCACATTCATCAGAGGTGACAGGCAAAAAAAACCACCTGAAAGAAAGTTTGCCGCAACTAGGTATCAAACCCCAAACCTCAAGGTCATATGTCAGATACCCTAACCCCTAAGCTACCTGGCCGAGCAAAGCATTCTGAACACACCATACAAAAGTAAAAAATTATTATGATAAGCAAAACGAATAACAGAATTTTCAAGTTCAAGGTTCAGACGGTCAACATGTGAATCAAAATAAAGGACAGAGTAGATCCAAGATCAGACTATATGCTATGCAGTCTGATCTTCACATACTCGGCATACAAATGCATATTTGTACAGCCAAGGTCATAGGATAAAACACATGGTCATGTAATTTACTAACGTTTATCCTACTACATGTGCATACTATAAGGAGTGTAGATCAAGATCAGGTTACAAAGATTTGCCTCTTGATCTTTGTTAACTCTTCCCAAATTCCTGATTTAACCCTTTACCGCATAATGCCGCCTTTTAACGACTCAGGGAAAAGGGTTATTTGAAAAATTGTGGGAAAAGGAGAAAATGCTGGTAACCAGCATTTTCTCCTTTTCCAACAATGTTTTCTACCCTATCAAAGGAAACTTGCACCATTTGAGCCACACTGAAATTGTCGTCTGCAAGTGCTTTCGATTTGTACAAGGCTAAAATTTTGTTGTCTGATAAAGGGTTAAGGTTTCAGTTAGATAATTTCTGCTTGATGCCAGAGAGCAAAATCCATTCTGTGGTAGTCAGCAATACATTTCTCAGAATACTGGTTAATGGTGCATTCTTCATTAACAGAAATAGAAAATATGCAGGGTAAAATTACCTTGAAGATGAATACACCTGGTTCCAGGTGTCTAAAATTCTATGAAAAAAAAAAACTTATATTTTACTCATAAATACATAAAAGTACCTTCTGCAGATGTCTCTTTCCGTGAGAACATTCTGAAAAACATTGCTGCAAAAGGAAAAAAATTGCTCTAATGAACAATTTATCCTTTTGCAATAATGTTTTACATGTACATGTATCAATGTAATAGACCTATGGAATTAATGCAAACACAATGTAAACATTCTATCTTATAAAACTGCTTCGAAGTCAGCTATTGCAACTTTGTTTAAATAGGAGATAATGAGTTGACCAAGTTGGTCAGCATCCCATGTACAATGACACAAGTATTGTATTTCCTCTACAAAGTCAATTTGATCTAAATAATTCATAACCACAACCAGCTAGCTCTAGTATTCCACTGGGTATTCACAGTCCCCAAAATTTATCCTTATTCAGATCACAAATTGAACAACACTTTTTCTCCAAGAACAAACATGTACACCTAAAGACATATATCAGGATTAACACTTTTCTCCAGGAAAATAACAGAATGGTTACTGCTACACGTGACACACAGTTAATGATTCTTTTTCCTGATTCCTGTTAGACAGAGAATGTCCTGAACTTTGTATGTACAAGCTAAGAATCAATACAATAAATAACTCAGCTTGCAGATTGTTATTCATAGAAGCAAAAAAGCCTGGCTGATGATAAATGAACCGAGATAATTTTTTTTTCAACTGCCTCTTTCCTGACAAGATAGTAATCTTCTCAATTAGGCCCCTTAGCAGGTTATTATAGATATGCCTTTGCCAATGAAGTAATATTTTAGATGTTTCTTACAGCTTCACCTATACTACAAACATTAATTTTTTTATGAAATTATGATTAAAGATATTATTTAAGCTATACTCTGTGAAAACAGGTTTGGTTTGCAAACAGTTTTGACCTTGGCTGACCTGGGTAGATACTTTTTGAAAACCCATTTTGCAGTAAGTATCTACCTACATGTAGGTCAAAAGGGCTGAAGATGACAGGAGGATTCCAAAACCAGCTAGAATTCCTGCAAACCCCTTACCAGACAATCTCGACTTCGTGGGAATTTCAAGAAGAAAATACTGGCTACCAGCATTTTCTCTTTTTCCCCACAATGTTTTTATGACCTTCTCCCCGGTCGTGAAAACCAGGGATTATTTCTTAAAGGGTCATGTCATCATCTGTAATTTTTTCAATTCAGACAAGACTTAACACATCATTGTCTGGTTTTTAAGGGTGAAAGACAAAGATTATTCCGTCTAGGATCAATAGTTTAACCCTTTACCAGACGACAAAACTTGAGACTTGTCCAAATTGAAAGCATTTGCAGATGACAACATACATGTGACTAAAAAAATAGAAATTTGTTCGTGGAAAGGGTAGAAAACACTGTGGGAAAAGGAGAAAATGCTGGTTATCAGCATTTTCTCCTTTTCACACAATGTTTTCACAGGTGCAACTTCCCAGGATCGTTAAAACTTGGGATTATGTGGTAATAGTCTTACTCCTTACGAGAGGACATACTTGAGACTTCTTGTCTAAATCAATTCTTTACCACATAACAAAATTTTTGACCAAATTGAAAGCATTTGCAGACGACAATTTCAATGTGGCTCAAATGGTGCATATTTTCCTTTGATAGGGTAAAAAACATTGTGGGAAAAGGAGAAAATGCTAATTACCACAATGTTTTCAAAAGGCTTCTCTCCCGGGGTTGTTAAAAAGCAGCACTGTGCAGTAAAGGGTTAAATGCATTCTCATACCAATGATTCCTCAAATGATAAAATAAGCCTTTGAAAAGACAGACAACACCGTTGAAGAAATAGAAAACAATATTGATTACCAACGTTTTCTCCTTTTCCAGTTATTTTTTTCAAACGCCCTCTATGTAAGGCTCATTCAAAGTTTGTAAAAGGTTAATATGTTGAGGTGTATCCTTGGGCTAGACACTTCAGAGCCCTAGCCTAGTACTGGTAAAACCCAGGAAATACATGGATATGTGAGCTGTCGCCGTGATTTGACTGAAATAATGTTGAAAGCGGCATAAAACACTGTTCAATCAATCATTAATATGTTGAGAAAAAGTCAATATTTCTGTGCATCAACACTGTATCATCTTGAATTTTCCAAACTACATTTACCAAACTTATCTGGATTTAAACAGCTCTCAGGAAGCTACCTTGAAAACATTGCTAGAACAAAATCCCTTTCAAGGACAAATCCCATCATTTAAGCTATGCTTGTAGGGGCCAACCTATCTTGACTGAAAAACTTAAGGCTCTGTGGTAGAGTTATAGAAGATTAAAATGCAGTAAATTTTCAAAAGATGCAGGGTATTTGAAAACTATTAAAGATTAAAGCATTATAGCAAAATCAATAAGGAGCATCAATGATGATAAAGTAAAATAACTGTCTCTCTGCTTTCAGCTGTGATTAAACAGTTTGAAATTATCATTTCTGGTATTAATTTCCCCTTTTCCAGACAAATGGACACAAGGTTTTTCTAAGATTTGATGACCCAATTTTCTATGTGTCCAAAATTTGAACAAATCAAAAATTCTACACATGTTTCATGAGTATTAGGCTGAAAATGTAGCCTCTAGAATGCACACAAGGTTTTTCTAAGATGTGGCCCAGTGATCTACTTTTTGACCCTATGTCACCCAATTTTGAATTTGTCCGAGGTTTCATCAAGACAATCACTCTGACCAAGTTTCATGAGTATCAGGCTGAATATGTGGCCTATAGAGTGCACACAAAGTTTTTCTAAGATTTGACCCAGTGACATACTTTTTGACCCAACCTGACCCACTTTCAAACTAGTCCAAGATTTTGTCCAGACAATCATTCTGAAAAAATTCCATGAATATCAGGCTGAAAAAGTGGCCTCTAGAGTGCACACAATCTTTTTCTAAGATTTTGCCCTGTGACCTACTTTTCGACCCAGCATAAATTGATTTCAATCCTACCCAAGATTTTATCCAGACAAACATTATGACCAAGTTTCATGATTATTAGGCTGAAAATGTAGCCTCTAGAATGCACACAAGCTTTTTCTAAGATTTGGCCCCGTGGCCTACTTTTTGATCCCATGTGACCCAATTTTGAATTTGTCCGAGATTTTATCGGGACAAATATTCTGACTAAGTTTCATGAGTATCAGGCTGAAAATGTGGTTGCTAGAGTGCACACGAGCTTTTTCTAAGACTTGACTCCATGACCTACTATTGACTCGACATGATCCAATTTTGAATTTGTCTGAGATTTCATCCAGACAAACATTCTGACCAAGTTCCTTGTGTATCAGGCGTAAAATGTGGCCTCTAAAGTGCACACAATCTTTTTCTAAGGTTTGGCCCCGTGACCTACTTTTCGACCCCACATGACCCATTTTCAAACTTGTCCAAAATGATTTATCAAGACAAATATGCTGACAGAGTTTTATGCGTATTAGGCTGAAAATGTGGCCTCTAGAGTGCACACACAGTTTTTCTAAGATTTGGACCCATGACCTACTTTTTGACCCCATGTGATCCAATTTCGACCTTGTCCGAGATTTTATCCAAGCAAATATTCTGACCAACTTTCATGAGTATAAGGCCGAAATTGTGGCCTCTAGAATGCAAACAAGGTTTTTTTAAGATCTGGTCCTGTGACCTACTTTTTGACCCCATGTGACCCAATTTCGAATTTGTACGAGATTTTATACAGACAAATATTCTGACCAAGTTTTTATGAGGATCTGGTTGAAATTTGTGGCCTCTAGAGCACACACAAGGTAAATCTTAATGACTGCACAGTGGACGACGCACAACGGATGCCACACACAGCACAATCACAAAAGCTCACCTTGAGCACTTTGTGCTCAGGTGAGCTAAAAAAGGAAATTTGTCCTGGTAACGGTAGAAAACATTGTGGGAAAATGCTGGTAACCAGCATTTTCCTCTTTTCCCACAATGTTATTAAATTAGCTTTCTTTCTAAAGGTCGTTTAAACTTGGAATCATATGGTAAAGAAGATCAAAATGCAGGAAATTTTCGAAAGATGAAGGAAATCTGAAAACTACTACAGATAAAGTATAACAGCAGGATAAAAATACAGCAATCATTGATGTTAAAGTAAAATAACGGTCTCAGTGCTTTCAAATGTGATAAATCAGTTTTGAAATTACAATTTCACCCCTTACCACACAATCACAAATTTAAACGATCTGAGTAAAACAGCTATTGAAAACATTATTGGAAAAGGAGAAAATGCTGTAAACCAGCATATTCTCCTCTTCCCACAATGTTTTCTGTCACAAATTTCATGTTATCAGTTACACTTATTTTGTCCTCTGCATATACCTTCAAATTGAACTAGTCTAAAGTCTTGTTGTGTGGCAAATATATAAAATTATAGCAGAAGTGGAAAGGAGCAATCATTGATGTTAAACTAAAATAACCGTCTCTGCTTTCAACTGTGATTAAACAGTTTGAATATTACAGTTACTGGTATTAATTAACCGTGATGAAAGAGCTGATGAGGTTTATAATATCTCCATGCAGTCTTTATATCTCCATGCAGTGTTCCATAATGTGCTGATCAATAAAATTCTTAGCATCTTTATTGGTATCCTGCAGACCTTCCCTTGCAATAATTGAAAATAATGTAGCAAAAGGAGGAATTGCTATAGACCAGCAATTTTTCTTATTTCCAACATGTTTTCACATGGTGTATTAACTTTTTACCAAACCACAAAATTGTGGACTTGTACAAATTGAAAGCATTTGCAGACTACAATTTAAATGTGGTTCAAACCGTGGAATTTGTCTTTGATAGGATAGAAGACATTGTCGGGAAAAGGACAAAATGCTGGTTACCAGCATTTTCTGCTTTTTCCACATTTTCATAAGACTTTTTTCTCAAGGTCGTTGAAACTCTGGATTGTGTGATTAAGGGTTAACCTTTTACCACACATTCCTGAGTTTTAATGCCCCAGAAAAGGCTTTTGAAAACATCGTGGGAAAAACGAAAATGCTGGCAACCAGCATTTTCTCCTTTTCCCACAATGTTTTCGACCATCTTAAAGACAAATCCAATCATAAGAGCCACATCTGATTGTTGCTTGCAAATGCTTTCAATTATACCCAAGTCTAAAATTTTGCCATGTGGTAAAAACTTAAACCTTGATTTATCTAGACTTTCCACATTTCACATGACTATAAAATATGACAGAGACACACATTAGGGAAAAGAATTTCTTCCACCATGTTTCCTATGACGTAGTCCTAGCGGTAAAATGTGACTCAGTGTACAATTTGTTGCATTATAATCATGAAATGATGGTTTGATCTCCATCAGCCATGCCAGTCATGGCAGGAATATCCTTGAACAAGGCACTACAGTGACCTAGCCTTGTTGATTGATTGTATGGTGTTTAACGCCGTTTTCAACATTATTTCAGTTATATCACGGCGGCCAGTGCACCTATCCATGCTTTCCTGGAGTCTCTTTTACCAGTACTCCACACAATATTCTTTCCAAGCCACTGGCTGCTTTCCCACATAACCATCGTCGAAACAATGGTCAGCGGTGAGAGAGGAATGAATCCTGTCGCAATAACTATCATCAATCCTCGTAAAGAAATTGTCCGAGCCAGGGATCGAACCAGCAACCGCCTGTTCTCAAGTCCTGTACGCTACCAACTGAGCTACGGGGCTTGGCGCCTAGCCTTGTACAGTAAACCCAGAAAAGACAAGAATATGGGTAAGCTGGTGCCATGACGTGACTAAGGAACAGGTAAAAACATGGTAGAACAGCATTCAACCATTTGATTCAAATAACTTCGATGCAGAAGTTCAATTTGATAAAGGTTAAAAAAAAAAGAGCAATTTTATAAATACCGGTAATAAGGGTTAGGTCTGTTTAACTCTTTACCACACAATCCCAACTTTTAACGACCCTGAGAAAGAAGCCTTTTGAAAACATTGTTGGAAAAGGAGAAAATGCTGGTAACCAGCATTTTCTCCTTTTCCCACAATGTTTTCTACCCTTCCCAGAACAAATTTCAATTTTTCAGTCACATCTATTCTGTCGTCTGCAACTGCTTCCAAATTGGGCAAGTTTAAAATTTTGTTGTGTGGTAAAGAGTTAAAATCCAATATTACTATCTGTTTCCATCAATATTTCAATAGCCTTTTTAAAGGAGCAGGTTTTCCAGCAAACCTTTCATAGTTATCAATAAAGAAATCAATCCCAGAATATGGACAAATGCTTTAACTCTTTACCAAATGTCAACATTATAGAAAATTCCATGTAATGACCAATTGCAGGTGACAAAATAACTCTTCACCCAACAGCAAAATCTTAAACTTGTCCAAATTGAAAACATTTTCAGACAATAAATTTGGTGTGGCTCAAATAATAGGCTTTGTATTTGAAGGCATGGGAACATTGTTGGAAAAGGAGAAAATGCTATTTACCAATGATGGAAATGGTCTTTGAAAAGGTACAAAACTTTGTGGAAAAAGGAGATGCCTGTGACCAGTACCTTCTCCTTTTCCAAAAAAATATTTTACACTTTCGAAGAAAACTCCCAACATTTTGGGCAACATTTTAATTGGTGATAGGAAAATGCTGTTTACCAGCACCTTCTCCTTTGCTCACAAAGTTTTCTAAACTTTCAAAGCATGCCAAAGAGGTCAGTGCTCCAGGTAGATCAAAAAGAATTCAAGAAAGACTTGGCAAAAGGAAAAAAGAACTATTGCCAAATTTCTAGACAGAACTTCCTTCCAAACAGGTTTACTTGCAGCCCTTTTAACATTTAGAATAAATCGTATTTTCCTTTTGATACATTTCATTACTGGATAATTTATAACAGGAAGTCAGTTCAATGTCAGCATTTTCTCCTTTTTCTCAAAATGTTTTCTACGCAATGAAAGACAAATTTCATGATTTAGGTAACATTAATGTTGTCATCTGAAAATGCTTTGGACAAGTCTAAACTTTGTCTTTTGGTAAAGAATTAGTGCAGACTAAAAGACTGAGGCATCCAACATTTCCACAGATTTACTACAGCCTTATGTCCATACAAGCACCCAAAATCTTGTACTAGCCTATCTCATTTGCATCAATTAAAGGGAAGTAATTATGGTAATGACGAGATTACCTTCTGAAACGAAGTTTCTACCAATGCTTATATTATCATCCTTGTAAAATACAGATAATAAGATTTAAAGTTTAAAACAGTATGGCAGAAGAAGAACTGTTCTTATAGGCAACTTCTCCTCTTACCACAGTTACTGTGGTCTATAGTAAGGCGCTTTGCATTTGCAAGAAGTTAACATGTACAGTGGCTTTAACCACAAGTTTTTCTACTTCAGCAATAAAGAAATGCTTTGTTTTTATTAACTGTTTTGTTTGGTTGGTGTTGAACACCCTTTTTTTAACTGTATTGCAGTTAGAACACTTATCCATGCTTTCCTAGTGTTTTCATATTCACAGGACACTGGCAACTCTTTTCAAGCCACTAGCTCCTTTCTCTTCATATTTCAAGTTGATAAATAATTCAGCTATGAGAGCATAGAGAAAGATTACTATCAGTATCAATGTAAATTTAACCCTTTACCACACAATCCCGACTTTTAACGACCCTGAGGCCTTTTGAAAACATTGTAGAAAAAGGAGAAAATGCTGGTAACCAGCATTTTCTCCTTTTCCCACAATGTTTTCTACCATATTCAAGACAAATTCCATTATTTGAGTCAACTTTATTTTGCTGTCTGCAAATGCTTTCAATTTGGACCAGTCTAAATTTTTCTCGTGTGGTAAAGGGTTAAAGGATGGGTAACACAGCACAAGTAATGCAGCTAAATTCATTATCAAATGACAGCATTTTAGACAGATCCAAATAGAAGGTCATACACAAGACAAATAAAATGTGGCTAAATTGATAGGATTCATCTCTGGTAGGGTAGAAAACATTGTGTGAAAAGGAGAAAATGCTGGTTACCAGTATTTTCTCCTTTTCCCACCATGTTTTCAAAAGGCTTCTTCCTCAAGGTTGTTAAAACTTGGGAGTCTGTGGTAAAGGGTTAATCACAAGTTTTTCTACTACAGTAATAAAGAAATGCTATGGTTTTATTTGCTGTTATCTTTGGTTGGTGTTGAACACCTTTTTCAACAGTATTTCAGTTACATAATGGTGGCTAGAACACTAATCCATGCTTTCCTACAGTTTTTTATTCACAGGACACTGGCAACTCTTTCTAAGCCACTGGCTGCTTTCCCCAAATACGAAATTCATTAGTCAGAAAGGAGAAAATGGTTACTACAAATGTAAACTTAATTACAGGATGAGTAACACTGCATAGATAATGCAGCTACACTGATTGACTCTTTACCAAACAATTACAGTTTAGACAGATCCTAATTGAAAGCAATTGAAAACAATGTAATTGATTGTTGATCAAATGAGAGGTTAGTCCTTGATAGAGTAAAAAGCATTGTGGGAAAAGGAGAAAATGCTGATTATCTGCATTGGCTCCTTTTCCCACCATGCTTTGAAATACTTTTTTTCAGGATAGTTGAAATATGGGATTCTGCAGTAAAGGGAAAGGGAAACTTACACAGCTGCAATACTTTGTAACCCTTTACTACACAATCCTGGGTTTTAAAAACCATTCCAATATTGACTTTGGAACATATTGTGGGAAAAGGAAAAAATGCTGGTAACCAGCATTTTCTCCTTTTCCCACAATGTTTTCCAACCTTTGTGAAACAAATTCAATAATTTGAGTCGCATTTACTTTGTTGTCTGCAAAATACTTACAATATTGGACCAGTCTAGAATTTTCTTGTCTGGATAACAATTCATTCCTATTGATCTTCAAGAAAGGTTTTAATCCTTTACCATTCAATACTGACTTTCAACGACACTGAAAGAAAAGGCTTTTGAA
Source organism: Tridacna gigas (assembly GCA_945859785.2). NCBI lineage: Eukaryota > Metazoa > Mollusca > Bivalvia > Cardiida > Cardiidae > Tridacna > Tridacna gigas. The sequence continues at coordinate 45,997,944 of OX244043.2, forward strand.
AACATTGTGGGAAAAGGAGAAAATGCTGGTAACCAGCATTTTCTGCTTTTCCCACAGTGTTTTCCAACTTTTGAGAGAAAAAATTCAATAATTTGAGCTACATTTAACATGTTGTCTGGAAATGCTTTCAATTTAGGACCAGTCTAGATTTTTGTTGTATGGTTAACAGTTAATTCCTGTTCATCATCAAGGAAGGTTTCAAACATGTCTGCTGCAATTTTTTTCCAGATTAATGAGTAATGAGTTTGTGCAGTGCTCTTCATCAAAAATGTTTGATTGCTTAGTTTTGAGTAATTATAACGCATTCCCTCATTTGACAAGTAATTTTAACGCATTCCCTAATTTGACGAAAGCATACATTGCAAAAAAATTGACCCTTTTCTACACAAGCCGAACTTTTAGCGAACGTTATGGGTAAAACTTTTGAAAACATTTTGGGAAAAGGAGAAAATGCTGGCACCAGCATTTTCTCCTTTTTCCAAAATGTTTTCTACCTTTTCACAGACAAGACCATCATTTTTGCTAAATCCAGTTTACAATCTGCAAATGCTTTTGAATTGGTCCAGTCTAAAAATTTTTCATGCGGTAAATGGTTAGTTCACTTCCCTCTTCTTTGAAGCTTAGCCTGAAAGCTCAGTCTTATATTGTGGCAGCCAGTGCACCTGTCCATGGTTCCCTGGAGTTTCTTTTACCAGTACTTTACACAGTATTCTTGCCAAGCCACTGGCTACTTTCCCACATAATCATCATCAAAACATTAATCAATGGTGCGAGTGGAATGAATCGTGTCACAACAACTTTCATCAATCCTTGGAAAGACATTGCCCACGCTGGGGAATGGAACCAACAACCAGGGCTCCATACTCCCACACTCACAAAATGCAAGCTGAAATTTAGTATTGCTGGTTAATTGCATAGCCACTCGAATTTTTTTCTTCGAGTGAAAATTTATATGACAAATTTTATGAGTATATCGGTCATTAAGCTTGCCAGATAAAGCAAAGTCTATGATTCAGCTTTTAGACACGACATACATTTTCTGTAGTCTGCATTTTCATCGGTTACATAAGCAGTGAGAAACTGAAACAGAGAACCAGTTTTGGTCTGGTTTCCAGTTTTACATTACCTTTATTGGTTACCATGGTTCCATCAATCATATGAAAACCAGCCTACTAATGTCACCAGGAGCACTCAGACTTCAGCGTTCAACTTAATATGTCAATTATGAAAAATAACATTTTATTTTCCCCCTTGAAATCAAACTTATTGTGATGACAGGCAAAATCCAGGTCCATTGTCTACACAGACCACCTGTGGACCCTCAGTAAAAATAGTAAAGAAATGGGAAACCGAAATATGCGTTGGTCTTAATAATTTTGCCTACTGAAATTGTATCCATTTGTACAAAAATGAAAACGGAAAAAGTTAAAATCGAGCCCTGGCAACCCCCTTTTCTCAAGTACTATACACTACCAACTGCGCTACTGGGGCTCAGCGACTGATGATAGGCACTGCAACAGGATATGTTCCGCTTTCAGCACTAATCATCATTTCAAGGATGTTTATGTAAGCAAGCTTCAAAAGTATGTTGTGCAAAGGAGTAGGAAAAATACCTCCAACTTCCATTCACCACAATTTAAACCATATACCAATGACAAAATTTTAGACTGGTCCAAACTGAAAACATTTGCAAACAACAAAATAATATTGATGGGGTGGTAAGATTTGTCTGTAATAGTGGGCAAAGGAGAAAATGCTTGTTACTAGCACAAGCATTTTCTCCTTTCCCCAACGATTGTTTTAAAAGTCTTTTTATCCCTGGATCTTTAAAAGTTTGGGATTGTTTGGTAAAGGGTCATTCAAAAAGGTCTGCTGTAGCTGATCCCTGTTAGCACACTCTATTATAACATACAGGACTTGGGAACACAGGGGTTGCTGGTCCAAATCCGTTGCTCTGCAAATTTCTTTCCAAGGTTTGACAATAGCCATTGCAACAGATTTCTTCCCTCTCTCACCAATTATCATTGTTTTAACCATGGTTATGTAAGAAAGGAGCCAGTGGCTTTGGAAGAATATTGTGCAAAGTACTGGAAAAGAAACTCTGGGAATGCATAGATATGTGCCCTGGTCGCCTTGATATAACTGAAATACTGTTGAAAATGGCGTAAAACAATAGACAATCAATCAATCAAGTGTCTGCTGTAGATAAGTATGTATATGTTTGTCTACATGCAAGTCAAAATGGCAACATAAATATTTATAAATATTTGTCCATTCAACAGCTGTCCCCACCTGTATCAATGAAAATAATACAAACACAGAACATAATGTGGAATCACAAATGGCATGAGTTGTCCAATATGGACTAATGACAAGTTAACTCTTTGCCACACAATCCTGAGGTTTAACAACCCCCAGCTAAAAAATTTTTCAAAACATTGTGGGGAAAGGAGAAAATACTGGTAACCAGCATTTTCACCTTTTCCCACAATGTTTTCTACCGTTATAAAGAAAAATTTCCTACTTTGTGCAACAGTTAGTCTCTTCTGCAAATGCTATCAATTTGGACTGGTCAAAATTTTGAAGTTTGGTAATGACAAAATTTTGGATGTGATCACATTCAGAGCGTCCATTGCAGAAAACAAACTAAATACATGTTGTAGCTCATATGATGATTTCTGTCATTGATATGGTAGAAAACATTGTTGGGAAAAAAGAAAAATGCTGGTTACCAGCATTTTCTCATTTTCCATAATGTTTTTAAAGGCTTCCTTTTTACAGGGTCATTAAAAATCCGGATTGTGAGATAAAGGGTTAACCCATTCCCACACAATGACTCCTTTTGACGCGTCTGGAAAAGAAGCCTTTTGAAAACATTGTGGAAAAAGGAGAAAATGCTGGTAACCAGCATTTTCTCCTTTTTCCACAACGTTTTCTACTCTATCAAAGACATAAATTATCATTTATGTTACATCTATTTTGTCGTCTGCAATTGCTTTCAATTTGGACACGGTCAAAATTTTGTCGTCTGGTAATGGGTTAACTCTATACAAGATGACAAAATTTATGCCATGTACAAAAAGAAAACTGTTACAAATTAGATGCAACTCAAAACACTAAATCTGTCTTCAAAGGAGTAGAAATTATTGCTGTAAAAGGAGAAATTGCTAGTTAGCAGCACTTTTTCCTAATTTTTCCCCAGAATGTTTTTACAAACCTTTCCTTAGGGTCGTTAAAATCAAGACTGTTTGGCAAAGGGTTAAAATGAATTTGGGGATCATGGGAATTAGTCCATGTTTCAGACCATATGGTGCAAAGACAGAACTCACTTAGTTCTGAAGACACTGCTGATCCTAAATGGGCCTAAATAGATTGCAAACTTCGAAAGTAACACAACTTATGATTGGCTAAACCAAATGATTTAGCCAATCAGAAGTTGTGTTACTTTCAAATTTAGAAAAAATAAGACTGAGTACATTCTTAACCTTTTACTGTACAATTCCGAGTTAAACGACCTCGTTGGAGAAGGCTTTTGAAAACTAGTGGGAAAAAGAGAAAATGCTGGTAACCACCATTTTCTCCTTTTCCCACAATGTTTTCTACTCTATTAAAGAGAAAGTATGCCATTTGAGCCACCTTCAATTTTTCATCAGCAAATGCTTTGAATCTGGACGAGTCAAATATTTTGTTGTTTGGTTAGGTGTTAAGAATGGTTGGTGAATACATACCTTGATCCTAGACCTACACTGTCCTATTTTTTCATGAAACATCCTGGTGGAATAGGCTTTGAGAAATTGAAATTTATTTTTTTGAAGGGTAGAAATCAATGCAGGAAAAAGAGAAAATGCTGGTGACAAGCAATTTCTCCTTTTTTTTTTTGCAATATTTTCAAAAGACCCTTTCCTCAGGGTCACTGAAACTTGTGGCTGAGTAGGAAAAGGTTAAAGGTTAGAAAACATTTTTGAAACCAAGGAAATACTTCTTACATGAATTCAAATGAGACTTTGTGTATGGCACAAATGATTTAAGCCTTTACCATACAATCCCGACTTTTAATGACCCTTAGAAAGAAAGCTTTTGAGAACATTGTGGGAAAAGGAGAAAATGCGGGAAACCAGCATTTTCTTCCTTTTCCACAATGTTTTCTACCCTTTCCAAAAGAAATTTCAATTTCTGAGTCACATTAATTTTGTCGTCTGCAATTGTTTTAAATTTGGATAAGAATTAAAATTTTGCCGTCTGGTAAAGAGTTAAGATCATTTCTTGATCCAATTCCTACTTACCTCATGCTGATTTTGCTTTACTCATCAAAATTGAGAAAAAAATAAAGATATAGTTACTGACCTTCAATCGCTCCTCTTCCTCTTTTCTAGCAGCTGACAGTTTTTCCTCAATATTTTTCCAGTCTATGTCAGGAAGTGCGGTCTCAATGTTATACACATCAAAGGCACTAAGAACTTCATCACCAGTTTTATTATCCCCCTTTTCATTTGGATTTTCAGAGTTACCCCCCTTGGTATCAGGGTTATTATTTTTAGACTGTGCCATGTCAAATAATCTATTTTTAGAACTTGATTCTCCCAATTCCTTATCTGACACTAAACCTTCATTTCCATTTCCTTTTAACATATTCCCTGTGTTTGCTTTTCTGTTTAAATCACATACTGTACACTCACCAGTAACTACCATGTTTATTTCCATACTCTGTTCCCGACTACAAATACACTCAGTGGCAGGGCCTGGCTTATCATAAGCATGTAAGTCAAATGGAAGTACATAAGAGTTTTCCTTCTTTAGTAGCATAAACTGTTGGGCCTGAGTGAGTACACTGTGCTTTCTAAGTCTTCTCTGAAAGTCTTCATCTGTTTCCTTTGGAAGTTGTTTCAACACAATGTTGTCTGAGGTAGCAGTTACTCTATTTGAATGTTCACTAAAAGGATTCACAAAACAACTATCATTATCACCTAGATTTCCTGTATCTGTTGAAGATTCTTTTATATGATTATCACTTGGCTTATTTGGCTTATCTGCGTCTGGATTTCCCTGATTTGACTTTGCTGACCTTTGGTTGCTATAGAGATTGTCTACAGAGTCATTTGTATGACCTTGGATTTCATCATCTTTATCACTAGAATCTTTTCTGTCATTGGGACTTGTTACTGATACTTGTCTCTTTCTTTCTTGATATGCTTTCCATGCTCTTTGTATGCTGAAATATAAACATAAAGCAATTAGCTTTCCATGTAAACCCTTTGTCCTTTCAGTGCTGTAGGCCTTTGTTTTGGGGGCTTCAGCTGACACTGACAAGAGTGTTGATTAGGACCATCATGGCCATATTTACCAACCATTTTTGAGGACATTCTTAGTGTAATTCTCAAGAATTTTCTAAAGTTGAAAGTAACACAAGATTTGATTGGCTAAACCAAAAGGTTTTGGTTTAGCCAATCATAAGTTGCGTTACTTTCTAATTCTAGGGTACAACCAAGAATCAAACTAAAAATGGTTGGTGAACGCAGTCTAAGGACAGAACTGCAGTTTCATAATTACTAAGCCAGTTAAGATTTTTGTCCTTGTGGGGAAGGGTAAGATGAATAGATAAAGCAAGCCAGAGACCCAGACAATTAACAGAGTCATGGTCAGTCTGAATATCAAGTGGGCTGATTAACCCTTTACTACATGACAACTTTGGATTGGACAAAATTGAAAGCATTTGGAGAAGAAAAATTAAATGTTGCTAAAATGATTATTTTTGTCTGTGATAGGGTAGAAAACATTGTGGGAAAAGGAGAAAATGCTGGTTACCAGCATTTTCTCCTTTTCCCACAATGTTTTTAAAAGCCTTCTTCCTCAGGGTCGTTAAAAACTCAGGATTTCACCCTTTACCACACAATGCCAGGTTTTAACAACCCTGAGGGGGAAAATAAAAACAGTGTAGAAAATGAAGAAAATGCTCCTTTTCCAACAAAGTCTTCTAACCTTTCAAAGGCACATCCCTTTATTTAAGCCACAGCTCTTTTGTCTTCTACAAATGCTTTCAATTTGGACGAGGTTATATTAATTTTGTTGTCTGGTTAAAAGCTTACCCTTTACCAAACAGGCCTGTGTTTTACATCTCTGAGGAAGTGGGCCTTTGATATTCCTTGGCACAAATAGAGAAAATGCTAGAACTTTACCAGCACTGTCCCCAATGCTACCTACCACACAAGAAAAATCTTTCTCATTTGTGGGCGACAAACTAACTCTTTACGAAACAACAAAATTCTAGACTAAATGTGGAAAAAGGGGGAAAATGCTAGTACATGTATTTTCTCCTTTTTCAGCAATGTTTTCCAAAGTCTATTTCAGGACCATTAAAACTCGTGATTATGTGGTGAAGAATTAACACTTAAGCTGCTGAATAAATGAAACTCAAATTTCTACTCAATATTAAAAGGCCAAACATTGCGGTTTCAAAGTTGATTTCACCGGATATAAAATACCATATCGGACAGTGTAGATCAAAGATCAGACTGCACGTTCTGTGCAGTCTGATCTTGATCTACATTGTCCGCAAAAGGTCAGTGGGTCGCGATAAGCAGCTTAAGGGTTAAACAATCCTTTCAACCCTTCTGAAGTCAAATCCTGCTGTCTGAACCACTATTGACCTTTTACCACACAATCCCAAGATTTAACAACCCCCAAAAAGGCTTTTTGACAACATTGTGGTAAAAGGATAAATGATGGTAACCAGCATTTTCTCCTTTTACCACAATGTTTTCTTTAGTTTCAAAAGGAAATCCCAGCATCTGATCCATATTAATTTTGCGACCAGGAACTGCTTTAAATTTGAACATGTCATAGGTTTTTTCTTTCCACAGAAAATTAACCCTTTACCGTACAATGCTGCCTTTTGACGCCCCTGGGAAAGAAGCCTCTTGAAAACATTGTGGGAAAAGGAGAAAATGCTGGTAACCAGCATTTTCTCCTTTTCCCACAATGTTTTCTCCCCTTTCTAAGAAAAGTTGCACCATTTGAGCCACACTGAAATTGTCATCTGCAAATGCTTTCAATTTGGACAAGGCTAAAATTTTGCTGTCTGGTAAAGAGTTAATAAGTTGAGTGAAGGTGCTTCAAAATAGACAAGTCTATAATGTTGTCCTTTGGTAAAGAATTAATTCTAAGTAATAGTTTCTATGGCAATAAGAAGTAGCTATAAATTATCTGGGCTAACTGGATACCAGGAATACTTAATACCTAAATCAACTGGATTATTTCTCATAAGGAAAGAAAATCCACTTAATGATACATGTATTTCTAAATCTAACAGGTGCTTTGACAAAATATCTAGAGAAAATAAGGGATATTGTAGATCCAAGATCAGACTGCATTTTTCTCTACAGTCTGATCTTGGTCTTCACTGTCCACATTAACAACTAAAGTGCTCTATAGGTCAACTGTTTAGTTTCTGTTAACCCCTTACCACACAATCTGACTTTTAATGACCCTGAGAAAAAAGCCCTTTGAAAACATTGTGGGAAAAGGAGAAAATGCTGGTAACCAGCATTTTCTCCTTTTCCCAAATGTTTTTTACTCTGTCAAAGACAAATTCCATTTCTGATCCTCATTTAAATTGTCCTCTGCTAATGCTTTCAATTCGGACCAGCCTAACATTTTGCCATTTGGTACAGTCTTAAATGCCAATTTCAACAATATTTCAAATAAATTTCTCACTCCAAGCAATTTCTCATTTTGCCACAGGCACAGTACTTTTAAAAGTCATCTTCTTTGAGACAGAATACTGGTAAGTCATGGGCAAGTTTTTGTCCAAAAAAAAGTTATTCTTTATTACTTGCTTCATAGATTTGTATGGTGGTAAATATTTTCCCTAGTAAAGGGAATTAACTCTAACAAAAGAAATAAATTATTTCATTCAATAATGAAAAGTTAGCTCCCTTCACATCCAATAATTAATTATTGAGTACAAACAAGGTCTTTGATCCATCTGCATCAGAAATTTACTGGTAAAAAAACGAAGTAGATCAAAAGAAATAACACAAAACAGCTTATTACTGATCTTCACTGGCCATTACTTTATTGGAATCTAGCCTCAAAAAAGCCTTGAAAATGCCTTTTTTTTTTTTATCCCTGTGGAGAAAAATGTTAACCCTTAGAGCACCAATAAACCCAACATACATAAATTATTCAGTCTAGAAATAAACCTAAATAATTCCAATTTGATGGTTACTTTTGTCTATAGTGTTTAACCTAAGCAGACAGTGTAGATCAAAGCTCGAACTGCACAAAATGTGCGGTCTTCTCTTGATCTACACTGGCTGCCAAAGTAAATATGAGAATGAAAGGTACTTTAGTGTTAATTTCTTGGGCAATAAGGGAGGTAGGTAAATTCCATCCCAAACCAGAATGTAGTAAAAACAGTTATCAGTTTGATTTTCTTTGAAAGATGTTACCAATACACTTCCCATGATTAGAACTTTGATCCTTCACAGTGGTGGAATCAGAGCATCTGTTACCTTCAGACAATTGTGAAGAAAAAAGCTCCTTATCATTCATTCATGCCTTAGTTTCCTTCATCTTTTTCTTTCCTTTTTTAGTGTCTTTTCACTGACCTATTTTGTCTAATTCTATCATTTATAACATCTAGGCTAGGTATGAACCTTTTACCAATCATCCCTTTATTTTAAAGATACATTCTTACAGCCATAGAGAAAAACGCTGTTAAAACTTGATAATGTGTAGAATGGTTCATAAATTAGTCAGCCGTGTAAACATAGATAAATTGCTAATATATATATGGTGTAACAGATGAAGAAACTCAAGGGATCTGTTTTTCATTTAAAACTGGAAATGACAGTAGGGATTTCTTTGATGGTCACCAGAAAATGAAATGAATTTTCTATTGGTCGTAATCTGTGTAACCTTGCAACTGTCAGGGGCAGCATTTGGCATGAAGATACAAGAACATTTATTGTTTCATGGAACAAAGATGAAATGGTTTAAAAACTGGATGAAAATGAGTATAGATGTATCTTTAACTGATTACCAGCATTTTCTCCTTTTCTACAGTGTTTTCAAAAGCCTGTTTTATTAAGGTCATTAAAACCTGGGACTGTGTGCTAAAGAGTTAATAGTACAGGTCTGACTATGTGTAACAGTGCAGTGTCTTAAGTTCAAGTTGTTCACAGAAAAAACAAGAAGGTCATTGGCCCTACAGCACTCACCTGAGTATGGTCATCTGGGATTGATTGAGCTGAAAAGATGCTGTTTGTGATGACAAACTTGACCCATTTTTCCAATTTATCAGATATATCACCAAAACAAACATTCTGACACTGTTTCATTAGTTTCAGGCTGAAAATGAGGCCTTTAGACTGCACACAAAGTTTTTCTAAGATCTGGCCCATGACCTACTTTTTGAGCCAACATGACCTAATTTTGAACCTGCTTGAGATATCATCAAGACAAACATTCTGGCCAAGTTTCATGAGTATCAGACTGGCCTCTAGAGTGCACCAAAAGTTTTTTTAGGGTTTGACCTGCTTTTGACTCGACATTACCCTATTTCAAACTTGTCAGAAATATCAAGACAATTATTCTGACCAAGTTTTATGAGTATCTGGTTGAAAATGTAGCCTCTACAGCGCACACAAGGTTTTTCTAAGATTTGGCCCAGTGACTTATATTCTGATCGCCAAGACCAAATTTCAAACATGTCAGACTTATTATCCAGATAAACATTCTGACCATGTTTCAAGAGTATCAGGCTGACAAAATGTGGTCTCTGTACTGCACATAAGCTTTTTCCAAGGTTTGGACCTGTGACCTTCTTTTGGACCTGATGTGACCTTCTTTTGGACCTGATGTGACCTTCTTTTGGACCTGATGTGACCCACTATCATACTCTTTCAAGATATCATCAAGAAAAACATTCTGACAATCTTTTATGAGTATTGGGCTGAAAACGTGGCGTCTACTCTGCATACAAGGTTTTTCTAAGGTTTCGCACAGTGACCTACTGTTTGACCCAACATAACCAATTTCATTCCGGTCCGAGATTTCATCAAGACAAATATTCTTACAAAGTTTCATGAGTATCATTTGAAAATGTTGCTATTAGAGTGCACACAAGGTTTTTCTCAGATTTGGCCCTATGACCTAAATGTTGACCCCACATGACCCAATTTCAAACTTGTTCGAAATTTCATACAGACAAACATTCTGAACAAGTTTTATGAGTATCTGGCAGAAATTGTTGCCTTTGGAGCGCACACAGGGTAAATGCTGATGACCGCATGGCGCAAGGCGTATGTCGCATGACAAACACAGCACTATCACAAAAGCTCACTTTGAGCACTGTGTGCTCAGCTGAGCTAAAAATTGTAAAACTAGAATAGTCAACTGACTTTAATTCTAGTTTTGAAATTAATTTTTATGCCAGGGACTTGAATTTTGACAAGTTGTACTGTAGAACATTGTTAGCCTCAAAATTATACCCATACTTTGGTAAGAATTTGGCTGCATTTTGACCTCTGAAGTCTTTACTTTGGCTGCTATTGGGCCTTTAACCCTTTCCCAAACAAGCCCTGGTTTTCACGTGTCTGCAGTATAAGTCTTTTGAAAACACTGTGGGAAAAGGAGAAATTGCTCGTAACGAGCAATTTCTCCTTTTCCCACAGTGTTTTCTACCCTTTTTGAGAACTTTCTGCCATTTTCATCAAATTTAAAATTGCCGTCTGCAAACTCTTTCAATTTGGACCAGTCCAAAATTTGTCGTTTTGGAAAGGGTTAATGAACGTGCACTATGATCTGTAATCCACCAAGTCCATTATATATGTTCTGAAGATATTACCTGAGGTTATCATTGATCATCTATATTTGTGCAGTAATGGGTTAACCCTTTACCAAACAATCCCGTGTTTTCACATCCCTGAAGAAGAGGCCTTTTGAAAACATTGTGGGAAAAGGAGAAAATGCTGGTAACCAGCATTTTCTCCATTTCCCACAATGTTTTCTACCCCATCAAAAAACCTTGAGTTCATTTGTACCACTTTCAAATTTGTCGTCTGCAGATGCTTTCAATTTGAAAGTGGGCTAAAATTTGTCGCTTGGGAAAGGGTTAAAAAACTTGGATGGGATGAAAAAAAAATCACAAGCTATAATTACTGGTAAACCCAAGTAGTAAGCATAATTGGAATTTCAAAGCACCTGAAGTATCCAATACAAAATATCTTACAATATTCTTGATCAATATGAAAATGGATCTTCCAGATAGTAAAATATATAACTCTTTACAAAACGACAAAATTTTAGACATGTCCAAATTGAAAGCAGCTGCAGGCAACAAATTAAATGTTTCTAAATAAATGAAATTTGTCCTTGAAATGATAGAAATCAGTGTTTGAAAAGGAGAAAGAGCTGGTTACCAGCATTTTCTCCTTTTCCAACAATGTTTTCAAATGCCTTATCCATTAGGGTCGTATAAAGTTGGGGTTGTGTGGTTAAGGGTTAAATACCTACACTATCTGTAGTGGTTTTTTGATCTAAATACCACCTGTTTGCTCATATACATTTTGTTTTCCTGATCTTTTCATGCTGAGTAAACAAAAGAAAAATATTTCAGTCCAGCAAAATTACCATAAATGATATTTTAACCCATTACCACACAATCCAGAGTTTCAACAACCCTAACTATAGAAGACTTTTGAAAACATGGTGGGAAAAGGAGAAAATGCTGGTAAACAGCATTTTCTCCTTTTCCCACAACGTTTTCTATCATCTTTCAACCTAAATTAACCCTTAACCACACAATCCCAACTTTTCACAACCCTGTGAAAGAAGCCTTTAGAAAACATTGTGGGAAAAGGAGAAAATGCTGGTAACCAGCCTTTTCTCCTATTCCCACAGTGTTTTCTACCCTATCAAACAAAAATCACATCATTTAAACCACACTGAAATTGTCTGCAAATGCTTTCAACTTGGACTGCTACAAATTTTTGTTGTGTGGTAAAGAATTAAATGTATTGTCTGCAAATGCTTTCAATTTGGATGAGTCTAAAATTTTGATGTGTGGGAAAGAGTTAAGTTGTTTTTGCAGCCTGTGAAGATCAAGATTATACTGCTGTGTTCTGTTCAGTCCATAAGTTTTTTTGGCACAGTAAGGAGAAGTCAAAATTACATCTAAAATTAGTAATTTATCTCATAAAGTATACATTTCAAAACATAGAACAGAAAGGAAGTATTATAATGCAGTATTTTTTTACCCTAACACTTTACCAAACAATCCTGGGTTTTAACCCTTTCCCAAACGACAAATTTTGGACCGGTTCAAATTGAAAGAGTTTCCAGACGACAATTTTAATTTTGATGAAAATGGCAGAAAGGTCTCAAAAAGGGTAGAAAACAGTGTGGGAAAAGGAGAAATTGCTTGTTACGAGCAGTTTCTCCTTTTCCCATAGTGTTTTCAAAAGACTTGTACTGCAGACACGTGAAAACCAGGGCTTGTTTGGGAAAGGGTTAAAGATTCTGTTGGGACAAAGACTTGAAAATGTGGGAAGAAAATGAAATATGCTTGTAACCAGTATTTTCTCCTTTCCCCCTTCATGTCTTTTATTGTTTTCGAGAAAAAACAAATCATTTGAGATTAACCCTTTCCTAAACAAGAAATTTTGGACTGGTCCAAATTCAAAGAGTTTGCAGACGACAATTTTAAATTTGATAAAAATGGCAGGAAGTTCTCAAAAAAGGTAGAAAACACTGTGGGAAAAGGAGAAATTGCTCGTTACGAGCAATTTCTCCTTTTCCCACAGTGTTTTCAAAAGACTTGTCCTGCAGACACATGAAAACCAGGGCTTGTTTGGGAAAGGGTTTACAAATTTAATTTTTTGTAAGCAAATGCTTTCAATTTGAACATACGGTAAGTCTTCAAATTCATCAGTTGGTACAAGAAAAAAGTGTTTAATCCTTTACCACACAATCCCGACTTTTAACAACTCCCCCAAATGAGAAAGCTTTTGAAAACCTTCTGGGAAAAGAAGAAAATGCTGGTAAACAGCATTTTCTTCCTTTCCCACAATGTTTTTTACCCTTCCCAAGACAAGTTTCAATTTTTGAGTCACATTCATTTTGTCGTCTGCAAATTCTTTCAATTTGGATTACTCTAGAACTTTTTCATTTGGTAAAGAGTTAAATAATTCAAACATAATTCAAATGAAATTGTCATAGGTTAAAAAAAAAAAAACAAAGAAAGTATTAAACTTTAAAGGTAATTCTCGGCAAAAATTAAATTTAACATACCCAACATTAATAGTCAAAGATCAGACCATGCTTTTGTGCAGTCCGATAATGGTTTACACAATATCAACAAAAGGCTCTCTTAAAATCACTTACTGTTCTACAGATTTAAATCCCAATGAGTAATACATAAAATGGCCCTAAAATTCCCATTTCTGTTCTATCGTCAGCAATATTTCCACATGATATACATACTACTCAAAATTTTATAAGGATCACTTATAAGATTGTGTTTATTCCTTACATAAGGTTGAAACGTTAAAATATTTGCTGTGATTCTGAACATTTGTTAATTTGACATCAGCTTTGTGCCAAAAAAGGAATGAGCCGACAAATTGTTGAAGTGGAACAGCAGCTGAAACTTGGTAGGGGCAATAATTCGGGATAAGACGGAAAGGTAATCAAATGAGGTTTTTTGGAAAAATCAAGTAGGGTGCCTGAATTTCGCTTTAGTATCGCGTGTGGTGGCCATTTGATTGGATTACTGCTCGGCATCTCCTTCTCATACTGCTATTAAGCCTTCGAATGCTTTGTTGTGGGATTCGAGCCCACTCATCCAGTAGTGCCTGTTGGAGCTCTGGAACCGTGGTTGGCTGGACTGGGCGGGCAGATATTGCAGTCTGCAGCATGTCCCAGGATGTTCAATTAGATTAAGGTCTGGGGACCTTGCTGGCCAGTCCATTCTCTCTATGGTTGATGTCTGCAGGTACTCGTTGGTGACCCGTGCCCTGTGTAGACGGACATTGTCGTCCATCAAAATGAAATCAGGGCCTATAGCACCGGCGTATGGGCGAACATACACATCTAAGATAGATGTATCGTGCAGCCGTCAATGTGCCGTTTTGAACGATATACAGGCCCATTTTTCCCTGCGTGCTAATACCCGCCCACACCATGACTGAGCCCCCGCCAAAAGGGTCATGGTTAGCAACGCATACGGGTGCAAAACGCTCATTGGTCGATCTCCATACCCGGACTCGTCTATCAGTGAAGTCCACAAAAAATCTGGATTCATCAGTGAACAGTACTGGGGTCCAGTCATTCAACGTCCATCTGATGTGAGTGCGCGCCCATTTGAGACGTGTCTGGATGTGGTTTCGCATCAACAGAATGCTGATAGCTGGTCGTCTGGCCCTCATGCTAGCTCTAACTGATTGTTTGCATAGAAATTCTTAAGCCAGTGGCATTCTGCAAGTCATTTAGCAGGGCAGTAGCCATAACAAAGCGCTGATGTCACGCTTGGACGACAATAAAACGGTCTTCACGCCAAGTTGTGACCCTCTCATGACCACCACCATGCCTATACCTGACATTTCCGTAAGTTCGAAACCGTTACCACATCCTTGCAACAGTGCTCTTGGACACCCCAAGGACACCTGCCACATGCCGTTGGGAATGCCCAGCCTCAAGCATCCCTATCCCCCTATTCATTTCTTTGGCGTCAAGACGCTGTCATATTCGTAAGTAAGCCATACCCAATGCCAACTTTGAAATAAACGTTACCATGCACAAGCAAAGTTTGAATATAACGGATATGTACATGAAAGTACATTCCAATGGCGCACCCGTTTTTCATAAGTATCACTTTTCCAGTGGATATCAAGCCAGGTACAGGTGAAAAATCAATTTATCTTTCAACTAACTGGATATCCACGCAATAACACCCATGCGATATTTTTTTTAATATACTACGGATATTTATAGATTTTTGATATACCACGGATATTTATAGAACAGTAAGTTCCACTGACTCTGCCCCCATCACTATTTATGAATGAAATGCATTCCAAAAATAGTGACGATTACTACAGAAAGCCCGCGAAAAAAGAACAATGTCATAGCACGTGCGCTACTTTCCGATGATCTGCCTACGTAATTCCTGCCCTTGACGTCATTTGAATGCTTGTTTACCGCGTCTTCTTAAATAGAATAATCCCAAGCGATCTCAATCGCAATTTTCGGACATTTAATTACTACGATAAAGTACTATGTATGTGGGTAATGCAATTTTAAAATGGGAGTTCCGACATGAATAAACTTTTAAAACTTTTAAAATGTATTTGTCAGCAACATTTTTCACATCTTTTCACAATGAATACAAATCATAGGTTAAAAGATAAATAGCATACGTACATAGTGTTGTCGTAGATAAAAAATATCTAAATTGGTTGTGAGAATTGATAATTGTCTCGCCAAGGCTCGACAATTATCAATTCTCCCAACCTCGTTAGATATTTTTGATCTACGACAACAGTATGTACGTATTCTCTATATCTACTGGACAGGTGAGGTATGCCATTAGAATAATCTACATGTATGAAAAAAATCACTTATCTTGGGTTTACCATTAAAGAGATATTTAAGAAATAAAACAGTCCTACGTACAAGCCCAAATCCGTCCTCAGATTTGAGGACAGCGGTACTTTTGGAAACTGTTATGTTAATAGCCTGATAATCACTATAATGGCCCATTAATGTCTTGGTCAGCCCAGAATCCTAACAGCCCTGTCTCTGACCCAATACCCTGGGAGATATTTGAAGATAAGATGAACAACTCTGGGGCTAGGCATTACTGCAGACAGACCCTTTTTTACCTGTAAAACTTGTCTCTGTTTTAAGACTTTTCAAAGTCTAAAAAAACAGTAAGATCAACAAGACCAGTATAGATTAAAATTGGGCAATAAAAAATGCCCTATTTACATTTTTCAATAAAATACAAAAAATACCAAGAAAGACTTTGAAAACACTGTTTGATTGAGAAAAAATTGTTTTTCATCAAGAACTTCTCTATGGATAACTTTTTGCAAAATCAAAGAACTGAAAGTCCTGAAAAGCAGATTTGTATAAAAGCTTCAGGTAAGGCTTTGTGCTACTTTGACTTTGCTTCATTGTTCATCTTCTATTAAAAAAATTTTCCCTGCCAATCTTCAAGAGGTTATAGTAACTGTTGTCCCTTTTGCCATGGAGAAGCTTGTTCTGAACATTTGTTCAATGAACTTGGACAGTGTTTAATATGGCTTTTAAGGGCTATCTCACAAGGTTAAAAAGGCCTTTTCTTGCGGGAAATGTATTTTCTAGTGAAACACTAGTAAGAGTTACAAAATATTATTAGCACTGCAAAAAATAAAGAAAATGTGGAGTCACATTCAGAAAAAAAGGTGCAAATTTGGCGGTCAAATGATGGGTTAGTCCCTTTGCAATCAATAACTATGTCTATTTTTATGAGATCAAGAATGATATCATTGCACTTATTTGGAATACAGTCAGACATAATTAGCATGCATTATTTTAATCTTATGCTAATCTCACAAACGTTTGTGAAATTTTGTCACAAAATCTATAAGTAACTTATAAGGCTTCATGTAGCAAAGGAAATACCTCTGATTTTTTTTCTTCATTTTTGGTTTCTTCTTTACTGATAGTTTGCCATCTATCACCTTGCTTAGTGATGAATCATTTTTAAAAGTTTTGGAAGATTTAAGAATCTGAAAAAATCCCTTTAAACTCTTGAAAGTTTGTGTTCACGACACAAGCCTTTTTCATTTGATCAAACTCGGGCTGCATATTTGGTTTGGCAAACTTTAAAGACACTGCTCTTAGGCTTAAAAAATAGACTAGCAAGTCTAATCTCAGGGAACCTTATCAGTGCATGACAAGTGTTGAGACCATTTCATAGCCCAAGTGCTTGTTGGTGACACAGGAATCATATAGAAAAGTACTGTTTTGTCAGTGCTCAATCTACCTCATTAGGCCAATCTGATCCCTTTCATCTATCTAAAGATCGAAGCAGTTTTGACGCATATAATGCTTCTGGGGAAACTATTACAATTTATGAAAGTCAGACACTATAATGCCCTCCAGGTTTAATACTGGTTGCAGTTACAGTAAAACCTCGATATTTCCAGTCTCGAAAATTCGAGAACCCCTCATTATTCGAGGAATTTCCATAGTCCCGGCAAAAACTCCATAATACTGCACCAGAAGCAGATCGGTAATTTCGAGTCTCGATAATCTGAAAATTCGAACACGTATGTTGGTCCCTGTCATCATTTTGCTTCTTTAAATTGATTGTTAATTCGAACACAATACTTTCTCACCTCTCGAGTAATTGTTTTCACACCTTTTCTGCTCAAAGGATTTGGCGAGTCGGCCCATGTACGGTGTTGTGTAAGTTTTACAATCCATGACAATTACTACAGGGGATTCACATTACCCAATAATTTGGGAAGAAATTGACATTGATTTGATGATGAGAGATTAATGATGACAAGTTGTGATGACCTCATTTCATTTAGGTTGTCTGATATATTTCGTCTTATAAAATTCACAAAAGTATTTTATTCCCGATTAAACAAGTGATTTTATCTCCCGACTACAATTTTCTGTAGTATGTTCGTACATCAACAGTTCAAAGTCATTGTTGACGCTAAAAAGACAGTTTGAAGCGTTTGTGATCAGACGATGTTTAATTTCCTATCCGTTTTCGTGTCTATCTATTTATAGCATCAGGGTTTTCCCAAGTTGCTTCGTCACAAAATAAAAAAAAAAGTCTGATCACATTTTTCCCCATCTTGTTACGATGACGTCATGTTTCAAGTTTGCGTGAATACCATTGGTTTATTTACACGTCACAGAAATTTTCCTGACTTTGACACTGACAGGTTACTGTTATTTTTCACGGGTGTGTAGATATCATGGTGCGTTCTTCTTTCATGGACATTGAAAAGCACCGTGGAACACAGAACCACTTGTAAACGTTTACATATATCGACACCAAAATAACTTTTCCTTACATTCTTGAGTTTTAGCGAGAAGTAAATCGCACATTATCTCTTTATTTAAATTTTTTGACATCTTTCCCGCTTTCATTCTTCGATCGTTTTCAACTCATTTCTAGTTGCATGTCGCCGTGTTCAAATATATTTCAGGGAAACACCAGTGTTGGAGGAAGATATAAGTGTAAATTTTCGAATTTTTATTTTCTAGAATAGTGCAAGCACCATATCAATATTACCTTCTGACGTTTTCTCAGTAAACAAATAAAAGTTTGCATACTTTTCTGTGGGGTGACAGTTATTGGGGGCGAATGCAACAGGCGAAATTTTACGATTTCGTAAAAACTACAGTACCGACCTTCCTGGAAAAAAGGTGACTGAGAGTGATTAATTTCCAAGAACTCATACAATCAAAACACATGAATTTACAAAATAATCACTCGATGTGATATTCTTTGAATGTTATGAAAAAAAAAAGAACAAAAATTCGGTTGTATTGCTCGGGGAAGTATACTTTGATTGCCGATCTTAAACAGAATGCAACTTTGTTTTCACTGATATTTTGGATAATTCGAGAACTACAATAATTCGAGCACTTTGCTTGTCCCCATGGGACTTCGAATTATCGAGGTTTTACTGTATTTGACAATTTTAAGAAAAGTAGAGAATAGGTTTTTGGTACTTTATCACAGCAGGGTCAGTCTGCAGACTCTGCAACTGGAATTTTAATACTAAGTGACCCCTATTGGGTTACTTCCAATTGGTCAACATTTAAATTCTTCCCTCCCAATTTGTTTTGGTGTCTTAACTGAGTTTAAAAATGGCCACAATTCAGATTATAGGTCTTTAATTATATACAAGTAAAAACATTGTCTGGGAATGTCCATGCCAGGCTGAATCAATATATACTATGTATGCAATTGAATTTGTGAACATGTCTTTCTTCATCATACACACATATCACCAAAGTGTTCACCATCCCTGCGCTAATTATCTGTGAATTTGTATTATTTGAGACTTTCAAAGTCCTTCTGTTTCTGTAACTTATATTTTGTGACAGTGATGGAGAAGGCATTAGGTCAAATTTCATTGTAGCTACTATACCCAATCATGAAGACATGTTTTCAGAGAGGCCATGTTATAAAACAAATCATATGAGGTTGTAATATGTATGTAGGGTGCAAAACTAGGTCATATGATTCAGCAACAGGCTGAGACTCCGTGATGCATTGCCCAAGGACACTACTACTTAATCAAGACCATCAGCAGGGATCAAACCTAGACTTCATGATTTCTTATCAAAGGTCCTAGGGACGGAGCCATAGAGGTCTCCCTTAACCCTTTACTACACAATTTCAACTTTAAACAATGAGAAAAATGCTTTTAAAAACATTGTTGGAAAAGGAGAAAATGCTGGTAACCCTCATTTTCTCCTTTTCCCCACAATGTTTTCTACCCTTTGAAAGACATTCATTTAATTTGTTGTCTGCAGCTGCGTTCCATTTGAAGAAACCGAATATTTTGTTGTCTGGTAAAGATTCAATACTTTACCAGACAAAATGTAGACTTATCCACCCTGAACACATTTGCAAATGACAAAATTCATTTCGACAGAATGTCTCTGCATTGCCAATCCTGTGCAGCTAGATCTTGACCTACTCTGGCCACAAAAGCATCCATATACTAGAGAAGTCACATGCGAAAAGTAGATGGATTTATAATTTGAAAGACGGGCTTATTTCAACTTAGAAAATGTTGTAGGGGCTTTATCTATATTTCTCCAAATTTCCATTGTGTTTTAGACAATAACGATACAAGATACAAGATACTTGAGGAAAAAACATTTTCAGTACATGCACATTTTCTTGGGTCCTCAAAGTTATGCAATATTAACCCCTAATTTAACTCGCAATAAAAGCAAACTGCAAAAGTTTTTGATACATAAAAAGATTAACACGCTCTACAAGCTAACATCCCTCTAACACAGTAGAAGTTGAAATATTTTCAGAATTGTTCCCTGGAAGAAAGCACAGATTTGAAGTTCTATAAATGCAAGATTCTCCAGGGCTTATCAGTTTTAGGATCAAGTTTCACACAATGACCCAGAGAATAGAGTTTCTGGTCAGACTGGTTGGGACTAATTACATGCAATAAATTATACTGTCCTGTCAGGGTGGTTGACAGGGTAACTGTTCCACTAGAATCTGGGATTTTCAGGAAAGTGGGCTTGTACGTAGGACTGAAAAAGCGATCCCCATCAAATTTTCAGTAGTATTGTGACTGAAATCTTCTCTCACAATACATTTTTAATCGGGCGGTAGCTCGATTAGAGAGATGGAAAACTTCGGAAACCCGTCTACTCAGGGCAAACTGGTGTAACTGCAACTCGGAACACCTTTTACTTACAGCGTTTTAACGCTTATACCTGCTGTGATGACCTTATTACAAAAACTACTTTTGACCCAGATAACCGCACTTTTGACCCAGATAAGCGCAGGAATAGTGATTAGCGGTAAACAGGCGTTAAGTAATGCCAAGTAATCCCATAATAACTTTTCAATTATGTAATAAACGGCGGTTACAATTTGTTTAATATTGAAGTATGTCATAATTACAGTACTATCAAAATCTCTGGCCAGCAAAAACTGGAGCGGTTTAATTTCAACACGAGTATAAGAAATATGGTCAGTATTAAGCAGCAACTTTATGAATGAAACGAGTGCGAATCAAGTGTATTGGGTGATGTGAACACATCTTGTAGTCGTCTGCTGTCCATGTCATTCGGCAAATTTCGAGTGATCCGTTGATAGTTATACGTAGTTACGGGATCGGCCAAGTTGTGACGAGTGCTCTCCGTATATGTAGCAGGTGTTGAAAAGATAATAGGTCATTTTGGTCTTGAGAGGAATAAAATCGCAACAGGAAACATTGCTTGAAAAGAATTTGAAAATTTAGATTGCTCTGCCTAAAAGAAAACTTATGTAAATGTAACTCGTAATAGCCGTAAGTTTGAAATAGTAACGGGCTGGTCGTTTAATGTTAGCGAGGCGAAGCGTGTGAAGCTGTGGGGACAAAGAGTATAGAGTTGTGTAAAGGTTATGGCCCTCGCGGAGAGGCCATTACGTAAACATTTTCAGAATGGACTGGCGATTCATCGCTTGCAACCTTAGTACCGAGACTTTCCATTCGCAGTACTGACTGATTACACATCTTTCAGTGTATGATGTATTAACCCCTAGGCTGCTGAGTGCGACTCGCTGACCTATTTTGCGGATAGTATAGATCAAGATCAGACTGCACAGAACGTGCAGTCTGATCTTGAATGTATACTGTCCGATAAGGAGATATTTCTTTTTCCAAAAAAGTTTGACATAGAATTATTCGGGTTTAACCACCGGTTTGAAATTTCATTTCAATGTTTTAACAGGATAAGGGTTGAATTGTTTTCACAGTCCCCTTTCCTCTCCTTCCAGCCATGGCACCACCATTTTACACTCACTTACATGTTTCTTCTTGGTGAGTTTCTACAGACTGGAATCAGTCTGTAAACCCTTGACCAAACCTGTGTGGCTTTGAAAATATAGTTGGAAAAACTGTATGTATTCAGCATGTTATCTTTTTTCCACAGCGTTTTTCACCCATTTAAAAGATTTTCGAAATTTTGTCAAATAGAACATTTTCATCGAGGATAAAAAAAAAAAACCCTGAAACGGTCACACAAATAAGCTCACTTACTGTTATATTCTCCATATCTGAATCAACGAACCAGGGAAAAAGTCTTTGCAGAGAGTGCAGATTCAGACCAGACTGCTCAGAACATGCAGTCAGATCTTGGATCTGTCATGCCAGTTTTCCAAGTTATTCTACTCAAGACAGCAATGGTTCTGCAATATTTAGGCTGCTTTTCTAAGCTTAACATTTCTATTTTAACGATTTTGCGCTCTAAGCGTGCAAATGTCAGCAACATATTTGTCTCATCAGCTATTCCACATTGGTCGATTCTCATCCTTTCCACATTTCAGATAAAGAGATCAAGGCTACCGCAGTTATGCTCTTCCTGATTAGAATGACTCAAATACAATTACTTGTGTTGGCTATGGACAAGTAAAGTCGCTTTTGAAGACAATAAAAGCCAAAGATCAGACTGTTCTTTGAACGCAATGCAATTCAGTATCACAGACGTTCATATCTTAGATCTAATTGTCTGTTTATTTGGGATGTATATGGGGAAAAAAAAAAACGACCATGAAATTGAAGCCTAATGTTTGATATTGTTTTCCTGACTGTAAAAGGCTAGTCGATTAACTGAGTGTTTTAACTCTTAACCAAACTATCATTTGTTAATGCCCATGAGAAAGAAGTTGAAAACATTGTGAGAAAAGGGGAAAATGCAGGTTACCATTTTCTCCTTTTCCCATGTTTTTTTTACCCTTTCAACGATTCAGATCATCATTTGGTCTACATTTAATCGTCATGTGCAGATGCTTTTGATTTGGACAAGTCTAAAATTTTATCATTTGGTAAAGAGTTGACGGTTAGGGAGCTATTGGGTATCTACATTCTTTGAAAGTATAATGTAGGAGAAATTTGCCAGCAGACGTTTGGACTGGGCGATTTGGCCCGCTAAAAAATAAGTAGGACAGTCTGTCAAGATGAATACGATGTCTTGTTCAAAATGGAAAAATGAAAGGCCTACAAGCAGCCAAAAGTAAGCAATTCCAAAGTTATAATGCAAACATATGTTATACGGCTTTTATATGTTACAATACAGTTACCAAAGTTGCCAAAGTTACAGAAAAGAATATATGTATTTTTTCACTCTTTTAAAGGGTTGGTAGGTACTGCTGTTCATGATGAGTGATATCTAAAACTTGATAATGTGTATTGCTGATCAAAAGTGTCACATATCTTTTACGTTCTATTGCTGTCGGCTGGCAAACATAACTTATATTTTAACCAATCGTTAAACTACTAATTTGTAAAAGACAGTTTAAAAAAGTGGGATCCTATGTAGCTCATTTGTAACGGTGTAGGATATTTTGTCCAATACATAGTTCAAACATCTACCATCTGATTTGTGATTTCAAACCACCGTAATTATTCAGTGTCGACCGATTACAGTGCTTACAGCACTTTGATTATTTCAGTTTTAGGTTTGACTCTTTACCAGACAACAAAATTCTAGACTTGTACGAATTGAAAGCATTTGCAGATGACCCGTTAATTGTCGTTCAAATACAAGAATTCTCCTTGAAAGCAAAGAATACATTATAGGAAAAGGAGTAAATCTGGTTACAAGTAATAGGATTTGTTTTAGAAAGGAAAGAAAACATTGTGGGAAACGGAGAAAATACTGGAAACCATTACTTTCTTTCTCACATTTTTTTTCCCAAAAGCTTCTCTCTCAGGGGTCATTAACCCTTGCCTCACAATCCCAAGATCTAACAACCCCAAGGAAAAGGGCTTTTCAAAACGTTGTAGGAGAAAGAGAAAATGCTGGTAACCAGCATTTTCTCCTCATCCCACTGTTTTCTACCCTTTCAAAGTCAGATTTCAAAATTTGTGCAACATTAAACATGTCATCTGTTATCTGAATTATTTGGCATTTGGTAACGAGTTAAGCTTAGTTATTTTCATCCATTGTGAAACATGTTCAAACAACTTAAATCAATGGTTTTTTATGTTTGCTTGCTGGAAATCTTACCAGTACCACACTATCCCAATTTATAGTGACCAAGAGAAAAAATGCTTTTAAAAATATGGTGGGAAAAGGAAAAAAAATGCTGGTAACCATGTTTTCTACGCTTTCAATGACAAATTCCCTTGTTTGAGACAAATTTCATTTATCATCTGCTAATGCTTTCAATTTAGACAAGTCTGAAATTTTGTCATTTGGTACAGAGTTAACCCTTTCCCAAATGACAAATTTTAGATTCTTCCAATTTGCAACATCTGCTGACAAAAAATTCAAAATTGGTAAAATAAGTTCTATGGTAGTGTATGAGACATTTTGGGAAAAGGAGAAAATGCTGGTTACCAGTGTTTTCCTCTTTTCCCACAATGTTTTCAAAAACCTTCTCTGTCAGGGTCATTAACCCTTTACCTCACAATCCCGAGTTTTAACGACCCTGAGAAACAGGCCTTTTGAAAACATTGTGGGAAAAGGAGAAAATGCTGGTAAGCTGGTAACCAGCATTTTCTCCTTTTCCCACAACCTATCAAAGACTGAAATCATCATTTCAGCAACATTTAATTTGTCATCTGCAAACGCTTTGAATTTGGTCCTGTCCAAAAATTTGTTGTTTGGTAAAGTGTTAACTCAGAATTTTGAGGTAAAAATAAGAACAAGAGGGCCATTTGCCCTACAGCTCTCACCTGAGTCAAACCATATAAAAATGATACAGCTCAAAAGATCCTGGTTGTGATGATGTACAACATTTCAAGTGTTAGTGACCTACTTTTTGACTCAACATGATCCAATTTTTAACTTGTCCTAGATGTCACCAAGACAAAAATTCTGCCTACTTTTCATGAGTATCAGACCAAACATGTGGCCTCTAGAGTGCACACGTTTTTTCTACGATATGTCCCTGTGACCTACTTTCTGACTGAACTTGACCCAATTTTAATCTTGTCCGAGATAATTTTTATGGGTACCGGACTGAAAGTGTGCCTTCTTGAGTACAAGGTTTTTCTAAGATTTGTCCCAGTGATCTACTTTTTCACCTGTTGTGATCCGGTTTTAATACTGTCCCAGATATTATCAAGACAAACATTCTAACCAAGTTTTATGGGTATCAGACTGTAATTGTGGCTTCTAGAGTGTTTTTCTATGATTTATCCCAGTGACCTACTCTTTGACCTGATATGACCAAATTTGAACTTGTTCGAGATATTATCAAGACAAACATTCTGACCAAGTTTCAGAGTATCAAGCTGAAAATGTTGCCTCTAGAGTGCACAAAAGGTTTTTCTAAGATTTGGCCTAGTGACTTTCTTTTTGACATGACCTGAACCAATATCAAAATTTTTCAAGATTTTATCAAGACAAACCTTCAGACCAGTATTCGTGAGTATTGGACTGAAAATGTAGCCTCTGGAGTGCACACGAGGTAATTGTTGACAACCACACGTCATACGATGCACAACGGATGCCAGACACAGCAAGATCACAAAAACTCACCTTGAGTACTTTTGTACTCAGGCGAGATAAAAATAAAAAAAGCCATAAAAGGTATTTGGCATAATGCTTTTGCCACAAAATCTGCAAAGAAGCATGAAAGGCATAAAAATAAATGCACTGGGACTCCATTAAAATAACCTAAGTGAGGAAAGGAAGATAAAAACAATGCAGTAGATGTTTGGTGTAAGTGCTTTCTAACAAAATACTGCATTATTGCTGTAATTTAAGCTGGAGCTTAACTCTTTACTAAATGACAAAATTTAAGACATGTCCAAATTAAAAGCATTTGCAGATGACAAAATAAATGCGACTCAAAAATAGAAATCTGTTCAGGGACAGGTAGAAAACATTGTGGGAAATGGAGAAAATGCTGGTTACCAGCATTTTTTCCTTTTCCCACATTGTTTTCAAAAGACTTTTTCTTCAGGGCCATCAGAACTCAGGATTGTGTGTTCAAGGGTTAACTTTTCACTGAATGATAAAATTTCAGACTTATCTAAATTGAAAGCAACTGCAGATAACATAAATCCAATGTGGCTTGAATAAATCAATTTGTCTTTGATAAGGAAGAAACCATTGTGGGAAACAGGAGAAAATGTTGGTCACCAGAATTTATCCTTTTCCCATGATGTTTTCAAAAGCCTTTTCCAACAGGGTCATTCAAATACAGGATTGTATGGTAAAAGTTCAAAAGTGATGCACTTTTGTTTGAATGCAATATCTCTGTCTCCTTTCAACACCAAATCCCTGTGTTTTAACGACCCTGTAGAAGAAAGCTTTTAAAAACCTTTTTCTCCTTTTCCCAGAATGTTTTTTACCTGTACCACATTGATCCTAATTTAGTGACCCTTAAAAATGTGGCTTTTAAAAACATGATGGGAAAAGGAAGAAAATGCTGGTAACAGCACTTTCTTCTTTCCCAACAATGTTTTTTTTACCCTTTCAAAGACAGACTTCACAACTTGTGCAGCATTTAGTATGTTGTCTGCAAATACTTTCCATTTGGATAAATCTAAATTTATGTCATTTGCAACAGAGTTAAACCGTTCCCAAATGACACTTTCGATTCTTCCAAATTAGCAACATCTGCAGATAACAAATGCCATGATACAATATCTTCGGGTGTAGGATAAAAGCCCCCCAGGACAAAAGCCCACTAGGACAAAACCCCCACAGGATAAAAGCCCCCTAGGACAAAACCCCCATCATATATAAACAGCATACAAACAGCATATATTTATATATTTTTTTTCACCAGCCGATATAGCTCAGTAGGTAGAGCGTAGGACTTGTGAACACAATGTCCTACAGATTGTGGGTTCGTATCCCCGGCTGGCCAACTAAAAAATTACTAATAGTCTTTCTGATGAGACATTAAACCGAGGTCCCGTGTGACGGTGCTATACGCCCAGCACGTTAAAGAACCAGGCGAAGCTCTCAGTAGTTTCGACCTGTATCCTTGCACTATTCCCCGTAACAACTAACCGTCTTCTGGGGGCATCGCTCAGATGGGCAACCGGTAGCGATGATAAATAAACGGAAATAACCAAACCATATATTTTTCATATTTTCCATATTGTTTTCCTTTTTACTTTATTTCTTAAACAGGTTTAGACAAAATAGAACAAAATTTCATTGTACTTGCAATAGGAAAAGTGAACTTTATTTAGGAATAGAAAACATCATTAGAAGAGGGGATAATGCAATCACTTGATTCCATGTCCTTGATGTGAAGGAATATAATATTGCCAAAGGAGAAATTGGTTTGACAGGCAATTTCTCAGTTTCCCTAAATATTATCTTCCCTATTTGATGCCTACTTTTAATTCACACACATTTAACCCGTTACCAGACAACCAAAAATTAGATTGGTCCAAATTGAAACAAGTCACAAATGACGTTTGAAAGTATGTGTAAATTGGAAAATATATACCAGAAAGCAAAGAAAACATTAACAACTTAATGCTATAATTAGCAAAATAATACCTTTGATTAATATATCAATGAATTTTCCATTGTATGATTTCATTTACCATTTATTATGTTTAATAATATATAATTTACAGTAAAAACTATTGATTATATACATAAACACATTTTTGGTCATAAAGCACATTTTTAAGAAAAAAAAAAAATACTTATCCAATCAATTTAAGTTATACAAAACATTATTTTTTATTCAACTTTAAAATGATTTTAAAATGTTCAATTATACAAAAATAATAGAGGAATATTCATAATATCATATTAATATCATTAGTTTAAAGATTTATTTCATTTATACACATAATAAGCATGTTTTTAAAACCATGGGGGTTTTGTCCACTTTTCAGTTAAGGGTATGGGGGTTTTGTCCTAGGGGGGTTTTGTCCATGGGACTTTTGTCCTAGGGGGGTTTTGTCCTAGGGGTTTTTTGTCCATACCCCATATCTTCTGCCCTTAAAACCCTTTACCACACAATCCTGAGTTTTAACAACCCTAAGAAAAAAGCCTTTTGAAAAATTGTGGGAAAAGGAGAAAATGTTGGTAACCAGTATTTTCTCCTTTTCCCACAATGTTTTCTACCCTTCAAAAAGCATATTTCAATTCTTAAGTCACGTATATTTTGTCGTCTGCAAATGCTTTTAATTTGGACTACTCTTAAATTTTGTCATTTGGTAAAGGATTAACCCTTTACCACATAGATGTTTTAGGCTTGTCCTAATCAAAAGCTTTTGAGGATGATAAATGTGGCTCCAATGATGAAGTTTGTCAGCGACAAGGCAGATATCATTTTTGAAAAAAAAAGATAATTACTAGTCACCAGTATTTTCTCCTTTTCCAACAATGCTTACAAATGCCTTTTTCCTTAGGGGGCTTTACAACATGAGATTCTTTGGCAAAGGGTTAAACAATATGCAGCTTTGTGAAACAAAAAGCAGGAATTCCTTAAGTTCTCATTTCCCTTCTTTGGAAGGTTAATCCTTTCCCAAACAATCAACTATTGACTCTTCCAAATGGAAGTTAACAGCAGACAACAAATTATAAGCTAATACAAATGAGCTGTAGTTCTCTGGTAGGGTACAAAACATTGTGGGTAAAGGAGAAAATGCTGGTTACCAGCATTTTCTCCTTTTCCTGCAATGTTTCAAAATGCCCTCTCTGTCAGGGTCATTAAAACTCAGGATTGTGTGGTAAAGGTTTAATTGACCCAGACATCTGCACTTTAACCCTTTTCCACATAATCTCAAGTTTTACAGATACTGAAGAAGATGCCTTTTGAAAACATTCATTGTGAGAAAAGGAGAAAATGCCACTAAGCTGCATTTTCTTCTTTTCCAACAATGTTTTCAACACGACCGAAGGCAAATTCTATCATTTCAGCCCCATGGAAATTGTCATCTGCAAATGCTTTCAATTTGGACATGTCTACATTTTGGCTGTGTGGTAAAGAGTTCAGGGTTTTCAGCATTTTTGTGTCTTTAATACCAGACAACAAAGTTTTACAATTCCATATTCAAAGAATTTGCAGGCTTAAAAGGCAAATTATCATGTGCTTCAAATGATTGGAATTGCCTTGAACTCTTTGCCAGATGACAAAATTTAACCTTTTACCACACAATCCCGACTTTAAACAACCCTGAGAAAGAAAGCTTTTGAAAACATTGTGGGAAAAGAAGAAAATGCTAGTATACAGCATTTTCTCCTTTTCCCACAATGTTTTCTCCCCTTCCCAAATCAAATTTCGATTTTAGAGTCACATTTATTTTATGATCTGCAAACGCTTTGAGTTTGGACTAGTCTAAAATTTTGTTGTTTGGTAAAGAGTTAAGACTTGTCCAGCTTGAAAGCATTTGCAGACCACAAATTAAATATGGCTAAAATTATAGGATCTGGCTTAGAAAGGGTTGAAAACATTGTGGGAAACCAACATTTTCTCCTTTTCCTACAGTGTTTTCAAAAGCCCTTTCTCTTTGAGTCATAAAACACAGGATTGTTTGGTAAAGGAATCAATGGACAGAACACGTTGAGGGAAAAGGAGACAATGCTAGCAATCAGCAATTTCTCCTTTTCTCCTAATGTTTTCAAAAGTCTTCTTCCAAAAGGATCTATAAGTAAAGGGTTGAAGTTACTCAAGACATATCTAACCTCAATTTGAGGCTAAAAAGCAGTAATTTTACATATTCTTACATGATCTAATCTTAATTTCCTATTTATCACAGCATGGGATATTTTAACTCTTTCAGTGCCTTGCTGAGCCCCGATACCACAGTCTGCAGGGTCCTAAATTTTAGACCACGGGGATCACTGGTTCAAATCCCCAGCTTGGCCAATTTGACAGTCATTATGACAGGACTCATTCCTTTCCCACTGCTGATTATTGTTTCAACGATGGTTATGTAGGAAAGCACCTAGTGGCTTGAGAAAAATGTACGAATTACTAATAAAAGAAACTCCGGGAAAACATGGATTGGCGCATTAGCAGCCACCATATAAATGCAATAATGTTGAAACCTGCGTTAATCTCCATGCATATAAACAAACAAACACACTTCAGTGCCTTAAAGGAGAAAACAGAGTCATTTGCGGCTACCATAGATCTAGATCAGACTGCAAAAATACACAGTCTGATCTTGGATCTATACTAGTTGGTAAATTGGGTTAAAGCCCTGATGGGGCTTCTTCATTATCTCCACTTTAGCCACATGCACCTAGATTTCATTTTGGCAAGTCTGCAAGAACTGATAACCTACAATTGAGCCATTTGAGCCATGCTCTATGAATAGAGGGTTTAATGCATCTGCAAGAAGCATCAACGAAGTCCATGCAAGCTGACTTGGGTCGAAAATTTTTGCCAATGGTCAATATTCTGCCTGTACAAGGACCAATCTAAGTCAAGATTCAGCCACTTATTAGAGAAGATGGATCCATAATTATGTCATGACTTGCTTCGTATAATGGATCATGGAGATACATCAAACCTCCTTTTCCCAGAGAATGGCTCATTAGTCATTTATATCATTTGGACTTTTAAACGATAAAGATACCGACAGAAAGTACATGTAGCAATTACAACAACGTTTTTTTTCTAGGACATTTTCCACTGCGATGACCTGGACTAATTACTAGTCAAATTGACTCGAACTAAATGTCCAGTTATCACTGTCCCATAATCTTTTGTTCATTAGTTTAAGGCCCTGTTATCTTTTAAGTGCGAGTGTGTGAGATCATGCTTTGTGTGGTCTGATCTTGATCTACACTATCCAAGAAAGCAATTTAAGTTGTTGTTGGCCTTTTTACAGCTGCAATATTGCTTGAAAAAGATTTTTTTTTCAAAGGGGGCAGGTATTTTCTTGTGTCTCTGTATCCTTTGTGCAGTCTGATCTTGATCTACACCACCCAGAAGAGCAACTAAATTTGTGGTGGGCACTCTAAGGCATGAAATGTTGTTTCAAAAAGAATGAAATTGAAAATAATAAAAAAAATTTTCACAGCTGACAGGACATAGGGACATAAATCATCCACTGTGACTATTACCTTTTTATAATACAATCCCATGGTTTACTAGCTCTGAGGACAGAGGCTTTTCAAAATATTGTGGGAAAAGGAGAAAATGCTGGTGACCAGCATTTTCTCCTTTTTCCACAGTGTTTTCTACTCTTTCAAATATAAATCTTATCACTTGAGCCACATTGCAATTGTTATTGAAAAAGCTTAGTGCTTTCAATACTGACTTATTGAAATATTTTGTCAACTTGTTAAGAATTTATGAAGTTAACAAAGCAACACCATGAACAATGGGAGGGTTTATAAAGCTAACTTTTATCACATTTAAATGATCTCACTCAGTTTTTTATTCAACATTCTTTTGTGATCAAAGAGGATACCTTGCTTGTTTCATGTTTCACATTTTGTTAATCCTCAAAGTGATATATATATCAAACAGAACAATTTTAGCTAGTTGAAAAAAACAAAGATCCATATGCATGATTTAAGAGTCATGCTCTGTAAAAAGGGGGATAAATGCACATGCAAAAAGTATCGACTCATGTCACCTTCCGCAATTTCCCCTTTTCCAACAATGTTTTATTTGCATCAAAGACAAATTCCAACATTTGAGTCACATTTAAACTGGCATCTGTAAATGCTTTCAATCTGGGCAAGTCAACAGTTGTGTTGTGTGGTATAGAGTTAGAACAATGTAACAATAGCAGAAATTGTTCATGGGTTAAAACTTCTTAACCTTTTCCTAATCATCGATGACACAAGGAGCTTTTGTGTACAGTGTAGATCAAGATCAGACAGCATAGAACATGCAGTGTGATCTCTGATCTACACTGTTCGCTTCTTGATTCTGGATCATGACAGAACTGTTTCTTCAGCTTGCATCAAATCTATGCTGTAGCCCCTAAAAAGCAGCATTTTATTCATTTGATAGTGAGGGATCCTGCATGGCTCCATGGTACAGTTTCTGAGGCTCCAGGTGCCTCACTGGAAGCACTGGGTTTTTCGTTGGAGTGTCCAGGGGCAAGACACTTCAGAGCCCTAGCCTAGTACTTTAGAGTGAATTCCCAGGACTTGCATGAGTTAGTGAGCTGTGGTTGTGATATGACTGAAATGATGTTGAAAGTAGTACAAACAACTGTCCCCAAAGGCGATTTTAGTATTTGATTAGTCGCCTCCTGGTAGAAAGACAATTGTGAAAAAACCAGTTGAAATCTGCGCACAAAATCTGTGTGCACTTTGAAACTCTCTTATTTTCACAAACAGACGACAAAACTAGAATTTGAACATACCGGTTGCTTAAGTATTCAATAATCCTTCGTTTCAAATACAAACATTTTAAATTCAAATGCTAAACATGGAAAAAAAGTTTAATTCATCTGTTAGTCGAGGTGTTTACGTTCCCCAAAATACACACAAAATGACTGCCAAGCACAAAAAATTTTGTTTGTTCTTTGCAAGATTTATATGTTTTAAAAGACTTCTATGAGCACTTTAGGTAATGAAACATTTAAAAATCTGCCCTTTGTCATGTATGTCACTAACAATTAATTGTATTTTGCTGCAGTACAGATTGAACCAATAAACAGAGATTCAGTACTAATGCTGTAGCTTTGCTACTGGAAAAATCACAATGGACTTGAGATGGGGCGGTGCACAGTAAATGTCCAAATAAGAAAGGAAGCACCACAAATGTCTCACTGAGACTAATGTTGAAAGCTGTGTAAAACATCAATCAATCAATATTTGATAGTGAAAGAGTTGGTACAAAATACTACCTAAAACTTTTCTAATCCAGCATTTATCTTACATAATAGCATCCACAGCACAAAACATCACTTTGGTGTATAAATACAGTAAGTAAAATAGATAATGCAAGCTTTCTCCCAAACAAAATACTACATTTTAGTGAACCAAAAATAGAACAGTACATCACTAAATAGAACCTGCAAGTCTCACTCTCCATTGTTACTTAACACTTTGCCAGACAATCCCGAGTTTTAACAACAATAAAAAAAAATTTAGAAAACATTGTGGAACAGGGAGAGAATACTTGAAACCAGCATTTTCACCTTCATTCAACAACATTGTTTTCTGCCCTTTTAGAGTGAACTCCCATCATTTAAGCAACATTAAATTTGTTGTCTGAAAATGCTTTCAATCAAGTTGGATAGGTCTACAATTTTGTTGTCTGACATCAAACTTTTAGCTTTGTCCAAATTGAAAGCATTTGCAGACAACAATTCCAGTGATGCTCAAATGGTGCAATTTTTCTTTGATAGGGTAGAAAGCATTGTGGGAAAAGGAGAAAATGCTGGTTACCAGCATTTTTCTCCTTTTCCCACGATGTTTTCAAAAGGCTTCATTCCCAGGGTCGTCAAAAGGCAGCACTGTGAGGTAAAGGGTTAACTCATAATCTACTGAAATACATTTGAAACAGAAGTTACAGAAAACATCCTTTCAAAAAGAATAATCAAGTCAAATGAAGGTTTCATAAATGAAGTCAATCATGTAAAAACATTGTGGCAAAAGGAAAATTGCTCATTATGGAAAATTTCTCCTTTTGCTCCTATGTTTTCAAGACACGAAAAGTCATCTGCAGGAGGTAAAGAGAGTTAAGTACTGAAGTCTAGAAAATTTCTCCTTTTGCTACTATATTTTAACCCTTTCCCAAACGACAAATTTTGGACTAGTCCAAATTGAAAGAGTTTGCAGACGACAATCTTAAATTTGATGAAAATGGCAGAAAGGTCTCAAAACGGGTAGAAAACACTGTGGGAAAAGGAGAAATTGCTCGTTATGAGCAATTTCTCCTTTTCCCACAATGTTTTCAAAAGACTTGTACTGCAGACACGTGAAAACCAGGGCTTGTTTGGGAAAGGGTTAAAACAAGCAAAGTCATCTGTTAAATTCTGAAGCCTAGGAAATTGTACCAGTTGATAGAAATAAAGAATGATTTTAACGATTCTACAGAATCTAGACTTACGTAATAACTTTGGATATCAGTCGCCTCTCGGCATTCCTTCTCGTAGTTTTATTGTCATCTAGTAGAACCTCCAACTCATGGCTGCAAAATATGATTAACTCTTTACCAAACGACAAAATTTTAGACCACTCAAAATTGAAAGATTTTGCAGATGACAATATAAATGCGACTCAACATTTGAAATTTGTTATGGGAAGAGTAGAAAACATTGTGGGAATAGGAGAAGGAAAAAATCTGAAAAGCCTTTTGAAAATATTGTGGGAAAAGGAGAAAATGCAGGTAACCAGCATTTTCTCCTTTTCCCACAATGTTTTCTAACCTATCAAAGACCAATTCCATCATTTGACCCGCATTCAAATTGTTGTCTGCAAATGCTTTCAATTCGGACAAGTCAACATTTTTGTCATTTGCTAATGAGTTATTCTACCAAAATGACTATAACTCTTTACCAAACAACAAAATAGACTTATCCAAATTGAAAGCATTTGCAGACCACAATTTAAAGGTGGCTAAAAGAACAAAATATGTCCCTGATAGGATAGGAAACACTGCAGGAAAAGGAGAAATGCTGGTTACCATAACAGTGTTTTCAAACGGCTCCTTTTCTCAGGGTTGTTAAAACTGGGGATTGTGTACTGCAAGTTTTTCCAACCCCATGGAACAAGGCCATCGAAAGCCTTGTGGGAAAAGGAAGAATGGCTAGTAACCAGCATAACCTATATTCACGATTTTTTCTTCCTTTTCAAAAACAATTTTTTTTGCATTTGAGCCGAATCTAATTTGTCATCTGCAAATGCTCTGAATCTGGACAAGTCCAAAATTTTGTCGTCTGGTAATGGAGTTAACTCTTAACCCTTAGGCTGCTAAGCGCAACTCACTGACCTTTTGCAGGCAATGTAGATCAAGATCAGACTGCACAGAACGCGCAGTCTCATCTTTGATCTACACTGTCTGATAAGGAGATATATTCTCCAAAAAATAAGTTTGAAATAGCATTATTCAAGTTTTTACTATCGGCTTGAAAATTTTATATAATTTATTTAGTAGGATAGGGGTTAACTAATGAATTACCCAAATTTTTGATAGCAGTTGAAATGAAGTTCAAACAATGGAATTTGTTGATTAAAGGGTAGGAAAGAACCTTTGTGGGAAAGGGAGATAACGCTGGTTTTTAGCATTTTCTTCACTTCCCATAATGTTTTCAAAAGCCTTTTTTCAATATTTTGGCCGTTTTTCCCACATGATGCAAATACAAGAGGTCAATTCCAATAGTTTGGTGCTGTGTAAGGTTCACTTGTCTTGTGACGATATCTCTGTAAGTGGAAACAGGGACTTCAAAAACTTTGTTCTCCTTCTTACAATAAGGGCTCTTTGAAGCCAGTTTAGACAAATTAACCCTTTACCAAACAATCCCAACTTATAATGACCCTGAAGAATAGGCTTCTTGAAAACATTGTGGGAAAAGGAGAAAATGCTAGTACCCAGCATTTTCTCCTTTTTCCACAATGTTTTCCACTCTTTCAGAAACTAATCCCATTTTTCTAACCACATTTAATTTGTCCTCTGCAAATGCTTTTAATTTGGAGCAGTCTAAAATTTTGTCGTTAAGTAGAGTTAAGTCAAATCAGATATTAGATTTCAAAAAGATGCTTGATATACTGTGACGAACTCTGACCTACTGAACAAAATTTACGGCAGACAACACTGGAAAACATCATTATAAATTATGACTATTTATAGTCTATTCATAAAAAAAGTCACATGAAAGGCAGAAATGATGCAACAATCAATTTCTCCTTTTGTCACATTGTTTTCAAGAAAAGCAATCGGCAAGACAAACACAAGTCCACTGGATGGTAAAAGTAAACTCCTTACCAAGAAATTTTTAATTCATAAATGAAAGCAAGTGGTGCTCTGACAAAAGAGGGTTTAATACATCTCTAAGATGCTTCACACCAAGCTGTTCCTCACATAATTATGGATCCATAAAATCCATTTTGTTTAACCCTTTCCCAAACAAGCCCTGGTTTTCACGTGTCTGCAGTACAAGTCTTTTGAAAACACTGTGGGAAAAGGAGAAATTGCTCGTTATGAGCAATTTCCCCATTTCCCACAGTGTTTTCTACCCTCTTTGAGAACTTTCTGCCATTTTCATCAAATTTAAAATTGTCGTCTGCAAACTCTTTCAACTTGGACCAGTCCAAAATTTGTCGTTTGGGAAAGGGTTTAACAACAGGCTGAATCCTGAGGTAAAATGGTCTTTTGACATGCAGAAAATTGACCAAAAGCAAAATTTTTTTCAACCCAGGTCAGGTTGACCTGGGCCAATAGTTTTTGCAGTTGCATCAAGGACGTAGTCAAAGTTTTCCCTGCTCATCAGTTTGGGCATGTTTCCTTTTTGTTGATTGATTAATTGAATTATGTTTTACACCGCTTTTAACCTTATTTCAGTCATGGCGACAGCTCACATATTCATATATTTCCTAGGTTCCACCATTACTAGGCTAGTGCTCTGAAGTCTCTTGCCCACAGACACTCCTACAAAAAAAAACAGTTAACCCTTTACCACATGACAAAAATTTATACCAGTCCAAATTGAAAGCATTTGCAGAGGACAATTTCAATGTGGTTCAAATGATGTGATTTTAGGGTACAAGACATTATAGGAAAAGGGGAAAATGCTGGTCACCAGCATTTTCTCCTTTTCCCACAATGTTTTCAAAAGGCTTCTTTCTCGAAGGTGTTAAAAGTCGGGATTGTGTGGTAAAGAGTTAATCCAGTGTGGCCCGAACCAAGGGTCTCTAGGTCATGAGCCCTACATGTTATCATTGAGCCATACAGGACCCTGTTCCCTTTTTGTACTCTTATATCCCATTGTATTAGTATGACAGAGAATATCTGCAATATATCAGTTGCTTTTTAAATGTTTGGAAATCACATAATTATGCAGGAGAAAAATGGGAGATTTATCAATGATCTGGATGTCAAATCACGCTAAAATGATATTTATCATAAAGGGAGGTAATTCATTATGTCAATAACTTTAAAAAATGCACCATATGTTATACAAATGCCCTGCTTGATACATGTTTTTACTTTTTTCCAAGATCTTAGAAAGCACTATTTCTGTGCAACTTTTTGAAAAAAAAAATGTCCACTGAATTTTTTCTTATTGAAGAAAACTGATAAGAAAATAAGTCTTTATTGACATGTAAGAACATTTATAATTGCCACTGTGATATCTCTCTAGTGTTTGAATTCTTTTGACTAATCCTTTTTACCTTTGACAAACATCACATTTCTAAGAATGATAATTTATTTGGGGAGTATTTTTACTTTAACTCTTTACCAAACAACAACATTTTTGACATTTCCAAATTGAAAGCATTTGCAGACAACAAAATAAATGGGGACTCAAAAATTGAAATTTGTTTTGGGAGAGGTAGAAAACATTGTGGGAAAAGGAGAAAATGCTGGTTACCAGCATTTTCTCCTTTTCCCACAATGTTTTCAAAAGTCTTTTCCCCCAAGGTTGTTAAAAGTCGGGATTGTGTGTTAAAGGGTTAAGACCCCGTTTTTTCAGGTTTGAAATTAAAGCCTGTTTTTTGTAATTTTAATAAGAGTTATCCCCTTAGAAGAGCTGTATCTTGCTCTGCAACATATGATTTTCTTTTTTTTTTAAATCTGACTACATTTTATTACATATATCATCTGAGCAAAAATAAAAATAATCTGTCCATAGGAAAAAAAACTGTAGCATATGTCATTAAACCACCTTTTCACAGAGCAATGGCTCAAGCATTTTGCTGACAATAAATCAACTGCAAGTCAAATAACCAAATTCACTTCTGGAAGGGCTGAAAACATTGTGGAAACAGGAGAAAATACTGGTTGCCAGGATTTTCTCATTTTCCAAAAATGTTTTCAAAAACCTTTTTCATCAAGGTTGTTAAAACAGATTGTTTGCTGTTTGGGGAAGGTCAACAAGGATTTAGAAGATCAGAAAGAGACAATGCATTCCACATCACTCTACATTGACAGGCTCCAGGCACCAGATTGGATTAACTGCCATCATATTATTGATTATTCTCAAGAGAGATTTCATAGAGTTTTCAACCAAGTGAACTTCTGTTGATAACTAATGTTCTGTTGTTTACTAATGAACATCAACTCTTGACTTTCAGTGCTCCAGTCGGCACTGGATGTGTTACCAGAAAATCCTGGTTTAAATCCCACTGGCAGCACTGGTCAAGTGGGAATGTCTTTGTTGTCTGCAACATTTTTTAATATAGACCAGTCAAAAATTCTGTTGTTTAATTGTATCAAGGTCACAAGTGCACCAATCCAGCAACTGGCTGCTTTCCCACATCAACAATTTTTAGACTCTTCCATATCAGAGACATGTTTGCAGACAACTTATGATATAGGTTAACTCTTTCCCAAACAAGCCCTGGTTTTCACGTGTCTGCAGTACAAGTCTTTTGAAAACACTGTGGGATAAGGAGAAATTGCTCGTAACGAGCAATTTCTCCT
Organism: Tridacna gigas; assembly: GCA_945859785.2. Classification (NCBI taxonomy): domain Eukaryota; kingdom Metazoa; phylum Mollusca; class Bivalvia; order Cardiida; family Cardiidae; genus Tridacna; species Tridacna gigas. Next base: position 46,036,192 of record OX244043.2, read on the forward strand.
TTTCCCACAGTGTTTTCTACCCTTTTTGAGAACTTTCTGCCATTTTCATCAAGTTTAAAATTGTCGTCTGCAAACTCTTTGAATTTGGACCAGTCCAAAATTTGTCGTTTGGGAAAGGGTTAAATGAAGGGAGTTGCCTTTGAAAAACATGGAGGAAAAAGGAGAAAATGCAGGGTAAACAGTTTCATTATTTCAGTTTCATTAACCCTTTACCAGACGACAAAATTTTAGCCTTGTCCAAATTGAAAGCATTTGCAGACGACAATTTAAGTGTGGCTCAAATGGTGTAATTTTTCTTTGATAGGGTAGAAAACATTGTTACCAGCATTTTCTCCTTTTCCCACAATGTTTTCAAAGGGCTTCTTTCCCAGGGGCGTCAAAAGGCGTCATTGTGTGGTAAAGGGTTAACCCTTTACCAAACAGCTAAATTTTCGACTTGCCTAAATTGAATGAATTTTCATACGACAAAATACACTTGTACTGCAGACACGTGAAAAGGGAGTTGCCTTTGAAAAACATGGAGGAAAAAGGAGAAAATGCAGGGTAAACAGTTTCATTATTTCAGTTTCATTAACCCTTTACCAGACGACAAAATTTTAGCCTTGTCCAAATTGAAAGCATTTGCAGACGACAATTTAAGTGTGGCTCAAATGGTGTAATTTTTCTTTGATAGGGTAGAAAACATTGTTACCAGCATTTTCTCCTTTTCCCACAATGTTTTCAAAGGGCTTCTTTCCCAGGGGCGTCAAAAGGCGTCATTGTGTGGTAAAGGGTTAACCCTTTACCAAACAGCTAAATTTTCGACTTGCCTAAATTGAATGAATTTTCATACGACAAATTACACATGGATCAAAAGATGGCATTTTTCTCGAAACAGTTACGAAACATTGTCAGAAATGGAGAAAATGCAGGTTACCAGCATTTTCTCCTTCACCCACAATGTTTTCAAAAGCTTTCTTTCTCAGGGTGGTTAAAAGTCGGGATCGTGTGGTACAGGGTTAAGTCCACCGGTACAATATGATCCACACTTCCTGTATGTTTTTTTTTTTTTACACAGACCAACCAAAACAACACTGTTAATTCCAAGAAGCTGGCTGCTTTCCCACACCAAAAGGGCAAAAGCTCACTTGATTTTGATTTTCAGTACGAATACCGTGAAAGCATTGCCTATTGATCCTTTTTTATTTTCTTCAGAGTCTGAAGCAAGAGGTGTCAGAAAAGTTACCCAAACATTCCACACAGAGTAAAACGGTGTTTTGCACTAAGAAACTAATGAACCCTCATGTAATTTCAACAATCTTTTAACTGTTTACCAAACGACAAAATTTTAGACTGGTCCAAATTGAAAGCATTTGCAGACGACAAATTTAATATTTATTGGATGGTCAGATTTGCCTGTGATAGGAAAGAAAACATTGTGGGAAAAGGAGAAAATGCTGTTTTCCAAAGGTGTCTTCCTCAGGGTCGGGATTGTGTGGTAAAGGATTAACAATCCAAGTGATAATAATAACCCCGTCAGAATTCAAACTCAGTACTGTTAGATGAGAAGCCTTCCCCATTGAGCCACTGGGGCACAGCATCTGCGCCATATGCATACAATATAAAATAATACATGCTCTGGCAAAAGGGAGTTTAATGCAACTCTGTGATGCATTATACCAAACAAGTTATCACATAATTTTGGATCCATAAAATGCATTTTGTCTAACAACCAGCTGAATACTGAGGTAGGATAGTCCTGGGACATGCAGAAAATTTACAAATAGCAAAAAATATTGACCCATGTCAGCCTGGGCAGACTGCACAGGCTGACACAGATTGATACTTTTTGCAAATGCATTAAACCTTCTTTTCACAGAGCAAATGGCTTAAATAATAGGAAACTGATATGAGTCAGACAAAAATCTTACGACAGAAATCAATAAAAGATAATGAAACATTATCATGTTGAAACCTGGAAACTTGTTACACGGCAATCCAATCCCATTTGTTTAATTAAAATCCATGAACTGTCCCATCTACAATAGATCACTGTAGTCGTTGGTTATGTTGCAATCTTTTACCAAACTATCCCAAGTTTTAACACCTTACCACTCAATTCCAAGATTTAACTCTTTTTCAGACGACAAAATTGTAGACCTGTCCAAAACTGAAAGCATTTGCAAACCACAAATTAAAGGTGGCTAAAATGACAAACTTTGTCTTTGATAGGATAGAAAACATTGTGGGAAAAAGAGAAAATGCTGATTACCAGCATTTTCTTTTTCCACACTGTTTTCAAAAGCGTCTTCCTCAGGGTCATTAAAAGTCAGGATTGTGTGGTAAAGGGTTAAAATTGTGGGATAAGAAGTAAATGCTGGTGACAAGCCTTTTTTTCCTTTTCCCAACATGTTTTCTATCCTATTATGGTTAATTCCACCATTTGCACCAAAATTAAGCTGCCATCTACATATACTTTCAATTTCGACAAATCAATATTTATGTCGCATGGTACAGAGTTTAGGACCCTGGGGAAGAAGTCTTTTGAAAACATTGTGGGAAAAGGAGCAAATGCTGAAAACAAGCATTTTTTTCCTTTTCCAGTTAATTTTTCTACATTAACAAAGACATATTGAAATCAGGTGATATTAAAAATACAGCAAAACTGGTCTTGGTTGCCATATCTTTGAACAATTTACGAACTAATCCTGAGTTTTGAAAAACCCGAGTATGAAGGCTTTTGAAAATATTGTGGAAAAAGGAGAAAATGCTGCAAACAAGCATATTCTCCTTTTCCCACAAAATTTTCTACCCTTTCAAAGACCAGTTGATATTGGATTGTCAAAAATACAGTAAAACATGGGTTAGTGGCCGTTTCTTTTAACCATTTACCAAGCTTTTCCGCACTTTGACAACCATGAGTAAGAAGACTTTTAAAAACATTGTACAACAAGGAGAAAATGCTGGTGACGATTTACGTTTTCTACTCTTTCGAAGACAAATTGATATTGAATGATATTAACTCTTTACCAAACGACAAAATTTTTGACCAGTCCAAATTGAAAACTTTTCCAGATGACAAGAAAAATGTGAATTAAAATTGAAATTTGCCGTTGGAAGAGTAGAAAACATTGTGGGAAAAGGAGAAAAAGCTGGTAGCAAGTATTCTCTCCTTTTCCCACAATGTTTTCTAACTTTTAAGGAACAAATCCCGTCATTTGAGGCACATATAATTTGTCATCTGCAAATGCTTTCCATTTCTAGTAACCAGCATTTTCTCCTTTTCCCACAATGTTTTTTACCCTTCCCAAAACAAAATCAATTTTTCAGTCACATTCATTTTGTCGTCTGCAAATGCTTCCAATTTGGACCAGTCTAAAATTTTGTTGTGTGGTAAAGAGTTAAACATGAGAAATAGATGACATCCATGGAAAAGGAAAAATTGCTTATCACAAGCAAAGATTGATTTTCTCCATTTTCCACAATGTTTTCTACCTTAAAAAAGCAAATATAATCATTTGAGACACAATCAATCTGTCGTCTACAAACGCTTTCAATTTGGCCAAGTCTGAAATTTTGGCGTCTGGTAATGAGCTAAATAAAATGGAACTACTTTTCGTCAAATTTAAATATCTTGTTTCATGCAGCATGACATTGCATTTTGAAACACTGCATAAAAAGGTTATTGGTCTTTTAACCCTTTTCCAAACGACAAATTTTGGACTGGTACAAATTGAAAGAGTTTGCAGACGACAATTTTAAATTTGTTGAAAATGGCAGAAAGTTCTCAAAAATGGTAGAAAACACTGTGGGAAAAGGAGAAATTGCTCGTTACGAGCAATTTCTCCTTTTCCCACAGTGTTTTCAAAAGACTTGTGCTGCAGACATGTGAAAACCAGGGCTTGTTTGGGAAAGGGTTAACAAACAAGCCCCTGTTTTAACCACACTATGGAATACCACTTTTGAAAATGTGAAAAGAAAAACAGAAAACACTTTGTAGCCAGAATATCCCTGTTTCCTACAATGGTTTCAGTCCTACCGATCCATACATGCTGTTATACCCAGCATGTCACTGCATTTTAAGCCTTTACTACACAATCTCGAGTTTAATGACCCTGAAGAAGAAGCCTTTTGTAAACATTGTGGAAGAAGGAGAAAATGCTGGTAACTAGCAATTTCTCCTTTTCCCACAATGTTTTCTACCCTATTAAAGACAAATTATATGGTTTGAGCCCAATTTCAATTGCTATCTGCAAATGCTTTCAATTTGGACAAGTCTACAATTTTGTTGTGTAGTAAAGAGATTCTTTACCAAATGACAAAATTTTAGACTTGTCCATTAAAAGCATTTGCAAATGACAATTTCAATGTGGCTCAAACAATGATTTTTTTTGTCTGAAAGAGCTGAAAAGACTGTGGATAAATGAGAACATACTGATTATCACCATTTTCTCCTTTTCCAACTATGTTTTCAAAACCATTCATCCTCAATGTCATTAACTCTTTACCACACAAGCAAAATACAGACTTGTCCAAATTGGAAGTATTTGCAGACAACGATTTAGATATAGCTCAAATGATGGAATTTGTCTTTCATAGGCTAGAAAACTTTGTGGGAAAAGGAGAAAATGCTGGTTACCAGCATTTTCTCCTTTTCCCACAATGTTTTCAAAAGGCCTCTTCCCCAGGGTCGTTAAAAAGGATTGTGTGGTAAAGGGTTAAATCAGCACTATTTGGTAAAGGGTCAAAACAATGCATAAAAAACAATGAACAAATTTCACCATTCTTCCATATCTCACCATTCCCAGGTGTAACTAGATACCCTTAATGACTAACATCCAATCAAACAACATTTCCTGAGAATTCCAATACCTGCACTGCCATGCTCCAATACTGACAGGATCGAAATGAGTAACTCAATCTTACCATTGTTTTCTGGTGAATATGCTTTTCTCTAGCGAGCCCTTAACTCTTAACCAAATGACAAAATTCTAGACAAGTCCAAATTGAAATCATTTGCAGATGACAAAATAAATGTGACTCAAAAACTAACCTTCACTTTCTTTGAACATTGTGGGAAAAAGAGAAAATACTGGTTATCATTTTTTTCAAAAGCTTTCTTTCCTCACGGTTTTTTAATCTCAGGATTGTGAGAGTCAAAGAGCTTGAACCTATTTAAGTTGTATTTGCAAATACAGTAGATCAATATCGGACTGCACAGAGCATTCATTCTGATCTTGGATCTACACTGCCTTCTATAGTGTAACATTATTCTGGCCAAAGTAACCTCAAAATAACAATACTTTGATTTTCTTTCTTCATTGAAAAGGGCAATGTCATTCATTCAGTGATCCATGGGTAAATGATGAGTAACTTGATGATAGTGAATGGAGAAGTTGGCTGGACTGGAAATATTCATTTCCTTTCTCCAGAAAACAGACACAGTGCAAATACCACTGGCAAGGCCTAAATTCTAATTCCCAACACTCCGCCATATTATCGGTCTACATAATAACTGCATTTTTTGTATGTCTTACATTATGTTTATTAAACAAACTGAAAAAAATCTGTATACATACAAATATAAGTTTTGCTTAAAAATCTCAGTCAATGTTTTAGCTTGAGTGTTCTTCAAGAACTCTTACATAATTTAGAATTATATAACAACAAATCTGGTGTCATTGAGGTGCCTCACACAGAAACATTAAACAGTAATTGCCAACTTTTTTAACAAATGCTACGAAATGTTATTAACCCTTTACCACATAATCCCAACTTTTAACGACCCTGTAGAAGAAGCCTTTTGAAAACATTCTGGGAAAAGGAGAAAATGCTGGTAACCAGCATTTTCTCCTATTCCCACAATGTTTTCTAACCTTCCCAGAACAATTTTCAATTTCTGAGTCACATTTATTTTGTCGTCTGCAAATGCTTTCAATATGGAAAAATCTAAAATTTTGTCGTTTGGTAAAGAGTTAAGCAGAAAACAGTGTCTCTTCTAGGATGCACAATTGCAGGATTCACACTAATTTTTTTCTGTATAAATTCATCCCCGATGCATGACAGTCCTACGTAAAAAATAAACACTGAAAAATCCCAAAGCAAAGAATTTCCTCTTCCCTCAGAGAAAATAACGCTGTTTTGAATACAACGGCATCATTGCCAAAGCTGTTTTCACAACATATTACATCAATTAACCCTTTACCACACAATCCCGACTTTTAACGACCCTATAAAAGAGGCCTTTTGAAAACATTAAGGGAAAAGGAGAAAATGCTGGTAACCAGCATTTTCTTCTTTTCCCACAATGTTTTCTACCCTTTCTCAATCAAAGTTTAATTTTTGAGTCACATTTATTGTGTTGTCTGCAAATGTTCTCAATTTGGACAAGTCTTAAATTTTGTCGTTTGGTAAAGAGTTAAAGTAACCTCCCTTGACGTGAAGTGGGTCAAAATAGCCCACTTCTAATATGGCCTGGTCCAAAATGGTCCACTTTATCAAAAACGGTCCACTTTTCTGGGTACTGTTCGAAAATTTTCTCCCCTATTTCTTTTAAAATATGCCCTATTTTTTAGATGGAAGAGAGACTATCTCCCCTTATTTTCAGTTTCTAGAATAGACAGTGCAGAAAAATTGTTTGGATATAAAATGTCCCTTTTTCCTTTTATTTTCCCTCCAAAGAGATACTACGAGGGTCAGTCAAAAATAAGTGAGCACTGCCTAATAACTTTTTAAAACTACGTGGTAAACAAATTACGTGCTTATAATCCCTCAAAGTAATCTCCCCTGGACTGGATGACAGAATTCCATCTCTTTGGCAACGCTTGGATGCCGGTTGCTAGGCTACCAAAGTTGATTCGTCGTACCTCCCTGTTCACGGCACACTCAAGTTCATCCAAACTCTCATAGCGTATTCCCCGTAAGGGCTCCTTAAGTTTTGGAAACAAATCAAAAGTCAGGGGGGCTCAAGTCAGGGGAGTAGGGGGGATGATCAAGAACTTCCCACTGGTATGACTCCAACAGCTCCTTGACAACGTTGGCTTTATGGGGTGACACGTTATCGTGTAAAATTAGCGGCGTGCGGTCAATCATCTCTTGGCGCTTTCGGCGTATTGCTGGACGAAGTATTGTTCTAATATACATCTTATAATACTCTTTATTCACAGTCTCACCAGTTGGTACCCTATGTGCCGTCAATACTCCACGAAAATCATATGCAAAGATCATCAACATTTTGGCACAGTTCTGACTTCACCAGAATTTTACGGGTCTTGGGGAGTTTTTTGTATGCCATTCACTGCTTTGGCGCTTTAATTCGGGTTCAAAAGACCGAATCCATGTCTCATCGATTGCAACGATTCGTTGTAACATTTCATCGCCATCCTCACCATATCTTTTTAGAAGTTTACAGGCAATGTTTACACGTTGGTGTTTTTCACTTTCTGACAGCATGTGGGGCACCCATCGGGCCGCGATCTTTCACATTTGCAGACGTTCCGTTAAAATTCGATGAACTGACCCATGACTTATGTCCAACTCATGAGCAATTTCATCACATGAATATCTTCTGTCATCGTTCAGCAGTTTTGCAATATTTTCCACATTTTCACCGGTCGTTGCTGACAAAGGCCTTCCGCACAGGTGCTTGTTGCTAACTGTATTTCGCCTGTTGTTGAATTGTCTTACCCATCGGGTGATAGAACTATATGGAAGTACAAACTCTGAACCTACTTCCTCAAGCGCTTTCTGAATTTCTATCGTGCTTTTACCCGGCCTAGCCTCAATCTTAATATATGTTACTTGTTCGTCGCGCGTCAGCGTGAACGCACCGTCCGCCATGACAGTTTTGTAAATGACGTCATATTTACGTGACGTCATGTAAAGTTATTTTTTCCAGCGCAAATTTTGCACGAGACATTAATGAACAATCATGCCAAGTTTTGTTAGCCTACATAAGAAAATAAAAAAGTTATGAGGCAGTGCTCACTTATTTTTGACTGACACTTGTATCAGCAGTGCATATTCTGTTGGCTAGGCCTAAATTCCTCCTTGCAACACTCATAATTATATTTGGATAAGCATAACTCTATCTTACAGGTATTTAGAATATGCAGAACTTGGGTCTTATAATGTGCTAGTTATCAGCATTTTCTCGATTTCTTACAATGTTTTTAAAAGTCTTTCTCCTCAGGGTGGTTAAAACATGAGATAACCCGAAGAAAAAATAAAATTGCCAACCTAGCTTTGCACCCATATAACCCAGTATATTGTTACATAATTTTCGAACACATATGAAAGCAAAAAGGAGGTATTAGCCAAAGCTAATTTGCAAAATGGTCATTATTTTTTCAACCCATACCACATAATCCTGTGTACTAACAAACACTGAGGAAGATGCCTTTTGAAAACATTGTGGTAAAAGAAAATGCTGGTAACCAGCATTTTCTCCTTTGCATCACAATGTCTACCATTTGACAAATAAATTCCTTCATTGGAGCCATTTTTTATTTGTCTTCTGAAAATGCTTTCAATTTCAGCCAGTCTACATTTTCTCGTCTGGTAAAGAGTTAACCCTTTACCACACAATCCAGACTTTTAACAACCCTGAAAAAGAAGCCTTTTGAAAACATTTTGGGAAAAGGAGAAAATGCCGGTAACCAGCATTTTCTCCTTTTCCCACAATGTTTTCTACCCTTCCCAAAACAAATTTCAATTTTTGAGTCACATTTATTTTGTCGTCTGCAAATGCTTTCAATTCTGACTGGTCTAAAATTTTGTCATCTGGTAAAGAGTTTAACCATAATGCTATCTCTGGCCTTTGTTACTTTAATCAAGCAAATGCAGTCCCATGCTGCAAGCTTTTAAAAGCTAATCAATTATGAATAATACTAGAGTGGAACTCTTATTCCCAGAGCAGGTACAGAAATGTAGTCAATACATTGATATGTAGGTGTTTGACCCATAGAATGCTTGGTGTACTTTTGTTTGCTTTTGTGGATAGTGTAGATCAAGATCAGACTGTACAGAATAGCCGTTTTAACCCTCTACCACATAATAAAATTTCAGTCTGGTCGAAATCCAAAAAAAATGCAGATGACAAATTTAATGGGTCTCAAGTTGTGGAGATTGTCTTTGATAGTGTCTTTGATAGCATACAAAACATTGTGGGAAAAGTAGAAAATGCTGGTTACCAGCATTTCTTCCTTTTCCAATAACATTTTTAGAAGTCTTTTTTCTAAAGTTTGTTTAAAGTCAGGATTAAGCAGTAAAGGGTTAATCTTGAATTTGCATTGTACAATATTTCACAAAAAATTTTGACCAATCTTTCTTAAAAAGTAGATGCTTTAACAACAGAGAAAATGCCCAAATTTTAGAATTTCAAAGGCCCAGTGGCAGCCAAACATAAACAATGTGGGTACTAAAATGCATTCAAATTTAAACCATACCATTTAAAAGTACGGAAGATGGCAATCTGTTGTATGATTAGTCCAATATTAGTTGCTGGCAGAACAATAAATTTTAAAACCAGGTAAAGAGTTGCCAGGTCGCTATAACTTAAAAGTGATTTTTCTGCCAGCAAATTACACCTGAACCAACAGAACAATAACAGATTGTCATCATCTTAAATGTTACGATATAAGCAAAATAAACTTCAATCATGAAATAATGGGTGTCCGGAAAGTAAGATAACACTTTTTTACTTTATGATATGGCCTTTTATTTCAGATAAATAGGTAAAAGTATATGTACATGTATATAAAATATGAGTTTTTTTCTGTGATTAATTAAATTCAATTTCATTTCATTTGGCACTTTTATACAGATTTTAATTCAGAAGTACCTTTTTGTCATTGGCGTCATTTTAGTATATAACTCTTTACCACACAATTCCGACTTTCAACGACCCTGAGAATGAAGTCTTGAAAACATTGTGGGAAAAGGAGAAAATGCTGGTAACCAGCATTTTCTCCTTTTCCCACAATGTTTTCTGTCATTTCAAAAACACTTTTTCAATTTTTGAGTCATATTTATTTTGTCCTCTGCAAATGCTTTCAGTTTAGAAATGTCTACAATATTGCCGTGTGGTAAAGGGTTAAGGACGATTTAATTGTGATGGCCTTTTATGCTCTTTCCTTGCCATATATGCTCAATGAAACTGTCAATCACTTAAGCACATATTCCACTATTGTTCTTCTTGATTTCATGTTTAATGTTCCTAAACAACATGTCTGTACTGCATATTTTATTTACAAACATGTCCAGACAACAGGAAGTGAGATTGTTCACTAAATATTCTGAAATGCATCAGCGTAAGTGCCCGCTATATCAACGGCACAGCAACAAAAATCTAATCTCTGTACCTGATCAGTGACGGCTAGGCTCCGCATGATTAGTTTCTTCTACAGGAACAGTTTAACCCTTTTCCACATAATCCTAAGTTTTAACGACACTGAGTGAAAAGCCTTTTGAAAATATTGTGGGAAAATGAGAAAATGCTGGTAACTAGCATTTTCTCCTTTTCCCACAAAGTTTTCTAGCCCATCACAGAAAAAATCCAGTCATTTGAGCCACATATAACTTGTTGTCTGTGAATGCTTTCAATTTTAACCAGTTCAGATTTTGGTGTGTGTGTGGTAAAGAGTTAAGATCTTGTCTTACTGTATCATGGACAGCAGTTTTTGGAAGGCCCATCTCTGAAGAAAACATTCTTATTGACTTATCAGGGCTGTTCAACAGCCAATTTTCAACTGCAATAACATTTACCTCACTTCTGCTTGTCTTCAGTCGACCTGATTTTGGTGCATTTTCTATCAATCCAAGCCCTTAGAACTTTTTCACCAGCTTCTAAATATATTTTCTACTTACGGTAATATTCTTAAAATTAGTTTTGAACTTCGTCTGGACATATGTAGCACTTTCACTATCATAATAACACTTCACGATGTAAACATGCTGATTGGGCATCAACCACACCATGTTGAAAATAACAGTATCAAGAAGGGAGTGATCATAATCCAACATCAATACATAATTCCCGCTTTTTGAGGGTTAAGGAAAAATGCATTCTTAGCATTTGATCTGGTATTTGTTTTATTAGAATATTAAAATTATAAAAGTTATCAAACTATGAAACTGTTACCGAACTTTCCATACACCATATACCATGCTTATACCATGCACCAAAACAATTCTATCATCCACATAACATAAAAAGCAAACATTATGACACTGCACATTTGTAAATGGTTTTTGAAGAAAAAAAAAATTACAACAAATTCTTACTTTTCAACAAGAAGTTCTCCCTCCTCCATTTGCTGTCTTGTTCTTTGTTTCTGCTCTTCTTCTTCCTGTAAATGAATAAAAATAATTATTGTATAGTGAACTCTTGTTTCCTAGGATGCTAAGAAAGCATCTAGCTGCTTTGGCAGAGCTTCAGGTGGTTTTTTTTTTTTTTTTTTTTTTTTTTGGGGGGGGGGGGGCCATAGAAAAAGAAAGCTAACCATATATGTGTATATAGGTAAAGTTCCTAATAAAATAAGGTGAGCTAGGTAGCTCGACTTGTAATATACTAGGCTTGAAACCTAGGGTTGATTGTTTGATTCCCAGGTTGGACAAATCCTTTCCCAAGGTAGATGGTAGTCATTTATTAAGGATTCATTTCTCGCTTGCTGCTGAACATTGTTTATCTGGGAAAGCTGCCAGCAGCTTGGAAAGAATGGCGTGCAAAATACTGGTAACACAACATACAGGAAAGCATGGATATGTCCACTGGCTTTCAAATATAACTGAAAAACTGTTTGAAATAGAGTTAAATACCTATCAAACGTACAGTAAAACATTTTTAGATATTCTGATGTGAAAGAGTTAGTACCTACAAAAAAAAATATGCTTTTTTTATTAATGAGTAAGAATGTAAATTTCAATTATACAGTTCTCTTAGATTAACCCAAACAAATTATAACACATTTTACTCCCGAGTTAGGAAAATTTTATACGCAGTCATTATTCTGTTTCCTACATTTTGTCTATTCTGTACAAAAAAGGTATTTGAGCTGTTCTTACGAACATGAAAGTTCGCAACAAATGCATAGCTCAAATACAAACCGCTCCAGCTGGGATTCGAATACGTGCGGCAAATTTCCTCGTTTATTGAGGTTTTTAAAAGACCAATACACTAAACCCTGAGCTAAGAGAATTCTCCCTAACACAGTTGTCAGGTATAGATTTTATATGGGAAGAAGCTATGCTGTAAGGAAGAGTGATCTCCTGTAACACTGTGCCCAGGGAAAATGGGGTTTGATGCATCTCTGTGATGTATTACAGAGCTCCAGATAGAGGGAGTGATTTTGATTTCAAAATTAAAAATATTAATTACTTTCCACTAAACCCTATGTTGTGGGTACTCTTTAAATTCGTCTCATCGAGACGATTCTAATGAGTACCCACAACATAGGGTTTGGAGGAGAAATATTGGATTTAGAATACTATCACTCCCTCTTATCTGGAGCTCTGGTATTATACCAATCAAGTTGTCCCATAATCATGGTAGATCAATAAAATCAATTTTGTCTTACAACTGACTAAATCATGAGGTAGACTGATCCTTTGACGTGCAGAAAATCGACCAATGGGAAAATGTTTTGACCGAGGTCATCCTAGGCAGACGGCACAGGCTGACCTGGGTCGAAACATTTTGCTGATGCAATGAACCCTCCTTTCACAGAGCATGACTAATTTGTATGGTTTGTAGTATGTAATTTTGCATATATTTCAACAGCACAATCAACGTGGCTAACTTGGATTAGCTATTGAAAGTCAAGAAATCATACCTTCAAGTATTTTTCATACAACATAGCCACATAGATATTTCTGGCTAATACCCGTCTCCAGTGTTTCTGAATGATTATGGCAGCGGATTTCTGTACATCTGTATTGGATTCATCCTATACAAAAAATTGATACAGAGAAATTGGCAAAATGTAAACCATCTAAATGTTCAATACAACTCTATTTGTTTTTACAGAAGCTGTACAAAAATCAAGATTAGACTGGAAAGAACAAGCAATCTGATCTTGAATGTGGACTGATTATTATTTTGAAAGATATATGCTAAGCTTTAATTCATGTTGATAATTTACAAGGGAGTTTTCAAGGCTGTTACCTGCAAATGAGTATACCTCAATTCTTCGTACATAAATTCTGTTATGTGACTCTTACAATGGCAAGTGCATCAATTCCTGCTTTCTTGGTGTTTCTTTACTAATCCTTTGCGTAATATTCTTACTAAGCCACAGGCTGATTTCCCACAGGCACACACTCAAAATAATGGTCAAAGGTGAGATAAGAATTGCAATGAATTTAATCAATCTCTATCGAAATACCCCAGATTAAAAGTCCTTTGTATTAACACTTTACCACACAATCCCGACTTTTAACAACATCGAGAAAGATGGCTTTTGAAAACATTGTAGAAAAAGGAGAAAATGCTGGTAACAGCATTTTCTCCTTTTTCCTATAACGTTTTCTACTGTTCCCAAGACAAATTTCCATTTTTGAGTCATATTCATTTTGTTGTCTGCAAATGGTTTCAATTTTGACAACCACAATTCGCCGATGTATTCAGACAGAAAAAAATAATTATTTTTTTAATGTCCGAATCTTTAGGAAATTATCATTTTGAAAAAAACGGGGTGGCCAAAATAATAGGTTTTACCTTGTTGTCCGAATGTGTGTCCAAAATAATGAGGTAAAATCCGACAAATTTAGATCTATTTATAGCACCGATGAAGGGGTCAAAACTGTAGTATATTTAAAGTTTTGGCCCGTTTTCAATCTTAAAAGTATGTGTTTTAAATATTTTCTTAATTTCTTAGACCTAAAAGCAGTAGCTTTCTTAAGTCATAGTTCAGTAGTGGATGGTATAAATCCTAGATCAGACTGCACTTTCTGTATAATCAGATGTCTATCTACACCACACGCCAACATTTTGAACTCTGCCATCTTGCTATCAGCAGAGTGAATTAAGCCATCTGTCAACAAGATTTCATACCTGTCACGGTACACAAATGTTTGCAGTAAAATTTGGATTAGGGTTATGATGTAACATGCAAATCATCCAAACCAAGAGGGTTGTAATGCACCTGTATTTGTACACGCTCTGCCAAATAGATCTCCCTGGTTACATGCTGACCTCCAATCAACATAAAATGATGAGGCAATAAGCCTGTATCATGCCCACTTCATACTTGTTGATAGTGCCTTTTTGCATTTAGTAATGTTGTTTCAAGAACACCAGGGCAGCCATGTCACATAATTTCGTGTAGTCAGCAGAAAAAAAAATTCTGCCTGTCCTTTTTTTAGAAAAGATTCCTTGCAGCCGAAATAAAAAGGAATGCATACAACAATTAATGCATTAGATCTAGTTTTATATATAAATGGATTACCGATAAATAAAGGAAAGAAACAATGAGGTTTATCATTTATTAATTCTTTAATATTGTTTTTGGAGGGACAATTTCACGCTTCTGCAGGTGCTTTTTGGAAACCTTATGAAAAAAGGAGAAACTGCTTACACAACACCAAAAAGCCGAGAAACATTAACCCTTCAAGCAACTTTCAAAACTAGTTGCTTTGGCGGCCTGTGTAGATCAAGATCACACCAGGCAGAATGTTTGGTCTGATCTTTGAGCTAAACCTACACTGTTCTTTTTGGTGAGAAGTTTTCAACATAAACAACCATGGTGTTTCATTTTTCTTTTTTTTTTTGGGGGGGGGGGGGGGCCCTGTGCTGAGCTTCTCGGCTCTTAAAGGATTCATGTTCATAGCCATGATTATCTATGATGCAGAAATATGTAAATATGCAGCCGATCATTTTGGAAACGTCTAAAACAATAGGTATTAACTGGTTCATATTTTGGAAAATTAATATTACAGGCTGTCCGAATATATAGGAAAATTTTTTTTTTGGACTGTCCAGAATAAGGACTCAAACTAAATTATTTTTGAAAATTTTTCAATGTGTCTGAACTTTTAGGGCGAATTACGGTACTCTAAAATTGTGTTGTCTGATAAAGATTTCACTCAAAGTTCAGAGGCTTGGCCAAGAAATAAAATAAAGATGATAATATACACTGAAAAATGGATCCATTTCTACATACCTTCGATAACACTCTGGCAGCTGTTGAACCACTGACAGACTAAAAAGAAAAAGAGATTAACTAAGTTAAACTTTTAAACCTTTAAGATTTAAAGAAATTTTTACTCTTTACTAAACAACAAAACTTTAACACTTTCACAACTTGGAAGCATTTGCAGACAACATGTTGAAATATTGAAATGATGGAATTTGTCTTTGAAAGGGTGGCAAACATTGTGGGGAAAGAAGAAAATGCTGGTTTCTCTTTTTCCCACAATTTTTTCAAAAGCTGTTTTTTTAAGGGTTGTCAATTTTAACTCTTTACCAAACTACAAAATTTTGGACTAGTCGAAATTAAAAGTATTTGCAGATTAAAATCGGTTCAAAGGACTGGCCTTTGAAATGAAAGGAAACACAGTAGGAAAAGGAAAAAATGCTGGTGACCAGCATTCTCTCCTTTTTCTTACCATCTTTTCAAAAGTCCTACTTCCCGGGGTCATTAAAAGTCAATAAATGTGTGGTAAAGGGCTAAAAACATAGGATTGTTTGGTAAAAACTTGGTTAAAAAGTTGGTAAAAGAGTCTGTAAACACCATTGGCTTTTTTTCCAACAATATTTTCCAAAGATGTTGAAGTAAATGAGCTGACGTACAATTTGAGAAAGACAAACAAAAATCAAAAGAGAAGGACTGACAGAGAGGCACTTGCATGTCTTTCACATTTCAAAACAAGTGTTGAAATTAACCGATTACATTACAACCCATATTTTAACCTACTTATGATAAATAAAACAAGAGTACCACATGCAGGTGACAACGCTCAGCTGCAGCTGCTTTTCGAAACAGATTGATTTTCAGTGAAAGTCGCAAGTCAAAAACGGAGCATAACTGTGTGGAAAATATTCAGATGGTTACCTGCGGTACTGGTATGGGTTCCTCCTTTGATAACAACTAGTCCGAGTTTAAAGTAAATATCTCCAGTAATGACGGAGGTATAATAAAATATCAAAGTTTTTTAAAAAAGCAGACCACCATGATGCAGAAATGATGGCTCAAATGAAGGATTTCACCAATAACTCTCTACCAGACAACAAATTTCTGGACTGAAAGTTATTGCAGTGTACCTCAAATGACGCGCTTTGTTTTTGAAAGAGTAAAAAATATTTTGGAGGGAGAAAATACTGTCGACAGGTATTAACTCTTTTTCCAGCAATTTTTTTCAATTACTTTTTTCTCAGGGTCATTTACAGTCAGGATTATTTAGTTAAGGGTTACTTCATATCAATTCTTAAGCTGCTGAATAAATGAAACGCAAATTTCTACTCAATACTAAAAGCCCAAACATTGCGGTTTCAAAGTTGATTTCACGGGAAAGAAAATACTGTATCAGACTGTGTAGATCAAAGATCAGACTGCACCTTCTGTGCAGTCTGATCTTGATCTGCGCTGTCAACAAATAGGTCAGTGAGTCACGATTAGCAGCTTAAGGGTTAATTATTCAATAACATGGTTTTTTAACCCTTAACCAGCAATTTTTTCTTTTCCCACAATGTTTTGTAATCTTTGAAAGAAATATATCATCATTTGTCCTGTACACATTAATATGGTCGAGTCTCAAATTTTGTCATCTGGTAAAGGGTTAAAGCAGCTGGTGAAAAAAAATTGCTTCGGAGGGGATTCTTCTACTCTTTAACACAACAAATTTTTAACACGATCCAAATTGAAAGCATTTACAGACATATTGAATAAATGTTACTCATTTAGGTATGCCTTTCAAAGGGCAGCAAACATTGTGGGAAAAGATGAAAATGCTGGTAACTAGTATATTTTCCATTTCCCACAATGTGTTCTACCCATCCAGAAGGAAATGCCCATTTTTGAGTAACATTTATTTTGTCATCTGCAAAATGCTTTTTATATGGACAACTCTAAAATTTTGTCATTTGGTAAAGGGTTAATTTTTCATACCCTCAGAAAAGTTCTGTTTCTTTCCAGTCTATCTTGTCTCAACTGATCCAGATCTGGTTGCTCCAATGTGGTATCACTTTCAGTATTCAACTCTGGAAAATTCTTCTGGTCCATGGCATCAATATTCTGCTTCAAGTACAAGTCAACCTATAATGAAAAGAAAAATATATATAGAGTTTAGCTTATTTCCTATTTGGATTTAAATTCTACATCGATTTTTGCTAGGTCCCATTGCTCAATCAGTAGCATAAAGAGCTTGCAAGGTAGCACAGCACCAGATAGAGGGAGTGATTTTGATTTCAAAATTGAAAATATCAAATATTCTCCACTAAACCCTATCTTATGGGTACTCATTAAAATCATCTCATCGAGACAATTCTAACGAGTAACCACAACATAGGGTTTGGAGGAGAAATAATAGATTTAGAATACCATCACTCCCTCTTATCTGGAGTTCTGGGTAGTCTACAGATTCCAACAATTGATGATAAGTCATTTCACAGGATTCACAGGATTTATTCCTCTTTTACTGTTGAACACTGTTTTGGCAAGAAAGTGGCCAGTGACTTAGATATGAATTTGTGGAAATTACAAGTAAAGACTTCAAAATGTTCGAGTATTCCTTGGAGTTTGGGAAAGTTATAATGTGCAGTATAACAAGCAAGTTTATAACCACATTTTTTAATAGAAATTTCTGAAAAACTGTTTCCAAGATCACAAAGTGACACAAACAAAAAAATCATATCTTTTCTTTAATGAACATAGGTAAGCCTATACCAAATGACCCAAACTTACACAAACCTGAGGGAGAGAGCTTCAAAAGAAAAAAAACAATGTGGAATAAGGAAAAAATATTGTTTTCAACAAACATTTCAAAGATAAATGTACTGATTGAGCCACAGTCAAATAGCTTTTTGCAAATGCTTTCAAAATTTCAAGATTTTGTAAGCTTTACCACTAGACAGCTAAATTTTCAGTTCGATCTATCACTCAGCAAGCCAGCTTCTGTATCTGTCAGATTTGACAACTGCAACAGCCAAGAAAAGTTACTTCCCTTGCCATGAATAACCGGTGCATGATTTTCACAATAACATATCATTTGCAAATACCATTTTTAGGAATCGAAGTGAAGGTGAACGAAAACACAGGTAAGAGTCGTGCTATTTTTATTGTTGCAAACTCTTTCTGCAACAGATGATATTTTTCTTTCACCCTCGGAAATAATTTTAAGAAATGGTGACTATATGGCTTGCAAGTTTGTTATTTTTCTCTTGATCACCATTTTTATGTTTAACTAGACTACCCTGGGATTTAAAAAAAAAGTCACATTTACAGTAGCATTTTCAACCCGTGGTGATAGTTTACATTTTGTGGAGGGCAATGTATTTTCAGCTGTTAAAAAAAAAGAAGCAAGGAATAAATGAAGGAAAAGCAAATTCCTCTTTTCATTTGTAACAATCAAGTGTATCTCTTCCTGCAGCGGTTTCCTGTATTCATGATACTGTCCTTCTGAATCGAACTACAGTGTACAGCAGATGACGTTGAAATATGCTTGCGACATGCAGATGCTCAGCATATTAACTCTTAACCTGCTAAGTAATTTAAAAAGAAAAAACATTCAAAATGATAGGAAAAGTTGAATTTGACCTTTAAAAGTTATTTTGGGGAAAAAAAATAATTTTATCGGACAGGGTAGATCCAATATCAGACTGCACATTCTGTGCAGTCTGATCTTGATCTCCACTGTCTGGAAAAGGTCACTGAGTTGCACTTAGCAGCCTAGGGGGTTAACAGAACAATCTTATGTTTTTACCAAACAACAAAACTTTAGACTTGTCCAAATTGAACGCATTTGCAGACGAGAAATGAATTATTGCTCATATGGTGAGATTTGTCTTCGATAGGATAGGAAACATTGTGGGAAAAGGAGAAAATGCTTGTTACCAGCATTTTCTGCTTTTCCCACAATGTTTTCAATAAGCCTTCTTCAGTGGGGTCATTAAAACTCCAGATTGTGTGGTAAAGGGTTAACAAGAACTGATTTGGGGCTTTTCCTTATTCGTAAAGGTGACTTGTCCCTCTAGGATTTTTTCAAAAGTCATGGGTGTATTTGATTTACTTAATTTGTCAGGTACAGTCCCATACCTTTAGCCTTGGAAACTTCCAAAAGATTGTGCGGACATTAAATGTGCTGATAATTAGTAAGATACAGGTGCCTTATTTCCAGTACTGGAGCCAGTCCTACTCGTGTTGTTTTCGGTATGGTACCATATCCCTATCGTCAGAGTCTCTGTGTACAATGATACACCCCTGAGGCTAAAAATATGGTACCATAGCAGAAGACATTGGCATTTTGATTCTTGATGGAACTCTGTTGTCTGTTGGTAAATACAAAAACGGGATTTGTAAAATTTTGTTTAACCCTTTACAACACAATGTTGAGTTTTAATAATTATGACAAAGAAGCCTTTTGAAAACGTGGGAAATCAGAAAACGCTGGTAACTTGCACTTTCTCCTTTTTCCTCAATGTTTTCTACCCTATCAAAGGCATTTTCCATTTTTTAAGCCACACATCTAAATTGTCATCTGCAAATGCTTTCAATTTGAACAATTCTAAGATTTTGTCTTGTGGGAAAGTGTTAACTCTTTATCACATGGCAAAATTTTAGACTTGTCTGTATTGAAGGAAATTACTGAAGACAAGTCAAATGATAGTATTTGTCTTGAAATACCATAGGTAGAAAACATTGTTAGAAAAGGAAAAAATGCTGGTCACCAGCATTTTTTTCCTTTTCCCACAATGTTTTCAGAAGTGTTCTTCTTCTGGGTCCTTAACCCTCAGTGCGCTGAATGAATGAAATTGACCTTTTCAAACTGGAAAATATAACCAAAATAATGCCATTTCAAGGTTGTTTGGGCCAGAATATGTAACAAAGAAGTGGACAGTGTAGATCAAAGATCAGACTGCTCATTCTGTGCAGTCTGATCTTGATCTACACAGTCCACAAAAAACAACTTAATTCAGTTCCAGCACTTTATGCCACAAAAAACAACTTAAGTCAGTTCCAGCACTTTATGGCTTAAAACTCAGGATTGTGGGATAAAGGGTTAACTGAAAATATTTCAGCTAGAAGAGAGCCACGGACATCTGAACCATGTATAATTTCAACAAGCAGAGGTCAGGCGTCGGGAGCAACATGATACAGAACTATATGGAGAGGCAGTTACATGATTTACACAATACTAGTGCATCCTCCATCACTAATTACAGAGACAAAGTGATTTCATTCTTTATTGGAGCCTTCACTCTCATGTTCCTGCCGTATTTACATATAGGTAAGCTTTGTCTGTAATTAATAGGTAGGCTTTCTCTGTTATTGTTCATACAACAAACAGCTGCAAGGAAGTAAGGGAGTAAATACCCCAACATTGCTAAACTAAAAAAGAAATTTTATAGAAAAATATGGTAAAAAAATACCATTTTGCTGGAAAAATGACCTTATTATTATATCAATGACCTATAGAATAAGACATGAAAATCTTAAGCTTTACCTCTTTAACCCTTTCCCAAACAAGCCCTGGTTTTCACGCATCTGCAGTGCAAGTCTTTTGAAAACACTGTGGGAAAAGGAGAAATTGCTCATTACGAGCAATTTCTCCTTTTCCCACAGTGTTTTCTACCCTTTTAGAGAACTTTTTGCCATTTTCATCAAATTTAAAATTGTCGTCTGCAAACTCTTTCAATTTGGACCAGTCCAAAATTTGTCGTTTGGGAAAGGGTTAAAAACAATGAAGCAAGATGGGGGATTACTGCAGTAGTAATTTTAAGTTGGTAGCTTGTTGTCAGCAAATGTTTGCAGATTGGACAAGACTAATAATTTTTTTTTTTTTTATAATGATTAAATGTAAAGTTATGTTTACCAGGAATTTTCCATGCTTGGATATGGGTGCCAGATAAAGCCAAAATCAACAAGAGGAATTGCACTTGCTCCTGTTTTGATACAATTATGAGAGGTAAGTAAAATCATAATGCAGAGCTCCAGACAGAGGGAGTGATTTTGATTTCAAAATTGAAATATCATTTATTCTCCACTAAACCCTCTGTTAGAGACGATTCTAACGAGTACCGACAACATACGGTTTGGAAGAGAAATACATGTAATGGATTTAGAATACCATCACTCCTTCTTATCTGGAGCTCTGATAATGTGTTGATTTTCCACACTATACTGACTTTTAACAACCCAGAGAAAGAAAGCTTTTGAAATCACCATTTTCTTCTTTTTTCCATGTTTTCTACCCTACCTGAAACAGTTGTTTTCCCACAACGTTTCCTACCCTACCATAACAAATTTCAATTGTTAAGTCACATTTATTTTGTAGTCTGCAAATGCATTTGCAGGTGACAAATTCATTGTACCTCGAAAGCTGATTTCTGTCTTTAAAATGATGGAAAACATTATTGGAAAAGGAGAAAATGCTGGTAACCATCACAATGTTTTTACAAGTCCTCTCCTTCAGGGCCATTAAACTGTGGAAATGTCCTGCAAAGACCTAACAGCATAATTATTTTCTGTTACTATCACACTTAGTCTAAATAGTTATATAAATTGTAGATATACATGTATTTGAATATTGTAGGGGTACATGTATAAATATATTTTGTTTTCACATATCATGTGTCAAATATTTTAAACAGAGGATTGACGGCCAGAAGATTTTATCTGTCTGTTATAGCTCATTGTTTTACAACCTTAATGTTCAAGTATGTTTTATCTCTATTCTTATTAACCTTTGAATCATTAGGGAAATTGCCTGGAGGTAAAATATGTCAACACTGTCTCAAGGTATAAATAACAACAATCACAAGAGTTTTCTTATCCTGTCCGAAATCACAAATTTCCAACTGTTCCAAATTAAACTCTTTATCACACAACAAGAAAGTAGACTTGTGTAAACTGAAAGCATTTTCAGTTGACAATTTAAATTTGGCCCAAATGATGGACATTGGTAGGATAGAAAACTTTGTGGGGAAAGGAGAAAATGCTGGTAACCAGGAAGAGCAGAAAATGCTGGTTACAACAACTTTGAAATTGGTATAGAATGATGGGCTGAAGTCATGTTAAAGGAACGAAAACATTGTGAGAAAAGGAGAATCTGTTTCTTCCTTTTCCCATTAGGTTTAGAAAAGGCCCTTTTATAGACACATTAAAACACACAATTTTTCCTAAAAGGTTGACCCACTATCACACAACCCCAGGTTTTAATGACTCAAAGGAAAATGCCTTTTGAAAACATTGTGGGAGGAGAAAACACTGTTAACCAGCACTTTCTCCTTTTTCCACAATGTTTTCTGCCTTTTCAGTGCTGAATTTCTATATTTAAGTCACAATTAGTTTGTCATCTGCAAGAGCTTTCAACTTTGGCAAGTCTAAAACTTTGTCGTTTGGAAAATGTTTAAACCCTATAAATGCAGATATGTTGGAGAATCCCTATTCTAAGTAGTACTGGCATAGAGAATTCTTTGAATGCATTGATGGGTGCTCTGGCTTCTGCTTTATATCTAAACTCTATGCCACACAAGAAAAATTTAGACTTGGTCCAAACTGAAAGCATTTGCAGACGACAATTTAAATGCGACTCAAAAGATGGAATTTGTCCTAGATGGGGTAGAAAACGTTTATGGGAAAAGGAGAAAATGCTGGTTACCAACATTTTCTCCTTTTCCCAAATTTTTTAAAATGGCCTCTTCCTCAGGGTCGTTAAAAGTCGGGATTGTGTTGATAACGGGTTAAATGCAGCAAATACCAAACATACAAACAAAATACACGTAATTCATTGTCTCTTTTATGTTTTTTTATGCCTTAAAGGTGCTTATGAAGATCCAGGGACCACCACATACAAACATGTTTATTTCAACTCCACCTGGCAGACATTCCGAATCTGGGTGTTCACTGTTTTGTTCATTCTGATGGGGTATGAAAGCATTAAATATCTCATTCCACTGGTACGCAGAAGGAACATCAGGAGAACCATGTTTGCATTGTATATTATTAATTTGTAAGTATTTGGCTAAGGTGAAGAAATCTTTCATTTTTAGCTCGGCTGTTTTGGAAGACAACGTTAAGGTTTGTCACAGCCGTGGCGTTGCAGTTGTCTGCATTGTGCAAAAGCTTTGACATTTTACTGTAAAAGTGGAAATTTTTTCGATGTGGAAATTTGTGATTTCGCGAATTTGAGAAATTTGCAAACTTTTCATTTTGCTTATTTTACCACAAGTATACCAACAAATATCGAATGTCTTGAATTGAAAACATTTCCCTATGCAAAATGTCCATAATCAGTAATTCACTAAATTTTTTGACACACAATTATATCCAGTATACAGCATAATATCCGTCATTACTGAAGATATTTGCAACAAACTCAGACTAGTTGTTAACTGTCAAAAGGGGAACTTATACAAGAGGGGCAGGTAACCGTCAAAATATTTTTTACATACTTATGTCCATTCTTCAACGAAGAATTTTCAAAAACTTCGATATTTTATATCTCTTTCATTACTGAAGATATTTACTTCAAACTTGAGCTAGCTGTTAAATATCAAAAGGGGAGGCCATAAAACAGGGGCAGGTAACCATCAGAATATCTAAGAATTTTCACTAAAATGCAACTGTAGCCGAGCATTGGCACCCAATTTCCTAGTCAAGAATTTGCTGAGGTTTCACTTCAAATTTTGTAGTTCTACTCAAACTAGATCTACGTGCACACAGTGCAATTTTCAATCACAGCATTGCAAAACCATCAAAATACATCACTTGCTTGTAAATCTGAGAAACACAATTTTTCAACTCAAATTGCAACACATGTTTCAGTTACTAATATAGAAACAAACAAATGCTTAACTCTTTACCAAATGAAAATATCCTAGACCAGTCCAAATTGAAAGCATTTGCAGATGACAAATGTAGCTTAAAACTTGAAATTTGATTAGGGAAGTGTAAAAAGCATTGTGGGAAAAGGAGAAAATGCTGGTTATGAGCATTTTCTCCTTTTCTCACAATGTTTTCAAAAGGCTTCATGCTCAGGGTAAAAGGTTAAAGGTAGCGATTGTGTGAACCACAATGTTTTCAAACGGCTTCATGCTCAGGGTAAAAGGTTAAAGGTCACAATTGTGTGGCAAAGTGTTAACTTTGCTCTCTATGTATCTACAGGTATCCACACTACTATTCCTGGTGGAGTTACTTCAGTTACTACAACGAGGACTTTTATCGCTACTTTGGCCATCACATGTGGTTTACCATCACAGAAATCATCACTACCTGCATTGTGCTGAATCTCTGTGATATCAGAAATGAGATAATCTCATGGAAAATTCTCGCCATCGTCAGCATCAATGTGATGCATATCCTTGTCGGGGGAATGGATCAGTTTATATCAGATGTGATTTACGGTCAAGGTCGAAGGTTCCATAAAGCCAGGAATATAGGTCAGTGAGATTTACTTGTGGCTTGATGCTTTTCGAAGCAACCCCATGTTTTTACAACCCAGGATACTCTTGAATTGAAAGCATTTGCAGACACTGAAATGATCGTAGCTCAGATGATTGGAAATTATCATAGGAAAAGGAGAAAATGCTAGTTACCTTTTTCCACAGTGGTTTCAAGAGACTTCTGGGCTGTCTTGTTTCAAACTGTAAATACTTGCATTATGCAGTCTAATCCTGGTTTGCACTGTCT
The DNA here is from genome assembly GCA_945859785.2 of Tridacna gigas. Lineage (NCBI taxonomy): Eukaryota > Metazoa > Mollusca > Bivalvia > Cardiida > Cardiidae > Tridacna > Tridacna gigas. The sequence continues at coordinate 46,061,013 of OX244043.2, forward strand.
GCAAGAATTGGAAATGGTATTCTGCAAAGGTGTTTTAGTTGGTAATCACTTAAAGCTTTTTTTTTCTTTTTTTTTTTTTGTTTGAACAATTGCATATATTGAAATAGTTGAATTAGAGATAAATTTTGAGTTTTGTTGTTCTATTACTTTCCAGGTTTGATGATTCCAGATGTTCTACATGTCTGTATTCCATTATGGGAGCTGTATAAATTTGCAAAACGGAAGGACCTCAAAATCAATGAGATTTGTTACAAAGAGGAAATATTTTTGTGTATTCTTTTTGTTTCCATGGGAACATTAGTTGGACGATTATTATAGAGATTCAAAATATTGTGTTTGAAACCTTTTATGAATCTCTAGTCATGGTCGCAGCAGTTTGTCTTGTATAGCAAAAAGAAACAGAATAAGGAAGTGTTCAATTTTTAGCTTGATTGTTTTCAAAGAAAATATTGAGGTATTGTCATAGCCCTGGCATCAACTGCGTTGTCCTCATCTTCGTCATCATTATCTGCATCGTCGCACAAAAACTGACATTTTTTAATATATCTGTTATTACTGAAGATATTTACTTCAAACTCAAACTAGTTGTTAACTATCAAAAGGGGAACCCATAAAACATGGCCAGGTACCCAGCAAAGTATTTGACACAGTTATACCCATTCTTTAACTTAGAATTTTCACTGAAAATCTGTCATCGAGGAAGATATTCACTTAAAGCGTGAACAGTTTGTTAACTGTCAAAAGGGGAAACCAATACAACAAGAACACATAACCATCATAGAATTCTTACACAGTTATGCCCCTTTTTTCAACTTAGAATTTTCACTGAAAGTCAAGCAACCGCAAGCCGGGCGTTGTCACCCGCACACGGTGCTCTTGTTATCGTTGTGAAAGAGCTAACGCTTTACCAGATGCCATAATTTTACTCTTGTCCATATTCAAAGCTGTTGCAGACGACAAACTAAGCATGCCTTGAATGGTGTAATTTCCTTTGAACGAGTAGAAAGTATTGTGAGAAAAGTATGAAATGTTGCTATTTTCTCCTTTTCCCATTATCTTTTCTATAGTAATCTTCCTGAACCCTTAAAGTGCTTTTCACGACTATTGTTGCCATTGCGGCCAGTGTAGATCAAGGTCAGGCTGCACCAAACATGCAGCATGATCTTTGATCTACACTGTCCGCTTTGCTGAAACACCACAGACGAAAGCAACCATGAAATTGCAATTATTTCGGTCATATTTCTAGATTGAACATGTCTGATAGGTTTAATTGGTGCTGGAAGGGTAAAACTTTTAACCCTTTACCACACAATCACGAGTTTTAACGACCCTGTGGAAGAAGGCTTTTGAAAACATTGTGGTAAAAGGAGAAAATGTTGGTCACCAGCATTTTCTCCTTTTAACCACAGTGTTTTCTAACCTTTATGATACAGGTCTCATCATTTTAGCTATATTTAATTTGTCGTCTGCAGAGGCTTTCAATTTGGACCAGTCTAAAAGTTGAATTATAGAGTTGTTTGGTAAAGGGTTAAACACAAACAGGCCATTTCTTGATTGACGTTCACCAACAGACATGAAATTGAAAAAAAAAATTGATAGAAAGATGTTGAATTATGGGATATTAAGGAAAACATTGTGGGAAGGGAGCAATTACATTGTTATGAGCAATATCTCCTTTTCCCAAAATGTTTTCATGAATGGCCAACAGTGGGGGTGTCTCAACACATATCTCTATGGTAATATGTAGACTCTTCACACTTAACCCTCTACCAAACGACAATTTTGGACTCAAAGTTGAAAGCATTTGCAGATAAAAAATCAAATGTGACTCAAATAATGTAATTTTTCTCACATATGGTAGAAATCATAGGAAAATGCTGGTAACCAGCATTTTCTCCTTTTACCACAATATTTTCAAAAGTTTTTTTCCCTCAGTTTCGTTAAAACTAGGGATTATTTGGAAAAGGGTTAAAGAAAACATTGTGAGAAGAGAGCAGTTACTCTGTATGAGCAGTATCTCCTTTTCCCAAAATGTTTTCTTGAATGGCAAGCTTTGGAAGTGTATCACAACACATTATCTATGTAGTAATATGTTGACACTTTCCACTTTCAACCCTTTCCCAAACGACAAATTTTGGACTGGTCCAAATTGAAAGAGTTTGCAGACGACAATTTTGAATTTGATGAAAATGGCAGAAAGTTATCAAAAAGGGTAGAAAACACTGTGGGAAAAGGAGAAATTGCTCATTACGAGCAATTTCTCCTTTTCCCACAGTGTTTTCAAAAGACTTGTACTGCAGACACGTGAAAACCAGGGCTTGTTTGGGAAAGGGTTAATATATTCAGCTTAAGACATTCCAGCATAGGAAAAAATTACTTTTGTTGCTTTTGTTTACATTTTATGGAATATGAAAATAAATGAGCCATATTCTGTGAAAAGAAAATTTAATGCATCTGCAAAAAGTTTCAACCCTGGTCAGCCTTTGCAGTCCGCACAGGCTAACCTGTGTCTGAACTTTTTTCTTTTGATAAATTTTCTACATGTCGAAGGACTATTACACCTCATGATTCAGTTGGATGTTAGACTAAATGCATTTTATGGATCCATAATCATGTGATGACTTACTTGATGTAATGCATCATAGAAATACATTAACCCCATTTTTATAGAGCATGGCTCACACATGTGTGTGTGTGGTGCTTTGTGAAAAGGGGACTTAATGCATCTGCAAAAAGTCTCAACCCAGGTCAGCCTGTGCAGTCCATGCAGGCTGACCTTTGCCTAAACTTTTTGCTTTTGGTCAATTTTTTACGTGTCAAAGGACGATTCAACCTCATGATTCAGTTGGTTGTTAGGAAAAAGTGGCTTTTATGGAATCTGATGGCTTGCTTGCATGGAGATGCATTAAGCCCCTTTTTCACAGACATGGCTCATATGTAAAGGTTTACGGAAAAAATTAACGTTTAACCCTGCTAAATAAAAATACATGTGTATGAAACTTTTTAACCAATAGTAAACACCAGAATATTTCAAAATTCTTCTTGCTGGAAAATTCTCACTATTTTGGACAGTGCAGAGCCAAGATTAGATTGCACATTATGTACAATCTGATCTTGAACTACACTGTCTGCAAAAACACCCTGAGATCCGTTTAGAGACCAAAGCATACTCAGCATGAGTTTCCATTATTAACTCTTTCACCAAATAAGAAAATTGTAGACATTTCCAAATCCAAAGCATTTGTAAACAACAAAATAAATCTGACAAAAGAATTAAACCTTGTTTTCTAGAATAGTGGAAAACATTGTTGGAAAAAGAGAAAACACAGGTTACCAGCATTTTCTCCTTTTTTCACATTGTTTTCAAAAGCCTCCTTATTTCGGGTAGATACATGTAAATAGACCCTAAATTATGTAGTAGAGGATTATAGTGAATTTTGATGTTGACCTTATACCACACAATCCCTTGTTTTAACCACCCTGAGAAAAAAAGCTTTTGAAAACATTTAGGAAAAGGAGAAAATACTGGTGACCAGCATTTTCTCCTTTTCCCACATTGTTTTCAGTCCAATCATGCTTTGAATTGTGACAAGTTTAAAATTTTGTTGTGTGGTAAAGAGTTAAATGATAGCTTCTGAATATTGCCAGTGTTGTGCTTTTTACCTTCACCCCTAACTAAACAATCACGTGATTTAACAATCCTGAGGAAGAACCCTTTTGAAAACATTCTGGGAAAAGACGAAAACTGCTGGTAACCAGCATTTTCTTCTTTTCCCATAATGTTTTCTATCCTTTCAGAGACAAATTTCATCATTTTAGCCCTATTTAATTTGTCGTCTGCACATGCTTTCAGTTTGGAAGTGTCTAAAATTTTGTCGTTTGGTAAAGAGTTAAAAAGAGTACAGAGCACAGATGTGTTGCTTGTACTGGCAGTGAAGACCAAGATCTGACTGCATACTATGGCCAATGTCTTATACAAAACAAGAAATATCTTTAAAAAAGGTAGACGGCGTCAATTTGCCAGCATATAGGCAGGGGCCCTTAGAATAAACATGTCAACATTTTTGACCTATCACAAATTTCTATTTATTCATTTTTATCAGTAGGTCAAAAGACAGCACATTCAGATACGCCCAAAAATCTGCAGAAGAAAATTAAGTGATGTAGTTGTCTCTGCATCCGAGTCTTGGGCCTGTATTCACCAACCATTCTTGAGAATAGTCTTATTCTCCAAGATCTTCAAGTTTTGAAAGTAACACAACTTCTGATTGGCTAAACCAAATGGTTTAGCCAATCAGAAGTTGTGTTACTTTCAAATGTAGAAAATTCTGGAGAGTAAGACTAAGAAAGTTCTTAAGAACGGTTGGTGAATACGGACCCTGATCTGCCTCATTGTGCAAAGATATCTTAGCATCGTTCTGGAAAAAGAGGCATTAATGCATCTCTGTAATGCATTATACCACGCATGTGATCACATAACTTTTGATCCATAAAATCCATTTTGTCTAACAACCAACTGAATAATGAGATAGACTGATCCTTTGACATGCTGAAAATTGACCAATAGAAAAAAAAAACTGACCAAGGTCAGCAGGTATGGACTGTGCATGCTGACCAGAGTCGATACTTTCTTGCAGATGCATTAAACCTCCGTTTAACAGATTGCAGTTTACTTTACAGACTTACTATGTTTAGGACTCCTAAACTTGTACAAACAAAAAAGAACTGAAAGAAAGGATTGATTGAATGTTTGGTCTTTAACATGTTTTGCAACATTAGTTCAGTTATATTGTGGCAGCCAATGCACCAAGCCATGCTTTCCTGGAATTTCATTTTAACAGTACTTGGCACAGTATTCTTCCCAAGCCACTGGCTGCTTTCCCACATAATCATTGTTGAAACCATGATCAGCGGTGAAAGAGGAATGAATCTGTCGCAATGACCATCATCAATCCTCTGAAAGATATTGGCCAAGTTGGAGATTTGAACCAACAACCCACTGTTTAGATCCATGATCAGGCTGCATAACATGTAGTCCATCTTCATTTTAACAACCAACAAAAACATGTAAAGTTACTCTAAATATTCTACAGTTGAAACAAACTCCCGAAATACTGGTACCAGATATCAAGGTTTTCGTGTTAACAAAACAAGAGCACCCCATGCTGTTCCAATGCTCTGCTGCAAATGCTTATAGAAATAGTTTTTTTTTCCTGAAAATTCCATGTCTGGAAAGGGGCATAACTGTGTCAAAAGTATTTTGATGGTTATCTGCCCCTGTTGTATGGGATCCGCTTTTGATAGTTAACAACTAGTTCAAGTTCGAAGTAAATGTCTTCAGTAATGACAGAGGTATTATAAAATGTCAAAAGTTTTTGCATTACGATGACGACGACACACATTTAGACGACAGGGCTATGACAATACCTCAGCTTTTTCTTTGAAACAGCCGAGCTACCTAAACCAATAAGACTCTTATCTATGTTGTCTGAGAAAGCAGCCAAATTTGTACTTGGCGCTCCACAGGCAAAGCGTTCATGCCAGTAGGAAATATTTCTAAAATCCAACATTCTGAAAGCCAGTGATGCGATACATCTCAGTTTTTAGAGTACACAATAACTCAGACATCTTCAATATAGAAATAAGATCCAAATAATTTTATTTTCACAGTTACATTTGTTTATTGTTTTTTTTCGGCAAAGCGGTCAGTGTAGCTTGCAGATCAGACTGAAGGTTTTGTGCAGTCCAATCTTGATCAAATAAGACAAGTCTAAATTTTGTAGTCTGTTAATGTCTTAACCATGATTACACCTTTCACAACTGTCATTGTAGATGAAGATCAGACTGCAAAAAATGTGGTCTGATTTTTGACCTAAACTGACCCATTTTATTTGACAATCTGGACAAAAGTAACCTTGAAATTGCACTCATTTGGGCTATACTCTGAGAATGTCTGTTGGGTTTATCTTTTTACCAGATGACAAAATTTTAGCCTTGTCCAAATTGGAACCATTTGCAGACAACAATTTCAATATGGCTCAAACAGTGCAATTTTTCTTTGATGGGGTAGAAAACATTGTGAGAAAAGGAGAAAATGCTGGTTACCAGCATTTTCTCCTTTTCCTACGTTTTCAAAAGACTCCTTTCACAGCGTTGTTAAAAGTCGGGTTTGTGTAGTAAAGGTTTATTCTGGCACTCTAAAGGTCAACTCTCTACTACAATACAAAATTTTAGACCAGTCCAAATTGAAAGTGTTTGCACATGACAAATAAAACTGGGCACAAATGACAGTATCCGTCTTTGAGATCGTTGAAAACCTTGTGGGAAAAGAAGTAAAAAGGCTAGTTACCAGTACTTTCTTCTTTACCCACAATGTTTTCAAAAGCATTTCTACTTCAGGGTCGTTAAAACTTGGGATTGCATGGTAAAGATTAATACTTTTAACTCTTTACCAGACCACAAATTTTGGATTCAACCAAATTCAAAGGATTTGCAGACAAAGTAAATGTGGCTAAAAAGCTGACTCCTGACTTTGATATGGTAGAAAACATTATGGGAAAAGGGGGAAATGCTGGTTGCCAGCATTTCCTCCATTTTCCACACTGTTTTCAAAAGCCTCCTTCCTGATGGTCATTAAAACTCAGGATGGTGTGATAAAGGGTTAACTCTAGAAGCGCCAAATTGCCAAAAATGGACATTCTTTTTCCCATTGTCAATCAATTATCTAACTATCTGGCAAAATCTTACCTTAAAAGGTAACATGCCCCTGGAATATTTTGCTAGCATTTCTGCAACGGAAAAAGACACTTGATAATACTTAAATATGATATAAAAAAATTATTATTTCATAAAGCAAGGTAATGTAATTTAATAATTAATAATAATACATTTCATGAGGCAAGATTTGCAGAAACAACACCATAGTAAATGTGTCACCAGTCACATTTTCCCACATTTTTTGACGATGCTGGTTACCAGCATTTTCTTCTCTTCCTACAATGTTTTCAAAAAGGTTTGAAAAATATATGATTTCTTTACTCTGTGCCAATTTTAGACTTTTCCAAATTGAAAGCATTTGCAGAAAGCCAGGAAACACATGTATAGGTGCACTGACCACCATGATATGACCTAATACGACCTAAGTTGTTTAAACAGAATTAAACTCCAATACAAACAAACCTAATCCATCTGCAAAAGGTATCGACCCAGGTCAGCCTGCGTATTCGGTCAACCTGGCCTGGGCTAAAACTTTTCACTACTGTTCAATTTTTTGCATGTCACAGGACCAGTCTACCTCATGATTCAGTCAGTTGTAAGACACAGTGGATTTTATACATCGATAATTATGTCATGTCTTGCTTGATAAAATGCATCACGGAGATGCATTAAGCCCCCTTTTAACAAAGCATGGCTCAATTTTGAGTGATGAAAACGTACAAAGAAAATGACGGTAAACAAGTACGATTTATAATAAGTCTCTATTTCTAATAGAAGTTTTGATCTCTTTTTAAAAGGGTTCTAAAAAAAATTTCACAACGACTTGATGTCTGTTTCTCTTGAAACTGCTACTATATTACACGAGAACCATCTTTTTGTTGGGTACACATTTTTCCAAGTTTCTTGGAATAAAGAACCCTTAGATCATCATAGTATGGACACCTTAAAAGAAAAATTGGCCCTTAATCGCAGACATTTTGTAGGAGACATGAATCACTTAAGCAATACTTTTAAATGAGCCATGCTCTGTGAAAAACGGGGCTTAATGAATCTCCTTGATGCATGATACATGATACTAAGTAAGCCATCACATAATCATTAACTAATAACAGCTACTTTTTTTTTAACAACCAACTGATTTATGAGACAGAATGGTCCTTTGACGCCAGAAACTTGAACAATAGGGAAAAGTTTCAGCCCAGGCTGACGTGGATCGATACTTTTCACAGATACATTACGCCCCCTTTTTACAGAGCATGGCTCAAGGAATGTTTTCATGTCCGTCTTTTTCTACATTTAGGATTCATGCACCTCCCACTGCTAAATATTGCTTCGGTGATGTTTATGTAGGAAAGCAGCGTGTGGCTTGGATTAAAGTACTGGTTAACCCATTACCAGACAATTACGGGTTTTACCGACCCCAAAGAAATAGCCTTTTGAAAACACTGCGGGAACCAGAATTAAATTGTCGTCTGCATATGCTTTCAATTTGGATTAGTCTAAACTGTCGTCGTTTGGTAAAGACTTAAGGAAACTTGAAGGAAACTTGAGAAAAGGATTAATAGTATGAAGACCTACTAGCATAAAGCAACCATTTAACCCTTTCCCAAACAAGCCCTGGTTTTCACGTGTCTGCAGTGCAAGTCTTTTGAAAACACTGTGGGAAAAGGAGAAATTGCTCGTAACGAGCAATTTCTCCTTTTCCCACAGTGTTTTCTACCCTTTTTGAGACCTTTCTGTCATTTTCATCAAATTTAAAATTGTCGTCTGCAAACTCTTTCAATTTGGACCAGTCCAAAATTTGTTGTTTGGGAAAGGGTTAAATAATGAATTATGTGCCATTGAGCAGTGCAGCTTTGAGATTTACGTGTACCAGTACTTTCCACAACTTTCTTTCCAAGCCACTGGATCCATTCCTTTCATAGATATTCTCGAAACAATATTCAGTAATAAGACGAAACTGAATCCAAGCAATGACTATCTTCAGTCCTGTGAAAGACTTTGGCCAAGCTGGATTGGATTTCACATCCCTTTGTATTTCAATAACAGTTTATTATCCACTGAGCTTATGGGCTTGACAATGGTTAAATGGTCACATTGTCACAGGGAGGGAAGGTGGGGGAAATGAATATAAAAATAACTTACATCACTGGATCTGTGTGCAACGTTCTATGGTACAGAGAGGTGTATTCCCGTGAAAGCTTCATCAAGGTTTCTCTTACCTCACCTGTTCCTTACCTGCAGGTCATGACTGTGCTATAAAACGACAGCGAGAGAGACAAACAGAGGTACACAGGATAATATGATATTCCTTGATCTATGCGCAAAATGTAATGGTATGCAATTTTTCCACAACTTTACACAGCTATGTCTTAGGGTATTCTGTTCTTCTCCTTCTAGGTCCCTGAAACCAGTACTTTTCACATCATTGTCCCCGGGACACTGGCTGCTTTCCTACATTAGCATCACCTAAAAAATTATCAGGAGTGAGAGGGGCGTCAATCATGTTGCAAGAAATAACTTTCATCAGCCCAATGTTACACTTTAGCAAAGTTTCAATTTCATCACAAAACCCGTTTGATTCTAAGCTGTGCATGTTACTAAGCTTCTGAGCCGGGCAATCGGTTAAATGGTTACATTGTTACAGAGACTGAGGGAAAGGGGGTAAAATAAAACGCCTTACTTGACTGGATCTGTGAGCAACAGTCTTTGGTACAAACAGTTTTATTCACTCGGTTGTTTCATCCGGGTATCTCTTCCATCAACTGTTACTTACCTTTGGGACCTTATCCTGCTAAAATTTAACAGACAGAGAGACAGATAGAATAACAGAGATGAATCGAATAATATGATATGCTCTATCACCAACACTCAGTGGTAAATAAATTCCCATGGTAAGTTTTTACAGATAGGTGTTTAAGCAATAGGCCTTTTTTTTCTTATACCATTACTTTTCACAACTCTTTCTCCAAACCACTGGCTGCTTTCCTACATAAATATCACAAAAACAATCTTCTGTAGTCGGACAAGGATGAATGCTGTTACTACCAATGGTTATCTTCATTCTTGTGAGAAATTTGGCCAATCTGGAATTCATCCTTAAGCCATTTGGGTTGGAAACTGTGTAGGTTAATGACTGAGCTTCTGTCTTTGGCAAGAGGTTAATAGTCAAAGTGTCACATGCAGGCAGGGAGGCAGGGGATGAATATAAAATTTAACTTACATGACTGGATCTGTGAGCAGCAATCCCTGGAACAGACAGGTGTATTCTCTTGATAGCTTTATCCAGGTATCTCTTCCATCACCTGTTACTTACCTTAGGGACTTGACTCTGCTGAAAAAATAACATAACGAAACAGAGAGAGAGGCATAAAATATTCCAATGATAGTTTTATACAGGTAGATCTGCAAGCAAGTGTTCTTTTCCCTCACATTTCATTGTACCAGTAATTTCGAAGCCACTGGCTGCTTTTCTACATAAATATTATTGAAACATTTTTCTGCATTGAGTAAGAAATGAATCCAAGCAATAACTATCTTATATCCTATGACATTCCTTGATCTATGAACAACATTCAATGGTACACAATTTTTGCATGCTAGCTTAAGACTGGTATGTCGTTAAGTAATTGGTTCTTCTCCTTGTAAGTTTCTTATACAAGTACTTTTCATAACATTTTCTCCAAGCCACTGGCTGCTTTCCTACATAAACATCTCTAAAACCATGTTCAGCATTGACAGAGCTGTGAATCCTGTTTCAAGCAATGACTATCATCAGTCCATCCATCAAACAACCTTTTCCATTCTAAGCTGTGCATATTACTAAGCTTCTGAGCTGGGCAATCGGTTAAAAGGCTATATTGTTATAGGGATTGAGGGAGAGGAGGTAAAATGAAATGCCTTACTTGACTGGATCTGTGAGCAAAAATCTATGGCACAAACAGGTGTATTCCCTTGATAGCTTTATCCAGGTATCTCTTCCATCACCTGTTACTTACCTTTGGGACCTTATCCTGCTTAAATTTAACAGACAGAAAGACGGACAGAATAACAGAGATGAATCGAATAATATCATGATAAGCTCTATCAGCAACACTCAGTGGTAAATAATTTCCCATGGTAAGTTTTTGCAGGTAGGGGTTTAGGGAATAGGCCCCTTTTTTCTTATACTATTACTTTTCACAACTCTTTCTCCAAACCACTGGCTGCTTTCCTACATAAATATTATTGAAACATTTTTTCTGCAGTGAGTAAGAAATGAATCCAAGCAATGGCTATCTTCAATCCTATGACATTCCTTGATATATGATCAACATTCAATGGTACACAATTTTTGCATGCTAGCTTAAGACTGGTATGTCTTCAAGCAATTGCTTCTTCTCCTTGTAAGTCTCTTATACCAGTACTTTTCATAACATTTTCTCCAAGCCACTGGCTGCTTTCCTACATGACATCTCTAAAACCATGTTCAGCATTGAGAGAGCTGTGAATCCTGTTTCAAGCAATGACTATCATCAGCCCATCCATCAAACAACCTTTTCCATTCTAAGCTGTGCATATTACTAAGCTTCTGAGCTGGGCAATCGGTTAAACGGCTATATAGTTATAGGGATTGAGGGAGAGGAGGTAAAATGAAATGCCTTACTTGACTGGATCTGTGAGCAAAAGTCTATGGCACAAACAGGTGTATTACCTTGATAGCTTTATCCAGGTATCTCTTCCATCACCTGTTACTTACCTTAGGGACTTGATTCTGCTGAAAAAATGGCATAAAGAAACAGAGAGATGGAGAGACAGAGAGAGAGAAAGAGAGAGGTATGCAATATTCCAATAATAGTTTTATACAGGTAGATCTGCAAGCAAGTGTCCTTTTCCCTCACATTTAATTACACCAGTACTTTGCACAGCATTCTTTCAAAGCCACTAGCTGCTTTCCTACATAAATATTATTTAAACATTTTTCTGCATTGAGTAAGAAATGAATCCAAGCAATGACTATCTTCAATCCTATGAGATCCCTTGATCTACGAACAACATTCAATGGTACACAATTTTTGCATGCTAGCTTTAGACTGGTATCTCTTCTAGTATTTTTTTCTTCTCCTTGTAGGTCTCTTATACCAGTACTTTTCACTGCCTCCTTTCCTACATAAACATCTCTAAAACCATGTTCAGCATTGAGAGAGCTGTGAATCCTGTTTCAAGCAATGACTATCATCAGTCCATCCATCAAACGACCCTTTCCATTCTAAGCTGTGCATGTTACTAAGCTTCTGAGCTGGGCAATCGATTAAAACGCTATCTTGTTATAGGGATTGAGGGAGAGGAGGTAAAATGAAATGCCTTACTTGACTGGATCTGTGAGCAAAAATCTATGGCACAAACAGGTGTATTCCCTTGATAGCTTTATCCAGGTATCTCTTCCATCACCTGTTACTTACCTTTGGGACCTTATCCTGCTTAAATTTAACAGACAGAAAGACGGACAGAATAACAGAGATGAATCGAATAATATCATGATATGCTCTATCAGCAACATGCGGTGGTAAATAATTTCCCATGGTAAGTTTTTGCAGGTAGGGGTTTAAGGAACAGGCCTTGTTTTCTTATACTATTATTTTTCACAACTCTTTCTCCAAACCACTGGCTGCTTTCCTACATAAATATCACGAAAACAATCTTCTGTAGTCGGACAAGGATGAATGCTGTTAAACGCAATGGTTATCTTCAGTCCTCTGAGAAATTTAGCCAATCTGGAATTCGTCCTTCAGCCATTTGGGTTGTAAATGACTGAGCTTCTAGCCTTCGCAAGAGGTAAATAGTCCAACTGTCACAGGCAGGCAGGCAGGCAGGGGATGAATATAAAATTTAACTTACATGACTGGATCTCTGAGCAGCAATCCCTGGAACAGACAGGTGTATTCCCTTGATAGCTTTATCCAGGTATCTCTTCCTTCACCTGTTACTTACCTTAGAGACTTGACTCTGCTGAAAAAATGACATAAAGGAACAGAGAGATAGAGAGAGAGAGACAGATAGAGAGGCATAAAATATTCCAATGATAGTTTTATACAGGTACATCTGCAAGCAAGTGTTCTTTTCCCTCACATTTCATTATACCAGTACTTTCCACAACATTCTTTCAAAGCCACTGGCTGCTTTCCTACATAAATATTATTGAAGCATTTTTCTGCAGTGGGTAAGAAATGAATCCAAACAATGACTATCTTATGGACTTCGCAAGGGGTTAATAGTAAAATTGTCAATGGCAGGCAGGGCGGCAGGGTATGAATATAATATTTAACACACATGACTGGACCTGGGAGCAGCAATCCCTTCAACAGACAGTTTTATTCCCTTGATAGCTTTATCCAGGTATCTCTGCCATCACCTGTTACTTACCTTAGGGACTTCATTCTGCTGAAAAAATGACATAAAGGAACAGAGAGAGAGAGAGAGAAACACATACACACACACAGGCATAAAGTATTCCAATGATAGTTTTATACAGGTACATCTGCAAGCAAGTGTTCTTTTCCCTCACATTTCATTATACCAGTACTTTCCACAACATTCTTTCAAAGCCACTGGCTGCTTTCCTACATAAATATTACTGAAACATTTTTCTGCAGTGGGTAAGAAATGAATCCAAGCAATGACTATCTTCTTGACTTTGCAAGAGGTTAATAGGCAAAGTGTCACAGGCAGGCAGGGAGGCAGGGGATGAATATAAAATTTAACTTACATGACTGGATCTGTGAGCAGCAATCCCTGGAACAGACAGGTGTATTCTCTTGATAGCTTTATCCAGGTATCTCTACCATCACCTGTTACGTACCTTAAGGACTTGACTCTGCAGAAAAAATGACATAAAGAAACAGAGAGAGACGGAGAGAAAGAGAGAGAAGGAGAGAGGTATGCAATATTCCAATAATAGTTTTATACAGGTAGATCTGCAAGCAAGTGTCCTTTTCCCTCACATTTAATTATACCGGTACTTTGCACAACATTCTTTCAAAGCCACAGGCTGCTTTCCTACATAAATATTATTGAAACATTTTTCTGTACTGAAACAGAAATTAATCCAAGCAATGACTGTCTTCAATCCTATGACATCCCTTGATCTATGAACAACATTCAATGTTACACAATTTTTGCACGCTAGCTTTAGACTGGTATACCTTCAAGTAATTTGTTCTTCTCCTTGTAGGTCTCTTATACCAGTACTTTTCACTGCCTCCTTTCCTACATAAACATCTCTAAAACCATGTTCAGCATTGAGAGAGCTGTGAATCCTGTTTCAAGCAAAGACTGTCATCAGTCCATCCATCAAACAACCCTTTCCATTCTAAGCTGTGCATGTTACTAAGCTTCTGAGCTGGGCAATCGGTTAAATGGTTATATTGTTACAGGGATTGAGGGAGAGGGAGTGAAATAAAATCCCTTACTTGACTGGATCTGTGAGCAAAAATCTATGGCATAAACAGGTGTATTCCCTTGATAGCTTTATCCAGGTATCTCTTCCATCACCTGTTACTTACCTTTGGGACCTTATCCTGCTTAAATTTAACAGACAGAAAGACGGACAGAATAACAGAGATGAATCGAATAATATCATGATAAGCTCTATCAGCAACACTCAGTGGTAAATAATTTCCCATGGTAAGTTTTTGCAGGTAGGGGTTTAGGGAATAGGCCCTTTTTTCTTATACTATTACTTTTCACAACTCTTTCTCCAAACCACTGGCTGCTTTCCTACATAAATATTATTGAAACATTTTTTCTGCAGTGAGTAAGAAATGAATCCAAGCAATGGCTATCTTCAATCCTATGACATTCCTTGATATATGATCAACATTCAATGGTACACAATTTTTGCATGCTAGCTTAAGACTGGTATGTCTTCAAGCAATTGCTTCTTCTCCTTGTAAGTCTCTTATACCAGTACTTTTCATAACATTTTCTCCAAGCCACTGGCTGCTTTCCTACATGACATCTCTAAAACCATGTTCAGCATTGAGAGAGCTGTGAATCCTGTTTCAAGCAATGACTATCATCAGCCCATCCATCAAACAACCTTTTCCATTCTAAGCTGTGCATATTACTTAGCTTCTGAGCTGGGCAATCGGTTAAAAGGCTATATTGTTATAGGGATTGAGGGAGAGGGGGTAAAATGAAATGCCTTACTTGACTGGATCTGTGAGCAAAAATCTATGGCACAAACAGGTGTATTCCCTTGATAGCTTTATCCAGGTATCTCTTCCATCACCTGTTACTTACCTTGAGGCACTTGACTCTGCTGAAAAAAATGACATAGAGAAAGAGAGAGAGACAGGGAAAGAGTGACAGAAAGAGTGAGTGAGAGTGGTATACAGTATTTCAATGCTAGTTTTATACAGGTAGATCTGCAAGCAAATGTCCTTTTCCCTCACATTTCATTATACCAGTACTTTGCATAACATTCTTTCAAATCCACTGGCTGCTTTCCTACATAAATATTATTTAAACATTTTTCTGCATTGAGTAAGAAATGAATCCAAGCAATGACTATCTTCAATCCTATGAGATCCCTTCATCTATGAACAACATTCAATGGTACACAATTTTTGCATGCTAGCTTTAGACTGGTATCTCTTCTAGTAATTTGTTCTTCTCCTTGTAGGTCTCTTATACCAGTACTTTTCACTGCCTCCTTTCCTACATAAACATCTCTAAAACCATGTTCAGCATTGAGAGAGCTGTGAATCCTGTTTCAAGCAATGACTATCATCAGTCCATCCATCAAACGACCCTTTCCATTCTAAGCTGTGCATGTTACTAAGCTTCTGAGCTGGGCAATCGATTAAAAGGCTATTTTGTTATAGGGATTGAGGGAGAGGGGGTAAAATGAAATGCCTTACTTGACTGGATCTGTGAGCAAAAATCTATGGCACAAACAGGTGTATTCCCTTGATAGCTTTATCCAGGTATCTCTTCCATCACCTGTTACTTACCTTTGGGACCTTATCCTGCTAAAATTTAACAGACAGAAAGACGGACAGAATAACAGAGATGAATCGAATAATATCATCATATGCTCTATCAGCAACACGCGGTGGTAAATAATTTCCCATGGTAAGTTTTTGCAGGTAGGGGTTTAAGGAATAGGCCCTTTTTTCTTATACTATTACTTTTCACAACTCTTTCTCCAAACCACTGGCTGCTTTCCTACATAAATATCACGAAAACAATCTTCTGTAGTCGGACAAGGATGAATGCTGTTACACGCAATGGTTATCTTCAGTCCTGTGAGAAATTTGGCCAATCTGGAGTTCGTCCTTCAGCCATTTGGGTTGGAAACTGTGTAGGTTAACGACTGAGCTTCTGGACTTCGCAAGAGGTTCGTACTCAAACTGTCACAGGCAGGCAGGGAGGCAGGGGATGAATATAAAATTTAACTTACATGACTGGATCTCTGAGCAGCAATCCCTAGAACAGACAGTTGTATTCCCTTGATAGCTTTATCCAGGTAAGTCTTCCATCACCTGTTACTTACCTTAGGGACTTGACTCTGCTGAAAAAATGAAATAAAGAAACAGAGAGCCGGAGAGAGAGAGAAAGACAAAGAGAGAGGTATGCAATATTCCAATAATAGTTTTATACAGGTAGATCTCAAAGGAAGTGTCCCTTTCCCTCACATTTAATTATACCAGTACTTTGCACAACATTCTTTCAAAGCCACTGGCTGCTTTCCTACATAAATATTAACACATTTTTCTGCATTGAGTAAGAAATGAATCCAAGCAATGACTATATTCAATCCTATGACATCCCTTCATCTATGAACAACATTCAGTGGTACACAATTTCTGCATGCTACCTTCAGATTGGTATATCTTCAAGTAATTTGTTCTTCTCCTTGTAGGTCTCTTATACCAGTACTTTTCATTGGCTCCTTTCCTACATAAACATCTCTAAAACCATGTTCAGCATTGAGAGAGCTGTGAATCCTGTTTCAAGCAATGACTATCATCAGTCCATCTTTCAAACAACCCTTTCCATTCTAAGCTGTGAATGTTACTAAGCTTCTGAGCTGGGCAATCGGTTAAGAGGCTATATAGTTATAGGGATTGAGGGAGAGGGGGTAAAATGAAATGCCTTACTTGACTGGATCTGTGAGCAAAAATCTATGGCACAAACAGGTGTATTCCCTTGATAGCTTTATCCAGGTATCTCTTCCATCACCTGTTATTTACCTTTGGGACCTTATCCTGCTTAAATTTAACAGACAGAAAGACGGACAGAATAACAGAGATGAATCGAATAATATCATAATATGCTCTATCAGCAACACTCAGTGGTAAATAATTTCCCTTGGTAAGTTTTTGCAGGTAGGGGTTTAAGGAATAGGCCCTTTTTTCTTATACTATTACTTTTCACAACTCTTTCTCCAAACCACTGGCTGCTTTCCTACATAAATATCACAAAAACAATCTTCTGTAGTCGGACAAGGATGAATGCTGTTACACGCAATGGTTATCTTCAGTCCTGTGAGAAATTTGGCCAATCTGGAATTCGTCCTTCAGCCATTTGGGTTGGAAACTGTGTACGTTAATGACTGAGCTTCTGGCCTTGGCAAGAGGTTAATAATCAAAGGGTCACAGGCAGGCAGGGAGGCAGGGGATGAAAATAAAATTTAACATACATGACTGGATCTCTGAGCAGCAATCCCTGGAACAGACAGGCGTATTCCCTTGATAGCTTTATCCAGGTATCTCTTCCATCACCTGTTACTTACCTTAGGGACTTGATTCTGCTGGAAAAATGAGATAAAGGAACAGAGAGACAGAGAGAGAGACAGAGAGAGAGGCATAAAACATTCCAATGATAGTTTTATACAGGTACATCTGCAAGCAAGTGTTCTTTTCCCTCACATTTCATTATACCAGTACTTTTCACAACATTCTTTCAAAGCCACTGGCTGCTTTCCTACATAAATATTATTCAAACATTTTTCTGCAGTGGGTAAGAAATGTATCCAAGCAATGACTATCTTATGGACTTCGCAAGGGGTTAATAATCAAAGTCTCACAGGCAGGCAGGGCGGGAGGGGATGAATATAAAATTTAACACACATGACTGGATCTGTGAGCAGCAATCCCTGGAACAGACATTTGTATTCCCTTGATGGCTTTATCCAGGTATCTCTTCCATCACCTGTTACTTACCTTAGGGACTTGATTCTGCTGAAAAAATGACATAAAGGAACAGACAGAGAGAGAGAGAGAGAGAGAGAGAGACAAACAGAGAGAGGCATAAAATATTCCAATGATAGTTTTATACAGGTACATCTGCAAGCAAGTGTTCTTTTCCCTCACATTTCATTATACCAGTACTTTCCACAACATTCTTTCAAAGCCACTGGCTGCTTTCCTACATAAATATTATTCAAACATTTTTCTACAGTGGGTAAGAAATGAATCCAAGCAATGACTATCTTATGGACTTTGCAAGAGGTTTATAGGCAAAGTGTCACAGGCAGGCAGGGAGGCAGGGGATGAATATGAAATTTAACTTACATGACTGGATCTCTGACCAGCAATCCCTGGAACAGACAGGTGTATTCCCTTGATCGCTTTATCCAGGTATCTCTTCCATCACCTGTTACTTACCTTAGGGACTTGACTCTGCTGAAAAAATGACATTAAGAAACAGAGGGAGGGAGAGAGAGAGAGAGAGAGAGCGGTATGCAATATTCCAATAATAGTTTTATACAGGTAGATCTGCAAGCAAGTGTCCTTTTCCCTCACATTTAATTATACCAGTACTTTGCACTACATTCTTTCAAAGCCACTGCCTGCTTTCCTACATAAATATTATTGAAACATTTTTTCTGCAGTGAGTAAGAAATGAATCCAAGCAATGACTATCTTCAATCCTATGACATTCCTTGATCTATGAACAACATTCAATGGTACACAATTTTTGCATGCTAGCTTTAGACTGGTATGTCTTCCAGCAATTGGTTCTTCTCCTTCTAAGTCTCTTTTACCACTATTTTTCATAACATTTTCTCCAAGCCACTGGCTGCTTTCCTACATGACATCTTTAAAACCATGTTCAGCATTGAGAGAGGTGTGAATCCTGTTTCAAGCAATGACTATCATCAGTCCATCCATCAAACAACCTTTTCCATTCTAAGCAGTTCATGTTACTAAGCTTCTGAGCTCGGCAATCGGTTAAAAGGCTATATTGTTATAGGGATTGAGGGAGAGGGAGTAAAATGAAATGCCTTACTTGACTGGATCTGTGAGCAAAAATTTATGGCACAAACTGGTGTATTACCTTGATAGCTTTATCCAGGTATCTCTTCCATCACCTGTTACTTACCTTAGGGACTTTATTCTGCTGAAAAAATGACATAACGAAACAGAGACAGAGAGAGAGAGAGAGGCATAAAATATTCCAATGATAGTTTTATACAGGTACATCTGCAAGCAAGTGTTCTTTTCCCTCACATTTCATCATACCAGTACTTTGCACAACATTCTTTCAAAGCCACTGGCTGCTTTCCTACATAAATATTATTGAAACATTTTTCTGCAGTAAGAAATGAATCCAAGCAATGACTATCTTATGGACTTCGCAAGGGGTTGATAGTCAAAGTGTCAATGGCAGGCAGGGAGGCATGGGATGAATATAAAATTTAACACACATGACTGGATCTGTGAGCAGCAATCCCTGGAACAGACATTTGTATTCCCTTGATGGCTTTATCCAGGTATCTCTTCCATCACCTGTTACTTACCTTAGGGACTTGATTCTGCTGAAAAAATGACATAAAGGAAGAGAGAGAGAGAGAGAGAGAGAGAGAGAGACAAACAGAGAGAGGCATAAAATATTCCAATGATAGTTTTATACAGGTACATCTGCAAGCAAGTGTTCTTTTCCCTCACATTAAATTATACCAGTACTTTGTACTACATTCTTTCAAAGCCACTGGCTGCTTTCCTACATAAATATTATTCAAACATTTTTCTGCAGTGGGTAAGAAATGAATCCAACCAATGACTATCATCTGGACTTTGCAAGAGGTTAATAGGCAAAGTGTCACAGACAGGCAGGGAGGCAGGGGATGAATATAAAATTTAACTTACATGACTGGATCTCTGAGCAGCAATCCCTGAAACAGACAGGTGTATTCCCTTGATCGCTTTATCCAGGTATCTCTTCCATCACCTGTTACTTACCTTAGCGACTTGACTCTGCTGAAAAAATGACATTAAGAAAGAGAGAGAGAGAGAGAGAGGGAGAGAGAGAGAGCGGTATGCAATATTCCAATAATAGTTTTATACAGGTAGATCTGCAAGCAAGTGTCCTTTTCCCTCACATTTAATTATACCAGTACTTTGTACTACATTCTTTCAAAGCCACTGGCTGCTTTCCTACATAAATATTATTGAAACATTTTTTCTGCAGTGAGTAAGAAATGAATCCTATGACATTCCTTGATCTATGAACAACATTCAATGGTACACAATTTTTGCATGCTAGCTTTAGACTGGCATGTTCTCAAGCAAGTGGTTCTTCTCCTTCTAAGTCTCTTTTACCACTACTTTTCATAACATTTTCTCCAAGCTACTGTCTGCTTTCTATACATGACATCTTTAAAACCATGTTCAGCATTGAGAGAGGTGTGAATCCTGTTTCAAGCAATGACTATCATCAGTCCATCCATCAAACAACCTTTTCCATTCTAAACAGTTCATGTTACTAAGCTTCTGAGCTCGGCAATCGGTTAAAAGGCTATATTGTTATAGGGATTGAGGGAGAGGGGGTAAAATGAAATGCCTTACTTGACTGGATCTGTGAGCAAAAATCTATGGCACAAACAGGTGTATTCCCTTGATAGCTTTATCCAGGTATCTCTTCCATCATCTGTTACTTACCTTAGGGACTTTATTCTGCTGAATAAATCACATAACGAAACACAGAGAGAAAGAGAGAGAGAGAGACAGAGAGAGGCATAAAATATTCCAATGATAGTTTTATACAGGTACATCTGCAAGGAAGTGTTCTTTTCCCTAACATTTCATTATACCAGTACTTTTCACAACATTCTTTCAAAGCCACTGGCTGCTTTGCTACATAAATATTATTCAAACATTTTTCTGCAGTGGGTGAGAAGTGAATCCAAGCAATGACTATCTTCTGGACTTTGCAAGAGGTTACTAGGCAAAGTGTCACAGGCAGGCAGGGAGACAGGGGATGAATATAAAATTTAACTTACATGACTGGATCTCTGAGCAGCAATCCCTGCAACAGACAGGTGTATTCCCTTGATAGCTTTATCCAGGTATCTCTTCCTTCACCTGTTACTTACCTTAGGGACTTGATTCTGCTGAAAAAAATGACATAAAGGAACAGAGAGAGAGAGAGACACATACGCAGAGAGAGGCATAAAATATTCCAATGATAGTTTTATACAGGTACATCTGCAAGCAAGTGTTCTTTTCCCTCACATTTCATTATACCAGTACTTTCCACAACATTCTTTCAAAGCCACTGGCTGCTTTCCTACATAAATAATATTCAAACATTTTTCTGCAGTGGGTAAGAAATGAATCCAACCAATGACTATCTTATGGACTTTGCAAGAGGTTAATAGGCAAAGTGTCACAGGCAGGCAGGGAGGCAGGGGATGAATATAAAATTTAACTTACATGACTGGATCTCTGACCAGCAATCCCTGGAACAGACAGGTGTATTCCCTTGATCGCTTTATCCAGGTATCTCTTCCATCACCTGTTACTTACCTTAGGGACTTGACTCTGCTGAAAAAATGACATTAAGAAACAGAGGGAGGGAGAGAGAGAGAGAGAGAGAGCGGTATGCAATATTCCAATAATAGTTTTATACAGGTAGATCTGCAAGCAAGTGTCCTTTTCCATCACATTTAATTATACAAGTACTTTGCACTACATTCTTTCAAAGCCACTGCCTGCTTTCCTACATAAATATTATTGAAACATTTTTTCTGCAGTGAGTAAGAAATGAATACAGGCAATGACTATCTTCAATCCTATGACATTCCTTGATCTATGAACAACATTCAATGGTACACAATTTTTGCATGCTAGCTTTAGACTGGTATGTCTTCAAGCAAGTGGTTCTTCTCCTTCTAAGTCTCTTTTACCACTACTTTTCATAACATTTTCTCCAAGCCACTGGCTGCTTTCCTACATGACATCTTTAAAACCATGTTCAGCATTTAGAGGGGTGTGAATCCTGTTTCAAGCAATGACTATCATCAGTCCATCCATCAAACAACCTTTTCCATTCTAAGCAGTTCATGTTACTAAGCTTCTGAGCTCGGCAATCGGTTAAAAGGCTATATTGTTATAGGGATTGAGGGAGAGGGGGTAAAATGAAATGCCTTACTTGACTGGATCTGTGAGCAAAAATCTATGGCACAAACAGGTGTATTCCCTTGATGGCTTTATCCAGGTATCTCTTCCATCACCTGTTACTTACCTTGAGGCACTTGACTCTGCTGAAAAAATGACATGAAGAAAGAGAGAGAGACAGAGAGAAAGAGTGACAGAAAGAGTGAGTGAGAGTGGTATACAGTATTTCAATGCTAGTTTTATACAGGTAGATCTGCAAGCAAATGTCCTTTTCACTTGCCATTCATTATACCAGTACTTTGCACAACATTCTTTCAAAGCCACTGGCTACTTTCCTACATAAATATTATTAACACATTTTTCTGCATTGAGTAAGAAATGAATCCAAGCAATGACTATCTTCAATCCTATGACATCCCTTGATCTATGAACAACATTCAATGGTACACGATTTTTGCATGCTACCTTTAGACTGGTATATCTTCAAGTAATTTGTTCTTCTCCTTGTAGGTCTCTTATACCAGTACTTTTCATTGGCTCCTTTCCTACATAAACATCTCTAAAAACCATGTTCAGCATTGAGAGAGCTGTGAATCCTGTTTCAAGCAATGACTATCATCAGTCCATCCATCAAACGACCCTTTCCATTCTATGCTGCGCATGTTACTAAGCTTCTGAGCTCGGCAATCGGTTAAAAGGCCATATTGTTATAGGGATTGAGGGAGAGGGGGTAAAATGTAATGCCTTACTTGACTGGATCTGTGAGCAAAAATTTATGGCACAAACAGGTGTATTCCCTTGATAGCTTTATCCAGGTATCTCTTCCATCACCTGTTACTTACCTTTGGGACCTTATCCTGCTTAAATTTAACACACAGAAAGACGGACAGAATAACAGAGATGAATCGAATAATATCATGATATGCTCTATCAGCAACACTCAGTTGTAAATAATTTCCCATGGTAAGTTTTTGCAGGTAGGGGTTTAAGGAATAGGCCCTTTTTTCTTATACTATTACTTTTCACAACTCTTCCTCCAAACCACTGGCTGCTTTCCTACATAAATATCACAAAAACAATCTTCTGTAGTCGAACAAGGATGAATGCTGTTACACGCAATGGTTATCTTCAGTCCTGTGAGAAATTTGCCCAATCTAGAATTCGTCCTTCAGCCATTTGGGTTGGAAACTGTGTAGGTTAATGACTGAGCTTCTGGCCTTGGCAATAGGGTAATAGTCAAAGTGTCACGGGCAGGCAGGGAGGCAGGGGATGAATATAAAATTTAACATACATGACTGGATCTCTGAGCGGCAATCCCTGGAAGAGAAAGGTGTATTCCCTTGATAGCTTTATCCAGGTATCTCTTCCATCACCTGTTACTTACATTAGGGACCTTATTCTGCTGAAAAAATGACATAACGAAACAGAGAGAGAGAGAGAGAGAGACAGAGAGAGAGGCATAAAATATTCCAACGATAGTTTTATACAGGTGCATCTGCAAGCAAGTGTTCTTTTCCCTAACATTTCATTATACCAGTACTTTCCACAACATTCTTTCAAAGCCACTGGCTGCTTTCCTACATAAATATTATTCAAACATTTTTCTGCAGTGGGTGAGAAATGAATCCAACCAATGACTATCTTCTGGACTTTGCAAGATGTTAGTAGGCAAAGAGTCACAGGCAGGAAGGGAGACAGGGGATGAATATAAAATTTAACTTACATGACTGGATCTCTGAGCAGCAATCCCTGGAACAGACAGGTGTATTCCCTTGATAGCTTTATCCAGGTATCTCTTCCATCACCTGTTACTTACCTTAGGGACTTGATTCTGCTGAAAAAATGACATAAAGGAACAGAGAGAGAGAGAGAGACACACACACACACACAGAGGCATAAAATATTCCAATGATAGTTTTATACAGGTACATCTGCAAGCAAGTGTTCTTTTCCCTCACATTTCATTATACCAGTACTTTCCACAACATTCTTTCAAAGCCACTGGCTGCTTTCCTACATAAATAATATTCAAACATTTTTCTGCAGTGGGTAAGAAATGAATCCAACCAATGACTATCTTCTGGACTTTGCAAGAGGTTAATAGGCAAAGTGTCACAGGCAGGCAGGGAGGCAGGGGATGAATATAAAATTTAACTTACATGACTGTATCTCTGACCAGCAATCCCTGGAACAGACAGGTGTATTCCCTTGATAGCTTTATCCAAGTATCTCTTCCATCACCTGTTACTTACCTTAGGGACTTGACTCTGCTGAAAAAATGACATTAAGAAACAGAGGGAGGGAGAGAGAGAGAGAGAGAGCGGTATGCAATATTCCAATAATAGTTTTATTCAGGTAGATCTGCAAGCAAGTGTCCTTTTCCCTCACATTTAATTATACCAGTACTTTGCACTACATTCTTTCAAAGCCACTGCCTGCTTTCCTACATAAATATTATTGAAACATTTTTTCTGCAGTGAGTAAGAAATGAATCCAAGCAATGACTATCTTCAATCCTATGACATTCCTTGATCTATGAACAACATTCAATGGTACACAATTTTTGCATGCTAGCTTTAGACTGGTATGTCTTCCAGCAAGTGGTTCTTCTCCTTCTAAGTCTCTTTTACCACTACTTTTCATAACATTTTCTCCAAGCCACTGGCTGCTTTCCTACATGACATCTTTAAAACCATGTTCAGCATTTAGAGGGGTGTGAATCCTGTTTCAAGCAATGACTATCATCAGTCCATCCATCAAACAACCTTTTCCATTCTAAGCAGTTCATGTTACTAAGCTTCTGAGCTCGGCAATCGGTTAAAAGGCTATATTGTTATAGGGATTGAGGGAGAGGGGGTAAAATGAAATGCCTTACTTGACTGGAGCTGTGAGCAAAAATCTATGGCACAAACAGGTGTATTCCCTTGATAGCTTTATCCAGGTATCTCTTCCATCACCTGTTACTTACCTTGAGGCACTTGACTCTGCTGAAAAAATGACATAAAGAAAGAGAGAGAGACAGAGAGAAAGAGTGACAGAAAGAGTGAATGAGAGTGGTATACAGTATTTCAATGCTAGTTTTATACAGGTAGATCTGCAAGCAAATGTCCTTTTCGCTTCCATTTCATTATACCAGTACTTTGCACAACATTCTTTCAAAGCCACTGGCTACTTTCCTACATAAATATTATTAACACATTTTTCTGCATTGAGTAAGAAATGAATCCAAGCAATGACTATCTTCAATCCTATGACATCCCTTGATCTATGAACAACATTCAATGGTACACAATTTTTGCATGCTACCTTTAGACTGGTATATCTTCAAGTAATTTGTTCTTCTCCTTGTAGGTCTCTTATACCAGTACTTTTCATTGGCTCCTTTCCTACATAAACATCTCTAAAAACCATGTTCAGCATTGACGGAGCTGTGAATCCTGTTTCAAGCAATAACTATCATCAGTCCATCCATCAAACGACCCATTTCATTCTAAGCTGCGCATGTTACTAAGCTTCTGAGCTCGGCAATCGGTTAAAAGGCCATATTGTCATAGGGATTGAGGGAGAAGGGGTAAAATGGAATGCCTTACTTGACTGGATCTGTGAGCAAAAATTTATGGCACAAACAGGTGTATTGCCTTGATAGCTTTATCCAGGTATCTCTTCCATCACCTGTTACTTACCTTTGGGACCTTATCCTGCTTAAATTTAACACACAGAAAGACGGACAGAATAACAGAGATGAATCGAATAATATCATGATATGCTCTATCAGCAACACTCAGTGGTAAATAATTTCCCATGGTAAGTTTTTGCAGGTAGGGGTTTAAGGAATAGGCCCTTTTTTCTTTTACTATTACTTTTCACAACTCTTTCTCCAAACCACTGGCTGCTTTCCTACATAAATATCACAAAAACAATCTTCTGTAGTCGAACAAGGATGAATGCTGTTACACGCAATGGTTATCTTCAGTCCTGTGAGAAATTTGGCCAATCTGGAATTCGTCCTTCAGCCATTTGGGTTAGAAACTGTGTACGTTAATGACTGAGCTTCTGGCCTTGGCAATAGGTTAATAGGCAAAGTGTCACAGGCAGGCAGGCAGGCAGGGGATGAATATAAAATTTAACATACATGACTGGATCTCTGAGCAGCAATCCCTGGAACAGACAGGTGTATTCCCTTGATAGCTTTATCCAGGTATCTCTTCCATCACCTGTTACTTACCTTAGGAACTTTATTCTGCTGAAAAAATGACATAACGAAACAGAGACAGAGAGAGAGAGAGGCATAAAAATATTCCAATGATAGTTTTAAACAGGTACATCTGCAAGCAAGTGTTCTTTTCCTTCACATTTCATCATGCCAGTACTTTGCACAACATTCTTTCAAAGCCACTGGCTGCTTTCCTACATAAATATTATTGAAACATTTTTTCTGCAGTAAGAAATGAATCCAAGCAATGACTATCTTATGGACTTCGCAAGGGGTTGATAGTCAAAGTGTCAATGGCAGGCAGGGCGGCAGGGGATGAATATAAAATTTAACACACATGACTGGATCTGTGAGCAGGAATCCCTGGAACAGACATTTGTATTCCCTTGATGGCTTTATCCAGGTATCTCTTCCATCACCTGTTACTTACATTAGGGACTTGATTCTGCTGAAAAGAATGACATAAAAGAACAGAGAGAGAGAGAGAGAGAGAGACAAACAGAGAGAGGCATAAAATATTCCAATGATAGTTTTATACAGGTACATCTGCAAGCAAGTGTTGTTTTCCCTCACATTTCATTATACCAGTACTTTGCACAACATTCTTTCAAAGCCACTGGCTGCTTTCCTACATAAATATTATTAACACATTTTTCTGCATTGAGTAAGAAATGAATCCAAGCAATGACTATCTTCAATCTTATGACATCCCTTCATCTATGAACAACATTCAATGGTACACGATTTTTGCATGCTACCTTTAGACTGGTATATCTTCAAGTAATTTGTTCTTCTCCTTGTAGGTCTCTTATACCAGTACTTTTCATTGGCTCCTTTCCTACATAAACATCTCTAAAAACCATGTTCAGCATTGGGGGAGCTGTGAATCCTGTTTCAAGCAATGACTATCATCAGTCCATCCATCAAATGACCCTTTCCATTCTAAGCTGCGCATGTTACTAAGCTTCTGAGCTCGGCAATCGGTTAAAAGGCCATATTGTTATAGGGATTGAGGGAGAGGGGGTAAAATGGAATGCCTTACTTGACTGGATCTGTGAGCAAAAATCTATGGCACAAACAGGTGTATTCCCTTGATAGCTTTATCCAGGTATCTCTTCCATCATCTGTTACTTACCTTAGGGACTTTATTCTGCTGAATAAATCACATAACGAAACACAGAGAGAAAGAGAGAGAGAGAGACAGAGAGAGGCATAAAATATTCCAATGATAGTTTTATACAGGTACATCTGCAAGGAAGTGTTCTTTTCCCTAACATTTCATTATACCAGTACTTTTCACAACATTCTTTCAAAGCCACTGGCTGCTTTGCTACATAAATATTATTCAAACATTTTTCTGCAGTGGGTGAGAAGTGAATCCAAGCAATGACTATCTTCTGGACTTTGCAAGAGGTTACTAGGCAAAGTGTCACAGGCAGGCAGGGAGACAGGGGATGAATATAAAATTTAACTTACATGACTGGATCTGTGAGCAGCAATCCCTGCAACAGACAGGTGTATTCCCTTGATAGCTTTATCCAGGTATCTCTTCCTTCACCTGTTACTTACCTTAGGGACTTGATTCTGCTGAAAAAAATGACATAAAGGAACAGAGAGAGAGAGAGACACATACGCAGAGAGAGGCATAAAATATTCCAATGATAGTTTTATACAGGTACATCTGCAAGCAAGTGTTCTTTTCCCTCACATTTTATTATACCAGTACTTTCCACAACATTCTTTCAAAGCCACTGGCTGCTTTCCTACATAAATAATATTCAAACATTTTTCTGCAGTGGGTAAGAAATGAATCCAACCAATGACTATCTTATGGACTTTGCAAGAGGTTAATAGGCAAAGTGTCACAGGCAGGCAGGGAGGCAGGGGATGAATATAAAATTTAACTTACATGACTGGATCTCTGACCAGCAATCCCTGGAACAGACAGGTGTATTCCCTTGATCGCTTTATCCAGGTATCTCTTCCATCACCTGTTACTTACCTTAGGGACTTGACTCTGCTGAAAAAATGACATTAAGAAACAGAGGGAGGGAGAGAGAGAGAGAGAGCGGTATGCAATATTCCAATAATAGTTTTATACAGGTAGATCTGCAAGCAAGTGTCCTTTTCCATCACATTTAATTATACCAGTACTTTGCACTACATTCTTTCAAAGCCACTGCCTGCTTTCCTACATAAATATTATTGAAACATTTTTTCTGCAGTGAGTAAGAAATGAATACAGGCAATGACTATCTTCAATCCTATGACATTCCTTGATCTATGAACAACATTCAATGGTACACAATTTTTGCATGCTAGCTTTAGACTGGTATGTCTTCAAGCAAGTGGTTCTTCTCCTTCTAAGTCTCTTTTACCACTACTTTTCATAACATTTTCTCCAAGCCACTGGCTGCTTTCCTACATGACATCTTTAAAACCATGTTCAGCATTTAGAGGGGTGTGAATCCTGTTTCAAGCAATGACTATCATCAGTCCATCCATCAAACAACCTTTTCCATTCTAAGCAGTTCATGTTACTAAGCTTCTGAGCTCGGCAATCGGTTAAAAGGCTATATTGTTATAGGGATTGAGGGAGAGGGGGTAAAATGAAATGCCTTCCTTGACTGGATCTGTGAGCAAAAATCTATGGCACAAACAGGTGTATTCCCTTGATGGCTTTATCCAGGTATCTCTTCCATCACCTGTTACTTACCTTGAGGCACTTGACTCTGCTGAAAAAATGACATGAAGAAAGAGAGAGAGACAGAGAGAAAGAGTGACAGAAAGAGTGAGTGAGAGTGGTATACAGTATTTCAATGCTAGTTTTATACAGGTAGATCTGCAAGCAAATGTCCTTTTCACTTGCCATTCATTATACCAGTACTTTGCACAACATTCTTTCAAAGCCACTGGCTACTTTCCTACATAAATATTATTAACACATTTTTCTGCATTGAGTAAGAAATTAATCCAAGCAATGACTATCTTCAATCCTATGACATCCCTTCATCTATGAACAACATTCAATGGTACACGATTTTTGCATGCTACCTTTAGACTGGTATATCTTCAAGTAATTTGTTCTTCTCCTTGTAGGTCTCTTATACCAGTACTTTTCATTGGCTCCTTTCCTACATAAACATCTCTAAAAACCATGTTCAGCATTGAGAGAGCTGTGAATCCTGTTTCAAGCAATGACTATCATCAGTCCATCCATCAAACGACCCTTTCCATTCTATGCTGCGCATGTTACTAAGCTTCTGAGCTCGGCAATCGGTTAAAAGGCCATATTGTTATAGGGATTGAGGGAGAGGGGGTAAAATGTAATGCCTTACTTGACTGGATCTGTGAGCAAAAATTTATGGCACAAACAGGTGTATTCCCTTGATAGCTTTATCTAGGTATCTCTTCCATCACCTGTTACTTACCTTTGGGACCTTATCCTGCTTAAATTTAACACACAGAAAGACGGACAGAATAACAGAGATGAATCGAATAATATCATGATATGCTCTATCAGCAACACTCAGTTGTAAATAATTTCCCATGGTAAGTTTTTGCAGGTAGGGGTTTAAGGAATAGGCCCTTTTTTCTTATACTATTACTTTTCACAACTCTTCCTCCAAACCACTGGCTGCTTTCCTACATAAATATCACAAAAACAATCTTCTGTAGTCGAACAAGGATGAATGCTGTTACACGCAATGGTTATCTTCAGTCCTGTGAGAAATTTGCCCAATCTAGAATTCGTCCTTCAGCCATTTGGGTTGGAAACTGTGTAGGTTAATGACTGAGCTTCTGGCCTTGGCAATAGGTTAATAGTCAAAGTGTCACGGGCAGGCAGGGAGGCAGGGGATGAATATAAAATTTAACATACATGACTGGATCTCTGAGCGGCAATCCCTGGAAGAGAAAGGTGTATTCCCTTGATAGCTTTATCCAGGTATCTCTTCCATCACCTGTTACTTACCTTAGGGACCTTATTCTGCTGAAAAAATGACATAACGAAACAGAGAGAGAGAGAGAGAGAGAGAGACAGAGAGAGAGGCATAAAATATTCCAACGATAGTTTTATACAGGTGCATCTGCAAGCAAGTGTTCTTTACCCTAACATTTCATTATACCAGTACTTTCCACAACATTCTTTCAAAGCCACTGGCTGCTTTCCTACATAAATATTATTCAAACATTTTTCTGCAGTGGGTGAGAAATGAATCCAACCAATGACTATCTTCTGGACTTTGCAAGAGGTTAGTAGGCAAAGTGTCACAGGCAGGAAGGGAGACAGGGGATGAATATAAAATTTAACTTACATGACTGGATCTCTGAGCAGCAATCCCTGGAACAGACAGGTGTATTCCCTTGATAGCTTTATCCAGGTATCTCTTCCATCACCTGTTACTTACCTTAGGGACTTGATTCTGCTGAAAAAATGACATAAAGGAACAGAGAGAGAGAGAGACACACACACACACACACAGAGGCATAAAATATTCCAATGATAGTTTTATACAGGTACATCTGCAAGCAAGTGTTCTTTTCCCTCACATTTCATTATACCAGTACTTTCCACAACATTCTTTCAAAGCCACCGGCTGCTTTCCTACATAAATAATATTCAAACATTTTTCTGCAGTGGGTAAGAAATGAATCCAACCAATGACTATCTTCTGGACTTTGCAAGAGGTTAATAGGCAAAGTGTCACAGGCACGCAGGGAGGCAGGGGATGAATATAAAATTTAACTTACATGACTGTATCTCTGACCAGCAATCCCTGGAACAGACAGGTGTATTCCCTTGATAGCTTTATCCAAGTATCTCTTCCATCACCTGTTACTTACCTTAGGGACTTGACTCTGCTGAAAAAATGACATTAAGAAACAGAGGGAGGGAGAGAGAGAGAGAGAGAGAGCGGTATGCAATATTCCAATAATAGTTTTATTCAGGTAGATCTGCAAGCAAGTGTCCTTTTCCCTCACATTTAATTATACCAGTACTTTGTACTACATTCTTTCAAAGCCACTGCCTGCTTTCCTACATAAATATTATTGAAACATTTTTTCTGCAGTGAGTAAGAAATGAATCCAAGCAATGACTATCTTCAATCCTATGACATTCCTTGATCTATGAACAACATTCAATGGTACACAATTTTTGCATGCTAGCTTTAGACTGGTATGTCTTCAAGCAAGTGGTTCTTCTCCTTCTAAGTCTCTTTTACCACTACTTTTCATAACATTTTCTCCAAGCCACTGGCTGCTTTCCTACATGACATCTTTAAAACCATGTTCAGCATTTAGAGGGGTGTGAATCCTGTTTCAAGCAATGACTATCATCAGTCCATCCATCAAACAACCTTTTCCATTCTAAGCAGTTCATGTTACTAAGCTTCTGAGCTCGGCAATCGGTTAAAAGGCTATATTGTTATAGGGATTGAGGGAGAGGGGGTAAAATGAAATGCCTTACTTGACTGGATCTGTGAGCAAAAATCTATGGCACAAACAGGTGTATTCCCTTGATAGCTTTATCCAGGTATCTCTTCCATCACCTGTTACTTACCTTGAGGCACTTGACTCTGCTGAAAAAATGACATAAAGAAAGAGAGAGAGACAGAGAGAAAGAGTGACAGAAAGAGTGAGTGAGAGTGGTATACAGTATTTCAATGCTAGTTTTATACAGGTAGATCTGCAAGCAAATGTCCTTTTCGCTTCCATTTCATTATACCAGTACTTTGCACAACATTCTTTCAAAGCCACTGGCTACTTTCCTACATAAATATTATTAACACATTTTTCTGCATTGAGTAAGAAATGAATCCAAGCAATGACTATCTTCAATCCTATGACATCCCTTGATCTATGAACAACATTCAATGGTACACAATTTTTGCATGCTACCTTTAGACTGGTATATCTTCAAGTAATTTGTTCTTCTCCTTGTAGGTCTCTTATACCAGTACTTTTCATTGGCTCCTTTCCTACATAAACATCTCTAAAAACCATGTTCAGCATTGACGGAGCTGTGAATCCTGTTTCAAGCAATAACTATCATCAGTCCATCCATCAAACGACCCATTTCATTCTAAGCTGCGCATGTTACTAAGCTTCTGAGCTGGGCAATCGGTTAAAAGGCCATATTGTCATAGGGATTGAGGGAGAAGGGGTAAAATGGAATGCCTTACTTGACTGGATCTGTGAGCAAAAATTTATGGCACAAACAGGTGTATTGCCTTGATAGCTTTATCCAGGTATCTCTTCCATCACCTGTTACTTACCTTTGGGACCTTATCCTGCTTAAATTTAACACACAGAAAGACGGACAGAATAACAGAGATGAATCGAATAATATCATGATATGCTCTATCAGCAACACTCAGTGGTAAATAATTTCCCATGGTAAGTTTTTGCAGGTAGGGGTTTAAGGAATAGGCCCTTTTTTCTTTTACTATTACTTTTCACAACTCTTTCTCCAAACCACTGGCTGCTTTCCTACATAAATATCACAAAAACAATCTTCTGTAGTCGAACAAGGATGAATGCTGTTACACGCAATGGTTATCTTCAGTCCTGTGAGAAATTTGGCCAATCTGGAATTCGTCCTTCACCCATTTGGGTTGGAAACTGTGTACGTTAATGACTGAGCTTCTGGCCTTGGCAATAGGTTAATAGGCAAAGTGTCACAGGCAGGCAGGCAGGCAGGGGATGAATATAAAATTTAACATACATGACTGGATCTCTGAGCAGCAATCCCTGGAACAGACAGGTGTATTCCCTTGATAGCTTTATCCAGGTATCTCTTCCATCACCTGTTACTTACCTTAGGAACTTTATTCTGCTGAAAAAATGACGAAACAGAGACAGAGAGAGAGAGAGGCATAAAAATATTCCAATGATAGTTTTAAACAGGTACATCTGCAAGCAAGTGTTCTTTTCCTTCACATTTCATCATACCAGTACTTTGCACAACATTCTTTCAAAGCCACTGGCTGCTTTCCTACATAAATATTATTGAAACATTTTTTCTGCAGTAAGAAATGAATCCAAGCAATGACTATCTTATGGACTTCGCAAGGGGTTGATAGTCAAAGTGTTAATGGCAGGCAGGGCGGCAGGGGATGAATATAAAATTTAACACACATGACTGGATCTGTGAGCAGGAATCCCTGGAACAGACATTTGTATTCCCTTGATGGCTTTATCCAGGTATCTCTTCCATCACCTGTTACTTACATTAAGGACTTGATTCTGCTGAAAAGAATGACATAAAAGAACAGAGAGAGAGAGAGAGAGAGACAAACAGAGAGAGGCATAAAATATTCCAATGATAGTTTTATACAGGTACATCTGCAAGCAAGTGTTCTTTTCCCTCACATTTCATTATACCAGTACTTTGCACAACATTCTTTCAAAGCCACTGGCTACTTTCCTACATAAATATTATTAACACATTTTTCTGCATTGAGTAAGAAATGAATCCAAGCAATGACTATCTTCAATCTTATGACATCCCTTCATCTATGAACAACATTCAATGGTACACGATTTTTGCATGCTACCTTTAGACTGGTATATCTTCAAGTAATTTGTTCTTCTCCTTGTAGGTCTCTTATACCAGTACTTTTCATTGGCTCCTTTCCTACATAAACATCTCTAAAAACCATGTTCAGCATTGGGGGAGCTGTGAATCCTGTTTCAAGCAATGACTATCATCAGTCCATCCATCAAATGACCCTTTCCATTCTAAGCTGCGCATGTTACTAAGCTTCTGAGCTCGGCAATCGGTTAAAAGGCCATATTGTTATAGGGATTGAGGGAGAGGGGGTAAAATGGAATGCCTTACTTGACTGGATCTGTGAGCAAAAATCTATGGCACAAACAGGTGTATTCCCTTGATAGCTTTATCCAGGTATCTCTTCCATCACCTGTTACTTACCTTTGGGACCTTATCCTGCTTAAATTTAACACACAGAAAGACGGACAGAATAACAGAGATGAATCAAATAATATCATCATATGCTCTATCAGCAACACTCAGTGGTAAATAATTTCCCATGGTAAGTTTTTGCAGGTAGGGGCTTAAGGAATAGGCCCTTTTTTCTTATACTATTACTTTTCACAACTCTTTCTCCAAACCACTGGCTGCCTTCCTACATAAATATCACAAAAACAATCTTCTGTAGTCGGACAAGGATGAATGCTGTTACACGCAATGGTTATCTTCAGTCCTGTGAGAAATTTGGCCAATCTGGAATTCGTCCTTCAGCCATTTGGGTTGGAAACTGTGTATGTTAATGACTGAGCTTCTGGCCTTGGCAATAGGTTAATAGTCAAAGTGTCACAGGCAGGCAGGGAGGCATGGGATGAATATAAAACTTAACATACATGACTGGATCTCTGAGCAGCAATCCCTGGAACAGACAGGTGTATTCCCTTGATAGCTTTATCCAGGTATCTCTTCCAGCACCTGTTACTTACCTTACCGACTTTATTCTGCTGAAAAAATGACATGACGAAACAGAGAGAGAGAGAAAGAGAGACAGAGAGAGAGGCATAAAATATTCCAATGATAGTTTTATACAGGTACATCTGCAACCAAGTGTTCTTTTCCCTCACATTTCATCATACCAGTACTTTGCACAACATTCTTTCAAAGCCACTGGCTGCTTTCCTACATAAATATTATTCAAACATTTTTTCTGCAGTAAGAAATGAATCCAAGCAATGACTATCTTATGCACTTCGCAAGGGGTTAATAATCAAAGTGTCAATGGCAAGCAGGGCGGCAGGGGATGAATATAAAATTTAACACACATGACTGGATCTGTGAGCAGCAATCCCTGGAACAGACATTTGTATTCCCTTGATGGCTTTATCCAGGTATCTCTTCCATCACCTGTTACTTACCTTACGGACTTGATTCTGCTGAAAAAATGACATAAAGGAACAGAGAGAGAGAGAGAGAGAGAGAGACAAACAGAGAGAGGCATAAAATATTCGAATGATAGTTTTATACAGGTACATCTGCAAGCAAGTGTTCTTTTCCCTCACATTTCATTATACCAGTACTTTGCACAACATTCTTTCAAAGCCACTGGCTACTTTCCTACATAAATATTATTAACACATTTTTCTGCATCGAGTAAGAAATCAATCCAAGCAATGACTATCTTCAATCCTATGACATCCCTTCATCTATGAACAACATTCAGTGGTACACGATTTTTGCATGCTACCTTTAGACTGGTATATCTTCAAGTAATTTGTTCTTCTCCTTGTAGGTCTCTTATACCAGTACTTTTCATTGGCTCCTTTCCTACATAAACATCTCTAAAACCATGTTCAGCATTGAGGGGGCTGTGAATCCTGTTTCAAGCAATGACTATCATCAGTCCATCCATCAAACGACCCTTTCCATTCTAAGCTGTGCATGTTACTAAGCTTCTGAGCTGGGAAATCGGTTAAAAGGCTATATTGTTATAGGAATTGAGGGAAAGGGGGTAAAATAAAATGCCTTAACTGACTGGATCTGTGAGCAAAAATTTATGGCACAAACAGGTGTATTGCCTTGATAGCTTTATCCAGGTATCTCTTCCATCACCTGTTACTTACCTTTGGGACCTTATCCTGCTTAAATTTAACACACAGAAAGACGGACAGAATAACAGAGATGAATCGAATAATATCATCATATGCTCTATCAGCAACACTCAGTGGTAAATAATTTCCCATGGTAAGTTTTTGCAGGTAGGGGTTTAAGGAATAGGCCCTTTTTTCTTTTACTATTACGTTTCACAACTCTTTCTCCAAACCACTGGCTGCTTTCCTACATAAATATCACAAAAACAATCTTCTGTAATCGAACAAGGATGAATGCTGTTACACGCAATGGTTATCTTCAGTCCTGTGAGAAATTTGGCCAATCTGGAATTCGTCCTTCAGCCATTTGGGTTGGAACCTGTGTAGGTTAATGACCCAGCTTCTGGCCTTGGCAAGAGGTTAATAGTCAAAGGGTCACAGGCAGGCAGGGAGGCAGGGGATGAATATAAAATTTAACTTACATGACTGGATCTCTGAGCAGCAATCCCTGGAACAGACAGGTGTATTCCCTTGATAGCTTTATCCAGGTATCTCTTCCATCACCTGTTACTTACCTTAGGGACTTTATTCTGCTGAAAAAATGACATAACGAACCAGAGAGAGAGAGACACACACACACAGAAAGAGGCATAAAATATTCTAAAGATAGTTTTATACAGGTACATCTGCAAGCAAGTGTTCTTTTCCCTCACATTTCATTATACCAGTACTTTGCACAACATTCTTTCAAAGCCACTGGCTGCTTTCCTACATAAATATTATTCAAACATTTTTCTGCAGTAAGAAATGATTCCAAGAAATGACTATCTTATGGACTTCGCAAGGGGTTGATAGTTAAAGTGTCAATGACAGGCAGGGCGGCAGGGGATGAATATAAAATTTAACACACATGACTGGATCTGTGAGCAGCAATCCCTGGAACAGACATTTGTATTCCCTTGATGGCTTTATCCAGGTATCTCTTCCATCACCTGTTACTTACCTTAGGGACTTGATTCTGCTAAAAAAATGACATTAAGGAACAGAAAAAGAGAGACACATACACAGGAAAGAGGCATAAAATATTCCAATGATACTTTTATACAGGTACATCTGCAACCAAGTGTTCTTTTCCCTCACATTTCATTATACCAGTACTTTGCACAACATTCTTTCAAAACCACTAGCTGCTTTCCTACATAAATATTATTCAAACATTTTTCTGCAGTGGGTAAGAAATTAATCCAAGCAATGACTATCTTCTGGACTTTGCAAGAGGTTAATAGTCAAAATGTCACAGGCAGGCAGGGAGGCAGGGGATGAATATAAAATTTAACATACAGGACTGGATCTCTGACCGGCAATCCCTGGAACAGACAGGTGTATTCCCTTGATAGCTTTATCCAGGTATCTCTTCCATCACCTGTTACTTACCTTAGCGACTTGACTCTGCTGAAAAAATGACATTAAGAAACAGAGGGAGGGAGAGAGAGAGAGAGAGCGGTATGCAATATTCCAATAATAGTTTTATACAGGTAGATCTGCAAGCAAGTGTCCTTTTCCCTCACATTTAATTATACCAGTACTTTGCACTACATTCTTTCAAAGCCACTGCCTGCTTTCCTACATAAATATTATTGAAACATTTTTTCTGCAGTGAGTAAGAAATGAATCCAAGCAATGACTATCTTCAATCCTATGACATTCCTTGATCTATGAACAACATTCAATGGTACATAATTTTTGCATGCTAGCTTTAGACTGGTATGTCTTCAAGCAATTGGTTCTTCTCCTTCTAAGTCTCTTTTACCACTACTTTTCATAACATTTTCTCCAAGCCACTGGCTGCTTTCCTACATGACATCTTTAAAACCATGTTCAGCATTTAGAGGGGTGTGAATCCTGTTTCAAGCAATGACTATCATCAGTCCATCCATCAAACAACCTTTTCCATTCTAAGCAGTTCATGTTACTAAGCTTCTGAGCTGGGCAATCGGTTAAAAGGCTATATTGTTATAGGGATTGAGGGAGAGGGGGTAAAATGAAATGCCTTACTTGACTGGATCTGTGAGCAAAAATCTATGGCACAAACAGGTGTATTCCCTTGATAGCTTTATCCAGGTGTCTCTTCCATCACCTGTTACTTAACTTGAGGCACTTGACTCTGCTGAAAAAAATGACATAAAGAAAGAGAGAGAGACAGAGAGAAAGAGTGACAGAAAGAGTGAGTGAGAGTGGTATACAGTATTTCAATGCTAGATTTATACAGGTAGATCTGCAAGCAAATGTCCTTTTCCCTCGCATTTCATTATACCAGTACTTTGCACAACATTCTTTCAAGGCCACTGGCTACTTTCCTACATAAATATTATTAACACATTTTTCTGCATTGAGTAAGAAATGAATCCAAGCAATGACTATCTTCAATCCTATCACATCCCTTGATCTATGAACAACATTCAATGTTACACAATTTTTGCATGCTACCTTTAGACTGGTATATCTTCAAGTAATTTGTTCTTCTCCTTGTAGGTCTCTTATACCAGTACTTTTCATTGGCTAAACATCTCTCAAAACCATGTTCAGCATTGAGGGAGCTGTGAATCCTGTTTCAAGCAATGACTATCATCAGTCAAAAACAATCTTCTGTAGTCGGACAAGGATGAATGCTGTTACACGCAATGGTTATCTTCAGTCCTGTGAGAAATTTGGCCAATCTGGAATTCGTCCTTATGCCATTTGGGTTGGAACTGTGTAGGTTAATGACTGAGCTTCTGGCCTTGGCAATAGGTTAATAGTCAAAGTGTCACAGGCAGGCAGGGAGGCAGGGGATGAATATAAAATTTAACATACATGACTGGATCTCTGAGCAGCAATCCCTGGAACAGACAGGTGTATTCCCTTGATAGCTTTATCCAGGTATCTCTTCCATCACCTGTTCCTTACCTTAGGGACTTTATTCTGCTGAAAAAATGACATAACGAAACAGAGAGAGAGAGAGAGAGAGAGAGAGACAGAGAGAGAGGCATAAAATATTCCAATGATAGTTTTATACAGGTACATCTGCAACCAAGTGTTCTTTTCCCTCACATTTCATCATACCAGTACTTTGCACAACATTCTTTCAAAGCCACTGGCTGCTTTCCTACATAAATATTATTCAAACATTTTTCTGCAGTAAGAAATGAATCCAAGCAATGACTATCTTATGCACTTCGCAAGGGGTTGATAGTCAAAGTGTCAATGGCAAGCAGGGCGGCAGGGGATGAATATAAAATTTAACACACATGACTGAATCTGTGAGCAGCAATCCCTGGAACAGACATTTGTATTCCCTTGATGGCTTTATCCAGGTATCTCTTCCATCACCTGTTACTTACCTTACGGACTTGATTCTGCTGAAAAAATGACATAAAGGAACAGAGACAGAGAGAGAGAGAGACAAACAGAGAGAGGCATAAAATATTCCAATGATAGTTTTATACAGGTACATCTGCAAGCAAGTGTTCTTTTCCCTCACATTTCATTATACCAGTACTTTGCATAACATTCTTTCAAAGCCACTGGCTACTTTCCTACATAAATATTATTAACACATTTTTCTGCATTGAGTAAGAAATGAATCCAAGCAATGACTATCTTCAATCCTATGACATCCCTTCATCTATGAACAACATTCAGTGGTACACGATTTTTGCATGCTACCTTTAGACTGGTATATCTTCAAGTAATTTGTTCTTCTCCTTGTAGGTCTCTTATACCAGTACTTTTCATTGGCTCCTTTCCTACATAAACATCTCTAAAACCATGTTCAGCATTGAGTGGAGCTGTGAATCCTGTTTCAAGCAATGACTATCATCAGTCCATCCATCAAATGACCCTTCCCATTCTAAGCTGTACATGTTACTAAGCTTCTGAGCTGGGCAATCGGTTAAAAGGCTATATTGTTATAGGGATTGAGGGGAAGGGGGTAAAATAAAATGCCTTACTTGACTGGATCTGTGAGCAAAAATTTATGGCACAAACAGGTGTATTCCCTTGATAGCTTTATCTAGGTATCTCTTCCATCACCTGTTACTTACCTTTGGGACCTTATTCTGCTTAAATTTAACAGACAGAAAGACGGACAGAATAACAGAGATGAATCGAATAATATCATCATATGCTCTATCAGCAACACTCAGTGGTAAATAATTTCCCATGGTAAGTTTTTGCAGGTAGGGGTTTAAGGAATAGGCCCTTTTTTCTTATACTACTACTTTTCACAACTCTTTCTCCAAACCACTGGCTGCTTTCCTACATAAATATCACAAAAACAATCTTCTGTAGTCGAACAAGGATGAATGCTGTTAAACGCAATGGTTATCTTCAGTCCTGTGAGAAATTTGGCCAATCTGGAATTCGTCCTTCAGCCATTTGGGTTGGAACCTGTGTAGGTTAATGACCCAGCTTCTGCCCTTGGCAATAGGTTAATAGTCAAAGTGTCACAGGCAGGCAGGGAGGCAGGGGATGAATATAAAATTTAACATACATGACTAGATCTCTGAGCAGCAATCCCTTGAACAGACAGGTGTATTCCCTTGATAGCTTTATCCAGGTATCTCTTCCATCACCTGTTACTTACCTTAGGGACTTTATTCTGCTGAAAAAATGACATAACGAGACAGAGAGAGAGAGAGACACAGAGAGAGGCATAAAATATTCCAATGATACTTTTATACAGGTACATCTGCAACCAAGTGTTCTTTTCCCTCACATTTCATTATACCAGTACTTTGCACAACATTCTTTCAAAGCCACTGGTTACTTTCCTACATAAATATTATTCAAACATTTTTCTGCAGTGGGTAAGAAATGAATCCAAGCAATGACTATCTTCTGGACTTTGCAAGAGGTTAATAGTCAAAATGTCACAGGCAGGCAGGGAGGCAGGGGATGAATATAAAATTTAACATACAGGACTGGATCTCTGACCGGCAATCCCTGGAACAGACAGGTGTATTCCCTTGATAGCTTTATCCAGGTATCTCTTCCATCACCTGTTACTTACCTTAGCGACTTGACTCTGCTGAAAAAATGACATTAAGAAACAGAGGGAGGGAGAGAGAGAGAGAGAGAGAGAGCGGTGTGCAATATTCCAATAATAGTTTTATACAGGTAGATCTGCAAGCAAGTGTCCTTTTCCCTCACATTTAATTATACCAGTACTTTGCACTAAATTCTTTCAAAGCCACTGCCTGCTTTCCTACATTAATATTATTGAAACATTTTTTCTGCAGTAAGAAATGAATCCAAGCAATGACTATCTTCAATCCTATGACATTCCTTGATCTATGAACAACATTCAACGGTACACAATTTTTGCATGCTAGCTTTAGACTGGTATGTCTTCAAGCAATTGGTTCTTCTCCTTCTAAGTCTCTTTTACCACTACTTTTCATAACATTTTCTCCAAGCCACTGGCTGCTTTCCTACATGACATCTTTAAAACCATGTTCAGCATTGAGAGAGGTGTGAATCCTGTTTCAAGCAATGACTATCATCAGTCCATCCATCAAACAACCTTTTCCATTCTAAGCAGTTCATGTTACTAAGCTTCTGAGCTGGGCAATCGGTTAAAAGGCTATATTGTTATAGGGACTGAGGGAGAGGGGGTAAAATGAAATGCCTTACTTGACTGGATCTGTGAGCAAAAGTCTATGACACAAACAGGTGTATTCCCTTGATGGCTTTATCCAGGTATCTCTTCCATCACCTGTTACTTACCTTACGGACTTTATTCTACTGAAAAAATGACAGAACGAAACAGAGAGAGAGAGACAGAGAGAGAGGCATAAAATATTCCAATGATAGTTTTATACAGGTACATCTGCAAGCAAGTGTTCTTTTCCCTCACATTTCATTATACCAGTACTTTGCACAACATTCTTTCAAAGCCACTGGCTACTTTCCTACATAAATATTATTAACACATTTTTCTGCATTGAGTAAGAAATGAATCCAAGCAATGACTATCTTCAATCTTATGACATCCCTTCATCTATGAACAACATTCAATGGTACACGATTTTTGCATGCTACCTTTAGACTGGTATATCTTCAAGTAATTTGTTCTTCTCCTTGTAGGTCTCTTATACCAGTACTTTTCATTGGCTCCTTTCCTACATAAACATCTCTAAAAACCATGTTCAGCATTGGGGGAGCTGTGAATCCTGTTTCAAGCAATGACTATCATCAGTCCATCCATCAAATGACCCTTTCCATTCTAAGCTGCGCATGTTACTAAGCTTCTGAGCTCGGCAATCGGTTAAAAGGCCATATTGTTATAGGGATTGAGGGAGAGGGGGTAAAATGGAATGCCTTACTTGACTGGATCTGTGAGCAAAAATCTATGGCACAAACAGGTGTATTCCCTTGATAGCTTTATCCAGGTATCTCTTCCATCACCTGTTACTTACCTTTGGGACCTTATCCTGCTTAAATTTAACACACAGAAAGACGGACAGAATAACAGAGATGAATCAAATAATATCATCATATGCTCTATCAGCAACACTCAGTGGTAAATAATTTCCCATGGTAAGTTTTTGCAGGTAGGGGCTTAAGGAACAGGCCCTTTTTTCTTATACTATTACTTTTCACAACTCTTTCTCCAAACCACTGGCTGCCTTCCTACATAAATATCACAAAAACAATCTTCTGTAGTCGGACAAGGATGAATGCTGTTACACGCAATGGTTATCTTCAGTCCTGTGAGAAATTTGGCCAATCTGGAATTCGTCCTTCAGCCATTTGGGTTGGAAACTGTGTATGTTAATGACTGAGCTTCTGGCCTTGGCAATAGGTTAATAGTCAAAGTGTCACAGGCAGGCAGGGAGGCATGGGATGAATATAAAACTTAACATACATGACTGGATCTCTGAGCAGCAATCCCTGGAACAGACAGGTGTATTCCCTTGATAGCTTTATCCAAGTATCTCTTCCAGCACCTGTTACTTACCTTACCGACTTTATTCTGCTGAAAAAATGACATGACGAAACAGAGAGAGAGAGAAAGAGAGACAGAGAGAGAGGCATAAAATATTCCAATGATAGTTTTATACAGGTACATCTGCAACCAAGTGTTCTTTTCCCTCACATTTCATCATACCAGTACTTTGCACAACATTCTTTCAAAGCCACTGGCTGCTTTCCTACATAAATATTATTCAAACATTTTTTCTGCAGTAAGAAATGAATCCAAGCAATGACTATCTTATGCACTTCGCAAGGGTTTGATAGTCAAAGTGTCAATGGCAAGCAGGGCGGCAGGGGATGAATATAAAATTTAACACACATGACTGGATCTGTGAGCAGCAATCCCTGGAACAGACATTTGTATTCCCTTGATGGCTTTATCCAGGTATCTCTTCCATCACCTGTTACTTACCTTACGGACTTGATTCTGCTGAAAAAATGACATAAAGGAACAGAGAGAGAGAGAGAGAGAGAGAGAGACAAACAGAGAGAGGCATAAAATATTCGAATGATAGTTTTATACAGGTACATCTGCAAGCAAGTGTTCTTTTCCCTCACATTTCATTATACCAGTACTTTGCACAACATTCTTTCAAAGCCAATGGCTACTTTCCTACATAAATATTATTAACACATTTTTCTGCATCGAGTAAGAAATCAATCCAA
This sequence comes from Tridacna gigas, assembly GCA_945859785.2. NCBI lineage: Eukaryota > Metazoa > Mollusca > Bivalvia > Cardiida > Cardiidae > Tridacna > Tridacna gigas. Next base: position 46,104,591 of record OX244043.2, read on the forward strand.
GCAATGACTATCTTCAATCCTATGACATCCCTTGATCTATGAACAACATTCAGTGGTACACGATTTTTGCATGCTACCTTTAGACTGGTATATCTTCAAGTAATTTGTTCTTCTCCTTGTAGGTCTCTTATACCAGTACTTTTCATTGGCTCCTTTCCTACATAAACATCTCTAAAACCATGTTCAGCATTGAGGGGGCTGTGAATCCTGTTTCAAGCAATGACTATCATCAGTCCATCCATCAAACGACCCTTTCCATTCTAAGCTGTGCATGTTACTAAGCTTCTGAGCTGGGAAATCGGTTAAAAGGCTATATTGTTATAGGAATTGAGGGAAAGGGGGTAAAATAAAATGCCTTAACTGACTGGATCTGTGAGCAAAAATTTATGGCACAAACAGGTGTATTGCCTTGATAGCTTTATCCAGGTATCTCTTCCATCACCTGTTACTTACCTTTGGGACCTTATCCTGCTTAAATTTAACACACAGAAAGACGGACAGAATAACAGAGATGAATCGAATAATATCATCATATGCTCTATCAGCAACACTCAGTGGTAAATAATTTCCCATGGTAAGTTTTTGCAGGTAGGGGTTTAAGGAATAGGCCCTTTTTTCTTTTACTATTACGTTTCACAACTCTTTCTCCAAACCACTGGCTGCTTTCCTACATAAATATCACAAAAACAATCTTCTGTAATCGAACAAGGATGAATGCTGTTACACGCAATGGTTATCTTCAGTCCTGTGAGAAATTTGGCCAATCTGGAATTCGTCCTTCAGCCATTTGGGTTGGAACCTGTGTAGGTTAATGACCCAGCTTCTGGCCTTGGCAAGAGGTTAATAGTCAAAGGGTCACAGGCAGGCAGGGAGGCAGGGGATGAATATAAAATTTAACTTACATGACTGGATCTCTGAGCAGCAATCCCTGGAACAGACAGGTGTATTCCCTTGATAGCTTTATCCAGGTATCTCTTCCATCACCTGTTACTTACCTTAGGGACTTTATTCTGCTGAAAAAATGACATAACGAACCAGAGAGAGAGAGACACACACACACAGAAAGAGGCATAAAATATTCTAAAGATAGTTTTATACAGGTACATCTGCAAGCAAGTGTTCTTTTCCCTCACATTTCATTATACCAGTACTTTGCACAACATTCTTTCAAAGCCACTGGCTGCTTTCCTACATAAATATTATTCAAACATTTTTCTGCAGTAAGAAATGATTCCAAGAAATGACTATCTTATGGACTTCGCAAGGGGTTGATAGTTAAAGTGTCAATGACAGGCAGGGCGGCAGGGGATGAATATAAAATTTAACACACATGACTGGATCTGTGAGCAGCAATCCCTGGAACAGACATTTGTATTCCCTTGATGGCTTTATCCAGGTATCTCTTCCATCACCTGTTACTTACCTTAGGGACTTGATTCTGCTAAAAAAATGACATTAAGGAACAGAAAAAGAGAGACACATACACAGGAAAGAGGCATAAAATATTCCAATGATACTTTTATACAGGTACATCTGCAACCAAGTGTTCTTTTCCCTCACATTTCATTATACCAGTACTTTGCACAACATTCTTTCAAAACCACTAGCTGCTTTCCTACATAAATATTATTCAAACATTTTTCTGCAGTGGGTAAGAAATGAATCCAAGCAATGACTATCTTCTGGACTTTGCAAGAGGTTAATAGTCAAAATGTCACAGGCAGGCAGGGAGGCAGGGGATGAATATAAAATTTAACATACAGGACTGGATCTCTGACCGGCAATCCCTGGAACAGACAGGTGTATTCCCTTGATAGCTTTATCCAGGTATCTCTTCCATCACCTGTTACTTACCTTAGCGACTTGACTCTGCTGAAAAAATGACATTAAGAAACAGAGGGAGGGAGAGAGAGAGCGGTATGCAATATTCCAATAATAGTTTTATACAGGTAGATCTGCAAGCAAGTGTCCTTTTCCCTCACATTTAATTATACCAGTACTTTGCACTACATTCTTTCAAAGCCACTGCCTGCTTTCCTACATAAATATTATTGAAACATTTTTTCTGCAGTGAGTAAGAAATGAATCCAAGCAATGACTATCTTCAATCCTATGACATTCCTTGATCTATGAACAACATTCAATGGTACATAATTTTTGCATGCTAGCTTTAGACTGGTATGTCTTCAAGCAATTGGTTCTTCTCCTTCTAAGTCTCTTTTACCACTACTTTTCATAACATTTTCTCCAAGCCACTGGCTGCTTTCCTACATGACATCTTTAAAACCATGTTCAGCATTGAGAGAGGTGTGAATCCTGTTTCAAGCAATGACTATCATCAGTCCATCCATCAAACAACCTTTTCCATTCTAAGCAGTTCATGTTACTAAGCTTCTGAGCTCGGCAATTGGTTAAAAGGCTATATTGTTATAGGGATTGAGGGAGAGGGGGTAAAATGAAATGCCTTACTTGACTGGATCTGTGAGCAAAAATCTATGGCACAAACAGGTGTATTCTCTTGATAGCTTTATCCAGGTGTCTCTTCCATCACCTGTTACTTACCTTGAGGCACTTGACTCTGCTGAAAAAAATGACATAAAGAAAGAGAGAGAGACAGAGAGAAAGAGAGACAGAAAGAGTGAGTGAGAGTGGTATACAGTATTTCAATGCTAGATTTATACAGGTACATCTGCTAGCAAATGTCCTTTTCCCTCGCATTTCATTATACCAGTACTTTGCACAACATTCTTTCAAAGCCACTGGCTACTTTCCTACATAAATATTATTAACACATTTTTCTGCATTGAGTAAGAAATGAATCCAAGCAATGACTATCTTCAATCCTATCACATCCCTTGATCTATGAACAACATTCAATGTTACACAATTTTTGCATGCTACCTTTAGACTGGTATATCTTCAAGTAATTTGTTCTTCTCCTTGTAGGTCTCTTATACCAGTACTTTTCATTGGCTAAACATCTCTAAAAACCATGTTCAGCATTGAGGGAGCTGTGAATCCTGTTTCAAGCAATGACTATCATCAGTCCATCCATCAAACGACCCTTTCCATTCTAAGCTGTGCATGTTACTAAGCTTCTGAGCTCGGCAATCGGTTAAAAGGCTATATTGTTATAGGGATTGAGGGAGAGGGGGTAAAATGGAATGCCTTACTAGACTGGATCCGTGAGCAAAAATCTATGGCACAAACAGGTGTATTCCCTTGATAGCTTTATCCAGGTATCTCTTCCATCACCTGTTACTTACCTTTGGGACCTTATCCTGCTTAAATTTAACAGACAGAAAGACAGACAGAATAACAGAGATGAATCGAATAATATCATCATATGCTCTATCGGCAACACTCAGTGGTAACTAATTTCCCATGGTAAGTTTTTGCAGGTAGGGGTTTAAGGAATAGGCCCTTTTTTCTTTTACTATTACTTTTCACAACTCTTTCTCCAAACCACTGGCTGCTTTCCTACATAAATATCACAAAAACAATCTTCTGTAGTCGGACAAGGATGAATGCTGTTACACGCAATGGTTATCTTCAGTCCTGTGAGAAATTTGGCCAATCTGGAATTCGTCCTTATGCCATTTGGGTTGGAACTGTGTAGGTTAATGACTGAGCTTCTGGCCTTGGCAATAGGTTAATAGTCAAAGTGTCACAGGCAGGCAGGGAGGCAGGGGATGAATATAAAATTCAACATACATGACTGGATCTCTGAGCAGCAATCCCTGGAACAGACAGGTGTATTCCCTTGATAGCTTTATCCAGGTATCTCTTCCATCACCTGTTCCTTACCTTAGGGACTTTATTCTGCTGAAAAAATGACATAACGAAACAGAGAGAGAGAGACAGAGAGAGAGGCATAAAATATTCCAATGATAGTTTTATACAGGTACATCTGCAAGCAAGTGTTCTTTTCCCTCACATTTCATCATACCAGTACTTTGCACAACATTCTTTCAAAGCCACTGGCTGCTTTCCTACATAAATATTATTCAAACATTTTTCTGCAGTAAGAAATGAATCCAAGCAATGACTATCTTATGGACTTCGCAAGGGGTTGATAGTCAAAGTGTCAATGGCAAGCAGGGCGGCAGGGGATGAATATAAAATTTAACACACATGACTGAATCTGTGAGCAGCAATCCCTGGAACAGACATTTGTATTCCCTTGATGGCTTTATCCAGGTATCTCTTCCATCACCTGTTACTTACCTTACGGACTTGATTCTGCTGAAAAAATGACATAAAGGAACAGAGACAGAGAGAGAGAGAGACAAACTGAGAGAGGCATAAAATATTCCAATGATAGTTTTATACAGGTACATCTGCAAGCAAGTGTTCTTTTCCCTCACATTTCATTATACCAGTACTTTGCACAACATTCTTTCAAAGCCAATGGCTACTTTCCTACATAAATATTATTAACACATTTTTCTGCATTGAGTAAGAAATTAATCCAAGCAATGACTATCTTCAATCCTATGACATCCCTTGATCTATGAACAACATTCAGTGGTACACGATTTTTGCATGCTACCTTTAGACTGGTATATCTTCAAGTAATTTGTTCTTCTCCTTGTAGGTCTCTTATACCAGTACTTTTCATTGGCTCCTTTCCTACATAAACATCTCTAAAACCATGTTCAGCATTGAGGGGGCTGTGAATCCTGTTTCAAGCAATGACTATCATCAGTCCATCCATCAAACGACCCTTTCCATTCTAAGCTGTGCATGTTACTAAGCTTCTGAGCTGGGAAATCGGTTAAAAGGCTATATTGTTATAGGAATTGAGGGAAAGGGGGTAAAATAAAATGCCTTAACTGACTGGATCTGTGAGCAAAAATTTATGGCACAAACAGGTGTATTGCCTTGATAGCTTTATCCAGGTATCTCTTCCATCACCTGTTACTTACCTTTGGGACCTTATCCTGCTTAAATTTAACACACAGAAAGACGGACAGAATAACAGAGATGAATCGAATAATATCATCATATGCTCTATCAGCAACACTCAGTGGTAAATAATTTCCCATGGTAAGTTTTTGCAGGTAGGGGTTTAAGGAATAGGCCCTTTTTTCTTTTACTATTACTTTTCACAACTCTTTCTCCAAACCACTGGCTGCTTTCCTACATAAATATCACAAAAACAATCTTCTGTAGTCGAACAAGGATGAATGCTGTTACACGCAATGGTTATCTTCAGTCCTGTGAGAAATTTGGCCAGTCTGGAATTCGTCCTTCAGCCATTTGGGTTGGAAACTGTGTAGGTTAATGACCCAGCTTCTGGCCTTGGCAATGGGTTAATACAGGCAGGGAGGCAGGGGATGAATATAAAATTTAACATACACGACTGGATCTCTGAGCAGCAATCCCTGGAACAGACAGGTGTATTCCCTTGATAGCTTTATCCAGGTATCTCTTCCATCACCTGTTACTTACCTTAGGGACTTGATTCTGCTGAAAAAATGACATAACGAAACAGAGAGAGACACACACAGAGAGAGGCATAAAATATTCCAATGATAGTTTTAAACAGGTACATCTGCAAGCAAGTGTTCTTTTCCCTCACATTTCATCATACCAGTACTTTGCACAACATTCTTTCAAAGCCATTGGCTCCTTTCCTACATAAATATTATTCAAACATTTTTCTGCAGTAAGAAATGAATCCAAGCAATGACTATCTTATGGACTTCGCAAGGGGTTGATAGTCAAAGTGTCAATGGCAAGCAGGACAGCAAGGGATGAATATAAAATTTAACAAACATGACTGGATCTGTGAGCAGCAATCCCTGGAACAGACATTTGTATTTCCTTGATGGCTTTATCCAGGTATCTCTTCCATCACCTGTTACTTACCTTACGGACTTGATTCTGCTGAAAAAATGACATAAAGGGACAGAGAGAGAGAGAGACAAACAGAGAGAGGCATAAAATATTCGAATGATAGTTTTATACAGGTACATCTGAAAGCAAGTGTTCTTTTCCCTCACATTTCATTATACCAGTACTTTGCACAACATTCTTTCAAAGCCACTGGCTACTTTCCTACATAAATATTATTAACACATTTTTCTGCATCGAGTAAGAAATTAATCCAAGCAATGACTATCTTCAATCCTATGACATCCCTTGATCTATGAACAACATTCAGTGGTACACGATTTTTGCATGCTACCTTTAGACTGGTATATCTTCAAGTAATTTGTTCTTCTCCTTGTAGGTCTCTTATACCAGTACTTTTCATTGGCTCCTTTCCTACATAAACATCTCTAAAACCATGTTCAGCATTGAGGGAGCTGTGAATCCTGTTTCAAGCAATGACTATCATCAGTCCATCCATCAAACGACCCTTTCCATTCTAAGCTGTGCATGTTACTAAGCTTCTGAGCTGGGCAATCGGTTAAAAGGCTATATTGTTATAGGGATTGAGGGGAAGGGGGTAAAATAAAATGCCTTACTTGACTGGATCTGTGAGCAAAAATTTATGGCACAAACAGGTGTATTCCCTTGATAGCTTTATCCAGGTATCTCTTCCATCACCTGTTACTTACCTTTGGGACCTTATTCTGCTTAAATTTAACACACAGAAAGACGGACAGAATAACAGAGATGAATCGAATAATATCATCATATGCTCTATCACCAACACTCAGTGGTAAATAATTTCCCATGGTAAGTTTTTGCAGGTAGGGGTTTAAGGAATAGGCCCTTTTTTCTTATACTATTACTTTTCACAACTCTTTCTCCAAACCACTGGCTGCTTTCCTACATACATATCACAAAAACAATCTTCTGTAGTCGAACAAGGATGAATGCTGTTACACGCAATGGTTATCTTCAGTCCTGTGAGAAATTTGGCCAATCTGGAATTCGTCGTTCAGCCATTTGGGTTGGAAACTGTGTAGGTTAATGACCCAGCTTCTGCCCTTGGCAAGAGGTTAATAGTCAAAGTGTCACAAGCAGGCAGGGAGGCAGGGGATGAATATAAAATTTAACTTACATGACTGGATCTCTGAGCAGCAATCCCTTGAACAGACAGGTGTATTCCCTTGATAGCTTTATCCAGGTATCTCTTCCATCACCTGTTACTTACCTTAGGGACTTTATTCTGCTGAAAAAATGACATAACGAAACAGAGAGAGAGACACACAGAGAGAGGCATAAAATATTCCAATGATAGTTTTATACAGGTATATCTGCAAGCAAGTGTTCTTTTCCCTCACATTTCATTATACCAGTACTTTGCACAACATTCTTTCAAAGCCACTGGCTCCTTTCCTACATAAATTTTATTCAAACATTTTTCTGCAGTAAGAAATGAATCCAAGCAATGACTATCTTATGGACTTCGCAAGGGGCTGATAGTCAAAGTCTCACAGGCAGGCAGGGAGGCAGGGGATGAATATAAAATTTAACACACATGACTGGATCTGTGAGCAGCAATCCCTGTAACAGACAGTTGTATTCCCTTGATGGCTTTATCCAGGTATCTCTTCCATCACCTGTTACTTACCTTACGGACTTTATTCTGCTGAAAAAATGACATTAAGGAACAGAAAAAGAGAGACACATACACAGGAAAGAGGCATAAAATATTCCAATGATACTTTTATACAGGTACATCTGCAACCAAGTGTTCTTTTCCCTCACATTTCATTATACCAGTACTTTGCACAACATTCTTTCAAAGCCACTGGCTGCTTTCCTACATAAATATTATTCAAACATTTTTCTGCAGTGGGTAAGAAATTAATCCAAGCAATGACTATCTTCTGGACTTTGCAAGAGGTTAATAGTCAAAATGTCACAGGCAGGCAGGGAGGCAGGGGATGAATATAAAATTTAACATACAGGACTGGATCTCTGACCAGCAATCCCTGGAACAGACAGGTGTATTCCCTTGATAGCTTTATCCAGGTATCTCCTCCATCACCTGTTACTTACCTTAGCGACTTGACTCTGCTGAAAAAATGACATTAAGAAACAGAGGGAGGGAGAGAGAGAGAGAGAGCGGTATGCAATATTCCAATAATAGTTTTATACAGGTAGATCTGCAAGCAAGTGTCCTTTTCCCTCACATTTAATTATACCAGTACTTTGCACTACATTCTTTCAAAGCCACTGCCTGCTTTCCTACATAAATATTATTGAAACATTTTTTCTGCAGTGAGTAAGAAATGAATCCAAGCAATGACTATCTTCAATCCTATGACATTCCTTGATCTATGAACAACATTCAATGGTACATAATTTTTGCATGCTAGCTTTAGACTGGTATGTCTTCAAGCAATTGGTTCTTCTCCTTCTAAGTCTCTTTTACCACTACTTTTCATAACATTTTCTCCAAGCCACTGGCTGCTTTCCTACATGACATCTTTAAAACCATGTTCAGCATTGAGAGAGGTGTGAATCCTGTTTCAAGCAATGACTATCATCAGTCCATCCATCAAACAACCTTTTCCATTCTAAGCAGTTCATGTTACTAAGCTTCTGAGCTCGGCAATCGGTTAAAAGGCTATATTGTTATAGGGATTGAGGGAGAGGGGGTAAAATGAAATGCCTTACTTGACTGGATCTGTGAGCAAAAATCTATGGCACAAACAGGTGTATTCCCTTGATAGCTTTATCCAGGTGTCTCTTCCATCACCTGTTACTTACCTTGAGGCACTTGACTCTGCTGAAAAAAATGACATAAAGAAAGAGAGAGAGACAGAGAGAAAGAGAGACAGAAAGAGTGAGTGAGAGTGGTATACAGTATTTCAATGCTAGATTTATACAGGTACATCTGCTAGCAAATGTCCTTTTCCCTCGCATTTCATTATACCAGTACTTTGCACAACATTCTTTCAAAGCCACTGGCTACTTTCCTACATAAATATTATTAACACATTTTTCTGCATTGAGTAAGAAATGAATCCAAGCAATGACTATCTTCAATCCTATCACATCCCTTGATCTATGAACAACATTCAATGTTACACAATTTTTGCATGCTACCTTTAGACTGGTATATCTTCAAGTAATTTGTTCTTCTCCTTGTAGGTCTCTTATACCAGTACTTTTCATTGGCTAAACATCTCTAAAAACCATGTTCAGCATTGAGGGAGCTGTGAATCCTGTTTCAAGCAATGACTATCATCAGTCCATCCATCAAACGACCCTTTCCATTCTAAGCTGTGCATGTTACTAAGCTTCTGAGCTCGGCAATCGGTTAAAAGGCTATATTGTTATAGGGATTGAGGGAGAGGGGGTAAAATGGAATGCCTTACTAGACTGGATCCGTGAGCAAAAATCTATGGCACAAACAGGTGTATTCCCTTGATAGCTTTATCCAGGTATCTCTTCCATCACCTGTTACTTACCTTTGGGACCTTATCCTGCTTAAATTTAACAGACAGAAAGACAGACAGAATAACAGAGATGAATCGAATAATATCATCATATGCTCTATCGGCAACACTCAGTGGTAACTAATTTCCCATGGTAAGTTTTTGCAGGTAGGGGTTTAAGGAATAGGCCCTTTTTTCTTATACTATTACTTTTCACAACTCTTTCTCCAAACCACTGGCTGCTTTCCTACATAAATATCACAAAAACAATCTTCTGTAGTCGGACAAGGATGAATGCTGTTACACGCAATGGTTATCTTCAGTCCTGTGAGAAATTTGGCCAATCTGGAATTCGTCCTTATGCCATTTGGGTTGGAACTGTGTAGGTTAATGACTGAGCTTCTGGCCTTGGCAATAGGTTAATAGTCAAAGTGTCACAGGCAGGCAGGGAGGCAGGGGATGAATATAAAATTTAACATACATGACTGGATCTCTGAGCAGCAATCCCTGGAACAGACAGGTGTATTCCCTTGATAGCTTTATCCAGGTATCTCTTCCATCACCTGTTCCTTACCTTAGGGACTTTATTCTGCTGAAAAAATGACATAACGAAACAGAGAGAGAGAGAGAGAGAGACAGAGAGAGAGGCATAAAATATTCCAATGATAGTTTTATACAGGTACATCTGCAACCAAGTGTTCTTTTCCCTCACATTTCATCATACCAGTACTTTGCACAACATTCTTTCAAAGCCACTGGCTGCTTTCCTACATAAATATTATTCAAACATTTTTCTGCAGTAAGAAATGAATCCAAGCAATGACTATCTTATGGACTTCGCAAGGGGTTGATAGTCAAAGTGTCAATGGCAAGCAGGGCGGCAGGGGATGAATATAAAATTTAACACACATGACTGAATCTGTGAGCAGCAATCCCTGGAACAGACATTTGTATTCCCTTGATGGCTTTATCCAGGTATCTCTTCCATCACCTGTTACTTACCTTACGGACTTGATTCTGCTGAAAAAATGACATAAAGGAACAGAGACAGAGAGAGAGAGAGACAAACTGAGAGAGGCATAAAATATTCGAATGATAGTTTTATACAGGTACATCTGCAAGCAAGTGTTCTTTTCCCTCACATTTCATTATACCAGTACTTTGCACAACATTCTTTCAAAGCCAATGGCTACTTTCCTACATAAATATTATTAACACATTTTTCTGCATTGAGTAAGAAATTAATCCAAGCAATGACTATCTTCAATCCTATGACATCCCTTGATCTATGAACAACATTCAGTGGTACACGATTTTTGCATGCTACCTTTAGACTGGTATATCTTCAAGTAATTTGTTCTTCTCCTTGTAGGTCTCTTATACCAGTACTTTTCATTGGCTCCTTTCCTACATAAACATCTCTAAAACCATGTTCAGCATTGAGGGGGCTGTGAATCCTGTTTCAAGCAATGACTATCATCAGTCCATCCATCAAACGACCCTTTCCATTCTAAGCTGTGCATGTTACTAAGCTTCTGAGCTGGGAAATCGGTTAAAAGGCTATATTGTTATAGGAATTGAGGGAAAGGGGGTAAAATAAAATGCCTTAACTGACTGGATCTGTGAGCAAAAATTTATGGCACAAACAGGTGTATTGCCTTGATAGCTTTATCCAGGTATCTCTTCCATCACCTGTTACTTACCTTTGGGACCTTATCCTGCTTAAATTTAACACACAGAAAGACGGACAGAATAACAGAGATGAATCGAATAATATCATCATATGCTCTATCAGCAACACTCAGTGGTAAATAATTTCCCATGGTAAGTTTTTGCAGGTAGGGGTTTAAGGAATAGGCCCTTTTTTCTTTTACTATTACTTTTCACAACTCTTTCTCCAAACCACTGGCTGCTTTCCTACATAAATATCACAAAAACAATCTTCTGTAGTCGAACAAGGATGAATGCTGTTACACGCAATGGTTATCTTCAGTCCTGTGAGAAATTTGGCCAGTCTGGAATTCGTCCTTCAGCCATTTGGGTTGGAAACTGTGTAGGTTAATGACTGAGCTTCTGGCCTTGGTAATGGGTTAATACAGGCAGGGAGGCAGGGGATGAATATAAAATTTAACATACATGACTGGATCTCTGAGCAGCAATCCCTGGAACAGACAGGTGTATTCCCTTGATAGCTTTATCCAGGTATCTCTTCCATCACCTCTTACTTACCTTAGGGACTTGATTCTGCTGAAAAAATGACATAACGAAACAGAGAGAGACACACACAGAGAGAGGCATAAAATATTCCAATGATAGTTTTAAACAGGTACATCTGCAAGCAAGTGTTCTTTTCCCTCACATTTCATCATACCAGTACTTTGCACAACATTCTTTCAAAGCCACTGGCTCCTTTCCTACATAAATATTATTCAAACATTTTTCTGCAGTAAGAAATGAATCCAAGCAATGACTATCTTATGGACTTCGCAAGGGGTTGATAGTCAAAGTGTCAATGGCAAGCAGGACAGCAAGGGATGAATATAAAATTTAACAAACATGACTGGATCTGTGAGCAGCAATCCCTGGAACAGACATTTGTATTCCCTTGATGGCTTTATCCAGGTATCTCTTCCATCACCTGTTACTTACCTTAGGGACTTGATTCTGCTGAAAAAATGACATAAAGGGACAGAGAGAGAGAGAGACAAACAGAGAGAGGCATAAAATATTCCAATGATAGTTTTATACAGGTACATCTGAAAGCAAGTGTTCTTTTCCCTCACATTTCATTATACCAGTACTTTGCACAACATTCTTTCAAAGCCACTGGCTACTTTCCTACATAAATATTATTAACACATTTTTCTGCATCGAGTAAGAAATTAATCCAAGCAATGACTATCTTCAATCCTATGACATCCCTTGATCTATGAACAACATTCAGTGGTACACGATTTTTGCATGCTACCTTTAGACTGGTATATCTTCAAGTAATTTGTTCTTCTCCTTGTAGGTCTCTTATACCAGTACTTTTCATTGGCTCCTTTCCTACATAAACATCTCTAAAACCATGTTCAGCATTGAGGGAGCTGTGAATCCTGTTTCAAGCAATGACTATCATCAGTCCATCCATCAAACGACCCTTTCCATTCTAAGCTGTGCATGTTACTAAGCTTCTGAGCTGGGCAATCGGTTAAAAGGCTATATTGTTATAGGGATTGAGGGGAAGGGGGTAAAATAAAATGCCTTACTTGACTGGATCTGTGAGCAAAAATTTATGGCACAAACAGGTGTATTCCCTTGATAGCTTTATCCAGGTATCTCTTCCATCACCTGTTACTTACCTTTGGGACCTTATTCTGCTTAAATTTAACACACAGAAAGACGGACAGAATAACAGAGATGAATCGAATAATATCATCATATGCTCTATCACCAACACTCAGTGGTAAATAATTTCCCATGGTAAGTTTTTGCAGGTAGGGGTTTAAGGAATAGGCCCTTTTTTCTTATACTATTACTTTTCACAACTCTTTCTCCAAACCACTGGCTGCTTTCCTACATACATATCACAAAAACAATCTTCTGTAGTCGAACAAGGATGAATGCTGTTACACGCAATGGTTATCTTCAGTCCTGTGAGAAATTTGGCCAATCTGGAATTCGTCGTTCAGCCATTTGGGTTGGAAACTGTGTAGGTTAATGACCGAGCTTCTGCCCTTGGCAAGAGGTTAATAGTCAAAGTGTCACAAGCAGGCAGGGAGGCAGGGGATGAATATAAAATTTAACTTACATGGCTGGATCTCTGAGCAGCAATCCCTTGAACAGACAGGTGTATTCCCTTGATAGCTTTATCCAGGTATCTCTTCCATCACCTGTTACTTACCTTAGGGACTTTATTCTGCTGAAAAAATGACATAACGAAACAGAGAGAGAGACACACAGAGAGAGGCATAAAATATTCCAATGATAGTTTTATACAGGTATATCTGCAAGCAAGTGTTCTTTTCCCTCACATTTCATTATACCAGTACTTTGCACAACATTCTTTCAAAGCCACTGGCTCCTTTCCTACATAAATTTTATTCAAACATTTTTCTGCAGTAAGAAATGAATCCAAGCAATGACTATCTTATGGACTTCGCAAGGGGCTGATAGTCAAAGTCTCACAGGCAGGCAGGGAGGCAGGGGATGAATATAAAATTTAACACACATGACTGGATCTGTGAGCAGCAATCCCTGTAACAGACAGTTGTATTCCCTTGATGGCTTTATCCAGGTATCTCTTCCATCACCTGTTACTTACCTTACGGACTTTATTCTGCTGAAAAAATGACATTAAGGAACAGAAAAAGAGAGACACATACACAGGAAAGAGGCATAAAATATTCCAATGATACTTTTATACAGGTACATCTGCAACCAAGTGTTCTTTTCCCTCACATTTCATTATACCAGTACTTTGCACAACATTCTTTCAAAGCCACTGGCTGCTTTCCTACATAAATATTATTCAAACATTTTTCTGCAGTGGGTAAGAAATTAATCCAAGCAATGACTATCTTCTGGACTTTGCAAGAGGTTAATAGTCAAAATGTCACAGGCAGGCAGGGAGGCAGGGGATGAATATAAAATTTAACATACAGGACTGGATCTCTGACCGGCAATCCCTGGAACAGACAGGTGTATTCCCTTGATAGCTTTATCCAGGTATCTCCTCCATCACCTGTTACTTACCTTAGCGACTTGACTCTGCTGAAAAAATGACATTAAGAAACAGAGGGAGGGAGACAGAGAGAGAGAGAGCGGTATGCAATATTCCAATAATAGTTTTATACAGGTAGATCTGCAAGCAAGTGTCCTTTTCCCTCACATTTAATTATACCAGTACTTTGCACTACATTCTTTCAAAGCCACTGCCTGCTTTCCTACATAAATATTATTGAAACATTTTTTCTGCAGTGAGTAAGAAATGAATCCAAGCAATGACTATCTTCAATCCTATGACATTCCTTGATCTATGAACAACATTCAATGGTACATAATTTTTGCATGCTAGCTTTAGACTGGTATGTCTTCAAGCAATTGGTTCTTCTCCTTCTAAGTCTCTTTTACCACTACTTTTCATAACATTTTCTCCAAGCCACTGGCTGCTTTCCTACATGACATCTTTAAAACCATGTTCAGCATTGAGAGAGGTGTGAATCCTGTTTCAAGCAATGACTATCATCAGTCCATCCATCAAACAACCTTTTCCATTCTAAGCAGTTCATGTTACTAAGCTTCTGAGCTGGGCAATCGGTTAAAAGGCTATATTGTTATAGGGACTGAGGGAGAGGGGGTAAAATGAAATGCCTTACTTGACTGGATCTGTGAGCAAAAATCTATGACACAAACAGGTGTATTCCCTTGATAGCTTTATCCAGGTATCTCTTCCATCACCTGTTACTTACCTTACGGACTTTATTCTGCTGAAAAAATGACAGAACGAAACAGAGAGAGAGAGACAGAGAGAGAGGCATAAAATATTCCAATGATAGTTTTATACAGGTACATCTGCAAGCAAGTGTTCTTTTCCCTCACATTTCATTATACCAGTACTTTGCACAACATTCTTTCAAAGCCACTGGCTACTTTCCTACATAAATATTATTAACACATTTTTCTGCATTGAGTAAGAAATTAATCCAAGCAATGACTATCTTCAATCTTATGACATCCCTTGATCTATGAACAACATTCAATGGTACACGATTTTTGCATGCTACCTTTAGACTGGTATATCTTCAAGTAATTTGTTCTTCTCCTTGTAGGTCTCTTATACCAGTACTTTTCATTGGCTCCTTTCCTACATAAACATCTCTAAAAACCATGTTCAGCATTGGGGGAGCTGTGAATCCTGTTTCAAGCAATGACTATCATCAGTCCATCCATCAAATGACCCTTTCCATTCTAAGCTGCGCATGTTACTAAGCTTCTGAGCTCGGCAATCGGTTAAAAGGCCATATTGTTATAGGGATCGAGGGAGAGGGGGTAAAATGGAATGCCTTACTTGACTGGATCTGTGAGCAAAAATCTATGGCACAAACAGGTGTATTCCCTTGACAGCTTTATCCAGGTATCTCTTCCATCACCTGTTACTTACCTTTGGGACCTTATCCTGCTTAAATTTAACACACAGAAAGACGGACAGAATAACAGAGATGAATCAAATAATATCATCATATGCTCTATCAGCAACACTCAGTGGTAAATAATTTCCCATGGTAAGTTTTTGCAGGTAGGGGCTTAAGGAACAGGCCCTTTTTTCTTATACTATTACTTTTCACAACTCTTTCTCCAAACCACTGGCTGCCTTCCTACATAAATATCACAAAAACAATCTTCTGTAGTCGGACAAGGATGAATGCTGTTACACGCAATGGTTATCTTCAGTCCTGTGAGAAATTTGGCCAATCTGGAATTCGTCCTTATGCCATTTGGGTTGGAAACTGTGTATGTTAATGACTGAGCTTCTGGCCTTGGCAATAGGTTAATAGTCAAAGTGTCACAGGCAGGCAGGGAGGCATGGGATGAATATAAAACTTAACATACATGACTGGATCTCTGAGCAGCAATCCCTGGAACAGACAGGTGTATTCCCTTGATAGCTTTATCCAGGTATCTCTTCCATCACCTGTTACTTACCTTAGGGACTTTATTCTGCTGAAAAAATGACATGACGAAACAGAGAGAGAGAGAAAGAGAGACAGAGAGAGAGGCATAAAATATTCCAATGATAGTTTTATACAGGTACATCTGCAAGCAAGTGTTCTTTTCCCTCACATTTCATCATACCAGTACTTTGCACAACATTCTTTCAAAGCCACTGGCTGCTTTCCTACATAAATATTATTCAAACATTTTTTCTGCAGTAAGAAATGAATCCAAGCAATGACTATCTTATGGACTTCGCAAGGGGTTGATAGTCAAAGTGTCAATGGCAAGCAGGGCGGCAGGGGATGAATATAAAATTTAACATACATGACTGGATCTGTGAGCAGCAATCCCTGGAACAGACATTTGTATTCCCTTGATGGCTTTATCCAGGTATCTCTTCCATCACCTGTTACTTACCTTACGGACTTGATTCTGCTGAAAAAATGATATAAAGGAACAGAGAGAGAGAGAGAGAGAGACAAACAGAGAGAGGCATAAAATATTCCAATGATAGTTTTATACAGGTACATCTGCAAGCAAGTGTTCTTTTCCCTCACATTTCATTATACCAGTACTTTGCACAACATTCTTTCAAAGCCACTGGCTACTTTCCTACATAAATATTATTAACACATTTTTCTGCATCGAGTAAGAAATCAATCCAAGCAATGACTATCTTCAATCCTATGACATCCCTTGATCTATGAACAACATTCAGTGGTACACGATTTTTGCATGCTACCTTTAGACTGGTATATCTTCAAGTAATTTGTTCTTCTCCTTGTAGGTCTCTTATACCAGTACTTTTCATTGGCTCCTTTCCTACATAAACATCTCTAAAACCATGTTCAGCATTGAGGGGGCTGTGAATCCTGTTTCAAGCAATGACTATCATCAGTCCATCCATCAAACGACCCTTTCCATTCTAAGCTGTGCATGTTACTAAGCTTCTGAGCTGGGAAATCGGTTAAAAGGCTATATTGTTATAGGAATTGAGGGGAAGGGGGTAAAATAAAATGCCTTAACTGACTGGATCTGTGAGCAAAAATTTATGGCACAAACAGGTGTATTGCCTTGATAGCTTTATCCAGGTATCTCTTCCATCACCTGTTACTTACCTTTGGGACCTTATCCTGCTTAAATTTAACACACAGAAAGACGGACAGAATAACAGAGATGAATCGAATAATATCATCATATGCTCTATCAGCAACACTCAGTGGTAAATAATTTCCCATGGTAAGTTTTTGCAGGTAGGGGTTTAAGGAATAGGCCCTTTTTTCTTTTACTATTACGTTTCACAACTCTTTCTCCAAACCACTGGCTGCTTTCCTACATAAATATCACAAAAACAATCTTCTGTAATCGAACAAGGATGAATGCTGTTACACGCAATGGTTATCTTCAGTCCTGTGAGAAATTTGGCCAATCTGGAATTCGTCCTTCAGCCATTTGGGTTGGAACCTGTGTAGGTTAATGACCCAGCTTCTGCCCTTGGCAAGAGGTTAATAGTCAAAGTGTCACAGGCAGGCAGGGAGGCAGGGGATGAATATAAAATTTAACTTACATGACTGGATCTCTGAGCAGCAATCCCTGGAACAGACAGGTGTATTCCCTTGATAGCTTTATCCAGGTATCTCTTCCATCACCTGTTACTTACCTTAGGGACTTTATTCTGCTGAAAAAATGACATAACGAACCAGAGAGAGAGAGACACACACACACAGAAAAAGGCATAAAATATTCTAAAGATAGTTTTATACAGGTACATCTGCAAGCAAGTGTTCTTTTCCCTCACATTTCATTATACCAGTACTTTGCACAACATTCTTTCAAAGCCACTGGCTGCTTTCCTACATAAATATTATTCAAACATTTTTCTGCAGTAAGAAATGATTCCAAGAAATGACTATCTTATGGACTTCGCAAGGGGTTGATAGTTAAAGTGTCAATGACAGGCAGGGCGGCAGGGGATGAATATAAAATTTAACACACATGACTGGATCTGTGAGCAGCAATCCCTGGAACAGACATTTGTATTCCCTTGATGGCTTTATCCAGGTATCTCTTCCATCAACTGTTACTTACCTTAGGGACTTGATTCTGCTGAAAAAATGACATAACGAACCAGAGAGAGAGAGAGAGAGAGACAAACAGAGAGAGGCATAAAATATTCCAATGATAGTTTTATACAGGTACATCTGCAAGCAAGTGTTCTTTTCCCTCACATTTCATTATACCAGTACTTTGCACAACATTCTTTCAAAGCCACTGGCTACTTTCCTACATAAATATTATTAACACATTTTTCTGCATCGAGTAAGAAATCAATCCAAGCAATGACTATCTTCAATCCTATGACATCCCTTGATCTATGAACAACATTCAGTGGTACACGATTTTTGCATGCTACCTTTAGACTGGTATATCTTCAAGTAATTTGTTCTTCTCCTTGTAGGTCTCTTATACCAGTACTTTTCATTGGCTCCTTTCCTACATAAACATCTCTAAAACCATGTTCAGCATTGAGGGGGCTGTGAATCCTGTTTCAAGCAATGACTATCATCAGTCCATCCATCAAACGACCCTTTCCATTCTAAGCTGTGCATGTTACTAAGCTTCTGAGCTGGGAAATCGGTTAAAAGGCTATATTGTTATAGGAATTGAGGGAAAGGGGGTAAAATAAAATGCCTTAACTGACTGGATCTGTGAGCAAAAATTTATGGCACAAACAGGTGTATTGCCTTGATAGCTTTATCCAGGTATCTCTTCCATCACCTGTTACTTACCTTTGGGACCTTATCCTGCTTAAATTTAACACACAGAAAGACGGACAGAATAACAGAGATGAATCGAATAATATCATCATATGCTCTATCAGCAACACTCAGTGGTAAATAATTTCCCATGGTAAGTTTTTGCAGGTAGGGGTTTAAGGAATAGGCCCTTTTTTCTTTTACTATTACGTTTCACAACTCTTTCTCCAAACCACTGGCTGCTTTCCTACATAAATATCACAAAAACAATCTTCTGTAATCGAACAAGGATGAATGCTGTTACACGCAATGGTTATCTTCAGTCCTGTGAGAAATTTGGCCAATCTGGAATTCGTCCTTCAGCCATTTGGGTTGGAACCTGTGTAGGTTAATGACCCAGCTTCTGCCCTTGGCAAGAGGTTAATAGTCAAAGGGTCACAGGCAGGCAGGGAGGCAGGGGATGAATATAAAATTTAACTTACATGACTGGATCTCTGAGCAGCAATCCCTGGAACAGACAGGTGTATTCCCTTGATAGCTTTATCCAGGTATCTCTTCCATCACCTGTTACTTACCTTAGGGACTTTATTCTGCTGAAAAAATGACATAACGAACCAGAGAGACAGAGACACACACACACAGAAAGAGGCATAAAATATTCTAAAGATAGTTTTATACAGGTACATCTGCAAGCAAGTGTTCTTTTCCCTCACATTTCATTATACCAGTACTTTGCACAACATTCTTTCAAAGCCACTGGCTGCTTTCCTACATAAATATTATTCAAACATTTTTCTGCAGTAAGAAATGATTCCAAGAAATGACTATCTTATGGACTTCGCAAGGGGTTGATAGTTAAAGTGTCAATGACAGGCAGGGCGGCAGGGGATGAATATAAAATTTAACACACATGACTGGATCTGTGAGCAGCAATCCCTGGAACAGACATTTGTATTCCCTTGATGGCTTTATCCAGGTATCTCTTCCATCACCTGTTACTTACCTTAGGGACTTGATTCTGCTGAAAAAATGACATAACGAACCAGAGAGAGAGAGAGACAAACAGAGAGAGGCATAAAATATTCCAATGATAGTTTTATACAGGTACATCTGCAACCAAGTGTTCTTTTCCCTCACATTTCATTATACCAGTACTTTGCACAACATTCTTTCAAAGCCACTGGCTGCTTTCCTACATAAATATTATTCAAACATTTTTCTGCAGTAAGAAATGAATCCAAGAAATGACTATCTTATGGACTTCGCAAGGGGTTGATAGTCAAAGTCTCACAGGCAGGCAGGGAGGCAGGGGATGAATATAAAATTTATCACACATGACTGGATCTGTGAGCAGCAATCCCTGTAACAGACAGTTGTATTCCCTTGATGGCTTTATCCAGGTATCTCTTCCATCACCTGTTACTTACCTTACGGACTTTATTCTGCTGAAAAAATGACATTAAGGAACAGAAAAAGAGAGACACATACACAGGAAAGAGGCATAAAATATTCCAATGATACTTTTATACAGGTACATCTGCAAGCAAGTGTTCTTTTCCCTCACATTTCATTATACCAGTACTTTGCACAACATTCTTTCAAAGCCACTAGCTGCTTTCCTACATAAATATTATTCAAACATTTTTCTGCAGTGGGTAAGAAATTAATCCAAGCAATGACTATCTTCTGGACTTTGCAAGAGGTTAATAGTCAAAATGTCACAGGCAGGCAGGGAGGCAGGGGATGAATATAAAATTTAACATACAGGACTGGATCTCTGACCGGCAATCCCTGGAACAGACAGGTGTATTCCCTTGATAGCTTTACCCAGGTATCTCTTCCATCACCTGTTACTTACCTTAGCGACTTGACTCTGCTGAAAAAATGACATTAAGAAACAGAGGGAGGGAGAGAGAGAGAGAGAGAGCGGTATGCAATATTCCAATAATAGTTTTATACAGGTAGATCTGCAAGCAAGTGTCCTTTTCCCTCACATTTAATTATACCAGTACTTTGCACTACATTCTTTCAAAGCCACTGCCTGCTTTCCTACATAAATATTATTGAAACATTTTTTCTGCAGTGAGTAAGAAATGAATCCAAGCAATGACTATCTTCAATCCTATGACATTCCTTGATCTATGAACAACATTCAATGGTACATAATTTTTGCATGCTAGCTTTAGACTGGTATGTCTTCAACCAATTGGTTCTTCTCCTTCTGAGTCTCTTTTACCACTACTTTTCATAACATTTTCTCCAAGCCACTGGCTGCTTTCCTACATGACATCTTTAAAACCATGTTCAGCATTGAGAGAGGTGTGAATCCTGTTTCAAGCAATGACTATCATCAGTCCATCCATCAAACAACCTTTTCCATTCTAAGCAGTTCATGTTACTATGCTTCTGAGCTGGGCAATCGGTTAAAAGGCTATATTGTTATAGGGATTGAGGGAGAGGGGGTAAAATGAAATGCCTTACTTGACTGGATCTGTGAGCAAAAATCTATGGCACAAACAGGTGTATTCCCTTGATAGCTTTATCCAGGTGTCTCTTCCATCACCTGTTACTTACCTTGAGGCACTTGACTCTGCTGAAAAAAATGACATAAAGAAAGAGAGAGAGACAGAGAGAAAGAGTGACAGAAAGAGTGAGTGAGAGTGGTATACAGTATTTCAATGCTAGATTTATACAGGTACATCTGCTAGCAAATGTCCTTTTCCCTCGCATTTCATTATACCAGTACTTTGCACAACATTCTTTCAAAGCCAATGGCTACTTTCCTACATAAATATTATTAACACATTTTTCTGCATTGAGTAAGAAATGAATCCAAGCAATGACTATCTTCAATCCTATCACATCCCTTGATCTATGAACAACATTCAATGTTACACAATTTTTGCATGCTACCTTTAGACTGGTATATCTTCAAGTAATTTGTTCTTCTCCTTGTAGGTCTCTTATACCAGTACTTTTCATTGGCTAAACATCTCTAAAAACCATGTTCAGCATTGAGGGAGCTGTGAATCCTGTTTCAAGCAATGACTATCATCAGTCCATCCATCAAACGACCCTTTCCATTCTAAGCTGTGCATGTTACTGAGCTTCTGAGCTCGGCAATCGGTTAAAAGGCTATATTGTTATAGGGATTGAGGGAGAGGGGGTAAAATGGAATGCCTTACTAGACTGGATCCGTGAGCAAAAATCTATGGCACAAACAGGTGTATTCCCTTGATAGCTTTATCCAGGTATCTCTTCCATCACCTGTTACTTACCTTTGGGACCTTATCCTGCTTAAATTTAACAGACAGAAAGACAGACAGAATAACAGAGATGAATCGAATAATATCATCATATGCTCTATCGGCAACACTCAGTGGTAACTAATTTCCCATGGCAAGTTTTTGCAGGTAGGGGTTTAAGGAATAGGCCCTTTTTTCTTATACTATTACTTTTCACAACTCTTTCTCCAAACCACTGGCTGCTTTCCTACATAAATATCACAAAAACAATCTTCTGTAGTCGGACAAGGATGAATGCTGTTACACGCAATGGTTATCTTCAGTCCTGTGAGAAATTTGGCCAATCTGGAATTCGTCCTTATGCCATTTGGGTTGGAACTGTGTAGGTTAATGACTGAGCTTCTGGCCTTGGCAATAGGTTAATAGTCAAAGTGTCACAGGCAGGCAGGGAGGCAGGGGATGAATATAAAATTTAACATACATGACTGGATCTCTGAGCAGCAATCCCTGGAACAGACAGGTGTATTCCCTTGATAGCTTTATCCAGGTATCTCTTCCATCACCTGTTACTTACCTTAGGGACTTTATTCTGCTGAAAAAATGACATAACGAAACAGAGAGAGAGAGAGAGAGAGAGACAGAGAGAGAGGCATAAAATATTCCAATGATAGTTTTATACAGGTACATCTGCAAGCAAGTGTTCTTTTCCCTCATATTTCATCATACCAGTACTTTGCACAACATTCTTTCAAAGCCACTGGCTGCTTTCCTACATAAATATTATTCAAACATTTTTCTGCAGTAAGAAATGAATCCAAGAAATGACTATCTTATGGACTTCGCAAGGGGTTGATAGTCAAAGTGTCAATGGCAAGCAGGGCGGCAGGGGATGAATATAAAATTTAACACACATGACTGAATCTGTGAGCAGCAATCCCTGGAACAGACATTTGTATTCCCTTGATGGCTTTATCCAGGTATCTCTTCCATCACCTGTTACTTACCTTACGGACTTGATTCTGCTGAAAAAATGACATAAAGGAACAGAGACAGAGAGAGAGAGAGACAAACTGAGAGAGGCATAAAATATTCGAATGATAGTTTTATACAGGTACATCTGCAAGCAAGTGTTCTTTTCCCTCACATTTCATTATACCAGTACTTTGCACAACATTCTTTCAAAGCCAATGGCTACTTTCCTACATAAATATTATTAACACATTTTTCTGCATTGAGTAAGAAATTAATCCAAGCAATGACTATCTTCAATCCTATGACATCCCTTGATCTATGAACAACATTCAGTGGTACACGATTTTTGCATGCTACCTTTAGACTGGTATATCTTCAAGTAATTTGTTCTTCTCCTTGTAGGTCTCTTATACCAGTACTTTTCATTGGCTCCTTTCCTACATAAACATCTCTAAAACCATGTTCAGCATTGAGGGGGCTGTGAATCCTGTTTCAAGCAATGACTATCATCAGTCCATCCATCAAACGACCCTTTCCATTCTAAGCTGTGCATGTTACTAAGCTTCTGAGCTGGGAAATCGGTTAAAAGGCTATATTGTTATAGGAATTGAGGGAAAGGGGGTAAAATAAAATGCCTTAACTGACTGGATCTGTGAGCAAAAATTTATGGCACAAACAGGTGTATTGCCTTGATAGCTTTATCCAGGTATCTCTTCCATCACCTGTTACTTACCTTTGGGACCTTATCCTGCTTAAATTTAACACACAGAAAGACGGACAGAATAACAGAGATGAATCGAATAATATCATCATATGCTCTATCAGCAACACTCAGTGGTAAATAATTTCCCATGGTAAGTTTTTGCAGGTAGGGGTTTAAGGAATAGGCCCTTTTTTCTTTTACTATTACTTTTCACAACTCTTTCTCCAAACCACTGTCTGCTTTCCTACATAAATATCACAAAAACAATCTTCTGTAGTCGAACAAGGATGAATGCTGTTACACGCAATGGTTATCTTCAGTCCTGTGAGAAATTTGGCCAGTCTGGAATTCGTCCTTCAGCCATTTGGGTTGGAAACTGTGTAGGTTAATGACTGAGCTTCTGGCCTTGGCAATGGGTTAATACAGGCAGGGAGGCAGGGGATGAA
This sequence comes from Tridacna gigas, assembly GCA_945859785.2. NCBI lineage: Eukaryota > Metazoa > Mollusca > Bivalvia > Cardiida > Cardiidae > Tridacna > Tridacna gigas. The sequence continues at coordinate 46,128,759 of OX244043.2, forward strand.
TATAAAATTTAACATACATGACTGGATCTCTGAGCAGCAATCCCTGGAACAGACAGGTGTATTCCCTTGATAGCTTTATCCAGGTATCTCTTCCATCACCTGTTACTTACCTTAGGGACTTGATTCTGCTGAAAAAATGACATAACGAAACAGAGAGAGACACACACAGAGAGAGGCATAAAATATTCCAATGATAGTTTTAAACAGGTACATCTGCAAGCAAGTGTTCTTTTCCCTCACATTTCATCATACCAGTACTTTGCACAACATTCTTTCAAAGCCACTGGCTGCTTTCCTACATAAATATTATTCAAACATTTTTCTGCAGTAAGAAATGAATCCAAGCAATGACTATCTTATGGACTTCGCAAGGGGTTGATAGTCAAAGTGTCAATGGCAAGCAGGACAGCAAGGGATGAATATAAAATTTAACAAACATGACTGGATCTGTGAGTAGCAATCCCTGGAACAGACATTTGTATTCCCTTGATGGCTTTATCCAGGTATCTCTTCCATCACCTGTTACTTACCTTAGGGACTTGATTCTGCTGAAAAAATGACATAAAGGGACAGAGAGAGAGAGAGACAAACAGAGAGAGGCATAAAATATTCCAATGATAGTTTTATACAGGTACATCTGAAAGCAAGTGTTCTTTTCCCTCACATTTCATTATACCAGTACTTTGCACAACATTCTTTCAAAGCCACTGGCTACTTTCCTACATAAATATTATTAACACATTTTTCTGCATCGAGTAAGAAATTAATCCAAGCAATGACTATCTTCAATCCTATGACATCCCTTGATCTATGAACAACATTCAGTGGTACACGATTTTTGCATGCTACTTTTAGACTGGTATATCTTCAAGTAATTTGTTCTTCTCCTTGTAGGTCTCTTATACCAGTACTTTTCATTGGCTCCTTTCCTACATAAACATCTCTAAAACCATGTTCAGCATTGAGGGAGCTGTGAATCCTGTTTCAAGCAATGACTATCATCAGTCCATCCATCAAACGACCCTTTCCATTCTGAGCTGGGCAATCGGTTAAAAGGCTATATTGTTATAGGGATTGAGGGGAAGGGGGTAAAATAAAATGCCTTACTTGACTGGATCTGTGAGCAAAAATTTATGGCACAAACAGGTGTATTCCCTTGATAGCTTTATCCAGGTATCTCTTCCATCACCCGTTACTTACCTTTGGGACCTTATTCTGCTTAAATTTAACACACAGAAAGACGGACAGAATAACAGAGATGAATCGAATAATATCATGATATGCTCTATCACCAACACTCAGTGGTAAATAATTTCCCATGGTAAGTTTTTGCAGGTAGGGGTTTAAGGAATAGGCCCTTTTTTCTTATACTATTACTTTTCACAACTCTTTCTCCAAACCACTGGCTGCTTTCCTACATACATATCACAAAAACAATCTTCTGTAGTCGAACAAGGATGAATGCTGTTACACGCAATGGTTATCTTCAGTCCTGTGAGAAATTTGGCCAATCTGGAATTCGTCGTTCAGGCATTTGGGTTGGAAACTGTGTAGGTTAATGACCGAGCTTCTGCCCTTGGCAAGAGGTTAATAGTCAAAGTGTCACAAGCAGGCAGGGAGGCAGGGGATGAATATAAAATTTAACTTACATGACTGGATCTCTGAGCAGCAATCCCTTGAACAGACAGGTGTATTCCCTTGATAGCTTTATCCAGGTATCTCTTCCATCACCTGTTACTTACCTTAGGGACTTTATTCTGCTGAAGAAATGACATAACGAAACAGAGAAAGAGACACACAGAGAGAGGCATAAAATATTCCAATGATAGTTTTATACAGGTATATCTGCAAGCAAGTGTTCTTTTCCCTCACATTTCATTATACCAGTACTTTGCATAACATTCTTTCAAAGCCACTGGCTGCTTTCCTACATAAATATTATTCAAACATTTTTCTGCAGTAAGAAATGAATCCAAGCAATGACTATCTTATGGACTTCGCAAGGGGCTGATAGTCAAAGTCTCACAGGCAGGCAGGGAGGCAGGGGATAAATATAAAATTTAACACACATGACTGGATCTGTGAGCAGCAATCCCTGTAACAGACAGTTGTATTCCCTTGATGGCTTTATCCAGGTATCTCTTCCATCACCTGTTACTTACCTTAGGGACTTTATTCTGCTGAAAAAATGACATTAAGGAACAGAAAAAGAGAGACACATACACAGGAAAGAGGCATAAAATATTCCAATGATACTTTTATACAGGTACATCTGCAACCAAGTGTTCTTTTCCCTCACATTTCATTATACCAGTACTTTGCACAACATTCTTTCAAAACCACTAGCTGCTTTCCTACATAAATATTATTCAAACATTTTTCTGCAGTGGGTAAGAAATTAATCCAAGCAATGACTATCTTCTGGACTTTGCAAGAGGTTAATAGTCAAAATGTCACAGGCAGGCAGGGAGGCAGGGGATGAATATAAAATTTAACATACAGGACTGGATCTCTGACCGGCAATCCCTGGAACAGACAGGTGTATTCCCTTGATAGCTTTATCCAGGTATCTCCTCCATCACCTGTTACTTACCTTAGCGACTTGACTCTGCTGAAAAAATGACATTAAGAAACAGAGGGAGGGAGACAGAGAGAGAGAGCGGTATGCAATATTCCAATAATAGTTTTATACAGGTAGATCTGCAAGCAAGTGTCCTTTTCCCTCACATTTAATTATACCAGTACTTTGCACTACATTCTTTCAAAGCCACTGCCTGCTTTCCTACATAAATATTATTGAAACATTTTTTCTGCAGTGAGTAAGAAATGAATCCAAGCAATGACTATCTTCAATCCTATGACATTCCTTGATCTATGAACAACATTCAATGGTACACAATTTTTGCATGCTAGCTTTAGACTGGTATGTCTTCAAGCAATTGGTTCTTCTCCTTCTAAGTCTCTTTTACCACTACTTTTCATAACATTTTCTCCAAGCCACTGGCTGCTTTCCTACATGACATCTCTAAAACAATGTTCAGCATTGAGAGAGGTGTGAATCCTGTTTCAAGCAATGACTATCATCAGTCCATCCATCGAACAACCTTTTCCATTCTAAGCTGTGCATGTTACTAAGCTTCTGAGCTGGGCAATCGGTTAAAAGCCTATATTGTTATAGTGATTGAGGCAGAGGGGGTAAAATGAAATGCCTTACTTGACTGGATCTGTGAGCAAAAATCTATGGTACAAACAGGTGTATTCCTATGATAGCTTTATCCAGGTATCTCTTCCATCACCTGTTACTTACCTTAGGGACTTGACTCTGCTCAAAAGATGACATAAAGAAACTGAGAGAGAGAGAGAGAAAGAGTGACAGAAAGAGTGAGTGACAGTGGTATACAGTATTTCAATGCTAGTTTTATACAGTTACATCTGAAGCAAATTTCCTTTTCCCCCGCATTTCATTATACCAGAACTTTGCACATTATTTCAAAGCCACTGGCTGCTTTCCTACATAAATATTATTAAAACATTTTTTCTGCAGTGAAACAGAAATGAATCCAAGCAATGACTATCTTCAATCCTATGACACCCCTTGATCTATGAACAACATTCAATGGTACACGATTTTTGCATGCTAGCTTTACACTGGTATATCGTCAAGTAATTTGTTCTTCTCCTTGTAGGTCTCTTATACCAGTACTTTTCACTGGCTCCTGTCCTACATAAACATCTCTAAAACCATGTTCAGCATTGAGAGAGCTGTGAATCCTGTTTCAAGCAATTACGATCATCAGTCCATCCATCAAACAACCCTTTCCATTCTAAGGTGTGCATGATGCTAAGCTTCTGAGCTGGGCAATCGGTTAAAGGGCTATATTGTTATAGGGATTGAGGGGAAGGGGGTAAAATAAAATGCCTTACTTGACTGGATCTGTGAGCAAAAATTTATGGCACAAACAGGTGTATTCCCTCGATAGCTTTATCCAGGTATCTCTTCCATCACCTGTTACTTACCTTTGGGACCTTATTCTGCTTAAATTTAACAGACAGAAAGACGGACAGAATAACAGAGATGAATCGAATAATATCATGATATGCTCTATCACCAACACTCAGTGGTAAATAATTTCCCATGGTAAGTTTTTGCAGGTAGGGGTTTAAGGAATAGGCCCTTTTTTCTTATACTATTACTTTTCACAACTCTTTCTCCAAACCACTGACTGCTTTCCTACATAAATATCACAAAAACAATCTTCTGTAGTCGGACAAGGATGAATGCTGTTACACGCAATGGTTATCTTCAGTCCTGTGAGAAATTTGGCCAATCTGGAATCCGTCCTTCAGCCATTTGGGTTGGAAACTGTGTAGGTTAATGACTGAGCTTCTGGCCTTGCCAATAGGTTAATAGTCAAAGTGTCACAGGCAGGCAGGGAGGCAGGGAATGAATATAAAATCTAACATACATGACTGGATCTCTGAGCAGCAATCCCTGCAACAAACAGGTGTATTCCCTTGATAGCTTTATCCAGGTATCTCTTCCATCACCTGTTACTTACCTTAGGGACTTGACTCTGCTGAAAAAATGACGCAACGAAACAGAGAGAGAGAGAGAGAGACAGAGAGAGAGGCATAAAATATTCCAATGATAGTTTTATACAGGTACATCTGCAAGCAAGTGTTCTTTTCCCTCACATTTCATCATACCAGTACTTTGCACAACATTCTTTCAAAGCCACTGGCTGCTTTCCTACATAAATATTATTCAAACATTTTTCTGCAGTAAGAAATGAATCCAAGCAATGACTATCTTATGGACTTCGCAAGGGGTTGATAGTCAAAGTGTCAATGGCAGGCAGGGCGGCAGGGGATGAATATAAAATTTAACACACATGACTGGATCTGTGAGCAGCAATCCCTGGAACAGACATTTGTATTCCCTTGATGGCTTTATCCAGGTATCTCTTCCATCACCTGTTACTTACCTTAGGGACTTGATTCTGCTGAAAAAAAGACATAAAGGAAAAGACAGAGAGAGAGAGACAAACAGAGAGAGGCATAAAATATTCCAATGATAGTTTTATACAGGTACATCTGCAAGCAAGTCTTCTTTTCCCTCACATTTCATTATACCAGTACTTTGCACAACATTCTTTCAAAGCCACTGGCTACTTTCCTACATAAATATTATTAACACATTTTCCTGCATCGAGTAAGAAATTAATCCAAGCAATGACTATCTTCAATCGTATGACATCATTTTATCTATGAACAACATTCAGAGGTACACGATTTTTGCATGCTACTTTTAGACTGGTATATCTTCAAGTAATTTGTTCTTCTCCTTGTAGGTCTCTTATACCAGTACTTTTCATTGGCTCCTTTCCTACATAAACATCTCTAAAAACCATGTTCAGCATTGAGGGAGCTGTGAATCCTGTTTCAAGCAATGACTATCATCAGTCCATCCATCAAACGACCCTTTCCATTCCAAGCTGTGCATGTTACTAAGCTTCTGAGCTGGGCAATCGGTTAAAGGGCTATATTGTTATAGGGATTGAGGGGAAGGGGGTAAAATAAAATGCCTTACTTGACTGGATCTGTGAGCAAAAATTTATGGCACAAACAGGTGTATTCCCTCGATAGCTTTATCCAGGTATCTCTTCCATCACCTGTTACTTACCTTTGGGACCTTATTCTGCTTAAATTTAACAGACAGAAAGACGGACAGAATAACAGAGATGAATCGAATAATATCATGATATGCTCTATCACCAACACTCAGTGGTAAATAATTTCCCATGGTAAGTTTTTGCAGGTAGGGGTTTAAGGAATAGGCCCTTTTTTCTTATACTATTACTTTTCACAACTCTTTCTCCAAACCACTGGCTGCTTTCCTACATAAATATCACAAAAACAATCTTCTGTAGTCGGACAAGGATGAATGCTGTTACACGCAATGGTTATCTTCAGTCCTGTGAGAAATTTGGCCAATCTGGAATTCGTCCTTCAGCCATTTGGGTTGGAAGCTGTGTAGGTTAATGACCCAGCTTCTGCCCTTGGCAAGAGGTTAATAGTCCAAGTGTCGCAGGCAGGCAGAGAGGCAGGGGATGAATATAAAATTTAACATACAGGACTGGATCTCTGACCGGCAATCCCTGGAACAGACAGGTGTATTCCCTTGATAGCTTTATCCAGGTATCTCTTCCATCACCTGTTACTTACCTTAAGGACTTAACTCTGCTGAAAAAATGACATTAAGAAACAGAGGGAGGGAGAGAGAGAGAGAGAGCGGTATGCAATATTCCAATAATAGTTTTATACAGGTAGATCTGCAAGCAAGTGTCCTTTTCCCTCACATTTAATTATACCAGTACTTTGCACTACATTCTTTCAAAGCCACTGCCTGCTTTCCTACATAAATATTATTGAAACATTTTTTCTGCAGTGAGTAAGAAATGAATCCAAGCAATGACTATCTTCAATCCTATGACATTCCTTGATCTATGAACAACATTCAATGGTACACAATTTTTGCATGCTAGCTTTAGACTGGTATGTCTTCAAGCAATTGGTTCTTCTCCTTCTAAGTCTCTTTTACCACTACTTTTCATAACATTTTCTCCAAGCCACTGGCTGCTTTCCTACATGACATCTTTAAAACCATGTTCAGCATTGAGAGAGGTGTGAATCCTGTTTCAAGCAATGACTATCATCAGTCCATCCATCAAACAACCTTTTCCATTCTAAGCAGTTCATGTTACTAAGTTTCTGAGCTGGGCAATCGTTAAAAGGCTATATTGTTATAGGGATTGAGGGAGAGGGGGTAAAATGAAATGCCTTACTTGACTGGATCTGTGAGCAAAAATCTATGGCACAAACAGGTGTATTCCCTTGATAGCTTTATCCAGGTATCTCTTCCATCACCTGTTACTTACCTTGAGGCACTTGACTCTGCTGAAAAAATGACATGAAGAAAGAAAGAGAGACAGAGAGAAAGAGTGACAGAAAGAGTGAGTGAGAGTGGTATACAGTATTTCAATGCTAGTTTTATACAGGTAGATCTGCAAGCAAATGTCCTTTTCCCTCGCACAACATTCTTTCAAAGCCACTGGCTACTTTCTCACATAAATATTATTAACACATTTTTCTGCATTGAGTAAGAAATGAATCCAAGCAATGACTATCTTCAATCCTATGACATCCCTTGATCTATGAACAACATTCAATGTTACACAATTTTTGCATGCTACCTTTAGACTGGTATATCTTCAAGTAATTTGTTCTTCTCCTTGTAGGTCTCTTATACCAGTACTTTTCATTCGCTCCTTTCCTATATAAACATCTCTAAAACCATGTTCAGCATTGAGGGAGCTGTGAATCCTGTTTCAAGCAATGACTATCATCAGTCCATCCATCAAACGACCCTTTCCATTCTAAGCTGTGCATGTTACTAAGCTTCTGAGCTGGGAAATCGGTTAAAAGGCTATATTGTTATAGGGATTGAGGGGAAGGGGGTAAAATAAAATGCCTTACTTGACTGGATCTGTGAGCAAAAATCTATGGCACAAACAGGTGTATTCCCTTGATAGCTTTATCCAGGTATCTCTTCCATCACCTGTTACTTACCTTTGGGACCTTATTCTGCTTAAATTTAACAGAAAGACGGACAGAATAACAGAGATGAATCAAATAATATCATGATATGCTCTATCACCAACACTCAGTGGTAAATAATTTCCCATGGTAAGTTTTTGCAGGTAGGGGTTTAAGGAATAGGCCCTTTTTTCTTATACTATTACTTTTCACAACTCTTTCTCCAAACCACTGGCTGCTTTCCTACATAAATATCACAATAACAATCTTCTGTAGTCGGACAAGGATGAATGCTGTTACACGCAATGGTTATCTTCAGTCCTGTGAGAAATTTGGCCAATCTGGAATTCGTCCTTCAGCCATTTGGGTTGGAAGCTGTGTAGGTTAATGACCGAGCTTCTGCCCTTGGCAAGAGGTTAATAGTCAAAGTGTCACAGGCAGGCAGGGAGGCAGGGGATGAATATAAAATTTAACATACATGACTGGATCTCTGACCGGCAATCCCTGGAACAGACAGGTGTATTCCCTTGATAGCTTTATCCAGGTATCTCTTCCATCACCTGTTACTTACCTTTGGGACTTGACTCTGCTGAAAAAATGACATTAAGAAACAGAGGGAGGGAGAGAGAGAGAGAGAGCGGTATGCAATATTCCAATAATAGTTTTATACAGGTAGATCTGCAAGCAAGTGTCCTTTTCCCTCACATTTAATTATACCAGTACTTTGCACTACATTCTTTCAAAGCCACTGCCTGCTTTCCTACATAAATATTATTGAAACATTTTTTCTGCAGTGAGTAAGAAATGAATCCAAGCAATGACTATCTTCAATCCTATGACATTCCTTGATCTATGAACAACATTCAATGGTACACAATTTTTGCATGCTAGCTTTAGACTGGTATGTCTTCAAGCAATTGGTTCTTCTCCTTCTAAGTCTCTTTTACCACTACTTTTCATAACATTTTCTCCAAGCCACTGGCTGCTTTCCTACATGACATCTTTAAAACCATGTTCAGCATTGAGAGAGGTGTGAATCCTGTTTCAAGCAATGACTATCATCAGTCCATCCATCAAACAACCTTTTCCATTCTAAGCAGTTCATGTTACTAAGTTTCTGAGCTGGGCAATCGTTAAAAGGCTATATTGTTATAGGGATTGAGGGAGAGGGGGTAAAATGAAATGCCTTACTTGACTGGATCTGTGAGCAAAAATCTATGGCACAAACAGGTGTATTCCCTTGATAGCTTTATCAAGGTATCTCTTCCATCACCTGTTACTTACCTTGAGGCACTTGACTCTGCTGAAAAAATGACATGAAGAAAGAAAGAGAGACAGAGAGAAAGAGTGACAGAAAGAGTGAGTGAGAGTGGTATACAGTATTTCAATGCTAGTTTTATACAGGTAGATCTGCAAGCAAATGTCCTTTTCCCTTGCATTTCATTATACCAGTACTTTGCACAACATTCTTTCAAAGCCACTGGCTACTTTCTCACATAAATATTATTAACACATTTTTCTGCATTGAGTAAGAAATGAATCCAAGCAATGACTATCTTCAATCCTATGACATCCCTTGATCTATGAACAACATTCAATGTTACACAATTTTTGCATGCTACCTTTAGACTGGTATATCTTCAAGTAATTTGTTCTTCTCCTTGTAGGTCTCTTATACCAGTACTTTTCATTCGCTCCTTTCCTACATAAACATCTCTAAAACCATGTTCAGCATTGAGGGAGCTGTGAATCCTGTTTCAAGCAATGACTATCATCAGTCCATCCATCAAACGACCCTTTCCATTCTAAGTTGTGCATGTTACTAACCTTCTGGGCTGGGCAATCGGTTAAAAGGCTATATTGTTGAAGGGATTGAGGGGAAGGGGGTAAAATAAAATGCCTTACTTGACTGGATCTGTGAGCAAAAATCTATGGCACAAACAGGTGTATTCCCTTGATAGCTTTATCCAGGTATCTCTTCCATCACCTGTTACTTACCTTTGGGACCTTATTCTGCTTAAATTTAACACACAGAAAGACGGACAGAATAACAGAGATGAATCAAATAATATCATGATATGCTCTATCACCAACACTCAGTGGTAAATAATTTCCCATGGTAAGTTTTTGCAGGTAGGGGTTTAAGGAATAGGCCCTTTTTTCTTATACTATTACTTTTCACAACTCTTTCTCCAAACCACTGACTGCTTTCCTACATAAATATCACAATAACAATCTTCTGTAGTCGGACAAGGATGAATGCTGTTACACGCAATGGTTATCTTCAGTCCTGTGAGAAATTTGGCCAATCTGGAATTCGTCCTTCAGCCATTTGGGTTGGAAGCTGTGTAGGTTAATGACCCAGCTTCTGCCCTTGGCAAGAGGTTAATAGTCAAAGTGTCACAGGCAGGCAGGGAGGCAGGGGATGAATATAAAATTTAACATACATGACTGGATCTCTGACCGGCAATCCCTGGAACAGACAGGTGTATTCCCTTGATAGCTTTATCCAGGTATCTCTTCCATCACCTGTTACTTACCTTTGGGACTTGACTCTGCTGAAAAAATGACATTAAGAAACAGAGGGAGGGAGAGAGAGAGAGAGAGCGGTATGCAATATTCCAATAATAGTTTTATACAGGTAGATCTGCAAGCAAGTGTCCTTTTTCCTCACATTTAATTATACCAGTACTTTGCACTACATTCTTTCAAAGCCACTGCCTGCTTTCCTACATAAATATTATTGAAACATTTTTTCTGCAGTGAGTAAGAAATGAATCCAAGAAATGACTATCTTCAATCCTATGACATTCCTTGATCTATGAACAACATTCAATGGTACACAATTTTTGCATGCTAGCTTTAGACTGGTATGTCTTCAAGCAATTGGTTCTTCTCCTTCTAAGTCTCTTTTACCACTACTTTTCATAACATTTTCTCCAAGCCACTGGCTGCTTTCCTACATGACATCTTTAAAACCATATTCAGCATTGAGAGAAGTGTGAATCCTGTTTCAAGCAATGACTATCATCAGTCCATCCATCAAACAACCTTTTCCATTCTAAGCAGTTCATGTTACTAAGTTTCTGAGCTGGGCAATCGTTAAAAGGCTATATTGTTATAGGGATTGAGGGAGAGGGGGTAAAATGAAATGCCTTACTTTACTGGATCTGTGAGCAAAAATCTATGGCACAAACAGGTGTATTCCCTTGATAGCTTTATCCAGGTATCTCTTCCATCACCTGTTACTTACCTTGAGGCACTTGACTCTGCTGAAAAAATGACATGAAGAAAGAAAGAGAGACAGAGAGAAAGAGTGACAGAAAGAGTGAGTGAGAGTGGTATACAGTATTTCAATGCTAGTTTTATACAGGTAGATCTGCAAGCAAATGTCCTTTTCCCTCGCATTTCATTATACCAGTACTTTGCACAACATTCTTTCAAAGCCACTGGCTACTTTCTCACATAAATATTATTAACACATTTTTCTGCATTGAGTAAGAAATGAATCCAAGCAATGACTATCTTCAATCCTATGACATCCCTTGATCTATGAACAACATTCAATGTTACACAATTTTTGCATGCTACCTTTAGACTGGTATATCTTCAAGTAATTTGTTCTTCTCCTTGTAGGTCTCTTATACCAGTACTTTTCATTCGCTCCTTTCCTACATAAACATCTCTAAAACCATGTTCAGCATTGAGGGAGCTGTGAATCCTGTTTCAAGCAATGACTATCATCAGTCCATCCATCAAACGACCCTTTCCATTCTAAGCTGTGCATGTTACTAAGCTTCTGAGCTGGGCAATCGGTTAAAAGGCTATATTGTTATAGGGATTGAGGGGAAGGGGGTAAAATAAAATGCCTTACTTGACTGGATCTGTGAGCAAAAATCTATGGCACAAACAGGTGTATTGCCTTGATAGCTTTATCCAGGTATCTCTTCCATCACCTGTTACTTACCTTTGGGACCTTATTCTGCTTAAATTTAACAGAAAGACGGACAGAATAACAGAGATGAATCAAATAATATCATGATATGCTCTATCACCAACACTCAGTGGTAAATAATTTCCCATGGTAAGTTTTTGCAGGTAGGGGTTTAAGGTATAGGCCCTTTTTTCTTATACTATTACTTTTCACAACTCTTTCTCCAAACCACTGACTGCTTTCCTACATAAATATCACAATAACAATCTTCCGTAGTCGGACAAGGATGAATGCTGTTACACGCAATGGTTATCTTCAGTCCTGTGAGAAATTTGGCCAATCTGGAATTCGTCCTTCAGCCATTTGGGTTGGAAGCTGTGTAGGTTAATGACCCAGCTTCTGCCCTTGGCAAGAGGTTAATAGTCAAAGTGTCACAGGCAGGCAGGGAGGCAGGGGATGAATATAAAATTTAACATACATGACTGGATCTCTGACCGGCAATCCCTGGAACAGACAGGTGTATTCCCTTGATAGCTTTATCCAGGTATCTCTTCCATCACCTGTTACTTACCTTTGGGACTTGACTCTGCTGAAAGAATGACATTAAGAAACAGAGGGAGGGAGAGAGAGAGAGAGAGCGGTATGCAATATTCCAATAATAGTTTTATACAGGTAGATCTGCAAGCAAGTGTCCTTTTCCCTCACATTTAATTATACCAGTACTTTGCACTACATTCTTTCAAAGCCACTGCCTGCTTTCCTACATAAATATTATTGAAACATTTTTTCTGCAGTGAGTAAGAAATGAATCCAAGCAATGACTATCTTCAATCCTATGACATTCCTTGATCTATGAACAACATTCAATGGTACATAATTTTTGCATGCTAGCTTTAGACTGGTATGTCTTCAAGCAATTGGTTCTTCTCCTTCTAAGTCTCTATTACCACTACTTTTCATAACATTTTCTCCAAGCCACTGGCTGCTTTCCTACATGACATCTTTAAAACCATGTTCAGCATTGAGAGAGGTGTGAATCCTGTTTGAAGCAACGACTATCATCAGTCCATCCATCAAACAACCTTTTCCATTCTAAGCAGTTCATGTTACTAAGCTTCTGAGCTGGGCAATCGGTTAAAAGGCTATATTGTTATAGGGATTAAGGCAGAGGGGGTAAAATGAAATGCCTTACTTGACTGGATCTGTGAGCAAAAATCTATGGCACAAACAGGTGTATTCCCTTGATAGCTTTATCCAGGTATCTCTTCCATCACCTGTTACTTACCTTAGGGACTTTATTCTGCTGAAAAAATGACATAACGAAACACAGAGAGAGAGAGAGAGAGAGAGAGAGAGAGAGCGGCATAAAATATTCCAATGATAGTTTTATACAGGTACATCTGAAGCAAATGTCCTTTTCCCCCGCATTTCATTATACCAGAACTTTGCACAACATTATTTCAAAGCCACTGGCTGCTTTCCTACATAAATATTATTCAAACATTTTTCTGCAGTGGGTAAGAAATGAATCCAAGCAATGACTATCTTCTGGACTTTGCAAGAGGTTACTAGGCAAAGTGTCACAGGCATGCAGGGAGACATGGAATGAATATAAAAATTTAACATACATGACTGGATCTCTGAGCAGCAATCCCTGGAACAGACAGTTGTATTCCCTTGATAGCTTTATCCAGGTATCTCTTCCATCACCTGTTACTTACCTTAGGGACTTTATTCTGCTGAAAAAATGACATAACGAAACAGAGAGAGAGAGGGAGACAGAGAGAGAGGCATAAAATATTCCAATGATAGTTTTATACAGGTACATCTGCAAGCAAGTGTTCTTTTCCCTCACATTTCATTATACCAGTACTTTGCACAACATTCTTTCAAAGCCACTGGCTGCTTTCCTACATAAATATTATTCAAACATTTTTCTCCAGTGGGTAAGAAATGAATCCAAGCAATGACTATCTTCTGGACTTTGCAAGAAGTTACTAGGCAAAGTCTCACAGGCATGCAGGGAGACATGGGATGAATATAAAATTTAACATACATCACTGGATCTCTGAGCAGCAATCCCTGGAACAGACAGTTGTATTCCCTTGATGGCTTTATCCAGGTATCTCTTCCATCACCTGTTACTTACCTTAGGGACTTTATTCTGCTGAAAAAATGACATAACGAAACAGAGAGGGACAGACAGACAGAGAGAGAGGCATAAAATATTCCAATGATAGTTTTATACAGGTACATCTGCAAGCAAGTGTTCTTTTCCCTCACATTTCATCATACCAGTACTTTGCACAACATTCTTTCAAAGCCACTGGCTGCTTTCCTACATAAATATTATTCAAACATTTTTCTGCAGTAAGAAATGAATCAAAGCAATGACTATCTTATGGACTTCGCAAGGCGTTGATAGTCAAAGTGTCAATGGCAGGCAGGGCGGCAGGGGATGAATATAAAATTTAACACACATGACTGGATCTCTGAGCAGCAATCCCTGGAACAGACATTTGTATTCCCTTGATACCTTTATCCAGGTATCTCTTCAATCACCTGTTACTTACCTTTAGGGACTTGATTCTGCTGAAAAAATGACATAAGGGAACAGAGAGAGAGAGAGAGAGGGACAAAGAGAGAGAGGCATAAAATATTCCAATGATAGTTTTATACAGGTACATCTGCAAGCAAGTGTTCTTTTCACTCACATTTCATTATACCAGTACTTTGCACAACATTCTCTCAAAGCCACTGGCTGCTTTCCTACATAAATATTATTCAAACATTTTTCTGCAGTGGGTAAGAAATGAATCCAAGCAATGACTATCATCTTGACTTTGCAAGAGGTTAATAGGCAAAGTGTCACAGACAGGCAGGGAGGCAGGGGATGAATATAAAATTTAACTTACATGACTGGATCTCTGAGCAGCAATCCCTGAAACAGACAGGTGTATTCCCTTGATAGCTTTATCCAGGTATCTCTTCCATCACCTGTTACTTACCTTAGCGACTTGACTCTGCTGAAAAAATGACATTAAGAAACAGAGAGAGAGAGAGAGAGGGAGAGAGAGAGAGAGGGCGGTATGCAATATTCCAATAATAGTTTTATACAGGTAGATCTGCAAGCAAGTGTCCTTTTCCCTCACATTTAATTATACCAGTACTTTGTACTACATTCTTTCAAAGCCACTGGCCGCTTTCCTACATAAATATTATTGAAACATTTTTTCTGCAGTGAGTAAGAAATGAATCCTATGACATTCCTTGATCTATGAACAACATTCAATGGTACACCATTTTTACATGCTAGCTTTAGACTGGTATGTTCTCAAGCAATTGGTTCTTCTCCTTCTAAGTCTCTTTTACCACTACTTTTCATAACATTTTCTCCAAGTCACTGGCTGCTTTCCTACATGACATCTTTAAAACCATGTTCAGCATTGAGAGAGGTGTGGTTCCTGTTTCAAGCAATGACTATCATCAGTCCATCAATCAAACAACCTTTTCCATTCTAAACTGTGCATGTTACTAAGCTTCTGAGCTGGGCAATCGGTTAAAAGCCTATATTGTTATAGTGATTAAGGCAGAGGGGGTAAAATGAAATGCCTTACTTGACTCGATCTGTGAGCAAAAATCTATGGTAAACAACCTTTTCCATTCTAAGCAGTTCATGTTACTACGCTTCTGAGCTGGGCAATCGGTTAAAAGGCTATATTGTTATAGTGATTTAGGGAGAGGGGGTAAAATGAAATGCCTTACTTGACTGGATCTGTGAGCAAAAATCTATGGCACAAACAAGTGTATTCCCTTGATGGCTTTATCCAGGTATCTCTTCCTTATCCTGCTTAAATTTAACAGACAGAAAGACGGACAAAATAAGAGAGATAAATCGAATAATATCATGATATGCTCTATCACCAACACTCAGTGGTAAATAATTTCCCATGGTAAGTTTTTGCCGGTAGAGGTTTCCGGAATAGGCCCTTTTTTCTTATACTATTACTTTTCACAACTCTTTCTCCAAACCACTGGCTGCTTTCCTACATAAATATCACAAAAACAATCTTCCGTAGTCGGACAAGGATGAATCCTGTTACACGCAATGGTTATCTTCAGTCCTGTGAGAAATTTGGCCAATCTGGAATCCGTCCTTCAGCCATTTGGGTTGGAAACTGTGTACGTTAATGACTGAGCTTCTGGCCTTGGCAATAGGTTAATGGTCAAACTGTCACAGACAGGCAGGGAGACAGGGGATGAATATAAAATTTAGCATACATGACTGGATCTCTGAGCAGCAATCCCTGGAACAGACAGGTGTATTCCCTAGATAGCTTTATCCAGATATCTCTTCCATCACCTGTTACTTACCTCAGGGACTTGACTCTGCTGAAAAAATGACATAACGAACAGAATGAGACATGGAGAGAGGCATAAATTATTCCAGTGATAGTTTTATACAGGTACATCTGCAAGAAAGTGTTCTTTTCCCTCACATTTAATTATACCAGTACTTTGCACTACATTTTTTCAAAGCCACTGGCTGCTTTCCTACATAAATATCATTCAAACATTTTTTCTGCAGTGAGTAAGAAATGAATCCAAGCAATGACTATCTTCAATCCTATGACATACCTTGATCTATGAACAACATTCAATGGTACACAATTTTTGCACGCTAGCTTTACACTGGTATATCTTCAAATAATTAGTTCTTCTCCTCGTACTTCTCTTATACCAGTACTTTTCATAACATTTTCTCCAAGCCACTGGCTGCTTTCTTACATGACATCTCTAAAACAATGTTCAGCATTGAGAGAGGTGTGGTTCCTGTTTCAAGCAATGACTATCATCAGTCCATCCATCAAACAACCTTTTCCATTCTAAACTGTGCATGTTACTAAGCTTCTGAGCTGGGCAATCGGTTCAAAGCCTATATTATTATAGTGATTAAGGCAGAGGGGGTAAAATGAAATGCCTTACTTGACTCGATCTGTGAGCAAAAATCTATGGTACAAACAGGTGTATTCCCTTGAAAGCTTTATCCAGGTATCTCTTCCATCACCTGTTACTTACCTTAGGGACTTGACTCTGCTCAAAAGATGACATACAGAAACTGAGAGAGACAGAGAGAAAGAGTGAGTGACAGTGGTATACAGTATTTCAATGCTAGTTTTATACAGGTACATCTGAAGCAAATGTATTTTTCCCCCGCTTTCCATTATACTAGTACTTTGCAGAACATTCTTTCAAAGCCACTGGCTGCTTTCCTACATAAATATTATTAAAACATTTTTTCTGCAGTGAAACAGAAATGAATCCAAGCAATGACTATCTTCAATCCTATGACACCCCTTGATCTATGAACAACATTCAATGGTACACAATTTTTGCATGCTAGCTTTACACTGGTATATCTTCAAGTAATTTGTTCTTCTCCTTGTAGGTCTCTTATACCAGTACTTTTCACTGGCTCCTGTCCTACATAAACATCTCTAAAACCATGTTCAGCATTGAGAGAGCTGTGAATCCTGTTTCAAGCAATTACGATCATCAGTCCATCCATCAAACAACCCTTTCCATTCTAAGCTGTGCATGTTGCTAAGCTTCTGAGCTGGGCAATCGGTTAAATGGTTATATTGTTACAGGGATTGAGGGAGAGGGGGTAAAATAAAATCCCTTACTTGACTGGATCTGTGAGCAAAAATCTATGGCACAAACAGGTGTATTCCCTTGATAGCTTTATCCAGGTATCTCTTCCATCACCTGTTACTTACCTTTGGGACCTTATCCTGCTTAAATTTAATAGACAGAAAGACGGACAGAATAACAGAGATGAATCGAATAATATCATGATATGCTCTATCACCAACACTCAGTGGTAAATAATTTCCCATGGTAAGTTTTTGCAGGTAGGGGTTTAAGGAATAGGCCCTTTTTTCTTATACTATTACTTTTCACAACTCTTTCTCCAAACCACTGGCTGCTTTCCTACATAAATATCACAAAAACAATCTTCTGTAGTCGGACAAGGATGAATGCTGTTACATGCAATGGTTATCTTCAGTCCTGTAAGAAATTTGGCCAATCTGGAATTCGTCCTTCAGCCATTTGGGTTGGAAACTGTGTAGGTAAATGACTGAGCTTCTGGCCTTCGCAGGAGGTTAATAGTCAAAGTGTCACAGGCAGGCAGGGAGGCAGGGGATGAATATAAAATTTAACATACATGACTGGATCTCTGAGCAGCAATCCCTGGAACAGACAGGTGTATTCCCTTGATAACTTTATCCAGGAAACTCTTCCATCACCTGTTACTTACCTTAGGGAATTGGTTCTGCTGAAAAAATGACAAAATGAAACAGAGGGATAGAGAGAGAGAGAGACAGAGACAGAGAGAGAGGCATAAAATATTCCAATGATAGTTTTATACAGGTACATCTGCAAGCAAGTGTTCTTTTCCCTCACATTTCATTATACCAGTACTTTGCACAACATTCTTTCAAAGCCACTGGCTGCTTTCCTACATAAATATTATTCAAACATTTTTCTGCAGTAAGAAATGAATCCAAGCAATGATTATCTTATGGACTTCGCAAGGGGTTAATAATCAAAGTGTCATTGGCAGGCAGGGAAGCAGGGGATGAATATAAAATTTAACTTACATGACTGGATATCTCAACAGCAATCCCTGGAACAGACATTTGTATTCCCTTGATACCTTTATCCAGGTATCTCTTCCATCACCTGTTACTTACCTTAGGGATTTGACTCTGCTCAAAAAGATGACATAAAGAAACAGAGAGAGAGGGAGTGAGGGAGACAGAGAGACAGAGAGAGAGAGAGGTATGCAATATTCCAATAATAGTTTTATACAGGTACATCTGCAAGCAAGTGTCCTTTTCCCTCATATTTAATTATATCAGTACTTTGCACAACATTCTTTCAAAGCCACTGGCTGCTTTCCTACATAAATATTATTGAAACATTTTTTCTGCAGTGAGTAAGAAATGAATCCAAGCAATGACTATCTTCAATCCTATGACATTCCTTGATCTATAAACAACATTCAATGGTACACAATTTTTGCATGCTAGCTTAAGACTGGTATGTCTTCAAGTAATTGGTTCTTCTCCTTGTAGTTCTCTTATACCAGTACTTTTCATAACATTTTCTCCAAGCCACTGGCTGCTTTCCTACATGACATCTCTAAAACAATGTTCAGCATTGAGAGAGGTGTAAATTCTGTTTCAAGCAATGACTATCATCAGTCCATCCATCAAACAACCTTTTCCATTCTGAACTGTGCATGTTACTAAGCTTCTGAGGTGGGCAATCGGTTAAAAGCCTATATTGTTATAGTGATTGAGGGAGGGGGGGTAAAATGAAATGCCTTACTTGACTGGATCTGTGAGCAAAAATCTATGGTACAAACAGGTGTATTCCCTTGAAAGCTTTATCCAGGTATCTCTTCCATCACCTGTTACTTACCTTAGGGACTTGACTCTGCTCAAAAGATGACATACAGAAACTGAGAGAGAGAGAGAGAGAGAGAGTGACAGAAAGAGTGAGTGACAGTGGTATATAGTATTTCAATGCTAGTTTTATACAGGTACATCTGAAGCAAATGTCCTTTTCCCCCGCATTCCATTATACTAGTACTTTGCACAACATTCTTTCAAAGCCACTGGCTGCTTTCCTACATAAATATTATTAAAACATTTTTTCTGCAGTGAAACAGAAATGAATCCAAGCAATGACTATCTTCAATCCTATGACACCCCTTGATCTATGAACAACATTCAATGGTACACAATTTTTGCATGCTAGCTTTACACTGGTATATCTTCAAGTAATTTGTTCTTCTCCTTGTAGGTCTCTTATACCAGTACTTTTCACTGGCTCCTTTCCTACATAAACATCTCTAAAACCATGTTCAGCATTGAGAGAGCTGTGAATCCTGTTTCAAGCAATTACGATCATCAGTCCATCCATCAAACAACCTTTTCCACTGTAAGCTGTGCATGTTGCTAAGCTTCTGAGCTGGGCAATCGGTTAAATGGTTATATTGTTACAGGGATTGAGGGAGAGGGGGTAAAATAAAATCCCTTACTTGACTGGATCTGTGAGCAAAAATCTATGGCACAAACAGGTGTATTCCCTTGATAGCTTTATCCAGGTATCTCTTCCATCACCTGTTACTTACCTTTGGGACCTTATCCTGCTTAAATTTAATAGACAGAAAGACGGACAGAATAACAGAGATGAATCGAATAATATCATGATATGCTCTATCACCAACACTCAGTGGTAAATAATTTCCCATGGTAAGTTTTTGCAGGTAGGGGTTTAAGGAATAGGCCCTTTTTTCTTTTACTATTACTTTTCACAACTCTTTCTCCAAACCACTGGCTGCTTTCCTACATAAATATCACAAAAACAATCTTCTGTAGTCGGACAAGGATGAATGCTGTTACATGCAATGGTTATCTTCAGTCCTGTAAGAAATTTGGCCAATCTGGAATTCGTCCTTCAGCCATTTGGGTTGGAAGCTGTGTAGGTAAATGACTGAGCTTCTGGCCTTCGCAGGAGGTTAATAGTCAAAGTGTCACAGGCAGGCAGGGAGGCAGGGGATGAATATAGAATTTAACATACATGACTGGATCTCTGAGCAGCAATCCCTGGAACAGACAGGTGTATTCCCTTGATAACTTTATCCAGGAAACTCTTCCATCACCTGTTACTTACCTTAGGGAATTGGTTCTGCTGAAAAAATGACAAAATGAAACAGAGGGATAGAGAGAGAGACAGAGACAGAGAGAGAGGCATAAAATATTCCAATGAGTTTTATACAGGTACATCTGCAAGCAAGTGTTCTTTTCCCTCACATTTCATTATACCAGTACTTTGCACAACATTCTTTCAAAGCCACTGGCTGCTTTCCTACATAAATATTATTCAAACATTTTTCTGCAGTAAGAAATGAATCCAAGCAATGATTATCTTATGGACTTCGCAAGGGGTTAATAATCAAAGTGTCATTGGCAGGCAGGGAAGCAGGGGATGAATATAAAATTTAACTTACATGACTGGTTATCTCAACAGCAATCCCTGGAACAGACATTTGTATTCCCTTGATACCTTTATCCAGGTATCTCTTCCATCACCTGTTACTTACCTTAGGGATTTGACTCTGCTCAAAAAGATGACATAAAGAAACAGAGAGAGAGGGAGTGAGGGAGACAGAGAGACAGAGAGAGAGAGGTATGCAATATTCCAATAATAGTTTTATACAGGTACATCTGCAAGCAAGTGTCCGTTTCCCTCACATTTAATTATACCAGTACTTTCCACAACATTCTTTCAAAGCCACTGGCTGCTTTCCTACATAAATATTATTGAAACATTTTTTCTGCAGTGAGTAAGAAATGAATCCAAGCAATGACTATCTTCAATCCTATGACATTCCTTGATCTATAAACAACATTCAATGGTACACAATTTTTGCATGCTAGCTTAAGACTGGTATGTCTTCAAGTAATTGGTTCTTCTCCTTGTAGTTCTCTTATACCAGTACTTTTCATAACATTTTCTCCAAGCCACTGGCTGCTTTCTTACATGACATCTCTAAAACAATGTTCAGCATTGAGAGAGGTGTGAATCCTGTTTCAAGCAATGACTATCATCAGTCCATCCATCAAACAACCTTTTCCATTCTAAACTGTGCATGTTACTAAGCTTCTGAGCTGGGCAATCGGTTAAAAGCCTATATTGTTATAGTGATTGAGGGAGAGGGGGTAAAATGAAATGCCTTACTTGACTGGATCTGTGAGCAAAAATCTATGGTACAAACAGATGTATTCCCTTGATAGCTTTATCCAGGTATCTCTTCCATCAACTGTTACTTACCTTGAGGCACTTGACTCTGCTGAAAAAATGACAAAAAGAAACAGAGAGAGACGGAGAGAAAGAGTGACAGAAAGCGTGAGTGAGAGTGGTATATAGTATTTCAATCCTAGTTTTATACAGGTAGATCTGCAAGCAAATGTCCTTTTCCCTCGCATTTCATTATACCAGTACTTTGCACAACATTCTTTCAAAGCCACTGGCTGCTTTCCTACATAAATATTATTGAAACATTTTTCTGCAGTGAAACAGAAATGAATCCAAGCAATGACTATCTTCAATCCTATGACATTCCTCGATCTATGAACAACATTCAATGTTACACGATTTTTGCATGCTAGCTTTAGGCTGGTTTATCTTCAAGTAATTTCTTCTTCTCCTTGTAGGTCTCTTATACCAGTATTTTTCATTGGCTCCTTTCCTACATAAACATCTCTAAAACCATGTTCAGCATTGAGAGAGCTGTGAATCCTGTTTCAAGCAATGACTATCATCAGTCCATCCATCAAACTACCCTTTCCATTCTAAGTTGTGCATGTTACTAACCTTCTCATCTGGGCAATCGGTTAAATGTTTATATTGTTACAGGGATTGAGGGAGAGGGGGTAAAATAAAATCCCTTACTTGACTGAATCTGTTAGCGAAACTCTATGGCACAAACAGGTGTATTCCCTTGATAGCTTTATCCAGGTATCTCTTCCATCACCCGTTACTTACCTTAGGGACTTGACTCTGCTGAAAAAATGACGAAGAAACAGAGAGAGACGGTGAGACAGAGAGAGACAAAGAGTGAGGTATGCAATATTCCAATAATAGTTTTATACAGGTAGATCTGGAAGCAAGTGTCCTTTTCGCTCACATTTAATTATACCAGTACTTTGCATAACATTCTTTCAAAGCCACTGGCTGCTTTCCTACATAAATATTATTGAAACATTTTTCTGCAGTGAAACAGAAATGAATCCAAGCAATGACTATCTTCAATCCTATGACACCCCTTGATCTATGAACAACATTCAATGGTACACGATTTTTGCACGCTAGCTTTAGACTGGTATGTCTTCCAAGTAATTTGTTCTTCTCCTTGTAGGTCTCTTATACCAGTACTTTTCACTGGCTCCTTTCCTACATAAACATCTCTAAAACCATGTTCAGCATTGAGAGAGCTGTGAATCCTGTTTCAAGCAATGACTATCATCAGTCCATCCATCAAACAACCTTTTCCATTCTAAGCTGTGCATGTTACTAAGCTTGGGAGATGGGCAATTGCTTAAATGGTTATATTGTTATAGGGATTGAGGGAGAGGGGGTAAAATAAAATGCCTTACTTGACTGGATCTGTGAGCAAAAATCTATGGCACAAACAGGTGTATTTCCTTGATAGTTTTATCCAGGAATCTCTTCCATCACCTGTTACTTACCTTTGGGACCTTATCCTGCTTAAATTTAACAGACAGAAAGACAGACAGAATAACAGAGATGAATCGAATAATATCATGATATGCTCTATCAGCAACACTCAGTGGTAAATAATTTCCCATGGTAAGTTTTTGCAGGTAGGGGTTTAAGGAATAGGCCCTTTTTTCTAATACCATTACTTTTCACAACTCTTTCTCCAAACCACTGGTTCTTTTCCTAAATAAATATCACAAAAACAATCTTCTGTAGTCGGACAAGAATGAATGCTGATACACGCAATGGTTATCTTCAGTCCTGTGAGAAAATTGGCCAATCTGGAATTCGTCCTTCAGCCATTTGGGTTGGAAACTGTGTACGTTAATGACTGAGCTTCTGGCCTTGGCAATAGGTTAATAGGCAAAGTGTCACAGGCAGGCAGGGAGGCAGGGGATGAATATAAAATTTAACATACATCACTGGATCTCTGAGCAGCAATCCCTGGAACAGACAGGTGTATTCCCTTGATAGCTTTATCCAGGTATCTCTTCCATCACCTGTTACTTACCTTAGGGACTTTATTCTGCTAATAAAATAACATAACGAAACAGAGAGAGAGAGACAGAGAGAGAGGCATAAAATATTCCAATGGTAGTTTTATACAGGTACATCTGCAAGCAAGTGACATAATGAAACATAAATGACATAAAGAAACAGAGAGAGAGGGGGGGAAAGGGGGAGAGAGAGAGAGAGGTATGCAATATTCCAATAATAGTTTTATACAGGTACATCTGCAAGCAAGCGTCCTTTTCCCTCACATTTAATTATACCAGTACTTTGCACAACATTCTTTCAAAGCCACTGGCTGTTTTCCTACATAAATATTACTGAAACATTTTTCTGCAGTGAGTAAGAAATGAATCAAAGCAATGACTATCTTCAATCCTATCACATCCTTTGTCTATGAACAACATTCAATGGTACACAATTTTTGCATGCTAGCTTAAGACTGGTATGTCTTCAAGTAATTGGTTCTTCTGCTTGTAGGTCTCTTATACCAGTAGTTTTCATTGGCTCCTTTCCTACATAAACATCTCTAAAACCATGTTCAGCATTGAGAGAGCTGTGAATCTTGTTTCAAGCAATGACTATCATCAGTCCATCCATCACACCTTTTCCATTCTAAGCTGCGCATGTTACTAAGCTTCTGAGCTGGGCAATCAGTTAAAAGGCTATATTGTTATAGGGATTGAGGGAGAGGGGGTAAAATGAAATGCCTTACTTGACTGGATCTGTGAGCAAAAATCTATGGCACAAACAGGTGTATTCCCTTGATAGCTTTATCCAGGTATCTCTTCCATCAACTATTACTTACCTTTGGGACTTGACTCTGCTGAGAAAGATGCACATGAAGAAACAGAGAAGGAGAGAGAGAGAGAAAGAGAGAGAGCGGTATACAATATTCCAATGATATTTATATACAGGTAGTTCTGCAAGCAAGTGTCCTTTTCCCTCATATTTAATTATACCAGTACTTTGCACAACATTCTTTCAAAGCCACTGTCTGCTTTCCTACATAAATATTAGTGAAAAATTTTTCTGCAGTAAGACAGAACTGAATCCAAGCAATGACTATCTTCAATGCCATGACATCCCTTGATCTATGACCAACATTCAATGGTACACGATTTTTATATGCTAGCTTTAGACTGGTATATCTTAAAAGTAATTGGTTCTTTTCCTTGTAGGTCTCTTATACCAGGACTTCCCATAACAGTTTCTCCAAGCCACTGGCTCCTTTTCTACATAAACATCACCAAAACAATGTTCAGCATTGAGAAAGGCGTGAATCCTGTTCAAAGGAATGATTATCAGCAGTCCAACGTCACAGTTTGGCCATGTTTGGATTCCATCACACAACCCTTTCCATTCTAAGCTTGTTTGTCACTGAGCATCTGGGCTTGTCAATGGGTTAAATGGTCACATTGTTATAAGGATTGAGGGAGAGGGGGTAAAAGAAAAATGCCTCTTGACTGGATCTATGAGCAACAATCTATTGTACAAACAGGTGTATTCACTCGGTAGTTTCATCCAGGTATCTCTTCCATCACCTGTTACTTACTTGTGGGACCTTATCCTGCTAAAATTGTACAGAGACAGACAGAGTAACCGAGATGAATCAAATAGTATCATTTTATCACAAAAACAATGTACTGTAGTGAGACAGGAATGAATGCCGTTAAAAGCACTGGTTATCTTCAGTCCTGTGAGAGATTTGACCAATCTGGAATTCGTCCCTCATCCATTTGGGCTGTAAGCTGCGCATGTTAATGACTGAGCTTCTGGGCTTTACAACAGCTTAAATAGCCAAATTGTCACAGGTAGGGAGGCTGGGGATGAAAGTAAAATTAACTTACATGACTGGATCTGTGAGCAACAATCTGTGGTAGAGACAGGTTTATTCCCTTGATAGCTTCATCCAGGTTTCTCTTTCATCAGCTGGTACTTTTCTTTGGGACTTCACTCTGCTGTAACCTGAGAGAGAGAGAGAAATAAATGGAGTTATGTTATTCCTTGATCTATGAGCAACACTCAATGTTGTACAATATTTACCTGATACCTAGACAAGGCTATGAATTCAAGCTATCCATCCTTTTTGTGTTTCAAATGATAAAACTTATCTGTAAAAAGGTATTTAGTAGTCAGCATTTTCTCCTTTTCCCATGGTGTGTTCAGATGCTTTATTTAGCAAGGTCACTTAAACATGAGATTGCATTCTCTTAATTCATAATAATAAATGTTCTTGTAATTTGGCCGTTATCATTTAATTATGGAAGTGCGAATGTGTTTTACAATTATTTTTTCCTACTTTTACCCGCGCAATGCTTCAAAGCTTTCTTTTTCAGGGTTTTTAACTCTACCAAACAACAAAATTTTAGACCTTTCAAAATTGAGAGCATTGGCAGACAATACACTGTGTATTAAACTTTACTCAGAACATAAGATTTGTCTTTCAAAGGGTAAAACACACTGTGGGAAAGGAAAAACCCACTTGTTGCTAGCATTTTCTTCTTGTCCCACCATGTTTTCTAAATCTTAGAATAGTCCAGATTGAAAGCATTTGTGGACGACATATTAAACTTTATGCAAAACAAAAAATTTGTCTTTCAAAGTGTGGGAACAGAAGAATGTTCTGGTTACTAGCATTTTCTTCTTTTTCCCTAGTGTTTTCAAAACTCTTCTTCCACAGGGTTGTTAAATGTCAGGATTGTTTGTTACAGGGTTAAAAAATAGGATTCTTTCATGAAGGGTTTAACTCTTAACCCTTTACCAAACAGTCTTGACTTTTTAACGAACCTCTGAAAGAAGCCTTTTGAAAACATTGTGGGAAAAGAAGAAAATGCTGGTAACTGGCATTTTCTCCTTTTCCCACAATGTTTTCTACCCTTCCTGTAACAACTTTTAACTTTTCAGTTACATTTATTTTGTCGTCTGCAAATGCTTTCAATTTGGACTAGTTTAAAATTTTGTCTTTTCGTAAAGGGTTACCAAGATGACAAACTTTCAGCCTTTTCCAAATTGCAAGCATTTGCATTTGACAAAGTTACCATAACTCAAAAAGTGGAATTTGTCAATGCAAGGGTATAAAAATAAACGAAATGGAGAAATTTCTCCTTTTCCCAAAATGCTTTCAAAAGCTTTCTTTTTCAGGGTCGCCGAAACCTAGGATTGTTTGTAATAATCTTAACCCTTTTACCACACAATCCTGAACTTTAACGACCATGGGAGAAAAGCCGTTTGAAAACATTGTGGGAGTAGAAATGTGCAGTTTTGCTTGCCACATGCCTGTTCATGGCAATCAATTGTGTCAAATCATTTTGAAATCCAACGATGCACATCAAAGTTAAAGGTAGGACATGAACACCAACTTTTCAAAGAACACACACACAAGGGTAACACTATAAGCCCATTTGCCTTTTTTGGTGGTGGCATAATATGGGCAGTTGCATGCAAAAATAATAACTCTCAAGGCATAAATCTGAGAAACTCAATCTTGTGTTTGCTAGTAAGTGATTTTCAACAAAGAGTCCAAAAATCATGCAAAAATATGGCCTGCTGCATGCACTGCTGATAATCTGCATCTGAAGTATAAGTATAGGAGATAACTCTAACACTCAGGTCAGAGTTATCCTTATATATGGTGACACCCCTATTTCATGTTCTTAGCTGCTCTATAAACCACCATTAAAATGACTCAACTGGTTAAAGTGGTACATCCTGCACAAGATTTTACCACTATGGGAGATCATTGAAAATAGATTGGAGTAAACCAGAGGTACAAATCTTAAATGCACCTCTCCTTCTTGATGTCCTAAGCTTTACTGTTCATTATAAGCATAGTATCTCAATGAAAAGAGGAGTTTTGACCCTTGAAAATTTAACAACCATGGGAGACAAGTCAAAAAATGAATCAGAGTTGTCTTTCTTGTCTGTTACTTAGTAACTTGTACAGCTCAATAAAGTATTATGAAAATATATGAATGGGTTAAAGGGTTATGGCTTGCACAAACTTTAACAACCATGGGAGGCAACTCATGGAGTCAACTGAAAATGTGACCTTGACTTTTAACCTGGTCACATGGTTCTTGCATGCCACATACCCTCTATCCATGGTGTTCTTTAGTGCAGATTAATTTCAAAATCTAACCAAGTGGGCTGGACATAAACAACCATCATTACTATAAGTTTAGCAAGAATTGACAAAGTTCAATTGAGCACTGTGACCTTGAACTTTCAGCTAGTGAAATGATTTTGCATGCAACACATTGTCTACCCATGGTGATCTTTTGTACAATAATATTCAGATATCGAATAATGTATTTCACGCTTATGGTCCGCACAGGAACACCTGTCACCTGTAATTGTTGCACATACTCACCAATCACTGTGACAATGACCGTTGAGCTGACAACATGGTTGTTGCATGTGACACCTCTATCCATGATGATCATTTGTTCCAAATTATTTTGGAATCAGACCATGCACCTGGATGTTACTGGCCGGACAGGATGACCCATTGTTACTATAATTGTAGTCAATATTGACAAAGTTCAAGCAAGCACTGTGACCTTCACCTTGCAGCTGGCAAAACAGTTTTGCACTTAACGTGTTGCCTATCCATGGTGATCACGTACCAAATTGTTCCAGAATCAGACAATACACCTGGAAGTTACTGGCCGGACAGGAATATCTGTCATCACTATAATTCAGAGCTCCAGATAGAGGGAGTGATTTTGATTTCAAAATTGAAAATATTAATTATTCTCCACTAAACCCTATGCTATGGGTACTCATTAGAATCGTCTCATCAAGATAATTCTAATGAGTACCCACAGCATAGAGTTTGGAAGAGAAATAACAGATTTAGAATACCATCACTCCCACTTATCTGGAGCTCTGATAATTGTAGTAAATATTGACAATGTTCAACCAAGCACTTTGACCTTGACCTTTTTGCGACACAGTTGTTGCATGCGACACATCGTCTGTCTTTGCTGATCATTTATGTCATATTATTTCAGAATTAGACCATACAAAAGTTAACGCCACTAGTTACCGAACATACATACATACATACATACATACAGGTGTAACACTATGCCCCCCCCCATTTCAAGTCGGGGGGCATAAAAAAAATGAAAAAAACTGGTAGACAACATTTTCTTTTTTCCACATGTTTTTTACTCTAATAGAACATAGTATGTGGCTCAAACTTAAGGTTTTGTCTTTGAAAGAGTAGAAAACATTGTTGGAAAAGGAAAAAGTGATGATTACCAGCATTTTTCATTTTCCCACAATGTTTTAAAAAGCCTCCTAAGCCAGGGTTATTAAAAGTCAGGATTGTATGGCAAAGGGTTAAAGAGAGAGATGTATAAATATGAAAATACCCCCACATCCCCTGGAGATCTCTCCGGTATTTGTTTCAAGCTAACATCCTTACATTAACCTCTACTTCTTAACCAGATGACAAAGTTTTACAATAATCCAAATCCAACACATATGCAGAAGACAAAGTACATATGACTCACAAATTAAAATTTGTTTTGGGAAGGCTAGAAAACGTGGAAAAAGGGGAAAATACTGCTAACCAGCATTTTCTTCTTTTCCCAAAATGTTTTCAAAAGCTATATTTCTCAGAATTGTTAAAATTCAGGATTGTATGGTAAACATCTAAATCTCCTGTTTATGTGGAACAGGACTAGAGAGAAACAGAGTAAGAGAGAGGAAGGAAGGGACAAATGCAGTTCTATACCCTGACAATCTCCTATTTTACAGCTTTACTCTCAGGTATTTCTTTCATGTAGATACCGCTACACCTAGTTTTCCTTCATCATCCACATCCTAATGGGACTCGACACTACTGTGAAATGATCTATCAGGTGCCAACACAAATTTGGCCAGACACTTCCTGAAATGTCAAGTTGGAATGCCCTACATTTTGCTGGAGAAATTAGAACTGTCGCAAAGTGGACAAATACCCCCCACCAGCACCTTGTCACGGAATCAGCAAAAATAAGAGAACATAAGTGATTTTCAAAACAAAGTTCACCTGTGACCTTGACATTTGACCCATGTAAACAAAAAACATTAGGGCATCTACTTGGGTCATGCGTAACACTTGTATAAAGTTTCAGGGTCCAAGGTCAAATGACTTTTGAGTAAGAGCATGGAAACAATTTTCAAGCAACTTTCACCCACGACCTTGACCTTTGACCTATGTGACCCCAAAACAAAAGGGCATCTCCTTGGGTCAAGAGCAAGACTCCTATAAAGTTCCACAGTCCTAGGTCAAACAGCTTGGATCATGAGCAACACTTGTATAAAGTTTCAGGATCCTTGGTCAAACAGCTTTCGAGTTGGAGCACGGAAACAATTTTCAAATAAAGTTTACCTGTGACCTTGACCTTTGACCCATGTGAAGCAAAAACAATAGGGAACCTACTTAGATTATGAGTAACACTTGTATAAAGTTTCAGGGTCCTAGGCCAAACAGCTGTCGAGTTGGAGCCCAAAAACAATTTTCAAGCAAAGCTAACATGTGACCTTGACCTTTGACCCATGTGACCAAAAAACAATAGAGCATCTCCTTGGGTAATGTGCAACACTTGTATAAAGTTTCACAGTCCAAGGTCAAACAGCTTTTAAGTTAGAGCATCGAAACAATTTTCAAACAAAGTTCACCCCTGGCCTTTACCTTTGACACACATAACCCAAAATACAGCACCTCCTTGGGTCATGAGCTATACTTGCAAAAAAATTCAGAGTCCTAGGTCTAAGGCTTTTGAGTTAAAGCACAGAAATGATTTTCATTTTCAAACAAAGTTCACCAGTGGCCTTGACCTTTGACCCATGTGTACCAAAAACAATAGGGCACCTACTTGGGTCATGAGTAACACCTGTATAAAGTTTAAGGGTCCTAGGTCAAACAGCTTTTAACTTGGAGCACGGAAACAATTTTCAAACAAAGTTTACTTGGGACCTTGACCTTTGACCCATATGAACCAAAAACCATAGGGAAGATACTAGGGTCATGAGTAACACTTGTATAAAGTTTCTGGGTCCTAGGTCAAACATCTTTTGAGTTACAGCATGGAAACAATTTTCAAACAAAGTTTACCTGTGACCTTGACCTTTGACCCATGTAACCCCAAAACAATCTCCTTAAGTTGTGAGTAACACTTGTATAAAGTTTCACTGTCCTAGGTCAAAAGGCTTTTGAGTTAGAGCATGGAAACAATTTTCAAACAAAGTTCACCTGTGACCTTGACCTTTGACACATTGGGTCATGAGCAACACTTCCATAAAGTTTCACTGTCCTAGGTCAAAAGGCTAGTTCAAATGAGAGCATGGAAAAGAAAACATGAACAGATGGAGGGATGGACGAATGAACGGACATATAGACAGACATGGTGAAACCAGTATACGCCCCCCCTTCTACTTCATAGGTGGGGGCGTATTATAAGTCAAAAGTTGTTAAAACAATGCTCTGATAGCACCTAAAACTGGGGTACCTGAAAGGAGGATGAAAATCAGTCCTTTCTGTAACCCTTTACCAAATGACAAAATTTTGGACGTGCTGAAATTGAAAACTTTTGAAGACAACAAAATAAATGCGACTCAAAAACAGAAATTCACCGTTGTGGGGTTACCAGCATTTTTTCCTTTTCACACAATGTTTTCAAAAGCCTTTGTCCACAGGGTCATTCAAACTCAGGAATGTGTGGTCAAGGGTTAAATTAGTATCCAATATATTCCTTATTTCAAAAAATGTTCTTGTTGTATGGTAACTGGTAAATATACTAATACATAAAAAATATTTCACTTCTCCTTTAAACCTAACGCTCCTTTCACAACTAAAGTTGCTTTTTGCAGCCAGGGTAGATCAAGATCAGACTGCATAAAATTATGAGTCTGATCTTTGATTTACACTGTCTGCTTTGCTGCAACACTAGAGACAAAAGGCAGCCACAAAATTGCATTACCTTGGTCTTATTCTAGCATAAAGAATGTCCATTTGGTTTATTGGGCACTTTAACCCTTTACTACATAATCCCATGTTTTAACGACCCTGATGAAGAGGCTGTTGAAAACATTGTGGGAAAGGGAAAAAATGCTGGTAACCCATCATTTTCTCCTTTTCCCACATTATTTTCTGCCTGTACAAGGGCAAATTTCTATTTTTTGAGTCATGTTTATTTTGTCCTCTGCAAATGCTTTGAATTTGGATAAGTCTAAAATTTTGTCATGTGGTAAAGGGTTAACTCTCTACGAAATGACAAAATTTTTGACCAGGCAAAACTGAAAGCATTTGCAGATGAGAAATGAAAGTTGACCCAAAATTTGTCCTTGATAGGGTAGAAAACATTGTGGTAAGAAGAGAAAATGCTACTTACCAGTTTTTTCTACTTTTCCCACAATGTTTTCAAAAGCCTTCTTTCTCAGGGTAATGCAATCTCAGAAATCATGTGGTAAACATTTAAGGATTAATATGAAAATGACTGTTATTGAAAACCTGGCACCAAGATCTGTAGCATAGCTGGTATAAGAGAAAGCTAAACACCCAGGGATGGCTGTTCTATATCCAAGCCCTTGGCAAAGTCCGGTAACTCTAAGTAAGATACAGGACTTGAGACCAGAACGTTGCTTGTTCTATTCCCGGCAGAGCCACATTTTTTCTGTGGATTGATGTTAGTCATTGCAAAGCATTTCATTCCTCTCTCATCACTTAATACTATAATGACATTTTTATAAGGAAAGTAGCAAGTAGCTTGGAAAGGAAAGATGAATGAAGTACAACGGCTGTTCAATAAATTCATGAAATTTTGTTGTAAAAATAAAACTAGGTGACCAATTAATATCATTTTTAGCATACATGTATATCAAACAATCTAAACCCGAAACATCCTCCAAATTTCATATAAATTTATCAGAAAAATACATTTTCAACACAGTATTACAAAACACACGTAAACATACAATGCTGGGCTCCGGATGTAAAAAATATAATGTCAGTGTCATTACAAGTCAAGAGATCGGCATACTTTTTGTCAATAATCCCCTGGAACAGCCAGCGCTCGCTCAATTTAGACATTTCTAAGTCCTTTGTAAGGAAAAACTTGTACTGTGGAAAAAGACACACCCAAGTCGTCTGATATGACATGCCACGTAACCCGTCTTGTGTAAGGGTATGGTCGTTATTCACTTTGTCACACACAGTAGCCAAAATTGACGCCGTCACGCTAACTGGCCATTCTTCATGAGGATCATCTTTATGCGATGTTCTGAATCATTCCTGAATTGTTCATGCCACTTTTAGTCGAATAAAAAAAAACAATAACTTGAAAATGTCGACTCCTAACTCAATTCTATGGTCTGTTTTTGTTATTTGCCGAGTCTAACACAAAACTTTATTAATGTGCATAATTAAACATCCACTTAAGACGTCATTGTGTCAAAAAATTACCTGGCATTGACAAGATAAAAACTATGTTATTGCAGCAAACAGAATTGCCACAGCTATGATATTTTACAGAAATGCAGTTATGATGCTATTTGACTGTTTGCACAATTGACAGCATTTGTACACATTTCTGAATGTTCATTTTACACAAAATTACATGTTTTGATTCTGGAGAAAATTTGAGCCTAGTAATGTGCATTACATGGGTTACTATGGTTACACATATTTTGCATTTAAGATGCTTTAAAACTGCAAAAATTTCTGTATCAAAGTTATAACATGATAATGCCATTAAAGACAAATTTTTAGCTCCAAATATCAAGAATGTGGTTTTAACAACAAATTTCCGCACACTTATCGAACAGTTCTCGTAGATCTGCTGGTAAAAGAAACTCTAGTATCTAGCATGGATTGGTACTCGGTCCATAGGAGTACCCTTAGACAAGACATTTCAGTGTCCCAGACTTGAACTGGTGAAGCAGGACTGACACACATGTACAAGTGGGCTGTTGCCCTAATATGACTGAAATGTTGAGAATGGCTAAACTCTTTACCAAATGACAAAATTTTAGACTTGTCCAAATTTAAAGCTGTTGCAACAGACAATGCCAGCTCAATCAACTAAACTTGCCCACAAAAGGTTTGAAAACATTGTTGAAAATGAACAAAATTCTGGTTATCAACATTTTCTCCTTTTTGCACAATGTTTCAAAAGGTTTCTTTCTCAGGATCATTGAACTCGGGGTTGTACAGTAAAGGGTTAACACACCATCTTATCAATCAACCATTCAATCAATCAATTAATCAATCAATCAACCAACCAATCGCAAGAACTGTTTAACAATCAAAATCAAGAAGTCGAAGACACTATGCATGGGTGTTCGAAATGACAAAACCGCATAGAAAGAGATATAAAACTTGTGTGCAGCCTTAATTTGGTGTTATGGACAGTTACGGAAGGCTCGAAACTTCATAATGGCATAATAACATCGGAGAGTTCAGTTAAATTCGCAATCCATCCTAAAATTGTTTGCAACTGGCGTAAAAATGGCGGCCTAAGAATGACCTGTCTAATTGGCAATTACCTTGAAATCTACTGCAAGTTATTGAGCAACTGGGTCGATATTCAGACCTTAGTGACAATAAATGATACCTAAACTACCTCTCTGCAATCACAAGTGTAAGTTTTTCTTCCATCTACTTGAAAAAATCGCAAAACAGCAGCTTTTTCCTAAACTCAAATCTCCTCCGGGCCGTTTCCGCTCTGCTCCAGACGACAATTCTCAATGACGTATCTACCACGTGACTTCTTTTTTTTTTTCAATTTGCTAAATGATTTATTTTTATATTTATTTTATTATTGTTAAATCTCCTGATATCAAAGACAAATGACAACAACCATACATTCTGGAATTCATTCTTCTAACTTAAAAAAAAAGAAAAGAAAGATAAGCAACGTTGTCTGCGCATGTCATATTCTTCGAAAATTTGAAAAATGCCACCTAACGGAAAAGGTGAGCAGAGGTCAACCACGTGACCTAAGACCTTGGGTACCATTACATGTTCGTACTTCTTGGGCAGCCTTGCGCACGAACCTTGTCAGTCTAGCCAAGTTATTGCAATTTCAAGGCTGTAAAATTTTATAAAATATATTTTTTATATATTCTAAGCGGAGAGTATAGATTAAAATCAGTCTGTGCGTTCAGGAACTGATGTGAATTTACTGTTACAGCGTTAGTTCCTATGAAACCTTAGCCCTTTCAACACAGCGCCAAGATTTAATTGCTTAACCCTTTACCACACAATGCCGAGTTTTAAAGACCCTCAAAAAGAAGGCTGTTGGAAACATTAAGGGAAAAGGAAAAAATGCTGGTAATCAGCTCTGTCTCCTCTTCCCTTAGACGGATGTCATCATTTGAGCTAAATTTAATTCCTTGTCTGCAAATGCTTTCAATTTGGATGAGTCTAAAAATTGTCGTGTGGTAAGTTCGACTGGTCCAAACTGTAAAAGATAAAAATTTGCTGACGACAAATTAAATATGGCTGAACTGTGGAATTCTTTTAAGAAACGGTAGAAAAATATTGTAGGAAAAGAAGAAAATGTTGTTTACCAGCATTTTCTCCTTTCTTCCACAATCTTTCTCAAGGCCTTCTTCTGCAAAGTCATTAAAACTCTGAATTGTGTGCTAAGTGGTTAAGAGGACAGTATAGATCAAGATCAGACTGCACAAAATGTGCAGTCTGATCTTATATCTACACAGTCTACTTTGTTGCTTGGTACTGTGACAACAACAGCTTCAAAATTGCAACATTTGCATCATACATACTGTTTTGGGAATTCCGTCTACTTCAATCATTTAGCTTATCTACAAGCATCAACTTTTTGCAAGATGGAAAATTTTTAGACTGGTCTAAATTGAAAACATTTTCAGACTACAACTTGGATCTAAATGTGTCAGTTTTGGCATTTTGTGTTTTGAAGGATAGAAAAAAATGAGGAAAAAGGAGAAAATGCCAGCATTTTCTCTTTTCCCAACGATGTTTTCAAAGGCTTCTTGGCTCAGGGTCATTAAAAGTCGGATTGTGTGCCAAAGAGTTTAAGGAAAGAGCAAAAAACTTTTCAAAAGCATAGAAAATGTTATTGGAAAAGGTGCAATTGCTTGTTACAAGAAGTAGCCTTGTTCTGGCAGTGTCTTCCAAAGCTTTCAAGTCCTGAACTGCAGGGGCATAAACATTTCTATTTATACAGTAAAGGGCAAATAGTGACTGTGTTAACCCTTTACCACACAATCCCGACTTCTAACGACCCTGAGAAAGAAGCCTTTCAAAAACATTGTGGGAAAAGGAGAAAATGCTGGTAACCAGCATTTTCTCCTTTTCCCACAATGTTTTTTACCCTTTCCAGAACAAATTTCAATTTTTCAGCCACATTTATTTTGTCTTCTGCAAATGCTTTCAATTTGGACTAGTCTAGAATTTTGTCGTTTGGTAAAGAGTTGTTTTCCATGTCTTGCTTTTGTGCTTGTTATTATTGTAACCTGGTGGGAAAGAAGAACAAAGCTTCCCTAGGTTTAAGTTCTTTTACTGTGCTGTATTATATACCTAGAAAAAACCCTGAAATAGAAATTATCAGATTATCTTTAACCCTTTACCATACGATTCCGAGTTTTAACGATGACGAAGAAGAAGGCTTTTGAAAACATTGTGGAAAATGGAGAAAATGCTGGTAACCAGAATTTTCTCCTTTTCCCACAATGTTTTCTACCCGATCAAAGACAGAAATCATCATTTAAGCTACATTTATTTTGTTGTCTACAGATGCTTTCTATTTGGTCGGGTCCAAAATTTTGTTGTTTGGTAAAGAGTTAACAATCTGGACCTACTATGCACAGTACAAAATGAACATTAACAAGTGTGCAACAAGAGAATAAAACCCACCAGAATCAATCATTGCAGTAGATAAACAAGTTTGATCATCTGGGTTAGCCTTGAGCATCCAGGTCCAGGAAAATGTCTGTCCTTGTGAAAGGTCGAGGTCAGAGTGAAAGACAAAGAGTGATCAGTCAACAGTAGCAGGCAGGATTAGGTGAGTGAACTCATCTCTCTCACCAAATCCCACTTTCCCAATCTCCTAACTCTCCCTTAACTCTTTACCACACAATCCCAAGTTTTAACGACCCTGACCAAGAGGCCTTTTGAAAACATTTTGGGAAAAGGAGAAAATGCCAGCATTTTCTCCTTTTCCCAAAATGTTTTCTACCCTTTCAAAGACAAATATCATTATTTGAGTTACATTGTATTTGTCGTCTGCAGAATGCATTCAATTTGGATCAGTCAAAAATTTTGTCGTTTGGTAAAAAGTTAACTCTCTCTCTCTTAAGCCTTTGGATGCTAAGCAGCACTCACCTTTTGCAGGCAGCATAGATCAAGATCAGCCTGCACAGAACGTGCAGTCTGATCTTGCATCAACATTGTTCGATAAGGAGATATCTTTCCTCCAAAAGTGCCTTTGAAATAAGAAAATTTAGGGTTTTACTATCGGCTTGAAAGTGTCATTTCTTTTATTGAGCAGGAAAAGGGCTAACTAGCTCAAATTTGTATAGAAAAGACTATATAAACATGAATATATAAAAATGACATTATAGTATATATAAAAGCACACAGGTTACATTTTTTCTAGGATGCAGACCATTTTTATACAGGAAATGCTAGTAAATTTTTACATGAGCTGTGCTCTGGCAAAAGAGGGCTTAATGCATCTCCATGATCCATGATACCAAGCAAGTCATCATATTATTATGGATCCATAAAATCCATTTTGTCAAACAACCGACTGAATAGTGAGGTACACTGGTTCTTTGACAAGCAGAAAATTTCCCAAAAGCAAAAAGTTTGGTCCAGGTCAGCCTGCATGCAATGCCTGGCTGACCTGGCTCGATACTTTTTGTAGATGCATCAAGCCCCCTTTTCACAGAGCATGGCTCATATCTTTACTTTGTAATTACTTTCCTTTCTTTTAACTCTGTACCAAAAGTCAAAATTTTAGACCAGTCCAATGGGTATGCAGATGACATGTATTTACATTGCAAAAATTTAGTACGTATTGTAACTGATAGGGTAGAAAACATTGTAGGAAAAGGCATAAATACTGGTTATCTCATATATTGTCACACAGGCAAATTTTTAGGATATCTTGATAGCACTGCGTTTAAGATTTACGTTTCTTAACCAGCAGATCTATCATGTTGGATTCCATTTCTGTTGACAATATTCATCCATCCCTCCATCTGCCCACACAGCAACTCTCTCTCTCTCTCTCTCTCTCTCTCTCTCTCTCTGAGATCAGACTAAACAGAATATGCCGTCTGATCTGTTGTCTTGATTTTACTGTCTGCAACTTTATTTCATACTCTTTATAAAAAGTCTTGTCATTTGCAGTACATGACAGTTACCCTCTGAAAAGAAAATAACTTAACCCGTAAGTTGCTAAATAAATGAAATGAAAGTTTCAACTCAATGGTATAAAACCCCAAATATCTTGATTTCAAAGTTGATTTCACAAAAAAATAATAACACCATATCAGACAGTGAAGAATCAGGATCAGACTGCACATTCTGTGACAGTGTGGATTAAATTCAGACTTTACAGAACCTGCTTTCTGATCTTATATAGACTTACACTGTCTGCTCTTTTATTCATGTCTAAAATATATGGGCCATGCTCTGTGAGAAGGGGGTTTTATGCATCTCCAAAATGTATTGACCCAGGTCAGCCTGCACAGCCCATACAGGTTGACCTTAGCCGAAACTTTTTGCTGTAGGTCAATTTACCGTATGACAAAGGACCATTCTACCTGATGATTCAATTGGCTGTTAGACATAATGGATTGTATATATGCATAGTTAACCCTTTCCCAAACAAGCCCTGGTTTTCACGTGTCTGCAGTACAAGTCTTTTGAAAACACTGTGGGAAAAGGAGAAATTGCTCGTAACGAGCAATTTCTCCTTTTCCCACAGTGTTTTCTACCCTGTTTGAGACCTTTCTGCCATTTTCATCAAATTTAAAATTGTTGTCTACAAACTCTTTTAATTTGGACCAGTCCAAAATTTGTCATTTGGGAAAGGGTTAAGTGATGACTTGCTTGGTATCGTGTATCACGGAGATGCATTTAGCCCCCTATTGCCACAGAATGGCACATATCTAGATCTATTCACAAATTTCTATATATTGTTTTTATCAGCCATCAAAAGATGTGGAGCTTAGGTTATATATTTGATGCTGAAAGAGTTACTCCGTTATCAGATAAGAAATTTTCAGATTTGTCCAAATTGAATGCATTCAATTTGCAGACGACAATTCATATAGATAGGCTTATATTTAGCTCGAATGATAAGATTTGTCTCTAAAGGTGTCGAAAAACATTGCGGTTAAAGGAAGAAATCCTGATTACCACCATTTTCTCCTCCTCCTACCACAATGTTTTTAAAAGCCTGTGTTGAACAGGTAACACCCCTAGTGCTTTGATTCTACTCGTTATCAAATTTGACCCCATTTCATGTCAGAACACCGTTTGAGCTGAACTGATAAATGCGGTTAGATCAGAAGTGTGTCTCAAATCCTGTGTAGTTTACAACTATAAAACATTTTTTCTAATCAAATAGTGAGTAAGTTTATCAGTTAAAGGGATGAATCAAACAAGGAACGCTTTTTAAAAGAATTTCAAATGCAAATTTACTTTCCCATATAGACACTTGAGCGAAGTTCGGAGGGATCCATTATTCGGACATTACGATGCAGTCGGAGTTATCGATACTTGCAGGTAATGATTTTAAAAATTAACCAATTATTAAACAATCCAGTATTTCAACGACCTTGGAGAAGACGAATTTTTAAAATACTCTTGGTATTCTTATCTTTAGACTTGGCTGTCTGCGAGAGCGCAGTAAGTCGAGCTTAGCTCAATAGCTGTCTACTTAGTAGCGGTTAAGATGATCTAATG
This sequence comes from Tridacna gigas, assembly GCA_945859785.2. Taxonomy (NCBI): domain Eukaryota; kingdom Metazoa; phylum Mollusca; class Bivalvia; order Cardiida; family Cardiidae; genus Tridacna; species Tridacna gigas. Next base: position 46,168,112 of record OX244043.2, read on the forward strand.
TGTGTCATTTGTTTGATTTATAATTATAGAACAAGGTTTAGACTACCCCCCCCCCCCATTCAGAAGCTAGCCCCAATGTTATTTTCTTATTGTGTCTCTGCTAGAGAGGAGAAGCAATCAAAAAAATAAGATTGGAGCACCCCATCAAATTGAAGGTAGGTTTGTAAGGGTCTGAATTCAGACATTACGATGAGTCTGAGTTATTCTCAATACTTGCAGGTGTTTATTTAAATATTAGCCTGCTACCAAACAATCCCCACCTTTCAAAGTCTCTGGGGACGACAAATTTGGAAAACATTCCATGCAGTCTGATATTTAGATAAATATAGATGTCTGCCAGAGCACACTAGGATACCCTAAGTCCAGCTGAGCAGCCAAGGGTTATGATCTGATCTGTGTCCTTTGTAACAGTTTGCTTAACCCTTTCCCAAACAAGCCCTGGTTTTCATGTATCTGCTGTACAAGTCTTTTGAAAACACTGTGGGAAAAGGAGAAATTGCTCGTAACGAGCAATTTCTCCTTTCCCACAGTGTTTTCTACCCTTTTGGAGAACTTTCTGTCTTTTTCATCAAATTTAAAATTGTCGTCTGCAAACTCTTTCAAGTTGGACCAGTCTAAAATTCGTTGTTTGGGAAAGGGTTAAACCCTTCTACCAAACAACAGATTTTTGACTCGACCAAATTGAAAGATTTCGCTGAGGACAAACGAAATGTAGCTAAAATAATGGAATTAGTCTCTTTGTCTTAGTAAAGGAGAAATTGCTGGATCCATACCAGACTGTTCTCCTCTGTCCTTTATGTTTTCAAGTAATTTCTGTCAGGGTTCTTAAAACTTGTGGATGTGAGGTAAAGGGTTAGCTTTTTACCACACAACAAAAATTTAGACTAGTCCAATTTCAAAGCATTTGCAGACAACTAACTGAATGTGGCTGAAATCACGGAATTTATCTGTGAAAGGGTAGAAAATATTGTGGGAAAATGAGAAAATGCTGGTTACCAGCATTTTCTCCTTTACCCGTGATGTTTTCAACCCACCCATCCCCTCCAGTCATGATTGTTAAAATTTGGGATTGTGTTGTAAAGGGTCTATTTATATAAGATTTTTGTCAAATTGGCCTGTACAGTCGTGGATTAACCCTTTAGGCTTTACTACACAATCCTCTGATTTGATTATGCTTGTGAAAAGGGCTTTTGAAAACATTATGGGAAAAGGAGAAAGTGCTGGTAACTACCCTTGATTTGGAAGATAGTTGCGATTCTGTTTTATGTGATTGTGTCCCTGCTATGGAGAAACAATCACAAAAATTACAGTGGAGCTACCCCACAGATCCAAAGTAGCTTGTAACCATCATTCTTTCCTTTCCTCAAAAGTGACACTGTTTTCTTAGACATTATATACAATCCTTGTGTACCATAATGACTCTTTGATTGTGAAACAAACTCAAAACAGTGATTTTCAGTCCAGAAATAAAACCAAAATTAATGCAATTTCAGGGTCGCTTTTGCCCATAATGTCAAGCAAAGTGGGCAGTGTTCAGTGCAGTCTGATCTTGATCTTCACTGGCTGCAAGGCAACTGTTGTTGTGAAAGGCATTTTAACCCTTTACCAGACGACAAAATTTTAGCCTTGTCCAAATTGAAAGCATTTGCAGACGACAATTTCAGTCTGGCTCAAATAGCACAATTTTTCTTTGATAGGTTGTAGAAAATATTGTGGGAAAAGGAGAAAATGCTGGTTACCAGCATTTTCTCCTTTTCCCACAATGTTTTCAAAAGGCTTCTTTCTGAGAGGCGTTAAAAGGCAGCATTGTGCGGTAAAGGGTTAAGGTTTAATTTTGTTCATTAAGAACGCTTTCTATCTTGATAAGCCTAATATTTTGTTGTCGGGTAAAAAGTTAAAATTTAAACCTGCAACTGTCAAGTTATACATTTGCCTTTGTTGCATTTTCTCTCTCTCTCTCTCTCTCTCTCTCCTCCCACGACTTTTTCTAAGTATATGTACCTGGTGTATATAATTTCTAACTGTTTCAGTTGCCTTTTTCACAATTGTCTGTGGCTCAGGACAATCCACACCACAGCAGAATAACTACACTGTGACAGATGGGAACACAACATGTGTCGTCATGACAACAGCCATGCAGCTATCTATTCCTTATGTAGGACAAACTAAAGTAAGCTTGGCTCTAACCAGAAACAGCATGAATTAACTAGCTCTGTTAAGATCTATTAACTCTTTACAACGCAGTCCCGAGTTTTAACGATCTTGAAAGAGAGGGCTTTTGAAAATATTGTGGAAAAAGGAGAAAATGCTGGAAACCAGCATTTTCTCCTTTTTCCACAATGTTTTCTACCCTATCAAAAACGACAATCATTATCATAGCATTATTATAGCTACATTTAATTCTGCTAATGCTTTCAAGTTGGGCTGGTCGAAAATTTTGTAGTTTGGTAGACAGTTAATACTTTGGGCTAGCACTGGTAACGCTAAAAGATTCTTGAAGTAAGAAAAAAATGTAATACATGTATTTGAATTAATGAACCCTTTTAGCAAACAGTATAATTTTAGACTTGTCCAATATTTGCAGGCAATATATCAAATATTTCTGAAAATGATGGTAATTGTCTGCGAAAGTATGGACAACCTTGCTGGAAAAGCAGAAAATGTTGGTTACCAGCATTTCTTTTCTTTCAACAAAGTTTTCAAAAACCTATTTCTTCAGGATCACAAAAACCCAGGATTTTGTGGTGAACCACAGAATCCCAACTTACAAGGACCTAGGGAAGAACATTTTTGAAAAGACTGCTGGAAAAGGAGAAAATGCTGGTACCCAGCATTTGCTTCTTTTCCCACAATGTTTTCTACCCGTCCAAAGGCAAACTTCTATTTTTGAGTCACAATTTTGTCGTCTGCAAAAGCTTTCAATTTGGCCAAGTCTAAAAATTTGTCGTTTGGTAAAGGTTTAAATCATGAGTTTAGGAATTATTTGAGCTGCATTTATTTTGTCACATGAAAATGCTTTCAAAAACGGACAAGTCTAAAATTTATTCCTAGGTAGAGAATTAATTTGAAGTTCATTCTTAGGAAAGAACATCATTTGACTAAAGCAGTCTTTCCCTTTTCCTGAAAAGAGGTTAACAGTTGCAGGGTCCAAATGTCTCAAATGATGGTGTTTTTCTCTGACTCATGACCTATGGAAAACATTACGGGTAAAGGAGAAAATATTGGTTATCAGCAAAACTCTTTTCTTCTGGGTCATTAAAACAAGGGATTGTTTGGTTAAGAGTTATTTTCTATTTTCTTCATATTTTCAGAATTATACAGCCACTATCAACATTCCAGGAAATTTCAGCATGTCTGGTACATGCTCTAACAATCTAGGTCAGAATACGCTCAATATTGAAATCTTTGACTCTCTGTGGAGCCTTGAAGTCACATTCGCAAATACATCAGAATCCAGCTATGAATGGTCAGAGATATCACTTAAATATGAATTGGACTCTACACACTTCCCAAATGTGTCCACATCATTTGGTAAATATCAATAAGAAATTTGGTACTGTAACCCGTGAGAGAATAATAGGTAACAGGGCACCTTAACCATTCATATGAGGATGCAGTTGTTTGTTTTGGGATTTTTTTTTGCATTCCACATTATTCAGTCACATTGCGGCAGCCAGTGCACCTATCCATGCTTTCCTGGCGTTTGTCATATCACTACTTCACAAAATATTTTTTCCAAAGCCTTTTGCTGCTTTCCCACATTGTCAAAACAACGATCAGCTGTGAGAGAGCAATGAATCCTGTCACAATGACTATCATCAATCCTTGAAAAGAAATTTTGCTGAGCTGAGGATTGGAACCAACAGCCCCCTAGTTACAAGGCCTGAACCTTGAGTTCTGTGATACAAGGATAACATAAATCATCACAATTACTTTTTATCCTTTAACCCTTTCCCAGACGATAAATTTTAGACTGGTCCAAATTGAAAGAGTTTGCAGACGACAATTTTAAATTTGATGAAAATGACAGAAAGTTCTCCAAAAGGGTAGAAAACACTGTGGGAAAAGGAGAAATTGCTCGTTACGAGCAATTTCTCCTTTTCCCACAGTGTTTTCAAAAGACTTTTACTGCAGACACGTGAAAACCAGGGCTTGTTTGGGAAAGGGTTAATCCTTTACCAGATAACAAAATTTCAGACTGTTCCAAATTGAAAGCATTTGCAGATGACAAAGCTGGCCAAAATGGCAAAATTTGCCTTTGATAGGGTAGAAAACATTGTGGGATAAGGAGAAAATGCTTGCTACCTGCATTTTCTCCTTTTCCCACAATGTTTTCAAAAGCCTTCTTCCTCAGGGTCGTTAAAAGTCTGGATTATGTGGGCCAAGCCCCCGTAGCTCAGTCGGTAGCGTACAGGACTTGAGAACAGGAGGTCGCTGGTTCGATCCCCGGCTTGGCCAATTTCTTTCCGAGGATTGATGATAGTCATCGCGACAGGATTCATTCCTCTCTCACCGCTTACCATTATTTCGACGATGGTTATGTGGGAAAGCAGCCAGTGGCTTGGAAAGAATATTGTGCGGAGTACTGGTAACAGAAACTCCAGGAAAGCATGGATAGGTGCACTGGCCGCCGTGATATAACTGAAATAATGTTGAAAACAGTGTTAAACACCATACAGTCATACAGTCTGGATTATGTGGTAAAGGGTTAACCCTTTACTAAAGGACAAAATTTTGGACTAGACCAAATTCAATGGATTTGTAGACAATAAAGTCAGTCAAGATCACAAGATGATTTATATCTTTAAAATGGTAGAAAACACAGTGGGAAAAGGAGAAAATGCTTGTTAACAGCATTTTCTCCATTTTCCAGGATGTTTTCAAAAGCTGTCTACCTCAGGGTTATTAAAACACAGGATTGTGAGGTAAAGGCTTAGTTGTGGATGAAACAGAGAAAATGCTGGTAACCATCATTTTCTCATTCTTCCACAATGTTTTCTACCATTTCAAAGATAGTTCCATTGTTTTAGTCACATTCATTTTGTTGTCTGCACCTGCTTGCAGTTCAGACAAGTCTAAAATTTGGCTGTTTGGTTGAGGTTTAAATTATTAGGAATTTTTAAACCAGCGTACAGCAAAGGAGTGAGTACAAGAAAGGATTTTTAAATCTTTACTACACGACAGAAACTTAGACTTGTCCATATTGAAAGCATTTGCAGAAGACAATTTAAATGTGGCTCAAATGATGGAATTTGTCTTTGATAGGGTAGAAAACATTTTGGGAAAAGCTTGTTTCCAGCATTTTCTCCTTTTCTCAAGGTACCGGTATTCTCATAAGGCCTCTTTCTCAGGGCTGTTAAAAGTTGAGATTGTGTGGTAAAGGGTTATACCTTTGTGGGAAAACCAGTATTTTCTCCTTTTCCCACAATGTTTCCTAGTCTATCAAAGACAAATCCTTTGACATCTGCAACTGCTCTCTTTTTGGACAAGTCAAAATTTCACCTCTTGGTTTAAAGTTACCTCTTTTAATATGTGGACAAAATTTTAGACTTTACCAAATTGAAAGAATGTGCAGAGAACAAAATAAACCTAGCTAAAATGATGATTTCTGTCTCTGATAGGGCAGAAAACAATTTGGGAAAAGGAGAAAATGTTGGTGACCAGCATGCATTTTCTCCTTTTTCCACAATGTTTTCAAAAAAGCCTTCTTTCTTCGGGGTTGTTAAAACTTAAGGTTGTGTGGTAAAGGGTTAAATTATATGAAATTGAAATCCATGTAGAGGAAGGCATTTGCCTTACTTGACAAGTGTTCATTTATATGGAGATTATGGTGTGTTATAGTTAGATTAAACTTTCCCAAACAAGCCCTGGTTTTCACGTGTCTGCAGTACAAGTCTTTTGAAAACACTGTTGGAAAAGGAGAAATTGCTCATAACAAGCAATTTCTCCTTTTCCCACAATGTTTTCTACCCATTTTGAGAACTTTCTGCCATTTCATCAAATTTAAAATTGTCGTCTGCAAACTCTTTCAATTTGGATCAGTCCAAAATTTGTCGTTTGGGAAAGGGTTAACCCTTTACCAGACGACAAAATTTTAGCCTTGTCCAAATTGAAAGCATCTGCAGACAACAATTTCAGTCTGGCTCAAATGGTGCAATTTTTCTTAGATGGGTAGAGAACATTGTGGGAAAAGGAGAAAATGCTGGTTACTAGCATTTTGTCCTTTTCTCACAATGTTTCTCAAAAGGCTTCTTTTTCAGGGTCGTCAGAAGAAGGCAGCATTGTGCAGTAAATGGATAAAACTTTTAAACTCCTCCAAACTGAAAGCATTTGCATATGACAAATTTAGTATGGCTCAGAATTGTCTATGAAAGGATAGAAAACATTATTATACCCCCCAAAACTCTGTTTGGGGGGTATATAGGAGTCAGCTTGTCGGTCGGTCCGTCGGTCCATCCGTCCGTCGGTCCGTCCGTCCGTCGGTCGGTCGGTCTGTAGCTTTTTGTCCGCTCTATTTCTCATAAACTACTGGACGAATTTTATTCAAACTTCACAGGTAGACTCAGTATCAAGCAGAGATGTGCATATGAAATGTTGGTTATGGTTCATTGATTTTTCACTGAGTTATGGCCCTTTCATGAAATTTCTTGTCCGCTCTTTTTCTCATCAACTATTGGACAGATTTGGTTCAAACTACACAAGTAGACTCAGTATCAAGCAGAGATGTGCATATCCTATTTTGGTTATGGTTTATGTAGGTTTCATGGAGTTATGGCCCTTTGATGATTCTGGACACCGTCGGTCGGTCTGTAGCTTTTTGTCCGCTCTATTTCTCATAAACTACTGGACGAATTTTATTCAAACTTCACAGGTAGACTCAGTATCAAGCAGAGATGTGCATATGAAATGTTGGTTATGGTTCATTGATTTTTCACTGAGTTATGGCCCTTTCATGAAATTTCTTGTCCGCTCTTTTTCTCATCAACTATTGGACAGATTTGGTTCAAACTACACAAGTAGACTCAGTATAAAGCAGAGATGTGCATATCCTATTTTGGTTATGGTTTATTTAGGTTTCATGGAGTTATGGCCCTTTGATGATTCTGGACACCGTCGGTCGGTCTGTAGCTTTTTGTCCGCTCTATTTCTCATAAACTACTGGACGAATTTTATTAAAACTTCACAGGTAGACTCAGTATCAAGCAGAGATGTGCATATGAAATGTTGGTTATGGTTCATTGATTTTTCACTGAGTTATGGCCCTTTCATGAAATTTCTTGTCCGCTCTTTTCCTCATCAACTATTAGACAGATTTGGTTCAAACTACACAAATAGACTCAGTATCAAGCAGAGATGTGCATATCCTATTTTGGTTATGGTTTATTCAGGTTTCATGGAGTTATGGCCCTTTGATGATTCTGGACAAATTTCTTTCAAACTTCATGGATAGACTTTGCACTCAGCAAAGATGTGCATATCATAAATTGTTCTTAGTTAATTAAATAAAATTTCCAAGAGCTAAGCCCTTTTTTGTCGTTCTCTTTATGACGGTGCCCTTGCTGAATTGATGAAAATAAATTATACTTTTGATAGAATACTTTTAACACAGCTGTCCGTCCGTTGGTCGGTCTGTAGCTTTTTGTCCGCTCTATTTCTCATAAACTATTGGACGAATCTTATTCAAACTTCACAGGTAGACTCAGTATCAAGCACAGATGTGCATATGAAATGTTGGTTATGGTTCATTGATTTTTCACTGAGTTATGGCCCATTCATGAAATTTCTTGTCCGCTCTTTTTCTCATCAACTATTGGACAGATTTGGTTCAAACTACACAAATAGACTCAGTATCAAGCAGAGATGTGCATATCCTATTTTGGTTATGGTTTATTTAGGTTTCATGGAGTTATGGCCCTTTGATGATTCTGGACAAATTTCTTTCAAACTTCATGGATAGACTTTGCACTCAGCAAAGATGTGCATATCATAAATTGTTCTTAGTTAATTAAATAAAATTTCCAAGAGCTAAGCCCTTTTTTGTCGTTCTCTTATGATAGATTCCTACACCTGTAGATAGTTAACAGTAGACTTACCATCACTAACCATCACTAGTAAGTTTTCATGTCACTTCACTTATGTCATGTCATGTCAATTTCATCTTTTCATCGGAAGTTTACTCAAATATAAGACAGATTAATCTTTCAGATATGTTTGGAAAAGGAGAAAATGCTGATTACCAGCACTTACTACTTTCTACACAAAATTGGAAAGATTAATCTTTGCAGTTACTTGGGAAAAAAATGAAATGATGATTACAAGCATTTACTACGTTCTCCACAACTATTCCAAGTCTTCAACTTGTGATGTGTTAAAATAGATACCAATACCGTACGGAAACTAACGAAAGCAACATTTTTTGCGGTTCCGCTTTGGCTTCGCTGCGGTTTCAGTGCATTCCGTATTATATGACTAAAAAGGAAAACATTGTAAACATCGTGAGCAATGGCTTCTGTATTTACAATGTTTTCTTAAGTTTATTACTTTCGGTTCAGTTCAGTTACTATTACGGTTCCGATTCGGTTCGGAGGTTGCTTTCGTTAGTTTCCGTACTGTATAAGTAAGATGTAGAGTCTGGTCAAAAACATTGCATGAAAAGACATTTGTTGTCTGCAAAACCTTTTCATTTAAACCAATCTCAATTTGTCCAGCTGGTAAAAAAAATGTATCAAGTAAGTTTTATTCTCTCCAAGTCTTTAGTCTGTAACAAAGAGTAATTCTTTGGCAAGAAGCCATTGCAGGATATTCATCACCTTCAGTGATAGCTCTGGTATAATTGACTCTCCAGTCACTTATTTTGCATTCCTGTGACATTAATCTGTTTTGTGACAAGGAGCTGTTGGGGGGTATGATCACGTTTAGTGATAGCTCTAGTTGTAAAAGGAGAAAGTGATGGTTACTAGCATTTTCTCCTCTAACCACAATGTTTTCAAACATCCTATTTTTCATGGTTGTTAAAATTTGGGATTGTCTGGCAAAAGGTTTACCATTAAGAGGGTGGAAATCATTGTAAAAAAAGGAGAAAATGCTGGTTACCAGCATTTTATCTTTTCCTTACAATGTTTTCAAAAAGCCATCTTCCAACATGTCTTAAAAATACAAGATTGTTTCATAAAGGTCATAAAACTTTGGAACCTAAGGTGAAGGTAGACGGTATCCTTGATCAGATCTTAACTTCTTTTGTTTTGTTTTTTCAGAGAATAAGACGATTCAAAGCGTCACTATTTTACCCAATGATACTCTTAAAACACAGATGTCAGGTTCTTACCTGTGTGATGGAGAGACAAAGCTGCAGTTGAACAATAGTATTACCCTGATATTGACAAATTTACAATATAGAGCCTTTGGGGAGGATAATTCAACTTGGTTTTCAAATACAAGTAAGTTTACATGCAGTGAAAACTTAATTATTCAAACCTACAGTAATCAGAATACCAGTTAATTGTTTGACTCTTTACCACATGATCCCGAGTTTACGACTGTTAGAAAGATGCCTTTCAAAACCATTGTTTGAAAAGGAGAAAATGCTGGTTTTCCCCACAATATTTTCTGTCCTATCAAGGACAAATGTCATCATTTGTGCCAAATTTAATATGTCATTTGGAGATGCTTTCAATTTGGATCAGTCTAAAAATTTGTTGTATATCATATAGAAAATAGAAATAAAGTTGAAAAACATGCAAAAAAAAATTGTCTTTTGGTAAAGAGTTAACCACTTCCCAAACAAGCCCTGGTTTTCACGTGTCTGCAGTACACGTCTTTTGAAAACACTGTGGGAAAAGGAGAAATTGCTTGTAACAAGCAATTTCTCCTTTTCCCACAGTGTTTTCTACCCTTTTTGAGACCTCTCTGCCATTTTCATCAAATTTAAAATTGTCGTCTGCAAACTCTTTCAATTTGGACCAGTCCAAAATTTGTCGTTTGGGAAAGAGTTAAGTCTTACAATACAGGGGTTTAGCATGGTTCATCGTTGAATTTGTAGATTTTGTGCCCTGGAAGCCCAGTGTTTGATCCACACTTAAAGGGGTAGTTGTTTATTGGGGCTGTCATTAGGCAAGACACTTCAGAGCCCTAGCTTAGTTCTAAAGAAACCCAGGACATACATGAATATGTGAGCTGTCTCTGTGATCTGTGATTTGGCTGAAATAGTGTTGAAAGTGGTGTAAAACACCATTCAATTTACCAAAAGATCTAGTGGTTTTACATCCTGTAGCTAGATGGCTTTTGAAAAGATCATGAGAAAAGAAAGAAAAGCTGGTAGCCAGCAATTTTCTTTTTTCCTCACTACCAGCTTTCCTTTCTTCTCAGAGGTAAAAAACATACGATTATAGTCACATTTAACCCTTTACCACACAATCCAAAGTTTTAACAACTCTGACAGTGAAAGCTTTTAAAAAAAATGTGGAAAAGGTGGTGTAATAAAATCAAGCAAGTGCTTGTACTGCTCCTTTAGAGCTAGCTATATCAGTAACCTGGTAGGGTGTTTGCTTATTTACATGAACATTGTGAGTTTGATTCCCACTCTTTTCAGGTTATTTACGGACATGTGACTTTTCCTGTTCTTTTTTTGCAGATGTACAAAGGTGTAACAGTGACACTAATAATCCAGAAACGCCAGTTGGTGTGACGGTGTCTGTCGGAATTGCTTGTGCAGTTTTGATTGTTTTAGTTATTATACTCTACTTGGTAGCTGACAAAATACTTTCCAGACGAAAATTGTCATATGATTAGAGTGTGATAGTGTGCCTAACTTTAATCAATGATTGTGAATGTGTAGAATTTAATTCTTAACCAAATGACAAAATTCTGGACCAAATTGAAAGCATTTGCAGATGACCAAAATGTAGCTCAAATGATGATTTCTGTTTATTATAGGGCAGAAAACCAACATTTACCAACATTTCCTTCTATTCCCACTATGTTTTCTAAAGCCTTCTCTTTCAGGGTTGTTAAGACTTGGGATTGTGTGGTAAAGAGACAAAGACCCCTGGGAAGATGTCTTTTGAAAACATTATGGGAAAAGGAGAAAATGCTAGTAACCAGCGTTTTCTCCTTTTTTTCAACAACGTGTTCTAATCTTTCAGTGATAGCAGTTATCTTTTGAGTTACTTATAACGTGTCATCTCCAAGTGCTTTCAGTTTGACAGAGTGTAAAATTTTCTTGGTTGGTAAAGAGATAATAATGAATATGCTTGAACCTATCTTCTTCTCGTAAACCATATGGCCTAGGGCTACTAAATTATGCATGTAGCTTCAACTAATGGACCTCTACAAAACACTGTGGTCAAAATTGGCCCTAATCTGCAGGTCACAAGTTTTACATAAGCTTATATAGTGAAAACTCTTCTTGTCCTGAACCATTTAGCCTTATACCAATTATAGCCCCGATGTCAAAACTGGTCCATTGGAGCGATACAGGGCCATCATGGCCCTCTTATGATGAAATTACAACAGGGTGATAGATTTGAAATGTCAGCATAAGGTCGTAGGTATCCCTTACAATCTTATCATCGAAGGCATCGATATGACTTTTTTGAGGGATGAAATTAATAGTATATAATGTCCTTACAAAAGTGGGTGAGAATTAGATAAAGCCAGGTAGGCTTTTTTTTTAAATTTGAATTCTTTGTAAGTGCTATTCTAAATAAGCCATGCTCTGTGAAAAGGGGGCCTAATGCATCTGCAGAAAGTATTGACCCAGGTCAGCTTGCGCAGTCTGTGCAGTTTTAGATGAGCCAGAATTTTTCGTTATTGGTCAATTTTCTGTATGACAAAGGACCAGTCTGCTTATGATATGGCCAGTTGTTAGACATAATGAATTTCATGGATCTCTGTGTGATGACTTGCTTGGTACATTGCATCACAGAGATGCATTAAGCCCCCTTTTGCCAGAGCATGGTTCATATCCATGTGACTGTTTTCTTGTAAGTGCTATACATGTATATTAAAGGTTTTTGTTGTACCAAGTGTTTATTTTTTTTGCCAGAGGCCTGCTCGGGTAACTCAGTGGTTTGGTGTATCTGACTCGTGACCTGATGGTTGTGAGTTTGATACCTGTTTGAGGCAAACTTTCCTTCCGGCGATTTTTTGCCTTTCACCTCTAATGCATGTGAGAAAAGTAGTCAGTGACTTTGGAAAGAAAGTTGTGTAAATACTGGTGTGAGAAGACCAGGAAACACATGGGTGCGTCACTGACTGCCATGATATGACCTGAGCTGTTAAAATGGTGTTAAACTCCAATACAAACCAAACTATCTTTGCTAGAGGACAAACTTGTAGACTAGCTTTGCAGATGATATATGAAATTTGGCTCAACTGATGAAATTTGTCTTAGAATCGATGGAAAATATTGTGAGGAACTGGAGAAAATGCTGGTCACCAGCATTTTCTCCTTTTCCAACAGTGTGTTCAAAAGTCGTCATCATTGTTGTCATCATCTTCTTCTTCACGAGGCTGTATAAAGCACATGACTGTTTGGTAAAGGATTAACCCTTTACCACATAGAAAAAATTTAGACCTGTCCATATTGTGGGAATTTACAGAGGACAATTAAAAATTTTTCAGATGCTTATATCTGTTCTTAAAGGTAGAAAACATTACGGGAAAAGCAGAAAATAGCTGTGAAGTGCAGAGGCTTAACCCAGTGCCAAACAACAAAATTTTGGATCTGTTCAATTTCAAAGCAATGACACCATGAATTCATCAGGGAATGGATGAAACACTATGGAAAATAAAACTCTATCTTTCAATATTTCAGCTATTGCCTTTTTCAAGAGTTTGAAACACTTTTTCCTCTAGAACATTGTTTCGGTGTGAATTACCACAGCCATCTTGTTTCATGTGACACAATATGGCTGTAGTAATTCACCCTAAAAAAATGTTCCAGAGAAAAAATGTTTCGAACACTTGAAAAAGGCAATAGCTAAAATATTGAACAATTGAATTTTATAGCATTTGCAGACGGCAGTTTACATGTGGCTCAAATGATGCAATTTGTGATCAAAAGGGCTGAAAACGTGTGATAAGGAGAAAATGCTGGTTGCCAGCATTTTCTCCTTTTCCCACAACGTTTTCCAAAGCCTTTTCTTTCGGGGTCGTTAAAACACAGGATTGTGCGATAAAGGGTTAAAACAGTCATTTTTCTACAGAAATGGCTTACATATTGTCAGGAAGCTTGATAAAAAAGGGAAAGACATTTCTGTTTCAACTTTTTATTTAAAATTTACCAGTTTAGCACTTACGAGGTAGAGGGGCAGGTAAACTGCCTTTGTACGAGTGATAAACCAATCCTGGAAAAAAGCGTAAAGAATAAGTCATCTGCTGCAAATTTCTTGCAGGGGGTGATTAGTTAACCCTTTCCTAAACGACAAATTTTGGACTGGTCCAAATTGAAAGAGTTTGCGGACGACAATTTCAAATTTGATGAAAATGGCAGAAAGGTCTCAAAAAGGGTAGAAAACACTGTGGAAAAAGGAGAAATTGCTCGTTACGAGCAATTTCTCCTTTTCCCATAGTGTTTTCAAAAGACTTGTACTGCAGACACGTGAAAACCAGGGCTTGTATGGGAAAGGGTTAAACAGGTCCTAATTTGCTCAGTAGTAAAAAGTTAAAAGTTGCCAGGTCGCTCTATCTTTTGTTTACTTTTTACTTGATTTTAAAATTCATTTTTCTGCTAGCGACTAATACTTGGATTGCCTGCACAATAACAGATTGTCATCTTCACAATATTTTCAATACTTTTGAAATGTATGATTTAAATGTAAATGCATTTTAAAATCTGCATTGTTTTCATTTGGCAGCTATTTAGCCTTTAATAGCATTCTTAATCTTATTCTCAAGAATTTTCTGCACTTAACCCTTTCCCAAACAAGCCCTGGTTTTCACATGTCTGCAGTACAAGTCTTTTGAAAACACTGTGGGAAAAGGAGAAATTGCTCATAACGAGAAATTTCTCCTTTTCCCACAGTGTTTTCTACCCTTTTTGATAACTTTCTGCCATTTTCATCAAATTTGAAATTGTCGTCTGCAAACTCTTTCAGTTTGGACCAGTCCAAAATTTGTCGTTTGGGAAAGGGTTAAAAGTAACATCAGAAGGTGTGGTACTATCTAAATCTATAATTAAACTTGGAATGAAATTAAGAATGGTTTGTGAATACAACCCCAAATCTGTATTCACCAACCATTATTAAGAACATTCTTAGTTTTGTTCTCCAGAATTTTCTAAATTTGAAAGTAACACAACTTCTGATTGGCTAAACCAAATGGTTAAGGTCAACCAATCAGAAGTTATGTTACTTTCAAATTTAGAAAATTCTGGAGAATAAGACTAAGACTGTTCTTAGGAATGGTCAGTGAATACAAGCCCTTGGTTGGTATTCACCAACCATTTTACAGAATATTCTTAATCTTATACTGAAGAATTTTCTAAATTTGAAAGTAACACAAATTTTGATTGGCTAGACCAAATGGTTTAGCCAATCAGAAGTTGTGTTACTTTTAAATCTAGAAAATATCTTGAGAATTAGACAAAGAATGGTTGGTGAATAAGGACCCTGATCTTTTTTTGACATCAGGCAAGCTAAAAATTACCTGCTAGAGCTCCTTGAAAGCCTGCATTGTAATCTAAGGCAACCTGATTTCTGTTGTAATCCTCTCTGTTGTCAGCGTATGTATCGTTTCTGTCTGGACCCCCCACAAGTGCCCCTTTCAGCAAGTTATAATTCGCTCCTCCATGGAATCTGTCGCAACTGACTACATGATTTGGACATGTGCTAGAAAGATAAACATGAAAAAACAAATGCCAGTGCATACTAGTACACAACAAGAGTACAGCATGTAGGTGCCAATTCTCGCCTCGAGTCAAACAAGGGGCATAACTGTGCCAATATTTCAAGGGTTACCTGCCTTTCTGATATGGTCTCCCCAGTTAATATTGAGCAAATAATGCAAGTTTGAAATACATAGTCACTAATTACAAGTTTAGATCTGCCATGAATTATCGACGTTTCTGAACAACTGCAAAGCTCATGATGACCAGGCTATGACAATAGATCAATATCAATGTTTTCTTTGAATTGATTGATTGATTGTATGGTGTTTAATGCCGTTTTCAACATTATTTCAGTTATATCGTGGCAGCCTGTGCACCTATCCATGCTTTCCTGGAGTTTCTTTTACCAGTACTACGCACAATATTCTTTCCAAGCCACTGGCTGCTTTCCCACATAACCATCGTCGAAACAATGATCATTGGTGAGGAATGAATCCTGTCGAAATAACTATCATCAGTCCTCAGAAAGAAATTAGCTGAGCCAGGGATCGAACCAGCGACCTCCTGTTTTCAAGTCCTGTATGCTACCGACTGAGCTACGGGGGCTCGGCAATGTTTTCTT
The DNA here is from genome assembly GCA_945859785.2 of Tridacna gigas. NCBI lineage: Eukaryota > Metazoa > Mollusca > Bivalvia > Cardiida > Cardiidae > Tridacna > Tridacna gigas. Next base: position 46,183,561 of record OX244043.2, read on the forward strand.
TGAAAGAAGAAATGATATACTATTTATTCAAAGCATTGATTTTTTTTTTTAAATACAAGAGATCTATTTTAACCAGCTACTGTAAGAGATCTAGTAAGCTCCAACTTGAAGGCCCATGATGGAGATTAGAATAATGAATCCCCCCCCCCCTTGAATGAATACAAATATGTGGCTTAACTCTTTACCAAACGACAAAAACGTACACTTGTCCAAATTGAAAGCATTTGCAATGACAATTTAAATGTGGCTCAAATTGTTAAAGTTGTCTTTGATGGGGTGGAAAACATTGTGGGAAAAGGAGAAAATGCTGGTTACCAGCATTTTCTCCTTTTCCCACAATGTTTTCAGAAGGCTTCTTTCTAAGGGTCGTTAAAAGTCGGGATTGTGTGGTAAATGGTTAAATGATAGATTTTGACTCTGAAAGAGTAGAAAATATGGGAAAAGGAGAAAATGCTAGTTACTGACTGGTTACCACCAGCATTTTCTCCTTTTCCCTCAATGTTATCAAAAGACTTCCTCCCAAGGGTCGTTAAAACAACGGATCATGTGCAAAAGGGTTAATTAAACATACTGATTTTGAGACAAAAATGCATATTGTTTTTCTGCATTATGAAAATTAATTAAACCCGTTACAGTTTGCTGTCTAAACCCTTTACCACACAATCCCATCTTTTAATGACCCTGGGGTAGAAGGCTTTTGAAAACAATGTAGAAAAAGGAGAAAGTGTTGGTAACCAGCATTTTCTCCTTTTCCAACAGTGTTTTCTTTTCTTTTAAAGACAAATCTCATTACCTGATCCACTGTAACCCTTTACTGTACAATGCCGCCTTTTAACACCTCTTGGAAAGAAGCTTTTTGAAAACATTGTGGGAAAAGGAGAAAATGCTGCTAACCAGCATTTTCTCCTTTTCCCACAATATTTTCTACACTATCAAGAGAAAATTACACCATTTCATCCACAGTGAAATTGTCGTCTGCAAAGGCCTTCAATTTGGAAAAGGCTACAATTTTGTCGTCTGGTAAAGGGTTGAATTTGTCATCTCCAAATGCAATGGATTTGGACCATTCTACAATCGTTTTATAAAGAGATAACATTCTGTGCAGTCTTATCTTGACCTACACAGTCTGCAACAGGTTCTTAAATCATGCTTAAGGGTTTATAAGAATATTTAGTAACAAATGATCAATGATGGGGGAAGAAAAATCATTACATGTATTTACCTCCCTTTGTGCTGAATGTGCAAAGGATAGTTGTCACCAAAGCCCACTTCATAACTGATGTTGTATTTGTTATCACCAAGCATGTAGTCTATCTGACTCATGGCCCATTTCTTGTATACTGTGGAATACAAACCATCCCTTGCTGCCAGGAGGGCCAGAAGTGCTGCATTTGCTGAAATTGAATAATAAAAATAACAAAAAAAAGAGAATCAGCCTCAGCTAATCCTTTGCCACACAATCTGGAATTTCGAAGGCTTATGGAAGCATTGTGGGAAAAGGAGAAAATGATGGTAATCAGCATTTTCTCCTTTACCCGCTATATTTACTACCCTTTCCCAAACAACTGTCCCCATCTGAACCACATTAAATTTTATCTACTATAATTCGCAATATTTTGTTTAACACTGTCCCACAAAACAAAATTTTGGACTGGTCCATAGCTAAAGCATTTGTAGACGACAATTTCCATTTAGCTCAAATGATGCAATTTCTCTTTGATAGGGTAGAAAACATTGTGGGAAAAGGGGAAATGGTGGTTACCAGTATTTTCTCCTTTTCCCACGTTTTCAAAAGGCTTCTTTCTCAGGGTCGTTAAAACTCCTGATTGTGTGATAAAGGGTTAAGTAGGTGATGGGGAAAAATGACCATTTAATTTATGAATCAATCTTAAAGATAATAGAATACTTCATAAATGTTACTTTTTAAGCTCTCAAAGTGCCTAGCTTTTGAAAACATTATGGTAAAAGGTGAAATTGCTTCTTACTTTCAATGACTACTTGATTCACTGAAAAGAATCAAATTTAGACCAAATTCTATTACATTTAACTGAAATTTAAATAATTGGCTTTTACTGATTTTCAATCCGCATGTTATTTTCACACATCTAATGACACATTCGCTTCTGTTCTATGAGGACCTATTTCTACCCCCTATTTCTCTCGAAACAGAGGAGTGATTCATCCTCACTTGACTTCAGTCTGTTGATTGCCATAACGTAAGAAGGTGAGACCTGAAAAATGAAATCCAAGTTGTTTCATTTGCTTCAAATTTCTCCCTTTTGTATCATTTGAAGCATAGACTTAAAATTACAAAAATATGGAACAAAGTGGATTCACCTGTATAACGGAGTGTACCCCAGTCTGATTTATAAGCAAGTCCACACGGAGTTTGAGTCACCTGACCTCCAGGCATCCAATCATTGATGAAGTTAGCAACACGTACTTTGTATGTAGAATTATGGGTGATCTCATACAGTAACAACTGAAAATGCAATAACTAAAAAGTAACCCTTGTGACTGTATTCATAAAATATCATCTTTATATTTACTGTGGGAAAAGTAGCAATTTAGTGGATGGGCCTATGAGAATTTTTGACAGTAGTGTACAGTAATTTTTAAGAAATCGGCATCTAGAATTCTCCAAAGACTAATGTCTAGATTTGCTGCTTTTGAAGAAAATTTCAAAGTACTGTCATGGCCAGAGGAGACCAAAAACTTCCTGTCATATATGGGAGTCGGCATTATTGACTTACATCACTTGCAATGGACTCGTCGGACCACCCAAAGCTCCAGGGCATGCCATTCTTGTGAAAGGCGAGAGCATCATTCAGATAACTGGTTTTGTGCGTAATTTTGTAAAGCCAGCCGGCTGCTAATGTTAGATCATCTCGGTCGTCTGCTGAGCTGCAAATTGTTTTCAGAAAGAAAACTTATCAAAAGGTGTTAAACCCTCTAGTACACAATTAATCCCAGGGTTTAATGGCTCTGAGGAAGAAGCCTTTCGAAAACATTATAGAAAAAGGAGAAAATGCTGGTAACCAGCATTTTCTTCTTTTCCCATAATGTTTTCAGAAGTGCTCTTCTCAAGGGTCTTTATAACCCTTTACCAAACAACAAAGTTTTAGACATACGCAAAGTGAAAGCATTTGCAGACGACAAAATTAATGAATTTGACTCAAATGAAAAGGTTTGTCTTGTGAAAGGGTAGAAAACATTGTGGGAAAAGGAGAAAATGCTGGTTACCAGCATTTTCTCCTTTTCCCAAATTGTCTTCAGAAGGCATCTAATTCAGGGTTGTTAAAACTCGGCACCAGCATTTTCTCCTTTTCCCAAATTGTTTTCAAAAGGCATCTAATTCAGGGTTGTTAAAACTCAGAATCGCGTGGTAAAGGGTTAACCCTTTCCCAAACAAGCCCTGGTTTTCACGTGTCTGCAGTACAAGTCTTTTGAAAACACTGTGGGAAAAGGAGAAATTGCTCGTAACAAGCAATTTCTCCTTTTCCCACAGTGTTTTCTACCCTTTTGGAGAACTTTCTGTCATTTTCATCAAATCTAAAATTGTCGTCTGCAAACTCTTTCAAATTGGACCAGCTAAAATTTATCGTTTGGGAAAGGGTTAACTCATGGTACTGTTGGGTGAAGGGTTAAAATACCCAGGGACAAGCTATCCTTTGAAATAATATGCAAGGATAAAATAATAGAATCTTAACCCGTTACCAAACAACAAAATCTTAGACTTGTCCTATTGTAATTATAGACATACAAGAATAATCTATGTTTACCCTTAACCAAACAAAATCTTACACTTGTTCAATTTAACCATTTACAACACAATCCCGAGTTTTAACGACCCTGAGAAAGAAGGCTTTTGAAAACATTGTTGGAAAACAAGAAAATGCTGGTAACCAGCATTTTCTCCTTTTCCCACAATGTTTTCTATCTATTCAAGTATATATGTTATTAACTGAAAAATATTTGAAATGTTGTCTGTAAATTCCTTCAATATGAAAGAGTCTAAAAATGTGCTAAAGGGTTAAAAAGTTTGCAGACAAATTAAATGTGATTCAAATGATGAATTTGTCTTTTTCAAGGGCAGAAAACATTGTGGACAAATGAAAAAATAGTTACCAGCATTTTCTTTTCCAACAGTGTTCTCAAAAGCTTTCTTCCCTAGGGTCGTTAAAACTATGGATTAGTTTGTAACGGGTTAAACGAATCAAAGAAAGCCACGGTCAAATTAAACAAATAGACTTAAGAAAACTAACCGATAGTTTATCTTGGTTTGGCTCTTCAGGCAGTTGGAATAGAGACCTCTGTTGGCTTTAGCAAACTGGTACAGACTCTTGGCTGCCGTTTGTAGTTGAAGCCCAAATGCTCTATCTGACCATGAAGAAAGAGGACAGACAATCACGGCAGAATATATTATTGTTACTTATACAAATATATCATGATACAAAAACATGAGTTGTGCTCTGGCAAGAAGGAGTTAAATGCAATTCTGTGATGCATGATACCAAGCATCTCTGTGATGCATGATACCAAGCATGTCATCACATAAATAGGGATTTGTAAAATCTATTTGCATGTCTAACAACCGACTAGATCATGAGGTAGACTGGTCCTTTGAAATGCAGATAAATTAACCAGTAGCGAAAAGGTTTGACCTGGTTCAATACTATTTACAGATGCTTTCAATTTCTCTATAAGTCTAAAATTTGCAGCTTGGTAAAGAGTTAAAAAGTAAAACTAGAAACTAAATGTCAAATATTTGAATTTATTTTTTTAACCCTTTCCCAAATGACAAATTTTGGACTGGTCCAAATTGAAAGAGTTTGCAGATGACGATTTTGAATTTGATGAAAATGGCAGAAAGGTCTCAAAAAGGGTAGAAAACACTGTGGGAAAAGGAGAAATTGCTCGTTACGAGTAATTTCTCCTTTTCCCACAGTGTTTTCAAAAGACTTGTACTGCAGACACGTGAAAACCAGGGCTTGTTTGGGAAAGGGTTAAATGAAAAATGGAGCTCATTTTGAGACAATTCTACCAGAAAATTCAATATTGTGGGAAAAGGAGAAATTGCTCATAAACGAGATTGTCTCCTTTTCTAACATTTTTTTTTCACTATTTTCAAAGCAAAATTCATAGTCTGAGCCACAGTTTCTTTATTCTATGCAAATGTTTTTAATTTGGACAAGTCTTAAATTGTATCCCGTGGTAAAAAGTCAAACCAAAAACCGAAGGTTAAAATATTTGAAGGAAAATTTTTTTTTTTCATATACTATGAAAAATGGAGTTGATTTTTTTGAGACATGAAAAATGTACAATACTACCAGAGCAAGGCTGGTGATTCCCAAAGAGCAGAGCACCAGCAGCTAGTGCCGATACAACATTTGCAGCCACATCGCTACCAGGACACGTCTGATTGACCTTGTATGCAGGTCTGGCTGTGTTAGAGTACTCAGGTCGTCCGTAGAAATTCTCTGATCTACTATCTCCAACCTGGGAAGTATCATAAATTACAGATTTTTACCATAAAGTACAAAAAGTTTTAACCCTTTACCACACAATCCTGAAAACATTGTGGGAAAAGGAGAAAATGTTGGTAACCAGCATTTTCTCTTTTTCCCTCAGTATTTTCTATCCTTTCAGAGACAAGTTATATCATTTGAGCCACATTTGACATGTCATCTGCAAATGCTTTCAATTCGGACATGCCCAAGATTTCATTGTTGGGTAAAGAGTTAACCTTGAGAAAAAAGGATATTGAAAGAAATTTGGGAAAAGTTAACTGATAATTTTTCCTTTTCCAATAATGTTTTTCTACCCTTTCAAATAAATGTGACTCAAAATTAAAAATTTCTTTTTAACAGGGTAGAAAGCATTTTGGGAAAAGCAGAAAACAATGGTTACCATTATGTTTCAAAAGCAATCTTTTTCAGGGCCATTAAATATTGGGACTTTGTGTTGCAGGGTTTAATATGGAAATGGGCTGAAAAGTCTGTAAACAGAAAGTAAACAGACAGATAAAATCTGTCACTGGAAATCTTATTTTGTACTTGTATTTGAGTAAAAATGCAGCATCTTTATCTTATTTGCACAGTCACTAGCCTACTGGACTTGAGAACAGGGGTTGAGGGTTTGAATGCCTGGCTTGGCCAATTTCTGTCCGAGAATTGACAATAGTTATTGTGACAGAATTCATTCCTCTCTCACCACTGATTATTTTTTCCACAATGGTGATTTGAGAAAGCAGTCAATGGCTTGGAAAGAATATAGTTCAAAGTACGGGTAACAGAAACGTGAGGAAAGCATTGATGGGTGCCCTGGCTGCCACAATATAGCTGCAATAATATTAAAAATGATGTTAAAAACCATACAATGAATCAATCATCATACTTGCACATAGAGAGTATGTTCCTTCGGAATCCATGTTTTCAAGAAATATTCCAGTGGCCATTTAATCATGTCACACATCATATCCTGTAGACCTGCTGCCTTGTAGCCAGCTTTAAAACTGAGAAAACTCCATTCTAACAGTGTGACAGCTTCCGCCATGGGCAGAGAATACTTTATATGTTCTCCACCTAAAATATGGGATAGTAAAAAAGTTCTGATTTTGCCTTTTAACCCTTTACCACATAATCCCAAGTTATCACAAATCTAAAAGAGAGAGCTATTTAAAACATTGTAGGAAAAGGAGAAAATGCTGGCAACCAGCATTCTCTCCTTTTCCTACAATTTTTTCTACCCTATTAAAGACAGATTCCATCATTTGAGTTGCACTGGAAGTGTGGTCTGTAAATACTGTCTAGGATTTATCAACCATGAAAGAGACAGCTTTTGAAAACATTGTGGGAAAAGGAAAAAATTCCTGGCAGCCCTATCAAAGATATATTCCATCATTTGAGCAACATTTTAAGTGTCCTCTTCAAGTGCTTTCAATTTGGACAACAAAGTTTTGTTTTCTGGTAAACACTTAAGTAGGTGAGAATGTAATGGTTCAACACTACAGTAATTTCAGACCTTTGATTTTAAAACTCAAAATCAAAGGTCTGAAGTTACTGAAATGTTAAGAACACTACAAGTGACCTAAACGTATAAAGGCCAGGAAATTGCTTAAATTGAAAGGAAACATAAATAGAAAAGAGGCATTTTTCTATTGCACAAATAGAAACATATAGAAATAAATTCTGATAATATACATATGTAATTATGGTTTAGGTTCAAAAACTTGCATCTGTATCATGACAGCATAACTCTTTACCAAACGACAAAATTTTGGAATTGTCCAAATTGAAAGCATTTGTAGACGACCATTTAAACGTGGCTCAGATGATGAAATTTGTTTTTGATAGAATAGAAAACATTGTGGGAAAAGGAGAAAATGCTGGTTACCAGCATTTTCTCCTTTTCTCACAATGTTTTCAAAAGTCTTCTTCGTCAGGGTCGTTAAAAGTCAGGATTGTGTGGTAAAGGGTTAATGAAAAGAAGGTTATAGAGATTCTAGAAACACATGCTTACTTACCAATATACCAACCGCCACTTAGATCATGTCCATTGTCACTATCATTGACATGAGAGTTTGACCGCCAGGGCACTGGATTGTTGGCGGGGAGACGACCTGATCTTTGAGCATCATAGAATAGGATTGATAGAAGCAAGGCTTCTTTGTAGTCATAGTTTGTTGATGTCCCTATGCAAAAGAAAAATAGGGAAATCATGTTTGATTGAACACAAAAGTATGTGGTCTGAAACCATACAGTTTAACACTTTACAACTACAGTCATTATTTAAATGCACCTACAGACAACATTATTCGAAAGGAGTCAAGTACTTTACAATTACTTAAATCCTCACTTTTGTTAAAAACATTTTCAGGCAGTAGAAAAATTCATTACTGTGTCGTCTGCAATTGCCTTCAGTTTGGACAAGTCTAAGATTTTGTGGTCTGGTGTAGAGTTAAGGGTTGGTGTCAGTGACCCAATCCCTTTGTAACCTTTGAAAAAGAGCTGTACTTACCATTAAAGGCTTGTGTCACAGACGGCTGTACAACAGTGTTGTTATAACCTGCAATTATTACAATTCATATCAGCATCCACAAAATAGCTAGCTTTGGTTGTACAAACAGAGACATTTCTGGGTTTCAAATACCATAATATAGTCGTACTATAGTTTAATGCTGTTTTCAACATTATTTCAGTAATATCACAGCAGCCAGTGCACCTGTCCATGCTTTCCTGAAGTTTCTGATACCAGTACTTTCCTCAACATTCTTACAAAGCCACTGGCTGCCTTCTCACATAACTATGATCAGGGATGAGACGGGAATGAATGCTGTCACAATGGCTATAACCAGTCCTTGGAAAGAAATATGCTGTCGATGGGGGTTTGAACCATCGACCCCTGTTCTCAAGTCCTGTACACTACCCCTGCTACCAGGGCTTGGACAATAAAGAAAATAACAGATGGGGATAGTGCTATCTTGTAAGGCTATTGTAGTTTTTAATATCCCTGGCCAAAACGATTCTGATAACAACAGTATTTTGGCTGTTTATCCGAACTGGAAAGGTCAATTTGATTTTTTAAAGACACCAGGGGTTATTTTATCACTCACCTTCAATGAAATAATTACCAGAGAAATGAGAACTGGCTATTGTATATCCCTGTATCTCTACAATCAAATCCTCTCCTGGACTAAGTTCTCCGTCAAATGACTTGTTTTGTATTACATATTCTTGAGCATTGTTGATTCGCTGCACCACAGAACCTTTCCATACCTTTAAATTCAAATTTATCATTTTTTAATACAGTAAAAAATTACTTTTCTGATGAGCAACAACTAAAAAATATGACTTTAAAATGGGCCATACCCTGGCAAAAGGTGGTTTAATGCATCTGCATGATGACTTAGACCAAGCAAATCATCATAATTATAATGATTCATCTATAAAATCCCTTTTGTCTAACAACGAACTGAATCAAGAAGTAGACTGGTCCTTGGACATGCAGAGAATTGACCATCAGCAAAAAGTATGGCCCAGGTCAGCCTGCGCAGGCTGACATGATCGATACTTTTTACGGATGCATTAAACCCCTTTTCACAGAACATAGCTCAAGTGAAAATGCATTCTGACAACATACATTAGTGTACAATGAACAATATCTTAATGAATGATTTGGCACTTCATTGACACCAACGCTACCATTGACAATGGCATAGAGCACCAGGGCATTGGAGATGTAATTGGTTGATTGAATACACATTTAGTTATCGTTGCGACTGGTTGCCTATATGGGCGATGCCCCCTGAAGACTGTTAGTTTTGTTATGAGGGATAGTGCAAGATACAGGACAAAACCCATCCTAAGTTACGCCTGAATGTTTAATGTGCCCGGTGTATAGCACCCTCACATGGGACCACGGTTTCGCATCTCATCCGAAAGACCATAAGTAATTTTAGATGGCCAGCCATGGGGCTCAAGCCCACACCCTCAAGTGACCCAAGACCTGAAGTTTACAAGTCCTTCGCTCTACCACCTGAGCTATGCAGGCTTGTCATGTAATTGGTTGACCTCAGGTCCTAACTACATCCAAATACAATTACACTCTGCACATGTACATGCTAAACTCAGACATCTGCATACTCTCAGACTTAAAGGGAGATAACTCCCTCTTTAACAGCATTGTTAAGTTTTCATGACACCAAAGAAGTCCCTTTTTCCTGGACACAAGAATTCAAACTTGGTCCTAACAACAAAACAAACAGTTACTGGGCAACCTTTCACCAAACAAACCACAATTTTAACAACCTCGAGATAAACAGATTTTAAAAAAACCATAGTGGGGAAAAGGAGAAAACACTGGCATTAACCAGCATTTTCTCCCTTTTCTGCAATATTTTTGAAAGTTTTTCTCTCTATGGTCATTAAACTACAGGATTGCTTGGTAATGGAATTGCCTCTTGTTCTTAACCCTTAGGCTGCTAAGCACGACACACTGACCTTTTGTGGACAGTGTAGATCAAGATCAGACTGCACAGCACATGCAGTCTGATCTGGGATCTTCACTGTCCGATAAGGAGATACTTCCCTAACCCCAATAACTTTGAAATAACAACATACTGGTTTTTACCAGCGGCTTGAAAGTTTCATTTAACTCTTTACCACACAATCCCAACTTTTAACGACCCTAAATAGGAAGCCTTTTGAAAACATTGTGGGAAAAGGAGAAAATGCTGGTAACCAGCATTTTCTCCTTTTTCCATGGTGTTTTCTACCCATCCCATGACAAATTTCAATTTTTAAATCACATTTAATTTGTCGTCTGCAAATGCTTTCAATTTGGACTAATCTGAAATATTGTCGTTTGGTAAAGAGTTAAGTTATCTAGCAGGATAAAGGTTAACCCATAAAGCACTGGAACTGACTAGAGTTGTTTTTGCGGACAGTGTAGATCAAGATCAGACTGAACAGAATGTGCAGTCTGACTTTAGATCTTCACTGTCCGCTAATTTTTTGCACATTCGGGCCTAAATAAACTTGAAATGACAATATTTCAAATGGTATTTCCTGTTTAAAGATGTCCATTTCATTAACCCTTTCTCAAACGACAAATTTTGGACTGGTCCAAACTGAAAGAGTTTGCAGACGACAATTCTAAATTTTATGAAAATGGCAGAAAGTTCTCAAAAAGGGTAGAAAACACTGTGGGACATGGAGAAATTGCTCATAATGAGCAATTTCTCCTTTTCCCACAGTGTTTTCAAAAGACTTGTACTGCAGACACGTGAAAACTAGGGCTTGTTTGAGAAAGGGTTAATTCAGCATTCTAAGAGTTAAGATTGACTTTGGTGTCCCAAAAAGAAATTGTATCTTGATATTATATCAGATTAGATAATTGTCCTCTAGGTAAAAGGGTCAAAAATTGTGTTTGTACAAAGAAAGTCAGTGTTTACTCTCTAACCCTTAACCACACAATGCAGGGTTTTAACCCTTTCCAAAATGAGCCCTGGTTTTCACATGTCTGCAGTACAAGTCTTTTGAAAACACTGTGGGAAAAGGAGAAATTGCAAATGTTTTGAAATTGGACTAGTCTAAAATGTTGTCGTGTGGTAAAGAGTTGATTGCAGAGGATGGGCATACAAAGTAAAATCTTCAACCCTTTACCAAACGACAAAATTTTAGACCAATCCAAATTGAAAGCATTTGCAGACGACATGTTAAATGTGACTGAAAAATTACGAGCAATTTCTCCTTTTCCCACAGTGTTTTCTACCCTTTTTGAGACCTTTCTGCCATTTTCATCAAATTTAAAATTGTCGTCTGCAAACAAGTTAATGTGGCTCAAGGGAAGGAATTTGCCTTGTTAGTGTTGATTAATTGATTTATAGATGGATGGATGGATGGATGGATGGATTGATTGGTGTTTTACATGGCTTTCAATATTATTTCAGTCATATCACAGTCATATCACAGCGACAGCTAACATATTCATGTATTTCCTGGGTTTCAACAGTACTAGGCTAGGGCTATACAGTGTCTTGCCCAAGGACACTCCCACGAAAAACCCAGTAGGATCCAATGAGGCTTGAACCCAGGGCCTCCAGGTCATGATTCTTACACTTTACCACAAAGCCAGGCAGGACTCTTGCTTTAATAGTGTAGAAAAGATTGTAGAAAAAGGAGAAAGTACTGATTACCAGCATTTTCTTTTTTCCACAATAAACCCAAAACCTTTTTTCATTAGGGTTGTAAAATCACCAGATTTTTTACCTGTAAAAGGAAAGCATTCTAACCCATCATGCTTGTCACAAATTTACCTAATATCAAAATTTTTGACTTGTCCAGAATTTAATGGAAAGCATTAATTTTGCAGACAACAAAATAAATGTGACTTACGAATTCAAATTTGTTTTTGGAAGGGTAGAAAATATTGTGGGAAATAGAGAAAATGCTGGTTATTAGCATTTTCTGCTTTGTCAGCAATATTTACAAAAGTAGTCTTCTTCAGCCTAGGGTTGTTAAAACTGTGGATTGTTTGGTATAGAGTTAAATAGTCATTGTAGATCAAGATAACACTGCACAGAATCTGCTGTTTAATCTTGGGTTTGTACTTTCTGGTATATTCTGTGACACTCTGACTACAATAGCTTTGAAGCTATGCTTTACCTTTTGCAACAATGTTTTCAAAACGCCAAAACTGTTGTCCACTAAGTCTATAGGTGCCAAAAAAGTGATGCAAAATTTCAACTTACCTGAACATCGTAGACTGGCATATCAAACAGAAGATGTGCCTTCCATCCACCGATTCGCTGCTGGGCCTGAACGGTGAATGAGGATTCAAACCCGCCTGGCCATTGTTTCAGGCTCACTAGGGGTGTCAGACCGTGTACTATGGCAGACAGGGCAAAAATCAGCGTAACTGTGCCAATCATTTTACTTACCTTTATGGAAAAAAATACATGACATGTTTATGTGGGTGGCCCTTTTTGTGTTGTAATATGTTCTATGTTAGATATATGTACTCATGCAGGGATCATCTACAATACAATGCATCATGCATGCATTCCAAGCTTAACTCTTTACCATATGACAAAACTTTAGATTTGTCAAAATTGAAAAGATTTGCAGATGACAAATTGAATGTAACTCAAAACACAAACTTTGTCTTTCATAGAGTATAAAACATTTTGCAAAATGGAGAAATTGCTGGTAACCAGCATTTTCTCCTTTTTCCACAATGTTTTGAAAAGACTTTTTCCGTAGGGTCATTAAAAGTCAGAATTGTGTGGTAAAGGATTAAGGTTATTGGTGAAAACTCCTTTTTTCAATCAGTTTAACCCTTACCACACAATCCGGACTTTTAATGACCCTGAGAAAGAAGCCTTTTGAGAACATTGTTGGAAAAGAAGAAAATGCTGGTAACCAGCATTTTCTCCTTTTCCAACAATGTTTTCTACGCTTCCCAAAATAGATTTCAATTTTTCAGTCACATTTAACATGTCGTCTGCAAAATGCTTTCAATATGGACTGGTAAAAAATTTTGTCGTTTAGTAAAGGGTTAAAGAATTTACTTTGTATGTCCATTAATTTCTTTCCAAGGATTGATGACAGTCATTGCAACAGGAGTCATTCCGCTCTCACTGCTGATCATTGTTTCAAAAATGGTTATGTGGAAAAGCAGCCAGTGGCTTGGGAAGAATATTTTGTGAAGTATCAGTAGCAGAAATTCCAGGTGGGCATGGATAAATGCACTAGCCGCCATGATATAACTGAAATAATGTTGAAATTTGTGTTAGCCCCTTACCACACAATCCTGTGTTTTAATGACCCTGAGAAAGAAGCCTTTTGAAGGGAAAAGGAGAAAATGATGGTAACTGGCATTTTCTCCTTTTCCCACAATGTTTTTTACTTTTTCAAGGATAAATACTATCATTTGAAAAACATTTGAAATTCCTTCAATATGGACGAGTCTAAAAATTTTGTTGTGTGATAAAGGGTTAAACACCATTCAACCAATTAACCATCCAAACATAATTGTCAGTTTTTGAGGCATATTTGTTTTGTTGTCTGTAAATGCCGTGAACTTTGAAAGGCCTAAAATTTTGTCGTTGCATAAAGAGTTAAAATGTTTTTTAACCCTTTACCGCCAGTGCCGCCTTTTAACGACCCTGGGAAAGAAGTCTTTTGAAAACATTGTAGGAAAAGGAGAAAATACCAGCATTTTCTCCTTTTCCCACAATGTTTTCTACCCTATCAAAGAAAAATTGCACCGTTTGAACCACATTGAAATTGTTGTCTGCAGAAGCTTTCAATTTGGACAAGTCTGGTAAAGAGTTATAAACAGCTCTACGTGCCTACTTTAGCAAAATTCAGAATTAGATCGGATCTTTATTCCAGAGATATTTGTCCTCCACCAAAGTCTGTGTTGTAATACACTCTGGAGTTGTCCAATAGGGACATGTTTAAGAAAGTTCCTTGTATTGAAATAATTATAAAATTAATACCTTCTGAATGGATCCCCCAAAGTAGGTCTAATATCCTTATCAGTACCTATGGATGTTCTTCTCTTTACCAGGCAACAAAATTAACCCTTTCCCAAACGACAAATTTTGGACTGGTCCAAATTCAAAGAGTTTGCAGCTGACAATTTTAAATTTGATGAAAAAGGGAGAAAGTTACCAAAAAGGGTAGAAAACACTGTGGGAAAAGGAGAAATTGCTCGTTACGAGCAATTTCTCCTTTTCCCACAGTGTTTTCAAAAGACTTGTACTGCAGACACGTGAAAACCAGGGCTTGTTTGGGAAAGGGTTAACTCTATACCACACTGCAAAAAAGTAGACTCGCCCAAATTCAAAGCTCTTGCAGACCATAACTTAAATTAATGTGGTGCAAATGATGGAATTTGATTTTGATAGGGCAGAAACTATAGTGGGAAAAAGAAAAAAAAATGCTGGTTACCAGCATTTTCTCCTTTTCTCACCATGTTTTCAAAAGCCTTCTTTGTAAGGGTTGTTAAAACTCGGGTTTGTGTGGTAAAGAATTAAACTCGTCCAAATTGCAATCATTTGTACAGGTGACAAATATGGATCAAATGAAAGAATATGTCTTTGAAAAAGGTGGAAAAAATTGTTATAAAGGAGAATTTGCTGGCTATCAGCATTTTCTCATTTTCCAAAGACTGATGTTTCCATCAGAAAGAGCTTTTTTCTTGTGGATCATAAAAACAACTGCATTTTTTGGAAAAGAGTTAACCCTTTACTACACAATCCCAACTTTTAACGACCCTGAGGAAGAAGCCTTTTGAAAACTTTATGGGAAAAGGAGAAAATGCTGGTAACCAGCATTTTCTCCTTTTCCCACAATGTTTTCTACTCTTCCCAAAACAAATTTCAATTTTAGAGTCACATTTAGTTTGTCATCTGCAAATGCTTTCAATTTGGACACGTTTAAAAATTTTGTCGTTTGGTAAAGAGTTAAAGCAGAGAGGTGAATTTAAGGTCAACTCTACCAAATGACAAAATTTTGGACTGGACCAAATTGACAAGTTGGATACAAAAGTAAATGTAGCCTAAATAATGATTTCTGTCTTTGATGGGGTGGAAAACATTGCAGAAAAGGAGAAAATGCTGGTTACCAGCATGTCCTCCTTTTCCTGCAATGTTGTCAAGAGCCTTACTTCCCAAGGTCGTTAAAAGTCAGAGATCCTGTGAGAGATACACTTCCAGAGGCTTACTTTCTACACTTACTCAATCTAACATTCCTGTTTTGTTACAATTGATGCTCCAACTCAGTATGTACGGTATTTGGGGATCCTGCGTGGCACAGTGGTAATTTAAGATCAATAGGTCCTGGGTTCAATCCATACTAGCGTTATGAAAAATTGATGCTCCAATGTCATGTGCATGTATATATTTGGGGATCATGCAGAACACATCAGTAAATTACTAAATGTTGGATTCATGTTCCAGTGGTTCTAGGTTCAATCCTCACTAGAGGCAGTGGGTTTTTTTTCCTGGGTGTGTCCTTCGGTAAGACACTTCAGAGCGCGATCCAAATACTGTATGCGTTTAACCCTCTATCACACTATCCAGAGTTTTAATGACCCTGAAAAAAAGCCTTTTAAAACATTGTGGGAAAAGGAGAAAATGCTAGTTACCAGTTTTAATGACCCTGCTATGAGAAAAAAGCCTCTTGAAAACATTGTGGGAAATGGAGAAAATTCTGACTTTTTACCAGCATTTTCTACCTTTCTCACATGTTTTCTACCTTTCCAAACACAAAGGTCAATCTTTGAGTCACTGTTATTTTGTCGTCTTCAAGTGCTTTCAATCTGGACTGGCCCAGAACTCTATTGTTTGGTAAAGAGTTAAAGAAGACAACAAAACAGAAGATGTCTTAAAGTCTTAAAATCACTCCATCAGTCTAAATTTAAGTCAAGTCGAGCAACAAGAATGTCTTTGCAACATGTTGGTCCCTTCCCAATTTATGTCATTTCAAGGATTTTTTTATAGACTAGTCTATTTCTTTTTTCAATTATTACTAAATAGATCTAGATCAATATAGATCTGCAAAGTGTATTTCTTGGCTAAAATCATGATGATTTTATCATAATCATCAAAATACTAAGAATTTTCCACCCCTGATGATTAAAAACAGCTTGAAATTGTTCCAAAATGTTATTAATATTATATAGTTGATTATTTTCCTTTCTTTGGGTCATTTACACTTATGATGCAAGAATGGTCAATATCGTTTTATGATTTTTCTGTGTATTTTAAGTGGCCTTTATAGTATTTGGAATGTATCATCAATGATTTTTGGGTAAATTTAATTTAAACAAATTTTGACGTATACAACTTATGTGGGACGAACAAGGATGGGAAAGAAAATGTATTGCGACGAACTTTCTTTGGTACGAACAGATACAGGTTATGGGTTTTAAAAGTATGGAATAAAGTGCGTACCAAACAGACGTATTTCGTAATTCATAAGTAAATCCTTATTTCGTGATATATTTGAAAAATATTCAAGAGGACAACTTACATTACAATGACAGAATCTACATTCCATGTAGCCCTATAAAAGTTTACGGCTACAGTTTGACTATTAGAAATTGTCATTAGTATTCGCGACTAGAATAAATTATGCCTGTTCTTTGGATTGCATGATCTTTATGTTTTTCGTTCATTGTGTTGAATTTTTTACATACATGTCCTCGCAAACTTACATGAGACTATATCAAGCCATTGATTAACTATATCGAATGACAAAAATTTTTGACGTGTACAAATTAATAGCATTTGCAGACGACAAATTGAATGCAGCTCAAATCATTATTTTTGTATTTGATAGGTCGCAAACATTGTGGGAGAAGGACCAGTTTTCTCCTTTTCCCGCAATGTTCAATGAAGTCTTGATAAAACTGGGAATTGTGTAATAAAGGGTTAATAAAATTATGAACTTTTGAACTGTATGGACTTCCTTAATAGAAGTTCATGTGAAAATAATTCTAAAAATTTGAAAATTGTTTCTTTTACAGCAGACTCATATGATTAGAAGTATCTCCACCAAGACACATAAGGATGTGGAGGTCATTTTCCTGCACAAGTTTTGACTATATCTCCCGGACAAGAATTGGCGATTCCTGAGTGAAGATGATGAAAGTTGTTATTAGATTTACAGTGTTTAGCCATGTCCTCTGTTTCGCTGGTAGGTAGAAAACAGGAAATATGAATAAGGAAAAGCCTCAATATCAGCAGCACAAATATTTTGTATGGTTAATATCCAATATTTCAAAGGACACAATAATAGTCACATGGTTGTCAGTTTTGAATTTCTGTATTGCCAGTCTGCCAGAACTCTTCAAGGTATTTTGAAAAGTCATTGCAATAGGACTCATTCCTTCTTTGTGTCTGAATATGAGTAAGTGAGCATGGAATTTTGATTAACCATTTTTAGAGCAAAGGGCCCCAGATTCCTTAAACATAAGATAGATTTTATATTGTTGAAGGAATCTGAATACTGCACGTTGCTTAACTATCACGGAGAGAAATGTACCAAACCACATCCCTGTAAAAGCTAGCTCTACAGCAAGGTAGGTTTGAAGTGCTTATATACCTAACCCTTCTCTGTGACATTACTTTGCCTTACAAGAAGACTTATATTCAAATAATCCAGGGCAACATAGGAGAGTAAGACAACTCCAGTCCAGCAGTTGTCATAATCCTACTTCTGACACCAAATGTAACATGCATCAGCCTGGTCACCCATCCAGGCACTAACCTAATGCACATTGCCTAACTTCCACATAGAGAGAAACACCAAACCGCCTCGCTGTAAAAGCTAGCTCTTACAGCTATGCAGTTTGGTGCATTTCTTTCCGTGATAGTTAAGCAACGTGCATTAGGTTAGTGCCTGGATGGGTGACCAGGCCGTTGCACGTTACATTTGGTGGCAGAGGTGGGATAATGACAACTGCCAGACTGGAGTTGCCTTACCCTTGTATATCCTCCTGGTTTATATAAGTCTCGGGGTTGAGACTTGTCGTAGGGGTGAATAATATCAAGGAGAGAGGTTAGATATATAAGCACTTCAAACCTGCCTTGCTTTAGAGCTAGGTTTTACAGCAATGCAGTTTGGTGCATTTCTCTCCGTGATAGTTAAGCAACGTGCATTAGGTCAGTGCTTGGATGGCTGACCAGGCCGTTGCACGTTACAATTCACTGTACTGACTTTGTACTGTAATGATATGTTATTGCTTATAGCATTAGTCCATTTCAAAACTTGTGTATAACCAGAAAATATACAGCTATAAATACATCAAACACCTGCAAACCATATAATTATTTCTTTTTCTGGCATTTTTAAAACTGTCAAAAGAGAAGTTTTTCTCCAGTATTTTGTCCTTTTTTTCCTGCAACGTTTTCATTCCTTTCAAAGACAAATTCTATTGTTTGAGCCACATTTAAGCTGTTATCTGCAATTGCTTTCAGTTTGGACTAGTCTTCAATTTTATTGTGTCTGAAAGAGTTAGATATTCTGTACAGTTATTCCCTAACTCTATGTTTCAGCTTTACAGCAAACAGAGGGATCAGGCATCACACAAGCAACATCTCAAAATGGAAGCACCTTTACTACTGCATCACTGAGTACACAAAATAAAACTCTATCTACAAATGAAAGAACAACATTGTCAATAACTGCAACACCGCAAGCAGAACAAAGTGACACCAAAGTTTCATCCGCACCAATAACAGATACTCCTGACAGAGAAATAGAGTCCCCTAATTCAACCAAAGTAACACATGCAATAAGTGTTACCCCAGAGCATAAAACCAAAGTAACTAGTGCAATAATTGTGACAAGTGATCAGAAAACAAATTTCTCAACTTCAACCAAATTGACTACAAAACCTGCAGAACTTGTTTCAACACAAGATCTCAATTACTCAACAGAGCGACAGACAACTGTGCTTTCTACAGAAGAGATAACTGATAATGATATTACAGATTCTGTTACGTCGAGTTCTGTCACTTCACCCGTAACTAGACAAACATTGGATCGATCTTGGATGGATCACTTTCAGAGGATCCACCATTTTGATGGATTGTATGAATTTGATGAGGTGCGATATAGCTTCGATTTTGTGATACTATATGTTCACCCGCTAGATGTCTACACGCTTGTCGCAAAGTTTTATGATCAAGATGGAGCTATTTTGGAAATGAATGGTAGGTTGAGTAGCCTAGTGAGAGAAAGTCATTAGAGATTGAATTGGTATATGTGAACCATGCTCTGTGAAAAGGGAGCTTAAGGCATTAGCAAAAAGTATCAACCCAGGTCAGCTTTCACTATTGGTCAATTTTCTGCGTGTTCAAGGACCAGTCCACGTTAGGATTCTGTCAGTTGCTAGACAAAATGGACTTTATGGATCCATCATTACGCCATGACCTGCTCGGTATCATGCATCACGGAGATACATTAGGCCCCCTTTTGTAAGAGCATTGCTCGTATACATTGTTCGTTTACCAGACACCTGTCCAAAAAGGCATGGAGGTTTGTATCTATGAGTAATGTCTCCAGATATATCTTGTGTGTGGTTTATTTAAAAGATACTTGCAAAAGGAATGTGTGGACGAAATATTTTCATTAAGTTAACCTGTATGGCTTCTTGTATGTTTCGGTGATGAACATCACATCGGCTAAAAAGTACCGACAGATACGTTACAAGACATACTTGTCTGATGCCCATTATTCATTATTAGTAACACAAATCATAAACTGTTAAAAATGTCAGGTCAGCGATGAATTAAATGCATTTCAAGCAACAGAAATTTGTTATACAGAACCTGCAGTCTGATTTTGAATTTTCTTAGTCCACTATTGTGCCAGACATTCTGATAGGAAAAAGCCTTGAACTTGAAATATCTGCTTCTTTAGTATCATTTCAGTTACCTGGCAGGCCAAGCCCAGGTAGCGCAGTCAGTAGCGTACAGGACTTGAGAACAGGGGGTGGGTGGTTCAAATCCTCAGCACAGCCAATTTTATTTTCCTACAATTAATGATAGTCACTGCCACAGGATTCACTCCTCTCTCATTGCTGATCATTGCTTTGACGATGGTTATGTGGGAAAGCAGCCATTGGCTTAGGAAGAATATTGTGGGAGATACTGGAGAAAGAAACCCCAGGAAAGTATAAATAGGTGCACTTGCCGCCACAATATAAATGAAATAATGTTGAAAATGGCGTTAAACACCATACAATCAATTAACCCCTTCCTGTACAATGACGCCTTTTAACGCCCCTGGGAAAGAGGCCTTTTGAAACGTGGGAAAAGGAGAAAATGCTGGTAACCAACATTTTCTCCTTTTCCCACAATGTTTTATACCCTATCAAAGAAAACTTGCACCATTTTAGCCACATTGAAATTGTCGTCTGCAAATGCTTTCAATTCGTGCAAGGCTAAAATTTTGTTGTCTGGTAAAGGGTTAATCAGTCAATCAGTTAACAGTTATGTATTATGTAGTGCTAGACAGTCTGTTGAAATTAATTTACCAGTAACCCTTTACCATACAAGCCCATGTTTTCATGACTCTATGGAAGAGGCCTTTTGAAAAACATTTTGGGAAAAAGAGAAAATGCTGGTCACCAGCATTTTCTCCGTTTCCCACAATGTCTTCTACCCGGTCAAAGAAAATTAAGTTCATTTGTTCGACTTTAAAATATGTCACTTGCAGATGATCTCAATTTGGAAGAGTGCAAACATTGTCATTTTGGAAAGTATTACCGGTAACTCTTCACCAAATGACAAAATGTTTTACTTTTCCAATTTTAAAGAATTTTTTTTGCAGACAACAAATTAATTGTAGCTAAAATGATGGTATTTGCATGGGAAAGAGTAGAAAACTCTGTTGGAAAAGGAGAAAATGCTGGTTAACGCAATGTTTTCGAAAGGCTGTTTCCTCGTGGTTGTGAAAGCTTGGGATTGTGTAATAAAGGCTAAACGTATTGTCATTTCAGGAACATCCCCTGATGGCTATCATATCATTTTCAAGCAGTCAAACACATTTTCTTCTGATTTCCGGTTCTCGGCCTTGTCCCGTCTTGTGCTCGATGGGAAGCTGGTTTCCAGCACTGGAAGGACAGCATATTCTGGGAATATTTCAACACCACTCAATTCCTCCTTTACCTGGTTTCATATGAATAAAGGTAATGATTGATTGATTGTATGCTGTGTAACTGTTTACCACACTATACTGACTTTTAACGACCCTGAGAAAGAAGCATTTTTGAAAACATTGTGGGAAAAGGAGAAAATGCTGGTAACCAGTATTTTCTCCTTTTCCCACAATGTTTTCTACCCTTCATAAAACAAACTTCAATTTTTCAGTCACATTTATTTTGTCGTCTGCAACTGCTTTGAATTTGGACTAGTCTGAAATTTTGTTGTTTGGTAAAGAGTTAACAAAGTTTACAATATTATTTCAGTTATATTGTGGCGGCAATCCTAGCCATCCTTTCCTTGATTTTCTTTTTACCCTTTACCACATGACCAAAATATAGGCTTGCCCAAATTCAAAGCATGTGCAGACGACAATTTAAATGTAATTCAAATGATGGAATTTGTCTTTAACAGGGTAGAAAACATTGTGGGAAAAGGAGAAAACGCTGGTTACCATTATTTTCTCTTTTCCCACAATGTTTTCTAGAGGTCTCTATCTTGGGGTCATTGAAAGTTGAGATTGTGTAGTAAGAGGTGAACAGTAGATTTACTTCGCACAGTATTCTTTCTAAGCCACTGGCTGCTTTCCTACTGTACATAATAATTATCAGAACAGTGATCAGTGGTGAGAGAGGAATGAATCCTGTTGCAATGACTATCATAAATCCTCAGATAGAAATTGGCTGAGGTGTGTATTGAACCAGTGGCCCACTGTTCTCAAGTCCTGTACACTTCTGACCGCACTACCAGGGCTCAGCAACAAATAATGGTCAAGGGGTGGAGTGTCAGCCATTTTCAGTTATTGTAAAGTCAGTCTGAGTGTTAGTTGGTGGCAGATAAATGAATTTTGAAAACCAGGTAAAAAGTAAACAAAAGATTGAGCAACCCAGCAACTTTTCTGCAAGGGACGGAAGACTTGGGCCGACGGCATATTAAGAAATTGTCATCACAATGATACATACTTTAAAATGGTTTGATTCAAATTTAACCCTTTCCCAAACAAGCCCTGGTTTTCATGTGTCTGCAGTACAAGTCTTTTGAAAACACTGTGGGAAAAGGAGAAATTGCTCATAATGAGCAATTTCTCCTTTTCCCACAGTGTTTTCTACCCTTTTTGAGACCTTTTGCACCATTTGAGCCACATGGAAATTGTCGTCTGCAAATGCTTTCAATTTGGACAGGGGTAAAATTTTGTCGTCTGGTAAAGGGTTAAATGCATTTTAAAACCATCATTGTTTACTGTTGGCCTCTATATGGGCTTTTTTAAGTCTTGAGCATTTTTCTTGCAGGACTGGGATCCATTATAACAGGAGATGCAGCGAGTACAAGAACAGCAATCATTATAGTGATCCCCGCTAGTCTTGCCTTTTTAGCCATTATTGGTACAACCGCCACACTGTGTTGGGCCTCAAAGCGAGGGTTATTTGGTCGAAGACACAAGTCTTATTTATTGTTTAAAGATAACCCAGTCACGTATGACTCTGAGGCAGAAACCATACATATATAGAGTTTTAGTTTTAACCCTTTACCACACAACAAAAATTTATACCAGTCTTAAGTCGAAAGCATTTGCAGACGACAATTTTAATGTGGTTCAAATGATGTGATTTTTGTTTGATAGGATACAAAACATTGTGGGAAAAGGAGAAAATGCTGGTTACCAGCATTTTCTCCTTTTCCCACAATGTTTTCAAAAGGCTTCTTTCTCAGGGTCGTTAAAAGTCGGGATTGTGTGGTAAAGGGTTAACACACCAAAGGAGTAAACCATTTGAAAGTACTACGTAAATGGAGAAAACGCTGGTAGGCAGCATTTTTTCCCTTTTTCCATGGTGTTTCAACAACCCAAAGAACCAAAGCTTTTCAAAGCATCAAGGAAAAAGGGAGCAAATGCTGGTAGCCAGCATTTTATCCTTTTTCCATGATACTTTCTACTCTTTCAGAGCTAATCAAGATTTTTAATAATTGTCTGCAAATGCTTTTCATTTGGGCAAGCCTTAAAGAGTTAACGCTTTACCATACAATCCCAACTTTGATAAAAAAAAGAATAAATCATTGTGGGAAAAGAAGAAAATGCTGGTAAGCAGCATTTTCTCCTTTTCCCACGTTTTCAACCCTTCCCAAAACAAATTTCAATTTTTGAGTCACATTTATTTTGTCGTCTGCAAATAGTTCAAATTGGGCGAGTCTAAAATTTTGTTGTCTGGTTAAAGACTTAGAATGTTGCATACATGAAACAGACTTTCCAAACCTTGAAAACGGACCAAAGTACTGAAATGTCAAGTGTTGTTCAGCCTAAATATTGCACAAAATATTTGCAACTGCCACATTCTGTACAGTCTGATCTTGATGTACACTTCGCAAAAGGTAGTCTGAACATAATCAACCTTGTTTGTGTAAAGAAGGAAAGTTGTGTTTAACCCTTTACCAAACAATAAAATTTTGAATTGGTCCATTTTCTAAGCATTTGCAGACCACTAATTAACTCTTTACCAAACGACAAAGTTCAAGACTAGTCCATATTCAAAGCACTTGCAGATGACAAAATAAATGTGACACAAAAATTGAAATTTGTTTTAAGAAGGGTAGAAAACATTGTGGGAAAAGGAGAAAATGCTGGTTACCAGCATTTTCTCCTTTTCCCACAATGTTTTTAAAAAGCCTTTTTCAGGGGGTCGTTAAAAGTCGGGATTGTGTAGTAAAGGGTTAAATGAGGCTGAAATAACACAATATCTGAGTGAAAAAACAGAAAACATTCTCCAGCATTTTCTCCTTTTTCCACAATGTTTTCGAAAGCCTTCTCTGTCAGGTTTGTTAAAACTCTGGATTATATTGTAAAGGGTTAATAAAGTGGTAAACAGTGTATAAAAGAAAGAAAATGCTGCTTACCATGTAGGGATGTTTTCTCCTTCAAGCTGTCAAAACACAGTATTGTTTCTTAACCCTTTCCCAAACGACAAATTTTGGACTGGTCCAAATTGAAAGAGTTTGCAGACGACAATTTTAAATTTGATGAAAATGGCAGGAAGTTCTCAGAAAGGGTAGAAAACACCGTGGGAAAAGGAGAAATTGCTCATTACGAGCAATTTCTCCTTTTCCCACAGTGTTTTCAAAAGACTTGTACTGCAAACACGTGAAAACCAGGGCTTGTTTGGGAAAGGGTTAAAGAGTTGAATAACAAAGAGCTCTCAATTTTCTTGATCTGTTCTTGTTCAACTGTGTAGCTGAATTTGAAGTATATTTTATATTTTTAGAATCTCTGGCAAAGGAGCTTTAGTGAATCTCTGTGCATCTTCGCAAGCCAAGGATACTAACTCCACTTTGTTCATTACGTACCCTTGGCCGCTCGCCTCTTTAAAAATCGAAACTCCTGCTGCACCACCTATCGAATATCACGAGTTGCGTAACCTTTGCTGATGTTATTTCTGACCAATCAAAATGCTCAAAATAAAACTTGTTATGCTATGCATCAAATATGGCTGCGCTTTCGGATTCATCACAATTTTCTGAAATTAATCGGACATATGATGATTCGCAATCATTTGGCTGTGGAACCTGTCCTAATATTTCACATAATTGATCATGAACTATAAAAAACTCATTAAATATCGATCGTCTACTCTTTTTTGGCAAATTTTCGTCACAAACACGACAACTTTCGTTTTTGACAGGCGCCGCCATTATTGTTTTCTGTTTTCGCAGAAGATTTCTTGTTACGGATGGTTTGATTGGACGCGATGGGTTTTGATCACATCCAATGAAATGGCGCAGCGGGAGTTTCGATTTTTAAAGAGGCGAGCGGCCAAGGGTACTACCTTAGTATCCTTGGCGTGCAAAGATGATCTCTATCCCAAGCAAGTCATCACTTGATTGTGGATCCATGAAATCCATTTTGTATAACAACTGACAGAAAAGAGTAGTAGAATGATTCTTGGACATACAGAAAATTTATGAATAGCTAAAACAAGTATTGACCAATGTCATCCTGCGCCGACTGTCACTGACATGGATCGATACTTTTTAACCCTTTACCACACAGTCCCGAGTTTTAACGACCCTGAGAAAGAAGGCCTTTGGAAACATTGTAGGAAAAGGAGAAAATGCTGGTAACCAGCATTTTCTCCTTTACCCACAATGTTTTCCACCCATCCCATAACAAATTTCAATTTTTTAGTCGCATTTAACTTGTCATCCGCAAAAGCTTTCAATTTGGACTAGTCTAAAATTTTGTCGTTTGGTAAAAGGTTAACAGATGCATTAAACCCCCTTTTCACAGAACATGGCTCATTTTTAGAAATGCACATATCTTCGGAGAAAAGTGTAGCAGTTTTTGTTATTGCTTATTTCAGTGATCAGAGATGCTGATACATCCTTTTCCAAAACACTCCCATTGTCTTATACGCAAAGATAAAGGATCTGCATGAATGTATCTACTTTCGGTGCACTTTTTGTTTATGTTTAGTTTCTAGAAACTTTTTTCGATAATTTTTGAAAATATTGTACAGAAATGAGAAAATGCTGGTAAACAGCATTTTCTTCAATGCTCACGTTTTCTACCCTTTCAAAGACAGTTGTCATCATTTGAGCTTTGTTTATGTTGTTACCTGCAATGGTAGCCAGCATTTTCTCCTTTTCCCACAATGTTTTCTACCTCTTCAAAGACAGACTCCATCCATTGTGCTACATGAAATGTGTCGTTCTCAAATGCTTTCAACTTTAACAAGTCTAAAATATTTTCTGTCTGGTAAAGAGTTAACCCTTTCGCACACAATCCCGACTTTTAACAACCCTGAAGAAAAAGGGCTTTGAAAACATTGTGAGAAAAGGAGACAATGCTGGTAAGCAGGATTTTCTGCTTTTCCCACAATGTTTTGTACTCTTTTAGATAAAAATTCCATCATTTGAACCACTTTAAATTTGTGGTCTGCAAAAACTTCCAATTTGGACCAGTCAAAAATTGTGTTGTTTGGTATAGAGTTAAAGTGAAGATAGTAATAGGTGTTAAATTTTTTCCCCACATTCCAGCAATATTGCATAAGTATTTTTCATCAGTGGATATCTTATAGTTGTTTTTATTTATTCATTTTTAAGACACTACATTCCATATTTTAACACACTAGAGACAAAGTGCTCAAAGAATTTTATGTATAGATACTGTCATCTCTTGTATTTGCTCTCAACATTTTACCATTGGTCTAAATCTTAGACTTGGCCGAAGTGAAAGCATTTTGCGGACGACAATTCAAATGTGGGTTTGATGGTGGGATTTGTCTATTATAGGTCAGAAAACATTGTAGAAAAAGGGGAAAGGACAGCATTTTCTCTTTTTCTCACAATTTTCTCATTCCTACATTCTACAAGATAATTCTGCAAATACCAGACATAGTATAATGATAATTAGGCCATATGCTGAAAAATGTTGAATTAAGCAATAAAACACTTTCTGTGTTTAATTTATACACCCTGCATTTCTTTTTGCATGTAGTAAATATAAAGTATACACAGATGTTTTCTTGCTGCAAATTTATTTCAGAATTTTATAGGGTTATATTGAATGTCTTTGAACAAGTTCTATAGCTGCATCAATTTGAGATTTATGTTGTTGTTTTAGTCTGTTTTACTTATCTCTTTGTCTGTATAACTGTTTATCAGTCTATTGTCAACTGTTTGCATGTTAATTTGACACTTTTTGAGATTATAGAGATAGAAGTGTACAGGTAGAGAGTATGTTTCTATCATCAGGTTCCTTATTCACTAACCATATAACATTCTTGGTCTTATTCTCAAGAATATTCTAAATTTGAAAGTAACACAGCTTGTGATTGGCTAAGGCAAATGGTTCAGCTGTGGTTGGCTAAACCAAATGGTATACCGTAGCCAAGCAGGAGTTAAGTTACTTTCTCAATTTAGAATTAGACTTTGATGAATGAAATTAAGAAAAGTTGGTGAATTCATGTAAATCCTGAGTTTTAACAACTCTAAGGAATGAGGAATTTGAAAACATTGTGGGAAAAGGAGAAAATCTGGTAACCAGCATTTCCGCCTGGTCAATCTTAGAATTGCCCACATCATGGTGAAAGTACTGATAAACCCTTTTCCACACATTCCTGAGTTTTAACAAATCTAATGAATAAAGCATTTGATAACATTGTGGGAAAGGGATAAAATGCTGGTAACCAGAATTTTCTCTTTGTCCCACGATGTTTTCTACTCTTTTAAAGACAAAGTTTATCATTTGATCCATATTTCATTTGTCGTCTGCAAATGCTTTCAGTTTCGACATGTATAAAATGCTTTCAGTTTCGACATGTATAAAATTTTGTCATTTGGAAAAGGTTTGAGACTTGAAGGAAGCAAATGGAGAGAGCGAATGTTAAGATGTTGTTATCAATTGATTATGATATAAATTCTTTTAAACGTTAAATCGAGATTACAGAGTGGACTGATCAGTTCGCATAAATTGTGATAGAATTTAACTAATGGTTGTGAAAATTGTGGAGACTTGACCCAGTGCCAAGCAATGTAGTGAGTGTATGACTCTGGGGAATAAGCTTTTAGAAACATAGGGGGAAAAGAAGAAAATAAAAGGGCTATATTCATGAGTGGCTTTGCCACTTGTGAAAATATAACCCTCGCTTTTCACTTGAAAAAATTTTGACCATACACTGAAAGAAACAATTTTATCTTTCAACTAACCGGATATCCATGCAATAACACCCATGCGATATTTTTTTTTGATATACCACGGATATTTATAGATTTTTGATATACCACGGATATTTATAGAACAGTAAGTTCCACTGACTCCGCCCCCTATCACCATTTATGAATGAAATGCATTCCAAAAATAGTAACTATTACTACAGAAAGCCCGCGAAAAAAGAACGATGTCATAGCACGCGCGCTACTTTCCGATGATCTGCCTACGTAATTCCTGCCCGTGACGTCATTTGAATGCTCGTTTACCGCGTCTTCTCAAATAGAATAATCCCAAGCGATCTCAATCGCAATTTTCGGACGTTTAATTACTACGATAAAGTACTATGTGTGTGGGTAATGCAATTTTAAAATGGGAGTTCCGACATAAATAAACCTTTAAAACTTTTAAAATGTATTTGTCAGCAACATTTTTCACATCTTTTCACAATGAGTACAAATCATTGGTTAAAAGATAAATAGAATACGTACATAGTGTTGTCGTAGATCAAAAATATCTAACTCGGTTGTGAGAATTGATAATTGTCTCGCCAAGGCTCGACAATTATCAGTTCTCCCAACCTCGTTAGATATTTTTGATCTACGACAACACTATGTACGTATTCTCTATATCCTCTCTGTAAGACTTGGCATTGTTCATGATCAATACTGTAGTATTTTGTATTTGTATCAGGAAAACATTGTTATAACAGACACTAAGACAATTCAGACAATGTTTCTACCCTCTTTTATACAAATTTCATCACTTGTGCCTCAATTAAAATGTCATCTAATTTGGAACCCAATTAAAATGTTGTCATTTGGTAAAGATACTTGCAGACATTTTTAGCACAGCTGTTTTCGAAGTACACAACGAGGTATTGCTATAGCCTTGGCGTCATCATCATCCTGTAAAAAAACTTTGACATTTTGTAATATCTCTGACAATACTGAAGATATTTGCTTCAAACTTGGACAGGTTGTTAACTATCAAAAGGTGAAACCATACAGCAGAGGCAGGTAACCATCAAATATTTTTGACACAGTTATGCCCCGTTTTGACTTGGAATTTTCACTGAAAATCAGTCTATTTCTAAAAGAAACTGCAGCTGAGCATTGCCACTCGCTTTTGTTGCTCTTCTTTTTTCCTGTGGCAGATCAATGAAGACACCATTTTGGTTGAAAGGGAAGTTTTCTTGTAACTACGCAATTTTTTCTCTTGACAAAACTTTTTAAAATGATATTAGGTATAAAATTTACAAGGAACTCATGTTGATTATTACTAGAGTGCACATACATTCATCATATATTGAAGGTTTGCAAGACGCAATTTTCATTTCTGTCAAAGCGCTGGCAGGGGTATTAAGTCACATTTAGTGACAGCTCTAGTTTCAAAAGGCTTTAACTAAATGTACCTTGCAGATGCAGGCTTTTGAAAACATTCTTGGAAAAAGGAGAAAATGCTGGTTACCAGCATTTTCTTCTTTACCCGCAACATTTTCTATTTTTCTATCCGTTCAAAAACAAATATCATTGCTTGAGCCACATTTAGATTGTTTTGGATGTAGACAAGCCCAAAATGTTGTTGTTTGATGAAGAGTTAACTTTGTACAACACGACGAAATGTAAACTTGTTCAAATTGAAAGCATTTGCAGACGACACTTTAAATAAGGCTCAGCTGATGAGATTTGTCTTTAATGAGTAGAAAACATTGTGGAAAACGGAGTACTGCAATTTCTCCTTGTCCCACAATGTTTTCAGAAGGCTTCTTCCTCAGGATTGTTTAAACTCGGGATTGAGTGGTAAAGGTTTCAACTTTTCAAATGGATTTTTTTCTTGGTTATCTGCCGCAAATTTGTTTAAGAAGGTTATGATGTGAAAAGTACATGGCATTTAAGCCATCTCTGTTATGTTTTTTTTATTGTATTGTAATTTAATATTGTATTTGCCATTGTTGAATAAAATGTAATACTTTTGAATGTTTGTGTACATGTATGTTTTTTTTTTCGCTTTTTATCAAATGACAAAATGTTAGATTTGTCCAAGTTGAAAGCATTTGTAGACAACAAAATAAATTCATTGTGGCTCAAATGATGGGATTTGTCTTCGAAGGAATAGAAAACATTGTGCGAAAAGGAGAAAATGCTGGTAAGCATTTTCTCCTTTTCACACAATGTTTTCAAAAAACCTTTCTCAGAGTCGTTTAAATACAGGATTGATTGCCAATGGGTAAAGGCCTAACTACAGCTTGGCTGTTTTCGAAAAAAGCGTAAAAGAATTATCATAGCCCTGTCCTTGTCATGGTGGATAAGAGAGTGGAGTGATACAGGGCCATTATGGCACTCTTGTTAACAGAAAAAGCTCCTCCCCCCCCCCCCCCCCCGATTAATTTCTATCTCGGTATTCTTTTGACAATGTGACTGTATTCAACAACTACTGTAAATTGAATTGAGCCCTACTCTGTGTAAAGGGGGTTTAACACATTTGCAAGAATTACTGAGCCGGTTCAGCCAGCACAATCCACATTCTGTTTGAGCCATGCTCTGGCAAAAAGGGGGTTTAATGCATCTCCGCGATGCATGATACTAAGCAAAATGTGACTGTACTCAACAAGTACCGTAAATTCAATTCTATTTATGCCATGCTCTGGCAAAAGTGGTTTTAATGTACCTCCGTGATACTTGACACTCAGCAAAATGTGACTGTATTCAACAACATTGTGGAATCTGTAAATTCAATTCTATTTGAACCGTGCTCTGACAAAAAGAGAATTTAATGTACCTCCGTGATACTTGACACTTGGCAAAATGTGACTGTATTCAACAACATTGTGGAATCTGTAAATTCAATTCTATTTGAACCATGCTCTGACAAAAAGAGAATTTAACGCATGTCCGTGGAGCATGATACTAAGCAAGTCATCACATAACTATGAATCCATAAAAAAAAAAAAAAAAAAACATTTTGTATAACAGCCGACTGAATCATGAAGTAGACTGGTCCTTGGACATTTTGTATAACAACCGACTGAATCATGAGGTAGAATGGTCCTTGGACATTTTGTATAACAACCGACTGAATCATGAGGTAGACTGGTCCTTGAACATTTTGTATAACAACCGACAGAATCATGAGGTAGACTGGTCCTTGAACATTTTGTATAACAACCGACAGAATCATGAGGTAGACTGGTCCTTGAACATTTTGTATAACAACCGACTGAATCATGAGGTAGAATGGTCCTTGGACATTTTGTATAACAACCGACTGAATCATGAGGTAGACTGGTCCTTGAACATTTTGTATAACAACCGACTGAATCATGAGGTAGAATGGTCCTTGGACATTTTGTATAACAACCGACTGAATCGTGAGGTAGACTGGTCCTTGGACATTTTATATAACAACCGACTGAATCATGAGGTATACTGGTCCTTGAACATTTTGTATAACAACCGACAGAATCATGAGGTATACTGGTCCTCGAACATTTTGTGTAACAACCGACAGAATCATGAGGTAGACTGGTCCTCGGACATTTTGTATAACAACCGACAGAATCATGAGGTATACTGGTCCTTGAACATTTTGTATAACAACCGACAGAATCATGAGGTAGACTGGTCCTTTGACATTTTGTATAACAACCGACAGAATCATGAGGTAGACTGGTCCTTTGACATTTTGTATAACAACCGACAGAATCATGAGGTAGACTGGTCCTTGAACATTTTGTATAACAACCGACAGAATCATGAGGTATACTGGTCCTTGGACATTTTGTATAACAACCGACAGAATCATGAGGTAGACTGGTCCTTGAACATTTTGTATAACAACCGACAGAATCATGAGGTATACTGGTCCTTGAACATTTTGTATAACAACCGACAGAATCATGAGGTAGACTGGTCCTCGGACATTTTGTATAACAACCAACAGAATCATGAGGTATACTGGTCCTTGAACATTTTGTATAACAACCGACAGAATCATGAGGTAGACTGGTCCTCGGACATTTTGTATAACAACCGACAGAATCATGAGGTATACTGGTCCTTGAACATTTTGTATAACAACCGACAGAATCATGAGGTAGACTGGTCCTCGGACATTTTGTATAACAACCGACAGAATCATGAGGTATACTGGTCCTCGGACATTTTGTATAACAACCGACAGAATCATGAGGTATACTGGTCCTTGAACATTTTGTATAACAACCGACTGAATCATGAGGTAGACTGGTCCTCGGACATTTTGTATAACAACCGACAGAATCATGAGGTAGACTGGTCCTTTGACATTTTGTATAACAACCGACAGAATCATGAGGTACACTGGTCCTTGAACATTTTGTATAACAACCGACTGAATCATGAGGTAGACTGGTCCTTGGACATTTTGTATAACAACCGACAGAATCATGAGGTAGACTGGTCCTCGGACATTTTGTATAACAACCGACTGAATCATGAGGTATACTGGTCCTTGGACATTTTGTATAACAACCGACAGAATCATGAGGTAGACTGGTCCTTGAACATTTTGTATAACAACCGACTGAATCATGAGGTAGACTGGTCCTTGAACATTTTGTATAACAACCGACAGAATCATGAGGTAGACTGGTCCTTGAACATTTTGTATAACAACCGACTGAATCATGAGGTAGAATGGTCCTTGGACATTTTGTATAACAACCGACTGAATCATGAGGTAGAATGGTCCTCGGACATTTTGTATAACAACCGACTGAATCATGAGGTAGAATGGTCCTTGGACATGCAGAAAATTGACAAATAGCAAAAGGATTGCGCATGTTGACATGGCTGGATACTTTTTGTAGGTGCATTAACACTTAACCCTTTCCCAAACGACAAATTTTAGACTGTTCCAAATTCAAAGAGTTTGCAGACGACAATTTTAAATTTGATGAAAATGACAGAAAGTTCTCAAAAAGGGTAGAAAACACTGTGGGAAAAGGAGAAATTGCTCATTACGAGCAATTTCTCCTTTTCCCACAGTGTTTTTAAAAGCCTTGTACTGCAGACACGTGAAAACCAGGGCTTGTTTGGGAAAGGGTTAAGCTGCTGAATAAATGAAACGCAATTTTCAACTCAATACTAAAAGCCCACGCATTGCGGTTTCAAAGTTGATTTCACCGGAACGAAAATACCGTACTGGACCGTGTAGATCAAAGATCACACTGCAGGTTCTGTGCAGTCTGATCTTGATCTATACTGTCCGCAAAAAGGTCAGTGGGTCGCGATTAGCAGCTTAAGGGTTAAAAACCCTTTTCAGAGAGCATGGCTCCATTTCAGTAGAGCCTGATTGGCTGAGACGGAATTTCTCAGCCAATCAGGTGGGTAGATTTTGAATTAAGAAGAAGGAAAATCGAAAAATAGTAACTGAATACATTTGGATATTACTCCCCCCTCCCCCACTTACCACATATCAAAAACCACTATGCCTACAGCTCAGATATCATAAAGATAAGGAAGTTTGAATGTGATGAACTGCGACTAAAACACCAATATAAAATTACGTTACCATGGCAATAGAGAGGAGAAAAATACAGTGTTTATAAATAGAATTTCGATCGCAAGTTTTTTATCCGCTCCAGGACGACATATAACAGTTATTGAAGTGTTTCTGGATTTGTGGCGTGATGACATTTTATCAGTTCTCCTCTCAAAGCTACGAGATATGTTTAGGGTACAGTTCAGCTATCCTAGTTTCCACCCCAATTAAGCCAACAACCTGTATAAGCAAGCATGTTCCCGGACAATGAAAATATAATTAACTAAAACATTTTTCGTCTGGTATTCCTGTATCACACAATTTCGAGTTTTAGATACCCTGAAGAAAACGTCTTTTAGAATTGAAAACATTGTGGGAAAAGGAGAAAATGCTGGTAACCAGCATTTTCTCCTTTTCCCACATTGTTTTCTACCCTATAGAGACAGAGATCATCAATTCAGTAATGTTTAATTTGTCGTCTGCAAATGCTTTGAAATCGGTGCAGTAGAAAATTTTGTCGTTTGGTAAAGAGTTAAGCCAGCGTCCTGTATAAGTCCCAAGTCCTGTACGCTACCGACTGTGCTCTCGGGGCCCTGGGACCGTATTCACCAACCATTCTTAAAAACGTTCTCAGTCTTATTCTCCAAGATTTTCCAAATTTGAAAGCAACACCACTTCTGACTGGCTAAACCAAATGGTTTAGCCAATCAGATGTGGTGTTGCTTTCAAATTTGGAAAATTCTGGAGAATAAGACTGAGAACGTTCTTAAGAATGGTTGGTGAATAAGGGCCCAGTATGATATCACTAAATTTTAAAGTTTTCTTCACCCTTTACTACACAATCGCCACCTTAAACAAACCCGAAATAAAAAAAAAAGGCATTTGAAAACATTATGGGAAAAGGAGAAAATGCTGATTACCAGTATTTCACCCTTTCCCAATAAGTTTTCTACCATATGCAAAACAAGTTCTATGTTTTTAGTAAGACGTAATTTGTCGTCTGCAAATACTTTCACTTTGGACATGGCTATTTTTTTTTTCGTCTGGTAACGACAATAAAAAAAATTAGTCTACACAGCCAACCAATCAGTTTATTCGTAACCAAACTCATGAATAGGTGCACTAGCAGCCATGATATAGCTGGAGAAATATCTAAAAAGGCTTTAAGCACCAAACAAACAATCAAAAACGTCTTCCGGCTTGTCAGCAAACCAGGCTTTTAGTCAGTCAGCATGTTAATTAAGCGTACACGTATGAGCCATGCTCTGTGAAATGGGGGTTAAATGCATCTGCAAAAAAAAGTATCGATCCAGGTCAGCCTGCGCAGTCCGCGCAGGCTGACCTGGGTCGAAACTTTTTGCTATTGGTCAATTTTCTGTATGTCGAAGGACGAGTCTATACTTTATGATTCAGTCGGTTGTTAGACAAAATGGATCCATAATTACGTGATGACTGGCTTGGTATACTGCATCATGAAGACGCATTTAAACCCCCTTTTGCCAGAGCGCCGCTCATATAACTTTAGCCAAGTATATGAGGCTGATTAGGCTTATCAGCTATCTGCTTTAACACGCTCAGCGCCATAAGCAAAAGTAAGAGCTTTTACACACAACATAGATTAAGATCAGATTGCATAGAGCGTGTCATATCACAGCTACAGATCCCTTTTACATGGATGTGTATCATCAGTTTCACCAGGGCCAGACTTACGCCCTGAAGAGTCTTGTCAAAGGACACTCACACGAATAAACTTGGTACCAGGAGTGATGATCGTACCCGGGACCTCCGAGGCCAGATTGCTAATTCTACACCTTTACTACATAGCTATGTAAGGATCGTATTTCAGAAAGATGCTTTACTTTAAACATATTTATCTTAGATCGAATGAGAAACAAGTTCTTGCAACTTAATATACCAATTTTTCTCGATTCTGCTTCCCGGAAACTACACCAGTACTCGTGTCGAATGTGTGGGCCAGTGGGCAGTCCCAAAGATGACATACCCTCCAGGGTATCGAACTCGGGGCCTTATGATTACAAGGCCAATGCTCTACCTCACAACCACGGACACACACATAAAAAAAGGGATGCTTTCAATGCCTGTCAAAAAAATGTTTCAAGAGGGAAATGGTTAACACTTTACCAAACGACAAGATTTTGGACTTGTCCAAATTCAAAACATTTGCAGGCCACAATTTAAATGTGGCTCAAGCGCTGGATTCTGTTTCTAATCGGGTAGAAAACATTGTGGGAAAAGGAGAAAATGCTGGTTACTGGCATTTTCTCCTTTTCCCACAATCTTTTCCGAAGCCTGCGTCCTCAAGGTCCTTAAAACGCGGGATTGTGTGGTAAAGGGTTAATTGATTGGAAATTGTAGCAGCTGGGTGTTTGAAATGGTTCGTTGTATATAAACACACATGTACACTGTATATCGATGAGCCATGCTCTGTGAAAAGGGGGCTTAATGCGTCTGCGAAAAGTATCGGCCTAGGTCAGCCTGCGCATTTCATCGCAGGCTGACCTGGGCCGAAACTTTTCGCTATTGGTCAATTTCCCACGTGTAAAAGGCCCATTCTACCTCATGGTTCAGTTAGTAATAAAAACGTTTTTTTTTCATTCATAATTATGTGTTGGCTTGCTTGATATCATGGATCAGGAAGATGCATCAAGCCCCTTTTTGCCAGAGCAAGGCTCAAATGTAAGTCATAAAGATAAATATCTACACCATATCTAAACCTGGTGCGCTAACTTTTGAAACACTCAGTATAAAATCAAATGCCTTTTGCGGAAGTTGTAGGTCCAAGATCAGACTGCACAGACCGTGCAGTCTAATCTTAGATCTCCACTGTCCGTTATTTCGTCTTATAATTGGTCTAAATGGTTTAAATATTGTAAAAATTGAGTCTTTTTCTAAGAATTGAGTCTTTTCTAGCAAATAAAAATCCACATTTTTTTTTCATCATTTTTCACCATAAGGGTTTAACCATTACCGTACATATACAATTTATCACGCCCTTGCAAGAGATATTTCTCTAAACGTTGGTGGAAAAAGGAGGAATTAGCTCTAACAATTAGGTTTATTTTTCTTCTGAAAATAATCTACATATTTATTTAAACATCGGTATAATAAAAACTGAATAGGTAAATTAGGTACTAAAACTGTAGATTAAGATCAAATAGCATGGGGTGATAAGCCGGATATGTATTGGATAGACGAAATAGATACTTCAAGTTTGAAGTAAAGTTTTCAAGAACTGCAATTTTAAGGTTATTTTGGCATGGAGTAAGGCCTACTCCTCAAAAAAATCGGACAGTGTAGATCTAAGATCAGACTGCACGTTCTGTGCAGTCTGATCATAGATCTACACTGTCCGTAAAAGTATTCTGAAGTCTTCTCGGCGTGTGAAGGGGTTGTTAAAATTGTTTCATGGTTGATGAAACAGAGAAATTTTGATGATGTTTTGAAATAGACCCCCTCCCACCTCCCCGCATCTGTATCAATTAGATGTAGATACCGAGTTCATAACCTCATCTCCTGACGTTTTTCAACAGGTATGAGATATGTATGGAAACTGAACCGGGCCATAGTTTTCCTCGCATTTTATAACAGAAATCCTTCTACTATCCTGTCAACACTTTCCCAAGCAATCCCTTATTTTTACGATTCTGTGGAAAGAGCTTTTTGAAAATACATTGTATTGTTAAAAAAGGAGAAAATGCTGGTAACCAGCATTTTCTCCTTTTACGACAATGTTTTTCTACCCTTTTAGACACATCCTATAATTTTAGCCACATTCGCTTTTTCAGTTGCAAATGCCTTCAGTTATGACAAGTCTAAAATTTTGTCACTTGGTAAAGATTTTTTCAAAAAAAAGTGCGAGATGAAAACTTTCAGCTCGTGTTCTTTTTTTCCAAAGACAAAAACGAGGAATAACATGACCCGCATAGAACTCCGTAGATTGAAGTACAGGAAAGTTTATATGAAAGATGTGAGAGTAATAATGTTATCATGAATGTTAATTAAAAATCTATGAGAGATGGAAGGGGAGAGAGAGATAGACAGAGAGAGAGACATAAACAGAGAGAGAGAGAGACAGACAGACAGAC
This sequence comes from Tridacna gigas, assembly GCA_945859785.2. Taxonomy (NCBI): domain Eukaryota; kingdom Metazoa; phylum Mollusca; class Bivalvia; order Cardiida; family Cardiidae; genus Tridacna; species Tridacna gigas. The sequence goes on from OX244043.2 coordinate 46,221,107, forward strand.
AGACAGGCAGACAGAGAGGACAAGACAAGACAAGAGACAGATAGGCAGACAGTCAGAAAAAGGGGGTCATCCCTCGCAAATAAATGCCACTTCATACGGACGTTTTGGATGATCTTGTCGGTCAAACGAACAATTGTTTATCCCAGTAGTTTTTATAGCCTACATAGTTACTCTTAAAATAGATGCATTTACTAACCCTTAAGCTGCTAATCGCGTCCCAATGACCTTTTGCGGACAGTGTAGATCAAGATCAGACTGCACAGAACGTGCAATCTGATCTTGGATCTACTCTGTCCGATACGGTATTTTCTTTCCAGTGAAATCAACTTTGAAACCGCAATGTTTGGGCTTTTAGTATTGAGTAGAATTTTGTGTTTCATTTATTCAGCAGCTTAAGTGTTAAACCAAAACAACAGTGTACCGTCCTCTGCCTGTATTTACCAACCGTTTTAACCCTTATCGTGCTAAATTAGTGAAATGAAATCGTCAAGCCGATAGTAAAAACCCAGATTTTACTATTTCAAGGGTATTTTTTTTTGGGGGGGGGGAAATATTTATTTATCGGACAGAGTAGATCCAAGATCAGATTGCACGTTCTGTGCAGTCTGATCTTGATCTACACTGTCCGCAAGAGATCAGTAAGTCGCGCTTAGCAGCATAGGGGTTAACTCTTTACAAAACGACACAACTTTAGACTGATCCAAATTCAAAGGTTTTGTAGATGGCAAATTAGGTATTGCTCAAAGGTGAAAATTGTCTGTGATAGGATAGAAAATAATGTGGAAAAAAGGGAAAATGCTTTTCCCACAATATTTTCAAAAGCTGTGTATTTCTGGGTCGTAAAATCTCGGGCTTTGTGTAGTATAGAATTAAATTGCACTTTTAGTCTGATTCTAGATTTAAAAAGTAACGCGATTTCTGATTGGCTAATGCATTTGATTTAGGGTTAGAAATGGCGTCTCTCTGAAATTTTTAAAACTTCCGCTTCACGTTTACACTGATACAGCTGAACGCCCCTACATTAACTTAAACATCCTTTGCAGAAAAAAAAACAACATTTATCCCACATCTTATTTATCTTGCCAGGATTGGATAAGCAGACCCAAAAGCAGACTGCGCTGATCTTGGTCTATACTGTCCGCAAAGGCAAACCTTAACCCCTGGGTCGCTGATTAATCCTTGGGCTGCTAAGCTCGATTCACTGACCTTTGGCGAGCAGTGTAGATCAAGATCAGGCTGCAGAGAACGTGCAGTCTGATCTTGGATCTATACTGTCCGATAAGGAGATATCGTTCCTCCCAAAATACCTTGGAAATAGGAAACAATGTTTCTGTACTATCCGCTTGAAAAGTGTCACTTCTTTTATTTAGAAGGAAAATGGTAAAGTTTGTGTTGACCAGATTATGTTACATAGTTACGGAAAGAGCAGATCTAAGATCAGACTGCACGTTATGTGCAGTCTAATCTTGTCTACACTGTCCGTAAAGGCAAACTAACTAGCACTACACGCTTAAAGATACATCTATACTCGTTTTCAGCCAGCTTTTAACCCATTTCACCTTTATTTTTATCAACTATAATCATTCTTGTATCTTCATGCCAAATGTTGCCCCTGTCGGTTGCAAGGCTGCATAGCTTGCGACCGATAGAAAAATGCATTTCATTTTCTGGAGGCCATCAAAGAAATCACTGTAGTGACTTTTCCGGTCTTAAATCGAAGATTTTCGATACATGTATTTATCCCTTGCACCATATATATATATCGGTAATTTCTCTATGTTTACAAAGCTGACTAAATTCTGAAACACTCTACAGTCCATCAAACTTTAACAACGTTTTTTTCACTCTGGCTGTACGGATGTATCTTTAAAGGGATACAGCTGAATGTCTATACTATGAACATTGTTTGCAGACGAACATTTAGCTCACATCTGTTTCAGATCGTCAGAGATTGGATGAGCGGTCTGCACCGATCGTGATCTACACTGTTCGCAAAGGCAAATTACCAAGGACTGCACGTTTAACACGTAACCACACAATCTCGAATTTAAACGGTCCTGAAGAAGAAGGCGTTTAAAAACCTTGTTGGGAAAGGAGAAAATGCTGTTAAGCAAGATTTTCCCCTTAACCACACATTCCCGAGTTTAAACGACCCTGAAGAAGAAGGCCTTTGAAAACATTTTGGGAAAAGGAGAAAATGCTGGTAACCAGCATTTTCTCCTTTTCCAAAATGTTTTCTACTCAATCAAACACAGAAATTATCATTTCAGCGACATTCCATTTGTCGTCGGGCAAATGGTAACCCGCATTTTCTCCTTTTCACACAATGTTTTCTACCATGTCAGAGAAAAATTAACTATTTGAGCCACATTTGATTTATCGTCTGCAAATGCTTTCAATTTGGACCAGTCTAAAATTTTGTCGTTTGGTAAAGAGTTAAAGGGATACAGCTGAACGTCTACACTATAAACATCGTTCGCAGACGAACATTTAGCCTACATCTGTTACAGCTCACCAGTAGACTGTTCACGTCTGCGTGAGATTTAGAAATCTTGTGTATTTTCATAAAATATCGAAATTTTTTTTTGCACGGAATATAGCTTAGAACTGTCCACCTGTCACAATGGTGAGTTTTTGCTGCATTGTTTTTTCCTGAAATTTTCCTTGAAATCTTGTGTATTTTCATAAAATATCTAAATTTTTTGTTCCCTGAATACAGCTTAGAACTTTCCAGCTGTCACATTGGTGATTTTTTGCTGCAGTGTCTTTTTCCTCGATTTTTCTCGAAATTCTGTGTATTTTCGTAAAGTATCGAAAAAAAAAAATGTCTCCGGAGAATAATCTTCTATCCAGCTGTCATAATGTTAGGTCTTTGGTGCATTGTTTTTTCCTTGAAATCTTGTGTGTTTTCATAAAATATCGATTTGTGCCTGGAGTGTATCTTCTAACCAGCTGTCACAATGGTTAGTTGTTGTTTTTCTCTCGATTTTTTTCTTTGATCTACGTGGATTTCAGAAATCTTGTATATTTTCACCAAATATTGAACCATTTTGTATCCGTGAGTAACATCTCTTGTCCAACTATTTAATGGGTGAATTTTGGGTACGGTCTTTAATTTGGGTTTAACATTTATGTAGGGGTCCTGCGTAGTTTCAATAATGAGACGTTTGCGGTGCTTCTTTTCTTATTTGGAGATTTCCTGTCGCCGTTACATGACTGAAATAATATTGGAAGCGGCGTAAAACACCATTTGATCAATAATTAATCAACATTTCTTCAGAGTTTCTACGAATCTATCGTCACAAACCGTTTAGACCCAGCACAGTCCCGTCGCATTATAATCCGTTCTCTTCCCTTTCACCGCACAATGTTTTCAGAAATCAGTCGGCTGCAGGGCCGCCTTACTTCTGATGTGCAATAATTAGATAACATTTATGTACGGAATAGAATAGAATAGGGTTTTATTTTCATAATAAACCCATTATGAGCATACGCAACACATGCCAGCATATTAATGTACTTTGAACGAAACAAAACATAATTGATTCATGATCATGATCTGGGAAAAGGGTAAATTGATTGAAGATTGTGTGGTGTTTGACGCCGTTTTCAACTTTATTTCAGTTATATCACGGCGACCAGTGCACCTATCCATGCTTTCTTGGAGTTTCTTTTATCAGTACTCCACACAATATTCTTTCCAAGCTACTGGCTGCCTTTTACCAGTATTCTTTCCAAGCCACTGGCTGCCTGGGAAAAGGGGGTTAAATGCATCTTCTAGATGCATGACACCAAGCAAGTCATCACATAATTATGGATCTATAAAAGTCATTTCGTTGAACAACCGACCGAACCCTTAGGTAGAATGGTTCCTGGAGTTGTAGAAAATTGACCAATAGCAAAAAGTTTCGACCCAGGTCAGCCTGCGCGGACTGCGCAGGCTGACCTGCGTCGATACTTTTTGCAGATGCTTTATCACCCTTTTCAGTTGGTATGGTTCATATATAAGCACCCGAGCACGACTTAAGGCGCTATTGCAGATAGTGTAGATCACGATCAGATTGCATAGAATACGCTAAACACTATCCGACGTTGGTGTCAAGTTGAGAAATTCTAGCCTAACAAGCAAGCTATTTAGGTCTTTTCTACTCGTTGTAATTCACCAATACATGTAGTCTAATTCTCAAGAGTCATGCTTTTTGAAAAGGGGGCTTAATGCATCTGCAAAAAATTTCGACCCATGTCAGACTGCACAGTACGCGCAGGCTGACCTGGGTCAAAACTTTTTGTTGTCGTTAAAATTTCTTCATGTCAAAGTAGAATTGCCTGTCATGACTCAGCCGGATTTTCAAGATGGATCCCATAATATTATGCGGCAACAACTTGCTTCGTATAATGCATAGCGAAGATACATTAAAAACCTTTTTCTCAGACCGCAACCCATATGTAAGACAAACTCTTTACCAGACGACAAAAGTTTTGACTTGTCTGAATTGAAAACATTTGCAGACGACAAATTAATTGTGGCTCAGTTGAGAAAATTTGTCCTTGATAGGATTGAGAGCATTGTGGGAAAAGGAGAAAATGCTGTAACCATAGGAGAAAATGCTGGTTATCAGCATTTTCTCCTTTTCCCGCAACGTTTTCAAAAGGCTCTTTCCTCGGTGTCGTTAAAAGTTGGGATTGTGAGGTAAATTATACTGTATACGAGAATATTAATATGGCCATTTCCGCCTGTTTCCGCTATGATATTGTATACTACGCATACATTGACATTGAGCGGGACAAGAAAAAAAAAAGGGGGGGGGGGAAAAGAAACATGATAGTAATGTACCGCCATCTTAACTTTTCCTTTTAACCCTTTCCCAAACGACAAATTTTGGACTGGTCCAAATTCAAAGAGTTTGCAGACGACAATTTTAAATTTGATGAAAATGGCAGAAAGGTCTCAAAAAGGGTAGAAAACACTGTGGGAAAAGGAGAAATTGCTCGTTTACGAGCAATTTCTCCTTTTCCCACAGTGTTTTCAAAGGACTTGTACTGCAGACACGTGAAAACCAGGGCTTGTTTGGGAAAGGGTAAATATGCTTGCCTGGGTCGTAGTGAAACTGGTCGGTGTCCCTGACAGACAGGTGGTGTGAGGTGCCAAAGGGCAGTCCTACAGGCGTGCTTGATGTTTTTTAGCGGTGTAGTTCTGTGCTATTCCTCACTTAAGCTTAATCCAGAAATTGCTGATTTAAACTTAAATTTCCAGCCAATGGAACAATGAAAAAAAAAAAATGGGATTTCAAAGTTCTTTTCACCGAAAAAAATTATCATAACGGACAGTGTAGATCCAAGATCAGGGTCTGCATTCACCAAACATTCTTAACGACATTCTTTATCTAATTATAGATATAGAAAGTAACACAACTTCTGATTGGCTAAACCATTTGGTTTAGCCAATCAGAAGTTGTGTTACTTTCAAATTTAGAAAATTCCTTAAAATAAGGCTGAGAATGTTTTGAGGGGTGGTTTGTGAATACGGACCCAGACTGCACGTTCTGTGCAGTCTGATCTTGATCTATACTGTCTGCAAAAGCGCCTAGAATCTCACTTGAGGGTTCTTTCTTACTCTGTCCGTTGTGGTGAGAGCCCGGACTGCTGACTGCTGACATTGTATATAACATTTGGTACTAGAGACGATCGAAAGACAATTGCAGCGTTGGAATTGGCCTTTCCAGCAATTTATCGATTAAATATCGCAATTCAGATTTCCCAAAGGAAAACTATAATGTAACGGAGAGACAATTTGGTATAAAAGCCAGTTTCAGTGACAAGCGAGCTTTTCAAGCTATTTGGTTAGATGCTTTCACTTAGCGCCTTGCTGGTGAACTATTGGTGTAGGCATATTACATTCAGAATTTGATTAATTGATTGGTTGATTGTTTGAATGATCTTGATTGTTTGGTCTTTAACGTCGTTTCCAACATTATCTCAGTTATATCGTTGTGGCCAGTGCATCTATCCATGCTTAATCTTGAGTTTCCTTTTGCCAGTAGCTCGCACAATATTCTTCCCAAGCGACTGGTTGCTTTCCCACATAAACCTTGTCAAAAAAGTGACCAGCAGTGAAAGAGGAATAAATCCTGTTGCAATGACTATCATCATTCCTCGGAAAGAAATTTGACCCGCTGTGGATTTGAATCAGCGACCCCCTGTTCCTAAGTCCTACATGCTACCGACTGCACTTCCGGGGCTTGGCGATGTGGTTAGGTGCTTTTAGTTAGCGCCTTGGTGGTCGACGGTTGGTGTATGCATGTTACATCTAGAGACTGAGATAGGACACTGAGAAACTGTCAGACTGGAATCGCTAAACTCTTTTTCCTATTACACGTTGCCCCTAAATTTATTAGCCATGCTCTGTGAAAAGGGGGTTTAATGCATCTGCTAAAAAAAAAAAAAAAAAAAATCGACCAAGGTCAGCCAGCGCTGCCCAGTATTGTCTCTTTTTTCCTCACAATGACATGAAGGTAAGGGATGAATTACTTGTTGGTAGCGGCTCGGCCAATTTCTCTCCGAAGATTGATGATAGTCATTGCGACAGGATTCATTCCTCTCTCAGCGCTGACCATTCTTCGAACTATGGTTATGTGGGAAAGCAGCCAATGGCTTGGAAAGAATATTGTGCAGAGTACTGGTAGAAGAAAGTACAGGAATGCATGGATAGATGCACTGGCCGCCGCGATATAACTGAAATACTGTTGAAAACGGCGTCCTGAGTTTTAATGACTCTGATGGAGAAGACTTTTAAAAACATTGTGGGAAAAGGAGAAAATGCGGCTAACCAGCAATTTCTTCTTTTCCTACAATGTTTTCTACCTTTTCTGATACAAATCCCATCATTTGAGTATATTTTTATTTGTCGTCTGCAAATGTTTTCAATTTGGACTGGTCTAAAATTCTGTCGTTTGGTAAAGTGTTGACCCTTAACCTGTTAAATAAATTAAACGAAACTTTCCAGCCGATAGTAACGATCCAAATGTTGCTATTTCAAGTTATTTGTTGGGGGTGGGGGGTTATCACCTTATCGGACAGTGTATATCCAAGATCAGACTGCATGTTCTCTGTAGTCTGATCTTAATCTACATTGTCCACAAAAGATCCTTGAGCCGCGCTTAGAGGCCTATGGGCAACTTTTTATTCTTCTTTTCTAAAAAAATTCATGAGAACTGATGATCGTGTTGGACCTACTTATTGAAAAAAACATTATGGTAAAGTCAGACTTGAAGCAACTAATTGGATGTCGAAAAGTGTAGACCACAATCAGACTGCATGGACAAGCAGGCTGATTGTGGTCTACACTGTTCGTAAGGTAGTTAAGAGACGGCGACCGGCTCGATTTAATTTAATTACGACGACCACAACAAGGTTTTATGGAATAAACTTTTTAGGCAGGCTGCGTTAATTTTGAAGGCACAGCTGTTCTGAAACTGATGAAATATTACTGGTTTCTTCAACCTCTTCGCAGGAAAAAACCTGTTGTATGTAATCATTAGCCATAAAAACTAAAAATCTTAGGGCGTAGCTTGTTGAGTGTGTAACATCTTGAAATAGCTGCATAAACCACCGAGAGCAATGTATAAGTCACGTGGTATGTATATCATAAATTCAAAGCCGTGACTGTGACGTGATTTTACTTATAATCAAAGGGATGAGAGTAATGATACGCTCTACGTATCCAGAGATAATTTAGATGAATAAGGATACGCAGCGCTCTATAAAACCATTCGGCAGACCTCGGTAGATCCGCTAATCAAATTCCTCGGCTGTACGACGGATAATATGCACCAACACGGTACATTTCCTCGCCGGAAAAACACCTTTTAACCGTTCTTAAATTCGCAACACTCCGCTTAGATAAAGAAAATGCTGGTCACAATTTTATATAGGAATCTTTCTTAATAGATTTCCGCTGACGAACAGATTGTACGTTCATTTTTTAACTGGGTCTATCTATTCCGTTGGCATTTTTCAGCGAAAGGTATGAGACGTGAATAACTTAAATACCGTGGCTTTTGTTGCCGGCTAATCGATTTACCCGGGCGTCGCCATGTTAAGATCGTGTGACTGGCACTATTTCAACATGGAATTCTTCTTGATACGGACGAGGTTACATGTAGTTAACAGAGTGGGCCGAATTGTGACGAGTGTCTATCAAAGTAGATGTGTTCGAGAGGATCTCGTGTAATCTCGATTGATGACCACGCGAGAACTAATTCTTGTTTCCTGTCCCTGTTATATAGATTCCCTGGCCTATGTCAGTTGCCAAGTACGCTTTTATGTAGACAATCATTGGGGAGGGTTTATAACCGTTAACTGGATAATTAGCGAAAACATTTAACTGAACAACTAATGTCCAGTGCATAAAAACACACGAATTTATGGGGTAAAAAAAGAAATTGCTCGGCACAAGCAATTTCATGTTTTTTTCCCACTACGTTTTCACAAGTGGTTGTACAAGACGTTAGCAGCCAGTCCTGGAAGTGGCAATGTGATCATAAAACTGATAATTTCTATCAAGATGATTTCAATGCGTCATGCCAATTCCTCTATGAGACCATTCTAATGAGTCCCCACAACACAGGCTGTATTTAATTTAACCCTTTCCCAAACAATCCCTGGTTTTCACGTGTCTGCGGTACAAGTCTTTTGAAAACACTGTGGGAAAAGGAGAAATTGCTCGTAGCGAGCAATTTCTCCTTTTCCCACAGTGTTTTCTACCCTTTTTGAGACCTTTCTGCCATTTTCTATCAAATTTAAAATTGTCGTCTGCAAACTCTTTCAATTTGGACCAGTCCAAAATTTGTTGTTTGGGAAAGGGTTGAGAGATGTTGTTTGGACGGATTTGATTACCTTTCTCTTGACATCTGACTCAATCAATACCACATTATTGTACTAGAAGACAGGCGCCTTCAGCTTTCTCCTCACCAGAACATTTTATTTAAAGAGGCGTCTTAGCGTCTTTACCAGGCTACGAAATTTTAGGCTTGACGAAATTCAAAGAATTTGAGCCATGCTCTGTGAAAAGGGGTTTTCAGTAATCTGAAAAAAAGTATTGATTCATGTCAGCCTCCAGCAGTCCGCACAGGCTGACGCAGGTCGAAACCCTTTGCTGTTTGTATTTATTTGCGTGTCAAAGTACCAGTCTACCTCTTGATTCAGTCGGTTGTTAGACTAAATTTATTTCATGCTTTCCGGTAGGATATCGAGAAGTAGCGGTGAAAATATTTTTCGATATTACACGGGTACGACCACGGGGAGTTTGTACTGATTTTTATGGAAGTCTCGACAAAAAAAGGCGTTAGAAGCATGAAATAAATAGAATATTTGTTTTTTTCGGTGAAAGATCGAAATTTATTTCATCTCGTGAACATCATCGGTAATATTTTCACGAGTGGCGCAGCCACGAGTGAAAATATTACCGATGATGTTTACTCGATGAAATAAATTTCGATCTTTCACCGAAAAAAAACAAATATCCTCTATGTCCTTTGACATGCAGAAATGGCTGCGCCAATCGTGAAAATATTACCGATGATGTTCACTCGATGAAATAAATTTCGATCTTTCACAAAAAAACCCCCCAAATATCCTCTATGTATTCCATGGATCCACGATTGCGTTATGCCTTGCTTAGTATTATACATTGTGGAGATGCACTTTTGCCATGGCGCCGCTCATTTGTAGACAACAAATCAGTCAAATCAGGGTCGGTATTCACCAACCATTCTTAACCCTTTACCAGACGACAAAATTTTAGCCTTGTCCAAATTGAAGGCATTTGCAGACGACAATTTCAATGTGGCTTAAATGGTGCAATTTTTCTTTGATAGGGTAGAAAACATTGTGGGAAAAGGAGAAAATGCTGGTTACCAGCATTTTCTCCTTTTCCCACAATGTTTTCAAAAGGCTTCTTTCCCAGGGGCGTCAAAGGGCGGCATTGTGCGGTAAAGGGTTAAGAACGTTCTTTGTCTTATTCGTCAAGATTTTCCAAATTTGAAAGTAACACAACTTCTGATTGGCTAAACCATTTGGTTTAGTCAATCGGAAGGTGTGTTACTTTCAAATTTGGAAAAATCTGAAGAATTAGAATGTTGTCTTTAAGAATGGTTGGTGAATACGGACATGATGTTTTGTTCAAATGGTTGAATTTGACTATCAGGTACAAAGTAGTGAGGAAAAGGTGAAAAACTTGATGTTAGTGCTCCACAAAAGAAACCTATGCAAGTTCAAAACGTACAAAAACCAAGAAAATACAACGTACAGATATAAAATACGAAAAGTAACATGTCCTGTTGAATTTTGTGTTTTAAGCGCTAGCTAAGTGTTCAAGACTAAAAATAATTTACCTTTATTCTTACAGCGTGAGTGTATCAGTGTTCATGTCGGCCAAGCCGGAGTCCAGATGGGGAACAGCTGCTGGGAGTTATATTGTTTGGAACACGGGATCCAGCCCGACGGACAGATGCCGAGTGATAAAAGTTTAAACAAGGCCGATGACTCTTTCAATACTTTCTTTAGTGAAACCGGAACCGGAAAACATGTACCACGTGCTGTGTTTGCTGACCTTGAACCTACTGTCGTTGGTAATATTTCGTTTGATTTACTATTACAAAATTCACCGAGATACTTATATGGGGCATGGTCTATGAAAAAGGGGGGGGGGGTTTGATGCATCATTGGTGATGCATTGTACCAAGCAAGTTGTCGTAAAAGATTGGTCCGTTTTACTGAAACCTAGCTAGACCACGAGGTAGAATGACGTACATTGGTCCTTTGACATGTAGAAAATTGCCCAAGAGCAAAAATCGATCCAAGTCAGCCTGCGCGGACTGCGCAGGCTGACTTTGATCGATACTTTTTGTAGATGCATTAAACCTCTTTTACAGAGCATACATTTAGTTTAATTATATTTTCCAACAAAATGGATACAAAATGGATCCTTTTTTCACATCATCCAATCTTTCCCCCCCCCCCCCCAAAAAAAAAAGACGTTAGCTAGAACTTCTAATCGCTATATGCTTCAAGCTTCTGTTATCCCCTCTCCTAAAAAGGTGACAGCTATTGATTTATCAAAGGGAACTTAAACGTTGCTTCAACCATTATGCAAAATTCCAGCTGCTTGAATTTAACAAGTAGGATTATACATTGTTTTTTAATTTTATTCAATTTCACGAATTCTCGTTCTTGACCTGGGTTACACCAGTGATTAATATTTCAAATAAATATGAATAATGCTGTGGCAAAAGGGGGTTTAATGCATCTCCGTGATGCTTTATACCAAGCAAGTAATCTCATAGTCATGGATCCATGGAATCGATTTTGTCTAACAACCAACTAAATCATGAAGTAGACATGTCCTGTGACATACAGAAAATTGACCAATGGCAAAAAGTTTCGACCCAGGTCAGCTTGCACAATACGTGCAAGCTGACCTGGGTCGAAACTTTTTAAGATGCATTAAACCTCCTTCTTCACAGGGCATGGCTCATATATGTTTTTTCTCTAATTTTCAGACGAAATACGGACTGGTACTTACCGTACTTTGTTTCACCCAGAACAACTGATTTCCGGTAAGGAAGATGCTGCTAATAATTACGCTCGGGGCCATTACACGGTTGGTAAAGAGTCAATCGACAAAGTCCTTGACAGAATTCGAAAGCTTGCTGATGCATGCTCGGGCTTACAGGGATTCCTTATATTCCATTCATTTGGTGGCGGAACCGGAAGTGGATTTTCTTCCTTGCTGATGGAACGTCTCAGCGTGGACTATGGGAAAAAGGCAAAATTAGAGTTTGCGATCTATCCGGCCCCGCAAGTGGCTACTGCAGTAGTTGAGCCCTACAACGCCATCTTGACCACACACACGACTCTGGAGCACTCAGACTGTGCCTTCATGGTTGACAACGAGGCGATTTACGATATATGTAAACGAAACCTTGACATTGAACGCCCAACCTACACCAACTTGAACCGGCTGATCGGTCAGATTGTATCTTCTATCACGGCTTCTCTGAGATTCGATGGCGCCCTGAATGTAGACCTGACAGAATTTCAGACCAATCTGGTACCGTATCCCAGGATCCACTTTCCTCTAGCAACCTACGCTCCCATTATATCCGCTGAAAAGGCTTATCATGAGCAGATGACGGTGGCTGAAATCACGAATGCTTGCTTTGAGCCACAAAACCAGTTGGTAAAATGTGATCCTCGCCATGGTAAATATATGGCCTGTTGTTTGCTGTACAGAGGTGATGTGGTACCCAAGGATGTCAACGTCGCTATTGCAACCATTAAAACAAAGAGAACCATTCAATTTGTTGACTGGTGCCCGACCGGCTTCAAAGTAGGAATAAATTACCAACCGCCGACTGTGGTACCAGGCGGTGATATGGCCAAACTTACAAGAGCCGTATGTATGCTGAGTAACACCACGGCCATCGCGGAGGCTTGGGCCCGGCTTGATCACAAGTTTGATCTTATGTACGCAAAAAGAGCCTTTGTGCATTGGTACGTTGGTGAAGGAATGGAGGAAGGCGAGTTTGCCGAAGCCAGAGAAGATCTAGCTGCTCTTGAAAAAGATTATGAAGAAGTTGGAGTCGAGTCGGTGGACGAGGTGGATGATGACGGAGACGAATATTAAATGAAATATCCAATGAACCAATACTCAACTTTTTGGACCAATATAATTTGAGGGCTACTGTAGGACTTAAAATTCACACATAAATTTTGGATGTAAGAAAATCAAGAAAACATCGTAATGAACTGAGAAATTGCTTGAAACGAGCAATTCCTCAATTTATTACAATGCTTTTAAGTGCCTTATACGTGGGCGCCAAACGAATGGGATGGAAGTTTTAGATGTACACGTTTATTTATGTATTAATCAATTATTTGATAATGATTTTATAGTATTTATTCTATATTTTAGCTTTTGTTACAAAATATTTGATCCCGCATTTGAAATCTCTCTAACGACTAATTTAAATCATATTCAAAATTCTTTAACTTGCGTTCTCATTGGCTGAGATAAAACGTCCAAACCAATCAGAAGCCATGACTTGAAAATTTATCAGTGGAATGGACTTTATAATGTTGCAGCCAAACAAAAAACTTTCGGTTGGTAAATTTAACAATGACTTCAATACTACTTTTTTTTTTTAAATCTTCGATAAAAAATCTGTTGACGGAAATTTGCTTCCTCGTTGAATATTATTACCAGGGCGGAAGCTGAAAAGTAGCGATCGGGCACCCTTACTTCAAATTATCAAGGTAATCTCTGGGTCGAAATGTAAACAGTTACACGACAGTTGTCAAAATCTTTCCTACTTTTTAGTGGGATGATTTACCTTGACCAGTCAAAAATGAGGGCGTCTACTTTCTAGATTTTCACTTTCCCTTGGGTCGAAAAGCCGAAGCCAGTTATGAATTGGGGTCTGTGGTTGGAAATACAAACAGTTTAGTTAAAACATGTCCGTGGACATAGGAAACGCTATCACAAGTTGCACTTCTTCCGCTTTAACAGATCTCGTACCTTTTGGTATCCTGTTTAATATTTATTATTATTTTCTTATATTAGGTGTATAGCTTAAACATGGGACATTTAGCTGTTCTATCATCATTTATACTCGTATCATTACGATATAATAGTGAATTTCATTTTTCACAGTCATGTGTATTAATTTTAATTAGTAATATATTACGTATTTGTATGATAGATAGATATTAAAATAAGTCTATGCCCGTGTTTCTTCAGGACTGACTAAACTTCCTATTTTAATGAAAATTTACCCAAAGTTACTCGAGAGTTTCAGGGCTGTGTCTTTATAAACTTCTTAAACTTTGACATACAACTCTGCGGTTTTAGGACTCCTAGGAATATGTTTGAAAGCATTCTAGGGAAAGATGAAATGCTGGTGATCAGCGTGTTATTGGTTTCAGCCGGTGTTTTCTATCAAGCCATGCTCTGTGAAAAGGATGTTTAATGCATCTGCGAAAAGTATTGTGCTGACATGAACCGAAACATTTTTACTATTTCAAAATTCTCTACGTGCCCAAGGACCATAGAAGCTAACGATTCAGTCGATTGTTAGACAAAATGGATTTTATGGATCCATAGAACTTTATGGGATGACTTGCTTGGTATCATGTATCGAGGAGATGCTTCAAACCCCCTTTTCTAGATCGTAGCTTAATATTTCATAGACTTGACTTCAGTTAATTGGCTGCAAATCTGGTAAGTATAAACATGTCTAATTCATTTTGTCGTTTGGTAAAGAGTTAAGACGACGTTTCGTAGTAACCTCGGCACAGAATATTCATATTCACGGCATAGTCATATTTGGAAATATCAAACACTTGGGGACCATTTGTTGTCTGTTATCCGCAAATTAACATGGTCATACCAGAGAGGACCTATTTTCAATGTGGGTTTTTAGATTAATTTTGGTTCAAAAAAGGGGAGTATAGAATTTATTACCCATGATTCCATTTTCTCTACAGTATTTTTTTTTCGGGGGTCGGGGGAGCATAAAACATATATCTATACGAGGGCTACTAAAAATACGTAGACAACGTTAATAACTGGCTAAAAGGTTTTGTGACTGGTGTCAAGATTTAACCCTTGGGCTGCATATTGGGACCCACCGACCTTTTGCGGACAGCGTAGATCAAGATCAGACTGCACAACGTGCAGTCTGATCTTTGATCTACACTGTCCGATAAGGAGATATCTTTCCTCCAAAAATACCTTTGAAGCAAGAAAGTTTTGGGTTTCTACTATCTACTATAAAGTTTCATTTCTATTATTCAGCAGGATAAGGGTCAAGTATACACAGAGGAAGGTCTTGGCATTTTATGTAGTAATTATTACGTCATTTGTTTGATGGATTCAAGCTGTCTATGGATTTTTGAATAGCCCTCGTATATAGATCTGTATTCTGGTTCCTGACCCTTTTTTTACAAGTGATTCTACCACTAAAATGAAATAACTCTTAGAATGTTAGCATTAAACTAAATCACCATCACAATGAGAAATAATTCCACAGGGAAATGAAGTACAGTTTATCACGTACAGCAGGCCATAAACACTTTTTCTGCAATATTTCGGCCAACAGCTTTTATCAAGAAGGAAAAACATTTTCTTTTTTTTTTTATTAAAGTCGTTGGCCTAAATATTGAAAAAGTGTTTTACAATTTGTGATATATTGTACTTCATTTCCCTGCGGAAAATATCTCTCATTGTGATATATCACTATCGTTGTACCTTGGACAACTAATTAACCCTTTACCACACAATGCCGCCTTTTAACGACCCTGGGAAAGAAGCCTTTTAAAACATTCTATGAAAAGGAGAAAATGCTGGTAACCAGCATTTTCTCCTTTTCCTACAATGTTTTCTACCCTATCAAGAGAAAATTGCACCATTTCAGTCACATTGAAATTGTCGTGACAGACGTCTGCAAATGCTTTCAGTTTGGACAATGCTAAAATTTGTCGTCTGGTAAAGGGTTGACTTGTTTCGTCAACACCAGCATTTGTTATGAGCACTACATTGCAATATTATGCTTCATTCATACACGGTTATTTACATGCCTTTAACTAGTACTTGACGACATTTACTAGACTCGTCCAAAGTGAGAACATACGACGAATAAAATGAATCTGAAATAACAGGGTTCATTTCTTACAGGATAGAAAACATTGTTTGCAAAAGAGAAACAGCTGGTTACCAGCATTTTCTCCTTTTTCCACAGTTTGCTTCAATTTCGTTCTCTATGAATAGGTTTACACTATAATTTTCGTGAAAGTCTAGATCGATCGACTATAGACAAACCATAATGTAGATATAGTTCTTGAAAAAGAAGCTGAGCCAGTTCTCCTGAGCCTCTGCGCATGCCCAATCCATTTCTTCCTGGTATCTTTTTCCTCTTCGATGAAATACATGCTGGAGCACAATTTAACGACACCAAAATCACAGTTTGTTCTAATATCATTTCAATTTCTTAAGCCTATATCTGTAGTATATAACTTGGACAAATAAAACAACGTTAATTGCACTAACGGCTGCAAACGTGTATATCATGACGTCATCACACGTTGTCAGAATTGACGTCGTTAAGCGTCCAAATCCTTGAAATATGCACAGAAATGATGACGTGGCTGAGAGTTGTCCCGGATCTTTTGACTGGTGGTTTTTAACCAACTGTAACACCTGAAAGAGTTTTAAGTAAGGATTGGTCAAAAGTCGAGCATTGCGTAAGATCTAAAAAGTTGGTTAGATTAAATGAATTATCCATAAGTGCATAGATTTATAGAAATTCTATATTTGAGCCATGCTCTTTTAAAAATGGGTTTAATCTTCAAAAAGTATCGACCAGGTCAGCCTGCGCAGTCCGCACAGGTTGACCTGGTTGAAACTTTTTGCTATTGGCCTATTTGTTGCTCGTCAACCATATTATTCATTCAGCTGTTAGACTATATGGAAGTTTTTGATCAGTAATGATATGATGACTTGCTTGGTATCATGCATCACGTAGATGCATTAAAACCCCTTTTTACATACCATGGCTCATTTATGTATAGATCTAGATCTATATTGTAAAGACACGGCTCCAAAGTCATATAATTCTTGATACTGTTTGACCTGTTAAAAAGAAAAGTTAATAGATCTAACAAATGATACGAACGTTCTTTGCAGCCCTTTTTTGCGAAAGATTTGGAACTACTTAAAGAAATCACTTACCCTGCTTGCAAAAATGGCAGGCATACTACATAAATACAAAGTCCACAGAAGTTGACCGGGAACTGACGGCCATAACAACACGAAAACTAACATAATATAGATCAACAGAAAGGCCATGGACGCTTTGGCTCTCTCGTTGTATCTTAGCAACAGGCAGACCACAATCACGTTCTCGTGCATCAAGACGATGTTTTCACCCCAGGCGCTGTAAACAGAGAAAATCATTTCCAGTATTAATCTACCTTTCATGTATACTTTTGGCATCATTAGGTATAATTGCCAACACCATTACACAGATGCCAGTTACGGACAGTGTATGATGTGGGTCAAACTGCAGATAATTAGGTCAATATTTAGAATAGTTTTAGGCTAGCGAACGCAAGTTTATTGCCAATGAGAGTGACCTAGATTCAAATAATAAAAAATCTCCAAATACTGCCTCACAGAAAATAATTCTTTCTTTTAGAAATCGTAAATCTAGTGAATACCAAAATGTTGACATGAACCATAGAATCTCCACCACTCCATTTTGAACGATGTCTCGATGTCTGCTTAAAAAGTCATACATGAACAAGATGTCATCGATAAGATACAAGATGTTAGCTTATATGTAAGTTAAGGGATATGTAAGTTGTCGGGACTGACAACTGGATTGGACTGATCGGACTAAATAACCGGATCGGACCATTTTTTCAATCTTGTATGGACCAACCAAGTTTTATCTTTACCAAGGCCGCTTATTGCTCATTCGCTAACCTGTCAATACTGTCAGCACTTTGATTTGAATATGGTCCAGTAGCTAGTTTAATATTATCTGTATGGATATTTCCCATTCATCGATAGGGATAAGCAGAAGAATAACTTGATTTG
The DNA here is from genome assembly GCA_945859785.2 of Tridacna gigas. NCBI lineage: Eukaryota > Metazoa > Mollusca > Bivalvia > Cardiida > Cardiidae > Tridacna > Tridacna gigas. The sequence goes on from OX244043.2 coordinate 46,238,763, forward strand.
CAAAATGGAGAAGATCTACGATCATGTATATCAGTCTTTCAACGTCTTTTGAAAAGATTGCCGTCCGGCACTTCACTCAGAGGACAAAAAGCTTTCCTATCTGGTTAATTGAATATTATATATTCAAAGACATGATAACTGAAGTCAAGCTAGCAAAGTAAACAAGAGGGCCGGCATGGTCCTATATCGCTCCTATCAATCAATTAATTTTTGACATGTTTTTTTTTGAAAGATTGTGCAACTACCAGAAAAAAATATTAGATCTGTTCGTATTTGGTATATTGGAACGTAATTCTAATAACGTAAAAAAGACATACACATTAAAATACACCGTTAATCTAACAAAATTAGTTATTACGACTGAACATGATTTATCACGACAAGAATCACGTTGCAGTGAAGTGTAATTATCAAAGGGAGACAAAAGGTCACATTGTATCATAAAATGAGAGTTATTTCCCTTTAACAAATACATATGAGTCCATATGCACCAACCATTCTTAAGAATATACTTAGTCAAATTCTCAAAAGTTTTCTGAATTTGAAAGTAACACAGTTTCTGATTGGCTAAACCAAATGGTTTAGCCAATCAGAGGTTGTTTTACTTTCAAATTTAGAAAATCTGGAGAATAAGACTAAGAACTTTCTTAAGAATGGTTGGTGAACACGGGCCCTGGATCTGTCGTTTATGAGAATCAGAGTACAACTTGCGGTTAAAGTCTGAGAGGAATACTTTTTTAACGGATTTCTCATTTCTATAGATTGTTGCCATGGCATCATGAAGCTACATGAAACTGAATTCTTTAAAGGACATTTAAAGAGAACCATGGCAGGTTCTCTTTTTAGCTGTTTTGTAACAACTGGTTCGAAGATGTTTAAAATAAAGGTTCACACACAATGGACGTACAGACGCACTTTCAAGACGCACAAAAGACCATGACATAAGCTTAATGATCGTCGGCCAATGGAGCTAATACTTGCTGCAATTTATATGCTGTTTATGGAACATGCTGACTTTCAATATCCGCATTAGTTTCTTGTTGGAATAAATTAACCATAATAAAATGTACTCTCTATGCGTTAACTTGCCTGACTGGAAATCCCTTTTGTATGGCATAAGCGACGGTCGCTGTGGACGCTTCTAGCATCAACAATATACTTAATGTACTAATTCCTGATGCGCTGCGTTTTCTCAGTAGCTTGACGATCTGTGGAATTTGACCTGAAATAAAAAACGATATGTATATGAAAATATAGTGAAATACAATGGATGCATTTGTTCGCTACGGAAGCCTATTCCTGCCATCGACTTTTTTCACCTTTGCAAAAGTAGAAAACTAGAAGTTAGACACCCTTATGTCGACTGTTGTATTTGAATTGTCCGCACAAATTTCCGGAGAGTCGAAAAAGAAATATCTAATAGCCTTTTCTAGGTGAATAGCTACATCGAAAAGTCGACCGTTTTTTTTAAAACAATTGTCAAACTGCTGTTGACCACGGAATTAATCTATAAAAGTGAAAAGGTTGACCAAACTTGTTCATCCAAAGGCAGGAGCAGAATGCACAAGATGTTGAGAGTATTTATTTATCTATTAAATCAGTGAAAGAGTGGCATACTTACTCAAGGTCATGGTCGCTATTAGTGTATAACCAAGTATGCGACTGAACACAGACAGTACCCGGGAACCTGAAACACGGGAATAGATCGTAAAACATAATTTCTAATAAAACATCGATAATTACAGCTAGATGTATTTTCCTTATATTTTCTTCTCATATAGAAACTGTACGGTAATATTCGGTGAAAAAGGTGCAATTCTGGGCTTTTAAACAAACGGAATGGTCGTTTTGAATAGATATATAACTCTGTCTATATTTATCACATCAGATGTGACGTCATCGTACTGATTTGCATACGAATCCTCGTTCTCGATGCGTGTTATTGATCGTGTGACATTCCCATAAATCTTTGCAAAGCTCTGGTGCTAAATCTAAAAATACCCTAAAAGGCTAAATATTCCAGTACAACTGAAAAATGTTTTTTCTTACTTCTTTCTTCTTTACTAATGATTTACCTGCTATCGCCCTTCTTAGTTCAGTGAAATATCATACATGAAGCTTGGTGAGATAATAAAAAAAAGCTTAAGAGTTCACACTAATGATAGTAATGGAATTACAAAGAATAAGAACAGTCTTGGAAGCTTGGTTGTAATAAATATGAGTTTTTTTTCTTTCCCAGATTCATCAGATCAATACGAATAAGTGTGCTATTGCTGCAAATGTAACTGAAATATTTTTGGAGATACCGCTAAATAGCACCATTTTGTCGCGTCAAATTCAGACAAGGTATTTAAAAAGGCACTCTGTGTCAGATATGGATCTAATGCCTCATTGCTAGTTTTCTATGTTTTTATCAAATGCATTGTTCGTACTTCCGCTACGCATGAATAGTCTATAATATGGCCGCAACAGGTTTCCGTAGTCACATGGTTTGCTCCTACCCAGCGTTCAGAAATAGCAACAGCGATAAAACTCGTTGATTAAGCCGTCGGCGGGGTAGGTAAAAGTAGGTCATGTGCAAGCTTTATCACGTTTGTGATAACTCACGTGACTCGTATATCCTCCATGAACCGCAATCGTGTTCTTCCACATACTGAATGTTGTTGATCAGTAGTGTATTGATCTTTCGTTTCTTATACAGATAGCATCAATCAAAAACTTGCTCAAAATAAGTGAGCCGTGCTCTGGCAAAAGGGGGCTTAACCCTTTCCCAAACGACAAATTTTTGGACTAGTCCAAATTGAAAGAGTTTGCAGACGACAATTTGAAATTTGATAAAAATGGCAGAAAGTTATCAAAAAGGGTAGAAAACACTGTGGGAAAAGGAGAAATTGCTCGTTACGAGCAATTTCTCCTTTTCCCACAGTGTTTTCAAAAGACTTGTACTGCAGACACGTGAAGACCAGGGCTTGTTTGGGAAAGGGTTAATGCGTCTTCGTAATTCAATGTACTAACCATCATATCAAATAATCATGGATCCATTTAATCCATTTTGTCTACCAAACGACTGAATCATGGAGTAGATTGGTTCTTTGACATGCAGAAAATTGGCAAATAGCAAAAAGTTTCGGCCCAGGTCAGCCTGCGTGGACTGCGTAGGCTAACGTGAGTCGATACTTTTTGCAAATGCATTAAACCCCTTTTTCACAGAGCATGGCTCAAGTATTTTCTTCATTTATTACACGTGTTTTGAGGATTTGTTCGGTTTTTCTAAATATTATATACTTTAATAACTATGTGATGTCATGTCCTATTGCTTTATCGAAAGGCCCTTAATTCATATGGATACAGTTTAATCACAATATGATTGGCTTATTTGCGTAAATAAGTAACTGCTTAAAGATTATAGGTTGTATTTGCTAATCTAAATTTAATATCGAATAAGTACAATACTTAAAATTGTTAGACAGTTCCTGTTACTAATGGGGTAGTTAATTTCTCCAACGGCCGGATAACCAGGCATGTCAATCTGGTGCGACTTCTGGTGTATTTAAGATGTAGGACTATTAATACGTGTTCGCAGATCTTTATACTGTACTTTAAAGAGTGTATAGCGAGGTTGGGTTGTATTTGCAAAGTTTGGAAGTAAAATGCGTAGTGCGCATGCGCAACCTGCAGTATCCTGTTCCGGCCAGAACGGTCCCAGTAAGCGGCTTTGCTCTACAAATTCCTTTAAAGGGAACAATTAATCTTTTTGTTAGATTACGAAACAATCAGAACAAAACAATAGCAATTACTCATTCTCTCGATACATTCCAGTCAGTTTTTTGGTCCGCAACTCCGCTTATTTGTTTTTAGACCATCTACCAACGTCCTTTCAATCTACATGTACATACATATGTACCTCGGTCAGATTGTCTTTGTCTCTCTTCTTGAATTTATCCTCTGTGCCCATCTCTTTTTCTCAGTCTCTCTGTCTCTTTCTCTCTTGGTCTCTCGGTCTCTCTCTCTTGCTCTGTCTCTGTCTGTTTTCTGCCTCTGTCTCTCTTGCTCTGTCTCTGTCTGTTTTCTGCCTCTGTCTGTCTCTCTGTCTCTCTCTCTCAAGGTAATCAATAGTTATCACGTACCATATTCATCATCTGTCCAATGTATCACATCTTTCAGGTCGTTCATACAGTTTCCTTCATGCAGTTTATCTTGAACCGTCGTTAATTCCATGACTGCCTCATTTCTCGTCATAATATTGAACTATTCTTCAATGTTTTAGATATTTATAGCGTGTAGTTTAGATATTTGAGATTCACGTGAGTTCCTTCAGTATTGCTGAAAGGCAAAAGGTTTTTGAAAACATGGTTGGAATACGAGAAAATGCTGGTTACCAGCATTTCAAGTTATCTTAATCCAACACACTATTTCCATATTGTTTTCTACCATTTCCAAGACAAACTCCATTTTATGAGCCGCATTTAATTTGTCGTCTGTAAATCCCTTCAAATTGAAAATACTGAAGATATCGTCGTTTGGTAAAAAGTTCAACGCTGAATTATACTATAAAATATCGGACAGTAGATCTATAGATCCGAGATCAGACTTGACATTAAGTGCATCCTGATCTAGGGGCTTCCACACCTTTTGCAAATTATTGGCATTCTTTATTAACTCTCTACTAGACAAGAATGTTTTGAGACTTTTCCAAACTGAAAGCCATTGCAGACGACAAATTAAATGTGGCTCAAAAGGTAAAAATTGTCTATGATAGACAAGAAAACATTGTGGGAAAAGGAGAAAATGCTTGTTACCAGCATTTTCTCCTTTCCCCACAATGTTTTCAAAGGCCCTCTTCCTGTGCGGTCCTTTAAATATAGGATTATTTGGTAAAGGGTCAACAGTATGAGTATATCATTTACAGACTGTAAACGATGTAATAAGAAAAGAACCAACACATAAAATATTCTGACAACAAACACCCCTAACACGCTAAATGTCCGTTCTATATTATCCCGATATGACGTAAAGAAAAGCAAGAACACTACATGCGCGTGCCAACGCTCGGCTGCAGCTGCTTTTAGAAATAGACTGATTTTCAGTGAAATTTCTAAGTCGAAAAAGGGGCATAAATGTGTCAAAAATATATTGACGGTTTTCTTACTCTGTTGTATAGATTACCCTTTTAATTGATTGATTGATTGTATGGTTTTTAACGCCGTTTTCAACATTATTTCAGTTATATCACGGCGGCCAGTGCACCTATCCATGCTTTCCTGGAGTTTCTTTTACCAGTACTCCGCACAATATTCTTTCCAAATTACCCTTTTAATAGTTATCAACTAGTTGGAGCTTGAAGTAAATATGTAGAGTAATGACAGAAATATCATAAAATGTCGAGGTTTTTGCATGACGACGACGCCGCCGCCGACGATAACGACAACGCAAAGGTAGACGCAGACGACGACGGGGCTATGACATTACCTCGAATTTTTCTTCGAAAACAGCCAAACTGATAAAAAAAACCCAAAAGCTGTCTGTACTCCTGTCGGTACACCAATGTTCACGATGCTTGTCACAGATGATTATTTCATAATCCAGTGTTTATTTCATTCAAGATAGTTATCTTAGCAAAACAAAACGTTATCAGGTCTTGATGAAAACCCTTTAGCTTGTGAAAGCTGTAATCCGAAATTAATATACTGTAATAAATACAGAAGTATTATGGTTTGAGGATATTTTGAGAACACTTGGAAATATTGTGATTACGTGACTACTTTATGAATCAGACGATGGGATGTTTAAAAAGTCTAAACAAAAGATAAAATCTAAATTTAGGCTTTCCGTTATATCAAGGATCGTATACAAGTATATAAGAGCTATGCTCAGTGAAAAGGAGGTTTAATGCATCTGCAAAACAGTATCGACCTATGTCAGCCTGCACAATCCATGCAGGTTGACCTGGATCGAAACTTTTTGCTATTGGTAAATTTTCTGCGCGCCCAAGGACCACTATACTGCATGATTCAGTTGGTTGTTGGACAAAGTGGATTTTATAGATCCATAATTATGTGATAACTGGCTTAGCATAATGCATCACGTCAGATCGACGCTCATATAAGCGTAGTATACTTGTCTATCCCTGCCTTGCTATGGAGGTAGCTCTTGTAGCGACGTGGTAGAGCGGTCGCCTTTGGATCTGGTGGTCCTGGGTTTAATCCCTGCCTCGGGAGGTTATTGTCAGAACTGTTAAATAAGTATGTAAATACTATTCCTGTGTATATGAACCTCTGGTAAAAGGGGCTTTAGTGAATCTCCGTGACGCATTTTACCAAGCAATTCATTACACAATTATGGATCCCTAATATCCATTAACCCCTATCCTGCTAAATAACTTAAATGAAACTTTCAAGTCGCTGGTAAAAACCAATACATTAGTGTTTCAAAGTTATAGGGGTTGGGGAAATATCTCCTTATCGGACAGTGTAGATCTAAGATCAGACTGCACGTTCTGTGCAGTCTGATCTTTAGCTACACTGTCCGCGAAAGGCAATTGAGTCGCGCTTAGCAGCATAAGGATTAAGGTTTGTCTTACATTCAGCTGAATCATGAAGCAAAAGGTTCCTTTGAAATGCAGAAAATTGACCAATAGTGAAAAGATTCGTCCCAGGTAAGCCCGCGCATCCTGACCTGAATCGATACTTTTTGCAGATGCATTTAATCCCCTTTTCACAGAGCATGGTTCATATGTATTTGATTCATAATGTACTACTGGCTATTTGTTTGTCCGATCAAAAGAATCACTAATTTTACTACCAACAAAAACCTTGAACGAAAGAAAAGTAAGGTTTTTACAAAAGCATGGAAAATATTGTGGGGAAAACAGCAATTGCTCGATAACAACAACTGCAATGTCCACAAAAGCACCTTAATCCTTTACCAAACGAAAACATTTTTGACTCGACCAAACTGAAAGCAAGTGCAGACTATAAATTAAATGTAACTTAGTAAATGATTTCTGTCTTTGATTGTGTAGAAAACATTGTGGGAAAAGGAGAAAATGCTGGTTACCAGCATTTTCTCCTTTTCCCACCATGTTTTCAAAAACTTTCTCTTTCAGGGTCCTTAAAACTCGGGATTGTATGGCAAAGGTTTAAACCATCGTAGTTCAACGTAGAGGTAAAATGTCCTTCGCGCTGAAACATTGAACTGCACAGGTCATCTTTATCGCAAGTCGATACATTTTGAACGACCCTCAATCCTAATTGGACCCTGGACCTAACATCCGACATCGTCTTATAACCGACCCTTCACTACACAGACAATATTGTAAAACTCGTTACAAAACGATGAAATTGAAAGCATTGGCAGAAGTAAATTAAATGTTGCAAAAATGATATGTTCTGTCTTGATAGGGTAGAAAACATTGTTTGGAAAAGGAGAAAAAGGCTGGTAACCAGCTTTTCCCACCAGGTTTTCAAAAACCTTCTGTTTCAGGGTTGTTGAAAGATGGAGCAGATCTACGATCATGTGTATCAGAGTGGTAAAGGGATGACCGAACACATACACACACTTTACTTGTGTGGATCATGGTGGATTTTAGTCCTGTCCCATGTAGTGAAAGTTTTTGAATATTGCGACAAATGGAGAAATATTCAGCATGAAATCATTATCATTGGGACAGATTGAGTATTCATCAAGAAATCTTTACGCAATAAACGAAATTGTATATAAACTACTAAATGTGCCATGCTCTGTGAAGAGTGGGCTTAATGCTTCTGCAAAAGATATCGACCTGTGTCAGCCTGCGCACCTTACCGACCGACCGACCGACCGACTAACTAACTAACTAACAAAACGTCTTCCCTGGGATCCTCGAACCAATGTTCAGCGATGAAAGAGAAATCAGTCATATCACAATAACTTTCATCAACCCTCAAATAAAGCTTGGCCGAGCTGGGAATTGAATCTTCGACCCTTGCAATACTGGGCCCGCACGCTAACAATTGTGCCACCGGACTCGACCAACTTCCGATGGAACGTACGACAAAACACGGAAGCCAAAAAGGAACTTTCAGAGAATAAAAGATTATTAGTTGTTGGCAAAAAGCCTTTTAATTCTGAAGAATTAAGATCATGTACCAACTAGTTACTTGCATTATCAGTTCAGCAATTTCACGAGACCACTTGACATCATAATCCACCAAAGCCCCTTTCATATCTTTAATTACCTAAGCAGCCACTGTAGATCAAGATCAGACTTCACAAAACGTGCAGTCTGATCATTGATCTACACCGTCCGTTTAGCTGAGATATTCCGGATAAAAGCAACTTTGTAGCTGCAACTGTTTGCAGTATTATTTCTAGACACAAAATGTTTGTTTGGTTTATTGAACGTGTTAAGAGTCAATTGCTGCAATCAGACAGTTTTATCTCCTGAAATAGTGTCCTTAACCAGCCCTGTCTGTCTATCTGTTTGTTTGTATATGAGCCAAGCTGTGTGAAAAGGGGGCCCTAATGCATTTGCAAAAAGTATTGACCCAGGTCAGCCTGCTCAGTCCGCTCAGGCTGACCTAGGTCGAAACTTTTTTGCTATTGATCAATTTTCTGTGTGTCAAAGAACCAGTTTACATCAGGATTCAGTCGGTTGTTAGACAGTTTTATCTCCTGAAATGGTGTCCTTAACCAGCCCTGTCTGTCTGTCTGTTTGTTTGTATATGAGCCAAGCTGTGTGAAAAGGGGGCTTAATACATCTGCAAAAGTATCGACCAAGGTCAGCCTGCGCAGTCCGCGCAGGCTGACCTGGGTCGAAACTTTTTGCTATTGATCAATTTTCTGGGTGTCCAAGAACCAGTTTACATCAGGATTCAGTCGGTTGTTAGACACAATAGATTTTATGGATCTATAACGATGTGATATCTTGCTTGGTATAATGCATCACGGAGATCTATTAAACTCCCTTTTGCCAGTGCATGGCTCATTTGTATGTCTGTATTGGTAGGTAAATATGCATATCGTGCATTTTTGCTCCTTTATTTCCTCTATTCATTTGTCAAATTCCAAATATGTGAGAAACAAAAAGGAAAAAATTTAAAGAGAAAGGAAAATCGCGTGTTTAATTATAGCAGAAAACGTTGTTGGACAAAGAGCGATCGGCTGTGACAAACCATTGCTCCTTTCCCTACAATGTTTGCTAAAAATATCATCTAAGTACTGCCCCAGCGAAAATATTTGTATATGTCTGGTCACGAAATAATAATTATAGACATAGAGCTTTATCGCTTGAAAATCTATGCCCTTAACGACCCCTGTCTGTGTTTCTGTACCGGCAAAGTCGACTTTGAACGTCTGGTAACTTCGTACCATAAAGTATACGTAAACAAACCTATGCACCTCATTTCCCGCCATTTCCCACCCGTTACAATCGATTGTTCTGTTTTATGTCCTACGTCGTTTTCGATTGACATTAAGCCATGTCAAAGAGACCAGTACTGTGAACAGTGAAAAGGGCTGTTGAAGCGGAAGTGAGTGGGTGTGTGGTCGGGGTGGCTAGGCTAGCGGCTCGATAACTTGGAAAATTGTTTGAAAGCATGTAAACTCTTAAAATGGTCAACGGCATTTTTTATCCGTTTTTAGTCATGAAAAATGGAGAAAAACATGGAATATCCATTCGGCATACCTCGGGTGATGGTGATCAAATCCCTCGGCTGTATCACGTAGCTTGATATGCACCTACACGGTACATTTCGCACATCTCCGGAAGCACACCGTTTTACCGTTATTGAAATTGTAAGGCTCCTCTTAAAAAAGAAAACATGGGTCAATTTTTTATCGTTATCTTTCTAAGAATATTTCAGTCGGCAAACAGTTTGTACATTCAATTTTTAGCGTGGTTTATCAATTCCGATGGGAGCTTCCATCGACAGATCGATAGATGTGAATCACTCCATCGTGGTTCATTATCGTTGCTAAGCGATTTACAGGGGCGCCGCCATGTTTAAGATCATGTGATTGGTAGTTCAAAATGGAAGCCGCCTATATACGGACGAGGTTAGATGTAGGTACGGAATCGGCCGAGTTGTGACGAGTGATGGAATATCTTCACAATAATAGCCTTATGACAGTCGGCATACTGGAATATGAGTACGACGTACTAACTCTTATCCTGCTAAATAAGTGGAATGAAACTTTCAAGTCGATAGTAAAAACCCAATTTTTGGTATTTCAAGGGTTTCTTTTTTTCAGAGGGAGGGGGGATTATCTCCTTATCGGACAGTGTAGATCCAAGACCAGACTGCACGTTCTGTGCAGTCTGGTCTTGGATCTACACTGTCCGCATAAGTTCTTTGAGTCGCGGTTAGCAGCCTAAGGGTTAAAACTCCTTCGAGGTTCAATATGGATAGAACCACAGAGAAGTACCCTCACCAGCAACGGCTTCCGCGCAGGCTGATCTTGGCCGAAACTTTTTGTTATCATGCATGTAAAAAAACCTGTCTACCTTATGATTCAGCCGGTTGTTAGACAAGTTGGATTTTATGGATCCATAATTATGTGATGTCCGGCTTAGTACAATGCATCACGGAGATGCATTAAACCCCCCTTTTCCAGAACATGGCTCATATTTTAATTTCGTCGCTATTAGATAGCGTGAAAGAAAATCAGCATATACCTCTCAATGCTGCCGTTGCCCAGTACAGCTATCCAGATTTTTCTTCATGCTTTGTGTAGGGTATTCTTTCCAACTCGCCCGGTAGCTCAGAGGCAGTTCAGAGGGACTGTGTGAGTTCGAAACAATGTTCGGCGAACAGTTCATTAGATTCGATTGATCAGAGTCACTCCTCTCTCACTGTTTTTATTGTCTCGTCTCCGTTTTTGTGTGGAAAAGTAGCCAGTGACAGGATAGAGTGTGTCGTGCATAGAATTAGCAATGGGTAGAACTTGAAGGAATATAAGGAAAGGTACACTGGTCGTCGTGATGTAACAAGAATACAGTTGAAATTGACAGATAAACAAAAATAGTCTTCCAAAGTTATTGGCTGACACATTTGACATAATTATATGACTTATAAAGTTTAACCCTTAACCTGCTAAATAAATCAAATGGAAATTTCAAGCCGATAGTTAAAACCCTAATGTTGCTCTCTCAAAGTTACTACTTTTTAGGGAGAATAATATCTCCTTATCGGACAGTGTAGATCCAAGATCAGACTGCACGTTCTGTGCAGTCTGATCTTGATCTACAATGTCCGCAAAAGGTCAGTGAGTCACGCCTAAAAGCCTAGGGGTTAATTGTTTACAGAGAAGTAGTTTGTACAATACAAAAGTACAATGTCTTGATTTACCCTACACCACAATCACGAGTTTTAGCAACCTTGATGAGGGAGGAGTTTGAAAACACTGAGGGAAAAGGAGAAAATGCTGGTTAAACAGCATTTTCTCCTTTTCCCACAATGCTTTGTACCATCTCAAAGACAAATATCAGTTCTTGAGCCACATTTATTTTGTCGTGTGCGAATGCTATCAATTTAGGTCAATCTAAAATTTTTGTCTTGTGGTAAATAGTTTAACAAAAGCTCCAAGATATTTCAGAGATAAACGAGAAATTTAAATGTCCTGCCAATTGTTTAACTCTACCAAACGACAAAATTTTAGACTGGTCCAAATTGAAAGCATTTGCAGAGGACAAAATGAATGCAACTGAAAATCGAAATTTGTTTTGGGAGGAATAGAAAACATTGTGGGAAAAGGAGAAAATGCTGGTTCCCAGCATTTTCTCCTTTTCCCACAATGTTTTCGAAAAGCTTCTTTATTAGGGTCATTAAAAGTCGGGATTGTGATGTAAAGGTTTAAATCTTGCTAAAGACATGGAGCTTGTTTTTTGTATTAGCTTAGTTCTAGTTCATATGTAAAGATAATACTAGCACCCCAAGGAACACCGTGGAAAAAGTATCATGAACAGAGGATATAAGCCATGGTGAGTGGACTTGATGATTGCTTTTCGAATTTGATCCTTTAACCTTTTACCTCACAATCAGAAAAAAAGAAGGCTTTGAAAACATTGTGGGCAAAGGAGAAAATGCTGGTAACAAGTATTTTCTAATTTCTTCCACATCGTTTTCTACCTTATCAAAGATAGAAATTGTCATTTGAGCTACATTTAATTTGTCGTCTGCAAATGCTTTCAATTTGGTCGTGTCCAAAACTTTGTAGTTTGCTAAGAGATTAATGGCTAGATATTACGATTTCAAAGTTCTTTGGTCGCAAACAAAAGCATCGTCTTAGTGTAGATCAAAGATCACGCTGCACGTTCTAGGCAGTCGGATCATGATCTTCCCATAAAAAAGACTTCTTTCATGTAACCGCTGACCACTTCTGAAAACATTCAGGAAAAAGGAAAAAATCGATCATATTGGATAATTTCTTCTTTCGTCAGAAGATTCTCGAATGTATTTATTCATTATTCAACCTTATTCTATTCTAATTATTCGTATTTTAGAAAGATGCTTTGATTGATTAATTGATTGTATGGTGTTTAACGCCGTTTTCAACATTATTACAGTTATATCGCGGCGGCCAGTGCACCTATCCATGCTTTCCTGGAGTTTCTTTCAACAGTGCTCCTCACAATGTTCTCTCCAAGCCGCTGGCTGCTTTCCCTCATAGCCATCGTCGAAGCAATGGTCAGCGCTGAGAGAGGACTGAATCCTTTCGCAATGACTATCATCAGTCCTCGGAAAGAAATTAACAGAGCCGGGGATCGAACCAGCGACCTCCTGTTCTCAAGTCCTGTACACTACCGACTGAGCTACTGGGGCTCGGCCAGAGAGACGCTTTGAATTTCGTCTGTTTCGTCGGGTATGGATAAAAAAAATGGGACAAATGATGGATGGACAGATTAATGGTTATGTGAATAGGAAGATGGATGGATGGATGGCTGGATGGCTGGATGATTATGTACATATGTACAGGTATGTGTACATTATTCTTGCATCTCCACGTATGTGTTTGAATTGCAGTTGAGGCAATCATATGCGTATACTGGTTTGTTGATGGTCTTCGCTCTGTCGGAAGCAGGTAAGTTTTAGAACCTGAAAATGGTACTGAAGTTTGTCTCGTGAAGCTTAAATCAGTACGACCCATAGCCGCAACAAATCAACAACTGAAGAAACCAGCCGTACAAATGCGACTAGATAACCCAGCTAGAGCACCAATTGCAGGTACCAGGCTGAGATATCTCATATTCCAAAAGAAAAAAAGTCATATTCTCTTGATTTACATTTATTTATTGTCGGACCGGGGTCCGTATTCACCAACCATTCTTAATAACGTTCTTAGACTTATTCTTCAAGATTTTCCAAGTTTGAAAGTAACACAACTTCTGATTGGCTAAACCAAATGGTTTTGCCAATCAGAAGGTGTGTTACTTTCAAATTCGGAAAATTTTGGGGAACAAGACCAAGAATGTTCTTAAGAATGGTTGGTGAATGCGAGCCCCGGTTGTCCAAAACGGGCGATGCTACCGGAAGGGATAGTGCAAAATACAGAACGAAACCCGTCCTATTTACGCCTGATTCTGTTATGTACTCGGTGTGTATAGTGCCGTCATTACGGAACTAGGTACAATGTCTCATCCGATAGACTATTAGTAAGAATGGCGATTGTCATCCCCAGCTTTTATATACACTAAAATAATACTTTGTGTCTGTCGGACTTACTTCCATATGAAAACTGAACAAAGGGAGATACTCTGCTCTTTCAGTCAAGCCTGTAGTATAACTTAAGCCACGCTCTGGTAAAAGGAGGCTTATTGCATCTCCGTGATCCATGATACAAAGCAAATTATCACATATTTGTGGATCCATAAAATCCATTTTTCTGGAAAAACCGACTGCATCACGAGATAGACTGGTCCTTTGACATGCAGAAAATTGACCAGTAGCGAAAAGTTTCGGCCCAGGTCAGCCTGCGTGGACTGCGCAGGCTGACCTGGTCGATACTTTTCGCAGATGCATTAAGCCCCGTTTTCACAGAGCATGGCTCATTTTTTTTTCTGGGTTTCAGTGGGCTATATTTCTAGCCGTCTACATGCATCGAGTCTGTTTAGCTATTCACAGATCCATTCTGAATTTTTAGTCTAATTTTCAATTCAGAAGTAACACAAAAGAACCATCAGTTTCATCCAATCAGAGATTGCTTTGCTTTAAATTTAGAATATTCTCAAGAACTGCATTACGAACAGAAAGCAATTTGGAATAATAGGTATATACGGCCCCTATTTCAGCCCTGTATGGTGAAGAGTGCACGTACAGTTCAGAATGCATGGATGTCAACACAGAATGTGTGAAATATCGGGACTGCACGACCGGAACCTGCCGATGTATATCCGGCTACGGAAATGCCAATGGAAATGCATGTGACAGTAAGTACATAGATGAATGGAAATAAATCTATAACAACACGTATAAGTTTCCTTAAAATTCTTTATTTTAAAATTCTGTAAAATTCTTAAAATTCTTTTAAAATTCTTTTTTTTTTTTAACAGTAAGTACATAGAAAATATGTTTACAAGGTAAATGAGTTAAGTACTTTACACGTCGATACGGAAAAAAAACTTGTTTATACAAAAGTCATTTTAATGATTTGTTTCGTTTAATTGTCGTAAGAACAAGCCACTGGCTTTTGATGATGTAATCGTCACAACTCCGCTTATTCCGTAACTTCGTCTAAGAAATAAAAGCCTGAATATATTTACTCGAAGCGCAATGAAATGGGACTCTCTTAGCCCTTAAGCTGCTAATCGCGACCCACTGACCTTTTCCGGACAGTGTAGATCAAGATCAGACTGCACGTTCTGTGCAGTCTGATCTTGTCTACACTGTCCGATACGATGTTTTCTTTCCGGTGAAATGAACTTTGAAACCGCAATGTTTGGGCTTTTAGTACTGAGTAGAAATTCGCGTTTCATTTATTCAGCAGCTTAAATGTTAGTATAGATGGCTGCATCAGATATGAATGTAATACTATTTCGTCTAATGTAGCCATTGATTTTTGTTTACGCGTGGTCCCCGGAATGGGTCTAAACGTGCCCTTAACTAGAAGATTTCCCCTAATGGAACTACTTTCAGTCACGTGGTCTTTACTCTATAGCAAACGAAAAAATTTGCAGACTGGTCCAAATTGAAAGCATTTGCAAACGACAAATTAAGTGTGGCTCAAATGCTCGAAGTGTCCTTAACAGAGTAGAAAACATTGTGGGAAAAGGAGAAAATGCTGGTTACCAGCATTTCCTCCTTTTCCCACAATGTTTTCAAAAGGGTTTTTCTTCAGGGTCGTTAAAAGTCGGGATGGTTTGGTAAAGGGTTAAACATGGAGAAAGAGGATTTCTTCAGTATTTATTTATTTGTTTATTTTCGAACGTCCTCATTATTGAGAAATGGGGAATCCCCTTCTTCTACTTGTTCAGAATGTGAAGAGAATGGCAGTCCCAATGGCCATGTGCTCGAATTTCTTGAATTGAACAGAGATTTGATGAGTTGGACACTGATTCGAGCTTGAGACGGAAATTTAGTTTCTTTAACCCTTTAATTAGCTTTTAAATAATTATTTTTAGACGGGCGTATTCCATTTTAACCCTTTACCACACAATGACGAGTCTGAACGATCTTGAAGAAGAAGACTTTTAAAAAATTTGTGGGGAAAAAATGCTGGTAACCAGCATTTTACTATGTCAAAAACAGAAGTCTTCTTTAAGGACACTTTTAATTTGTCGTCTACAAATGCTTTTATTTGACTGAATCTAAAATTTTGTCGTTTGGTAAAGGGCTAAATAAAATGTCGTATCAATTATCCTCTAGACTGCAGTAGCGGACGGTGTAGATCAGAGATCAGACTGCACGTTCTGTGCAGTCTGATCTTGATCTACGCCGACAGCAAAACCATTTAAATTTCCCATGCCAGTGAAAGAGATATCTCGAACTTTTGCAGAAGTTTTGAAACACTACAACGAGCCATGTGACAGTAACAACATCTGCCTCGATTCTAACCAGGAATGTAACAGCGCTACTGCACTATGTGGTTGTACGGAGTGGAACAGTTACAACACACTAGCACAAGCCTGTATCACCGTAACACGCTATGTAGGTAGATGGAAACGAGACACGAGTTTTCCAACTTCCGGCTTATCGGTCGGCTTTATGGTATTTTAGGGTTTAGAAAGAAGATTTTTTTTCAGATTACTAGTTTGAAGCCTATAGCTCTTCGAGCTGTTCTGAAGCAAATCTATTGCAAGAAAACTTAACTTGGCAGGAAAAGAATCTTTTAATGTTCAAACCTTAAAAAAATATTCTAGACAAACATACATCAGGATGTGTTGAATTGAACAAAACTAGATGAGACCTGGTTGCCATGGTAAATGAATATATAAATAGCGAGCAAAGTGCTTAAAGATACATCTATACTCGTTTTTCAGCCATTTTTAACCCATTTCATCTGTAGTTTATCAAACTATAATCATTCTTGTATCTTCTCGCCAAATGTTGCCCCTGACGGTTACAAAGTTGCATAGAATACGACTGATAGAAAAATGTATTTCATTTTCTGGAGGGTATCAAAGAAATCACTGTTGTGACGTTTCCGGTTTTAACTTGGAGATTTCCGGTATATGTATTTATCCCTTACACCGTATATATCAATGTTTACACAGCTGATTATCCTACAGTCTATCAAATTTTTACAACTCTCTCTCTCTCTCTCTGGATGTAAGGATGTATCTTTAAATAACATTCCTACACGACAGAAAATGGTGCCATAATCAGGTAAAAAAAAAAAAACACTAAGAATGAACTGTGTGATGAATTAATCAATAGCTCTTGCCTGATCGTTAGCTTACTTTACTTTAGGATATATGGGAAATAAAATCGAGAATTTTATATCAAATCAACTTATTTTATTTCGAATCAAATCATTTCACTAGCCTGTAATGATCATCCTTAATTCTCATCCTGCTAAATAAAGTTAAATGAAACTTTCAAGCCAATAGTAAGAAGCCAAATAATGTTATTTCAGACTTTTTTTTGGAGAAAAATATCTCCTTATCGGACAGTGTAGATCCAAGATCAGACTGCACGTTCTGTGCAGTCTGATCTTGATCTACACTGTCCGCACGAGGTCAGTAGGTTGCGCTTAGCAGCCTAACTGTTAAATGAATGAGCACATTGCCAAACTCCGGATGGTGTATGTAATCATTGCGTTGAGATCTAGACCATTTTTAGACTAGCGAAGCTAGTCTATAGGCATCAAGATTGACCTAGAGTCAAAGTAAACAAAAAACCCCACAGTTGCCAAACACTGCCTCACAGAAAAATACTTCTTTCTGTTAGAAATCTTAATTCTGTTATATATGACAATTTTGAAAAAAAAAACAAACAAAAAAAAAACACTAAATCTCTACCACTCCAGTTTGAACATGTCCTCTTACAAAGTAATAAACTGAACAAGATGTCATTTACAAGGTACAAGATCTTTGCTTATATGTAAATCAAGTGACCTATACAAAGCAGAGTCTGAGAGAATCACTTTTTCCTACACCACTGTAACATTATGAATGAATCTATTAATAGATACACCTAGGTAACTTGTAGCAAATCCCAGTTACATTAACCCTCACTGGACAGGGAACCCTTGTCATTCCTTCATTCATTCATTATTTAGATCATTATGTACAGTTATACTGTTATTCTAGTCTTAAATATTAACCCTTTACCAAACTATTCCAAGTTTTAACTGGGGAAAATCCCTTTGAAAACATTGCGGGAAAAGGAGAAATGCTGGTAACCATCATTTTCTCCTTTTTCCACCTTGTTTTCTACCCTTTTGGAATTAGGTTTCATCAGTTCAGCCACTTTTAATTTATGGTCTGCAACAGCTTTGAATATGGTCTGGCTTAAAATTTTTTGTTTTGTAAAGAGAGTTAAATAGTTAACTACATCTTGTGCTATTGGAAATTGACTAATTGATTGCATGGTGTTAAACTCCGTTTTCAACATTATTTCAGTGATATTGCGGCGGCCAGAGCGCCTATCCATGCTTTCCTGGAGTTTCTTTTACCAGCACTACCGCGACTCAATGACGTTTTGTGGACAGTGTGGATTAAGATCAGACTGCGCAGAGCATGCAGTCTGATCTTGGATCTACACTGTCTGATAAGAGGATATATTATTTTCTCCAAAATGTAACTTTGAAACAGCAATATTCAGGTGTTTACCATCGGCTTGAAAGTTTCGTTTAACATTTTTAGCAGGTTAAGGGTTAAACTTAAACTGGAATACAGTTAACCAATAGCACCCATAGCCCCAGCAGCTCAGTCGGTAGTGTACAGGACTTGGGAACAGGAGGTCTCTGGTTCGATCCCCGACTCGGCAAATTTCTTTCCGAGAACTGATGATAGTCATTGTGACAGGATTCAATTCTCTCTCACGTTTTGACGATGATTATAATATAAATGTGGGAAAGCGGCCAGTGTCTTGGAAAGAATATTGTGCGGAGTACTGGTAAAAGAAACTCCAGGAAAGCATGGACATGTGCACTGTCCACTGCATCATAACTGAAATGATGTTGAAAACAGGGTTGAACACCATACAAACAATCAATCAATCAAATTCGCTAGTCTGTCAGTACTTTCAGTACTTTGATTACTTTCAGGTCTTAACAGAAGCCTGTGGGGGCTGGTGGCAATTACAATGTTATATTACCACAGCAGACGGTATACGTTTATTGTTTTGATGAACATTGTTTGTATAAATTATTAGTAGGCTATTTCGAAGAACAGTCCAGACAACTGGTCCAATATTCTAGTAGCTCTAAAGATGGTTTCTCTCTTCAAATTGTAGAAAACGTTGTAGGAAAAAGAGAAAATGTTGGTTACCTGCATTTTCTCTCCTTCTCTACAACATTGTTTTTCAAAAACCCTATTTCTCAGGTTCGTTAAAATCCGGATTGTTTAGTAAATTGTTAAGTCATTAATTTTGGGCAGGCGAATTTGAAAACATCCTCAATAGATATGGAAAATCAACACCAGTAAGGTTCAGAACACAAACACGTATGAAAACATTGTTATACACTTTTCAATGGTGCACCAACACTCTAAGTGTTTCATATGCAACAGCCATGGTTGCAACGTGGTTTAGATTCTTAAGTTCATGTCACAGGCCTCTCAGGTCCGACATCTGTCTTGTTTAATGATGATGATTATGATGATGATGATGAACAGGGGAGAATGACTAGAAGAAAGAGTAAGAGAAGAAGAAGAAGAATATAATGATGATGATGATGATCTTCACAGGTGGCCAGTGTGACGGTACGTGTCAATGTCAAGAAGGCTATACAATGGCGACGTCAGAGACCTATCTTGCATGTCGTGCACGTAAGAACCTACTTGCATCAAAAGCCCACTCGTAAACATTCTGAAGTCCAGATACAGGCAAATTTAATGCATACTATTTCAAAGTATTGGTACCAGTATCGTGAGTCTGACAAATGTGTTGTTATATTGTAAGACTTTTAATGGTATTTATACCCATAAATGGTATGCCTTAATTTGCCTTGAACTTGACCCTAAATTTCTTGTTCAGGTATTTTGAGAGAATATTTATAATCGAATTATTATCTCATAGTAAGATTGACAATCCCAAGCACGCGAACTTTTAATTCAACGCCAAAAGTAAAATGGCCCACGTTGTACATCTACAAATATATACCGTTACGCTTTAGCTGTATCAGGGGAAGTAGCCAATCTGGTTTCTGAAGGTGTCGCTCACTGGAAACTGGTTCCGGGTTGCAATCCAATTTGAAAATTTTACAGCAAGTATATCTGCTGCACACTTTTATCAGAGAAATAGAAGTTCATGTCTATTTAACGTGTTTCTGGCATTGATTTGATGTTTTCTGTGGAAACTGGTTGCATTTTTTTTAACTTCTTTGGGAACTACTTTTTGCCTGTGAACACACAAAGAAAGAAACACCGTCTGCTACTTTGAAGGACATTTTTTACTGTAATTTTTCGAGGGCAGTTGTGTTTGAGGTGGAATAGCAGACAAAAAAAGCAATCGGTTGAGGTACCAATATTTTTAGCTTCGTTTGTAAGCCAACGGGCATATGGTGCACAAAACAGACAGTAAAACTGTAAGTTTGTCTATAAAAACTACAACAAAGGGTCAAATTAGGTAATTTTTCAATCTATTTTCTATGTAGCAAAAACCCGGTGGTGTGACACCTGAACCACTGGGTCAAGAAAGAACCTTATGAAGGGGAGGAAGTGCGAAAGAAGAGAAACGCCCCTAATTTTATCCTTTACCAAACTACTATGATTTACGAAACCTAGAAAGAAAGCTTTTGAAAACATCATGGGAAAACGAGTAAATGCTGGTAACTATTTTTCGTTTTCCCATGATGTTTTCTACCATTTCAAAAACAAATTTCACCATTTAAGCCTGATTTTTTTTCTTTCGTATGCTAATCATTTCAATAATTTTATAATTTTTCATAGAGTAAAATTTTGTGGTCTGGTAAAGACCTAAAGTAAAGTCGATGATGATTGTTCACTTTTTCTTCACATTCCAATAGTATAGTATAAATATTGAGTTATTTTACAGCACAGTACGGCGCTTTCTGTACTTCCGCTGTATCCTGCGCGGTATCCTTCGATACGTCAACAATTTCCGATGACAGATCAAGCACGTCACCACGATGTCTGCTGAACGTTTGCTCGTGTCCTCCTTCTCACGAGCTCAAAGTGGTCATGGGCCACAACCTTTGTTTAAGTAAGTGGTCCTTACGAAGATTACTTTCTTATTTCCAAAGGTTAAATATCTAGCCTTCTGTCCTATTCTTTGTGTCTTATTCGGCGTAGCTGAATGTGCACGTTTTTTACCTAAATTTTGGTATTGATACATATTCAAATGACTAAATAAAAGTCTGTGATAGGTGAAAAATGTGGACATATTATTCTGAGGGCTACTGCAGGCCTATTTGCCAGCAAATTTACGCCGTTTTTTTTTTTTTTTTTTGAGATATTTCTTGTTTTTGTCTAGCCCGGTCTTCAATTTGAAAGCGGTTTTCTTGTCTCTTTCTTTCCATTTCTTAGTGTTTTCAAACATTTTCCGGTCTTGTTTTTGTTAATCCTTCTTTACCAAATCTTAAGGGTATGTTTCATGTGTATTTAGCTTTCTCTCCCGTTTCGAATGTATTTGTTAAGTAGCCAATTATCCCATTTTTTCAGTGGCTTTTGTTTAGCTGTGGCCATTTTAGGAATTCTAAATAGGCCCCTTTAATCACCAGAGTCACTTTAGGTTTAATACACAAATACATATGAAATTGGATTCTGGCCACATCTTCCTGCATTTATTCCAGACAGAAATAGTGACGGTTACGTACTCAAAGAGAACGGCGAAAGTTGTACACATTTCAATGAATGTGAAAGTTCTTTGTGTGTTAAATGTAATGGAACCACAACCGGTGTCTGCATGGCAAGTAAGTTGATAAAAGAGTATTGTTTGATTTTTAGAAACATTCAAAATGGCAAGAAGCATGTCAACTAGTCAGCACTGTCCAAGAGAAGAGTAGCTATACCGCCAGTTGCTACATATCTACCCAAAGATTCTCGTCAGATGCCATGAGCACGAAATAAGATCTATGTAACTTTTAGCAAATTAGCAAGTTAAATCTCTATATTCAGATGTGAAGTCCACGTGACCAGATTGACTAATAAGATTTTGTATCAGATTTTCAGTTTGTTACAAAAATTTCAGTATCAAACTCAAATTCATTTGTAGGCAAAAGAAAGTATTTTGTGGATAATAAATTTTTGTCGCTAAGACTAGACTTAAAATCTGTGAAACCTCAGATTAATTACCCCATTCGATTTGTTCCGAGAACAGAAATTTCATTTGAAATACTAGGATTTTTATAACTGTCGGTTTTTGCCACGCCAATATATATATGTGCCTGTATTGACGTTATTCTGAGGTTTAGTATCATTTAGAGTATAAACGTAGGTTTTTGTTGTAAATAAGGCATTTGAAGTTAAGGTCGTGGCAAAGGATTTCTTAACAATGGACTGAATATGATAGGTTCTTTATATTTCTAGTGCATTTATGTTCCAACCTGTTACATATTAAATTAAATAAAAAAAAAAAAAAAAAAAAGGAATATTAATGAATAGCTTGAAATCATGCGCAAAAAAATACACTTATAACCAAATTTACTGTTTGATCAGACGATGAAATTGCGAGTAAGTATACTTCGTATTAGAGTGTTTTGGTGTTATTGAATCGGCGAACTTCGACATTCTTCGTTAAATATTCCGTAGCATGTTCCATATATGGCCGAATTTTCTCGGCTTATTCTATGCATGATGGCCTGATGTTCATGTACTGAATTTGGCGTGACAAGTCGGCAAGCAAAATCGAATTAAGTTGATAATGCTGATTTCAATAATTTTTGAAATACCCTAAGTACTAGACTGTGTATTGCATGGAAGAACTGAAAGTCTTGATGCATGTGGTGTTAACAAAATCGGTTTACATGTAGATTCATATCTTCTAGCTCTTTTATTTTTGCGGCAAAATCTCTATTTTTTGTCATCAAGTTGTTCTTGTTAGGATAGTCTTTAAATGTCGAGGTTCGAGAAATTGAGCATATTAAGTAAGAGGGTGTGTTATGGTGAAGGAACAGACAGACAGACAGACAGACAGACTAGTTAAGGAGGAGATAGATCGTGCTTTCTAGGACTTTTTATTCATATATACAAATATTGTAAGATGCTATAGTGTTTTGAATTCTCAATGGTTTTGAGCGCAGCATGTTTGTTTCTAAACACATATTAAGAATTGACATATTGCATTATTTTTAAGGCTGTTGACATCATGAATAGTTTCACATTCATACAACGCTTTATTTTACTTATATGTAAGAAATTGCATGATTCTATGCACATTACATGGTTTCACATACGTTGTAACACATATTGCATTTTTAAGAGTATATATATAGATACCTGCATGCATCTATATGGATTGGTGTTATATACTGCATGATACTAACTTTAGTAAAATTGTTAAGCAGAGGAATATAATCCAGGTCATACCGATATTTTTTAACCCATTTCTTCACAATCACGAGTTTTTACGTCCTAGCAGTACACAGGTTGGTAACTTGAGGAGAAATTACTCGTATTTTCGAAAGAAGTCTGCTGCAACACCATGACAGTCCTCTGCCGGTGGTACTTTGTATAACGACAGCTAAACATATGGACCATGCTCTGGTACAAGGGGGCTTAATGCATCTCTGTGATGCATAATTCCAATCAAGTCATCACATGATTATGAATCCATTATAGCCACTATTTATAATGAACGACTTAATAATGGGGTAGACTGGTCGTTGGACATAAAGGAAATTGACCAAACGCCAAATGTTTCGGGTCGATACTTTTCGCAGATACATTAAGCCTCCCTTTCCCAGAGCATGGGTCATATCACTTATGTAGTGAAGTTGTTTATCCTTCACCAATATTTATATACGTTCTTACATAGTACAGCAGCAGTTCTGATTGCTAACGAGAGCTTAAAGAACTGTCGCTTTGTTGATTCCAAAGTCATATAAGTGTTATCTGAAACTTTGAGTGAACTTTATATTTGAACCATTACATGCTTGAATAATCCGGACTTCGCGGCATTTATTTATCTATTTCAGATGATTTTGCTATCAGAGTTTCACCAAACCTGCTGCTAGCGTTAATACCAGCACTGACCTTTGTCTTTTTATTTGTTTTCACTTTCTAAACTTAAATCTCACCTTGCCCTTTCACAAATTTACTTACAGTTCTTACGTGCGCTATCGTCAAGTCTCATTAAAAACTGCTGTTGTAAAAAATCAGCCATAGCTCTCATATTGCACACTCGGACATTTTTTGCAGCAAAAGGAGAACTTAACCCATTTCTTGCTTAATTTTTCATGTCAGCTCGGACATTCATAAATGTTGATACATATTTACAAGCTTACTGACACTGAATGGATTTGTTTTCTTTCCTTTTTTTTTTTTTCTTTTACATGTGATCTAATCTCCGCAAAATAGCATTATGGCCGCGAAAGGCAGGGTGAGGATTTAGTTTTCCAATAGTTATGGATTCCATAAGCATAGAATATTTTTACTTACATTTGTGTTAAAACATTTTGTTGGCAATCATGTTCCATGCAATAATTAGTTCTGTGCAAAGTTTTTGTCTTGATGCTGTTAAATTATCATTCGGTGGCGTAGTGAATGACAACAATGCATTTTTACATTATCTGTGAATCAGACACACATTCTTCTGTTGAGTACAACAGCCTCTATCGAGGCACGACGCACACATAAGAAATGAGCCATGCTCCGCGAAAAGGGAATTCAATGTATCCGCAAAAATACCGATACATGTCAGCCTGCGCATGAACGCAACAATCAAGTTTTCATACATCTGGAGGTTGTGGGTGAAAAAGTGACACGATTTAAACATCACTAAGAGTGACTATGTGCCTCAACTATAAATGAACACTGTACACTAACCGACAGTCGCAGATGCTTGAGTTTGTATGAACAGAGAGTACAAAACTCATAACCTTAGCATAAATTGTTCCTTCCATAGTGGTTAGTGGTTACCAATTTATCTATATCATTATCTTTATAACTGCGTATCCTACACAGCATGATTTTAAATAAGATTTGCAAGTTTTAACCTTTGTCGTCAAGCGTGGAAAAAAAGAACCAACCGTACAAGGCTGGATGGACAGAGAATCTAGATCAATTTTGGGAATATGAGCGCCATTTCGCATGTAATAAAGACGACGTATAACAATGAAATCGGCATCCATTTTTATTACGTCTTGGTAACTTATAAGGATAACCTTGAATGTTTTTCTATAAAAGTATATACGACCATTTTGGATGACCAATTTTTGTTCATCTGACTCATTCGACCTTCATAGTTTGCAACTACTCTCAAAACTTAATGAATTAGTACTTTACATTGTTCAGATGTTTAAGGGTGTCATTCTGAGTATAAACCATGAGATACTAAAAATAAGAACAAAATGGCCGCCGTTTACTTTCTATTACGTCATCTTTGTTTACATGCAATGAGGCTCCTGTATTACTTCATGTGCTTTCGTCAAACTTAAGTAAACGATCCAGTCTATATAGAGCATAGTCGGAAAGCTCGACAATAACGTCATTGGTTACACAGTCCTGTCCTGGTTTTGCATCATACATAAGTATCGAATCCCATCGTTATTGTATGTCGGAGATCTGATCGCTCTCTATAGCATAATCTGTATTGCTAGCCTAGCCCTGGCTCCCCAGTCGGTAGCGTACAGGACTGGAGAACAGGCGGGTCGCTGGCTCGAACCCCTAGCTCGGCCAATTTCTTTCCGAGGATTGGAGATAGTCATAGCAATAGGATTCATTCCTCTCTCAACACTGATCATTTTTTTTTTCGACGATGGTTATGTGAGAAAGCAGCCCGTGGCTTAAGTAGAAGAATTATTTTCTGAAGTACTGGCAAAAGAAACTCCAGCAAAGCAATGATAGGTGAACTGGCCGCTGTGATAGAACGGACATAACGTTAAAAACGACGTTCAATACGATACAATAAATTGTTTTGCTAATCTTGCTTTTCATGATGCATGGTTAGCACCTAGTGTAGAGTTTCTTGTTATTGCGTCAACGTTAATTGATTGATGGAATGGTGTTTTACGCGTCTTTCAAAATTATTTCAGTCATATCACGTCGACAGCAAGTATATTTATGTATGTGCTTGGTTTCACTAATACTAGACTAGGACTCTGAAGTGTCTTGTCCAATGACAATCCCACGAAAAACCCAGTGCTTCCTGTGACGCTTGAATCTGGGGCCGCTAGATTATTGCGTCAAGATTTGTACGATTAAAGTTTACAAGATTGGTATAGTACTTAGACTATCAGATCCACAAAGAAAATATGTGCACAGGCCTACCAGTCCCACCCGTGCTCTGTGAAAAGGGGGGTTTAATGCATCTGCAAAAAGTATCGATTCAGGTCATCCTGTGCAGTCTGCGCAGGCTGACCTTTGTTGAAGCTTTTGCTGTCGGTCAATTTTCTACATGTCAAAAGACCATTCTTCCTCATTATTCAGCTGGTTGTTAGACAAGTTTAAGCGTTTTATGGATCCATAATTATGTGATGAATTGCTTTATATAATTCTTCACGAAGATGCATTAAACCCCTTTTAGCCAGGGCGCCCCTTAATTATTTCTATGTTTCTAAATTTCTATCACAGGCCTTTGAAACTTTATTGTTCTGCCACGGAACACTAACATTTTCCTTGGTTGATCATCGAACAATTAAAATTGCAGATTGGTGCATCGCCTGTATATCACGGAATACTCAAATTTTCATTTACACCGTTACTATAAATAGCACATTGACGACTGCCTCTATATTATACATATAATAAGACAAAGTGTGCAACGAAATCGAAGAAATTTTTTACCCTTGTCCTCTTTTCCTTTAGAGATAGTATTTAATCGATAAAGGGGAAGTCGCAATGTGCTATTTATAGTAACGGTGTCCGCTAAAGAAAATTTTGTTATCCCGTGATTACGGTGGCACAAAAGTGACATGGAAGATATATTTTATACTACGTGCGCACGTAATAATTATTACGTGCGCACGTATTAGTTAATACGTGTGCACGTATTAGTTAATACGTGCGCACGTATTAGCTACTGCGTGCGCACGTACTAGCTACTGCGTGCGCACGTAATAACTAATACGTGCGCACGTAATACTATTGCGTGCGCACGTATTAGCTAATACGTGCGCACGTATTAACTAATACGTGCGCACGCAATAGTATTACGTGCGCACGCAGTAGCTAATACGTGCGCACGTATTAACTAATACGTGCGCACGTATTAACTAATACGTGCGCACGTAATAATCGACCAATCAGTTTATAAGGAACAGAAGCCATATTGTTGCGAGGGAAGGGCAAAATTACATTGGTCCAACACGGCAACAGATGTGCATACATCTGACACCCAAGTAAAAATCAAGTAGAGCTATTATTTCTTAAATCGTTTAGGCATACTGCGATTATTTTAAGTATCTGTACCTTGGTACGGTACAGTAACTATTAATACTCTAGCCTACGGTCCATCGAATCACCCCAAGCCACCCCAAAACACCCCAAACCACCCCAAAACACCCCAAACCACCTTTTATCATATAAAATTAATACTGTAGTGGGGTTGGAGGTGGAATGATTTGTAGGGTACGAAAGACTGATGAGCTATACAAGGAGTTTTGTCACCGAAAACTACCCAAAACACCTCAAAAAAACAAAAAAGGCGTTTAAAGTGATATCATTTTACAACGGTTTAAGATGCAGGAACAGTATAAATCAAATTGAAAATGGCATACACAATAATTAATTTTCCTTAAACTGAAATATCTATGGTTCAAAAGATGTAGTTTGAATGCCTAACACCGTGGACCCCAATCAGACTGTTACTTTAGTAGCAGTCTGATGATCTGGCTGCACAATGTTTGCATATATCTAACTTCCCTAAAACTTATATAAATTACGGTATCTGTTGCCATTCTGACTACATATAGTTTGGAGGCACGAACGAACTTTTTCAGGCAGTCAGACATGACCAAACATTATGGACCCAGATCAGACTGCTCCTTCAAGGGGCAGTTGGATCTTCATGGGCGGATCCAGAGGGGGGGACCGGGGGTCCGGACCCCCCCTGGAATTTTGGAAAAATGTGGTTATCGGATTCGTGAAATGGTACTGGTTTGATATTGCACAGCATTTATGTAAAATACAGTCATGAATATAAAAAATAAACGGTTCTAAATGTGGAGACCTCCTCATGGTTAGAACTGGAAACGTTGACTTACATCCACTGAAATCCGAAATCAAAGTATCATATAATAAGAAGAGTGCGTTTGCGGTGGGACCCCCCCTGGGAAAGATATCTGGATCCGCGCATGATCTGGGTCCACAAAGTTTCCCTTTCTGACAGCATGACTACATATAGTTTGGAGGTATGAACGAACTTTTTCAGACAGTTAGACATTAGCAAACATAATGTACCCAGATTAGACTGCTCCTTTAAGGGGCAGTCGGATCTGGGTCCACAAAGTTTGCCATTCTGACAGCATGACTACATATAGTTTGGAGGCATGAACGAACTTTTTCAGACAGACAGACATGACCAAACATAATGTACCCAGATTAGACTGCTCCTTCAAGGGGCAGTCGAATCTGGGTCCACAATGCTTGCCATTGTGACTACATATAGGTTGGAGGCATGGACGCACATTTTCAGACAATCAGACATGACCAAACATAATACACCTAGATTAGACTGCTCCTTCAAGGGGCAGCCGGATCTGGTTCCACAATGTTTGCCATTCTGACTACATATAGGTTGGAGGCATGAACGAACTTTTTCAGACAGTCAGACATGACCAAACATAATGTACCCAGATCAGACTGCTCTTCAAGGGGCAGTCGGATCTGGGTCCACAATGCTTGCCATTCTAACTACATATAGAGGCATGAACGAACTTTTTCAGACAGTCAGACATGACCAAACATAATGGACCCAGATCAGACTGCTCCTTCAAGGGGCAGTCGGATCTGGGTCCACAATGCTTGCCATTCTAACTACATATAGAGGCATGAACGAACTTTTTCAGACAGTCAGACATGACCAAACATAATGGACCCAGATCAGACTGCTCTTTCAAGGGGCAGTCGGATCCGGGTCCACAATGTTTGCCATTCTGATTACATATAGTTTGGAGGCATGAACGAACTTTTTCAGACAGTCAGACATTATGGTCCCAGATCTCAGTGGGGCCAAAAAGTCTCTAGCGCATGTAATGCATGTAGTCCTTTTATCCTTAGGCTAACGTGACAGGACGTAATATAGATATTTTTTGTTAAAAGTGATCCTTACCCAACAATTCAACCAACCCTTACTGTATTAATAATTTTATATCATATAAAAGGTGTTTCGGGGTGGTTTGGGATGTTTTGGGGTGGTTTGGGGTGTTTTGGGGTGGTTTGGGGTAATTCGATGGACCGTAGAGTATTAATAGTTAGGCTAGAGTATTAATAGTTACTGTACCGTACCAAGGTACAGATACTTAAAATAATCGCAGTATGCCTAAACGATTTAAGAAATAATAGCTCTACTTGATTTTTTACTTGGGTGTCAGATGTATGCACATCTGTTGCCGTGTTGGACCAATGTAATTTTGCCCTTCCCTCGCAACAATATGGCTTCTGTTCCTTATAAACTGATTGGTCGATTATTACGTGCGCACGTATTAGTTAATACGTGCGCACGTATTAGTTAATACGTGCGCACGTATTAGCTACTGCGTGCGCACGTAATACTATTGCGTGCGCACGTATTAGTTAATACGTGCGCACGTATTAGCTAATACGTGCGCACGCAATAGTATTACGTGCGCACGTATTAGTTATTACGTGCGCACGCAGTAGCTAGTACGTGCGCACGCAGTAGCTAATACGTGCGCACGTATTAACTAATACGTGCGCACGTAATAACTATTACGTGCGCACGTAGTATAAAATATATCTTCCATGTCACTTTTGTGCCACCGTACGTGATAGATCAATCGTTTCTATGTTTTTGGAAAAAAAAAACTACATTTTTGTAAGATTTACAAACAATTCCCTTAACCCTTCCAGTCCAATCGCAATAACAGGGTCTTATACACACTGTGTAGATGAAGATCAGGCTGCAGAGAACGTACAGTTTGATCTTGGATTTATACTCTCTGCTTGCATAGTATAGCCTTAAACCTTTTACGGAACAATCCTGACATTTTACGACCCTGAAAAAGAAAGCTTTTGAAAACATGGTGAAAAGGAGAAAATGCTGCTAAACAGCAATTTCTCCTTGTCGCACAATGTTTTCTAAACTATCATGGACAAATTTCACCATTTTATTCACGTTTAAGTTGTCGTCTGCAAATGCTTTGAATTTGGACTAGTCCAATATTTTATCTTTTGGTAAAGATTTAAGAACGATCTTTCTGAGTTTTAGTGGATTGTAATTTTAGTCCTTGACAGAGGTTGAGATTAATTGTTTGGTAATGAAAGAGTTATTTCGATACCAAACCACAAAATTTTAGACTCATCCTATTTGAAAGCATTTGCAGACGACAAATTAAGTGTGGCTAGAATGATGAAATTTGTCTGTAAAAGGATAGAAAACATTGTGGGAAAAGGAGAGAATGCTGGTAACGAGCATTTTTTCCTTTTCCCATTACGTTTTAAAAAGCTTTTTTTTTTCTTAGCAAAAAGTGTCGATTCAGGTCTGCCTACTTAGTCCACGCAGGCTGACCGGGGCCGTTTTTTTTTTTTTTTCTATTAGTCATTTTTCTGCAGCTCAAACTCCAGGTCCAGTTTACCTTATGAGTCAGTTGGTTAATAGACAAGATAGATCTTATGAATCAAGAATTATGTGATGACTTGTAGATCTATAATGCATCGCAGAAATGCATTAAAGCTCCTTTTGCAAGAGCTTGGCGCAAATTCATGTGTAAACATTGTGGTTAAACGAAAAGTGCTCTTTGCCAACAGTTTCTCTTATTGTCACCGTGAACATTCTCACTGCTCCTCTGTGAGTCAGAAAGAAATATATTTGCAACGCGTAGACTGAGTGTCCGAAGTGTCTCAAGTTCCTTACACAAAGACTTCTCCAGATTGTAAGGGTTTACAGACACAAAATCAAGATTCACCAAAATAAAATGGAATTTGTCTTTGAAAGTGTAGAAAATTGAGGGTAAGGGAAATATACGACTCAGTTTGAGCAAAAAGCGAGCACCTTTTTATTGTACTCGAGTATGCAACATCGACTCTAGTTTCAACTGAACTCGTTCAACTAAGGGAAACCACTGCGGACGAATTTTGAAAACTCTTCAATTAGAAGTTAAACATTGTTTATTGTTGACAAGCACCGAAACCGAAAGTTGTTCGGAATTTATTTTCGTTTTACTTTTTGTTTCAAAGAAAAATGAGCCGATCATTTACAACACGACCGGCTGTAGCAAATACCCGGGGGAGGGGCAGGGGTACACAGACAAGAAACACGGCTGCCATGGACCGAGTGACTGAGGACAGAGGGGTTGATGATGATTCGGGTCGCGGTACCACTACAGGGGTGCCTGGTCAAGCCCAACAAAATAACAACCAACAAGTCGGTCAGAGAATGATGCAGTAAGCCTTGATTTGTCTGGCAGTGTCTTTCTTTTTTCTTTCTCTCTCTCTCGTTCTTTCTTTCTCTCCCTCTCGTTCTTTCTTTCTTGTCCTCTTCCGGAATCCAACTCCCCAATTTCAACCCATACTTAGACAAATACATGTCTATTTATCCTTCAGCATTTATTTATCTGACATTTCACATTCTATTTTTGTGCATATTGCAAGTAAGGTCTAAACGGGTCCCATTTGATTCTGAGCCTACGTTTATAAATCCGGTAACTACTTGAAGGAACTGAAAGAATTAGTTTCCTGTATGACCAGTTTTCTTCCATATATTCAGCCACTGTCTAGCCAGATTCTTTCAAACTTCAATCAAAACACTATTATGTCAAGTGGCGAACAGAGACACCATTGTGCTTTTCAATCATGCAGACAGTTTATACATATCAAACCAGAATTGACTGATTTTTTTTAACCCTTCACCACACAAACCCGACTTTTAATGACCCTGAGGAAGAAGCCTTTGAAAGCACTGTGGGAAAAGTAGAAAATGCTAGTAACCAGCATTTTCTCCTTTTTGCACAATGTTTTCTACTTTTCTAAAAAAAAATTCAATTTTTGAGTCACATTTATTTCGTCATCTGCAAAAGCTTTCAATTGGGACTAGTCTAATATTTTGTCGTTTGGTAGAAAATTAAGGAAATCTGTTTCAAAAATCAAATTATTGGAAGCTTCCCTACTCAAAGCATTTGCAGACAACAAATTAAATGTGGCTCAAGAGAAAAGAATTGGTCTATAGTAGAATATAAACCTAGATATAGATGCTGGTTACAGCATTTTCTCCGCAATGTTTTCAAAAGCCTTCTTTCCCAGGGTCGTCAAAACCTGGGATTATTTGGTAAAGAGTCAAAAGATCACCTGAAGAAGATGGTAGTTGAATAGCTTAACAATACATTTGCATCATTTTGTTTTTCTATTCCAGTCAGGGTGCCTACACTATGATCACTCCAAATGAAAGGAAGAGACAGCAGGTCATAGAAAGTAAGCACTTCTTTTACTTCAACACTTCTAAATGAGCCATGCTCTGTGAAAAGGTGGATTAATGCATCTGCAAAAAATATCGAACCAGGTCAGCCTGAGCGGTCCACAGTCTACATCATGATTCATTTGGTTGTGATACCAAATCCATTTTATGGATCCATAATCATGTGATGACTTGCCTCTTATAATGGATCACATAGATGCATTAACTCGTTACCAAATGACAAAATTTTAGACTGGTCCAAATTGAAAGCATTTGCAGATGACAAATTAAAGGTAGCCCGATGATGGAATTTGTCATTGATAGGTTAGAAAACATTGTGGGAAAAGGAGAAAATGCTGGTAACCAGCATTTTCTCCTTTTCCCACAATGTTTTCAAAAGGCCTCTTTCACAGGTTCGTTAAAAGTAGGGGTTGTGTGGTAAAGGGTTAAACCCCCTTCTCCCACAGTGGCACTCACATTATTGCCTTTGCAAATCAATGATATTATATTAGCTCTTATGTAAGAAATATACATGTATATGTTCAACAAATATTTTGATTGTTTTTTCTTTTCAGATAAATCTCGGCATCATAATTTTGTTTTTGGCATTAACCCTTGTCCTGCTAAACAAAAGATATGAAACTTTAAAGTTGATAGTAAAACTCCAAATTTTCCTGTTTCAAAGGGTTTTTTTTGGAGGCAAGTTACCTCCTTATTGGACAGTGTAGATCCAAAACACATTCTGTGCAGTCTGGTCTTGATCTACGCTGTCCACAAAAGGTCAGAGAGTCGCACTTAGCAGCCTAAGGGTTAAGAATTTTACTTTGTTTTAGTGGCAAGGAAAGAGCAACAAGACTATGAGGCTTTTAAGGAAAAAAACACACAGAAATCATTCAGCTACGTCGGAACAGTTGGTAAGTAAAACTTTTAGAGTATTCATTGATGTAAAATACGTAATGTTAGCCCTATTTGACTGGTAGTTATGGTTTTTCTGTTGTACTTTTTGTATTTGACTGGTAAATTTCACGGTTTCATAAACTTTCATGAAGTACAAACTTTACACTTTCAAATCGTAATGTTTGTGCAGCACAAAATGGGCACCTTGCAGCTAGGCGGTGCTTAGTATTCATTTTCAGGCTTCATAAAAATTGACCAGTCGAATACGGCTATTGCCAGTCTGACAGAGTTATCGCTCTTTGTGCGCTCTTGTCTCTATGTGGTAAGAAATGAACAAGTCCCAGGAGACTGCATGATATCAGAACCTACATTGTGCCTGTTACATAGCAAAATCTTTAGCTAACCCATAATTAGGAAAGAAAATGAGAAATGGAAGCCTCAGTATACTTATTAAACACTGCATCACAATGAAATGTGCCCTTGTTAGTACGGATGGCTGTGTTCGATTGTATTTCTTACATGATGTCATTGATATTCGTTAACATGACATTGTGGTCCTGGAAGTAGATCTAAAGGTGCCTTTAACCCGAGGAATTCCGCAAATGGGAATGAGAGGTAATGCTACGGCAGACTTTTCTGACTTGTCTCAGATTATCCATGGATAAGATGTTTAGATATCACTTGTCTAAGGTTAAGTTATATCAGAAATAACAGAATTTTTACCTCAGAGTAATAAAATTAAATAGACGGTAGGAGCGGAAACCTTTTGAAGACATTTTGAACCAGCATTTTCTCCTTTTTCCACGATGGTTTCTACCCTTTTAGAAACAAATCCCATCATTGAACCCTTTACTGCACTATACCAAGTTTTAAGGACTTTGAGAAAGAAGCCTTTTGAAAACATCTTCGGTAAAGGAGAGATTTTCTCCTTTTCCAACAATATTTTCTACCCTATCAGAGACAATTTCCATCATTTGAGCCACATTTTAATTGTTGTCTGCAAATGCTTTCAATTTAGACATGTCCCATTTTTGTCTTTTGGGAAAGAGTTAAGACACTGTGATTTAGCATTTTTTGCCTGTTCCCACAGTGTGTTTTAACCTTTTAAAGACAAATCCCACTATTTGAGCCACTTTTTATTTGTTCATTGCAAATACTTTTGCAAAATTCAACAATTTTGTCTTCTGGTTAAGAAGGAACTCATAAATGAGCCATGCTCTGTGAAAAGGGGGCTTAATGCATCTGTGAAAAGTATCTACCCAGGTCAGCCTGTGCATATTGTGCAGGCTGACCTTTGCTGAAACTTTTTGGTCAATTTTCTGTTTGTCAAAGGACCAGTCTGCCTTATGGTCAGTTGTTAGATATAATGAATTGTATGGATCCCAAACCATATGGCGTCTTGTGTGGTGTCCGTTGTTGTGAGGTAGAGCGTCAGTATCGTAACCAAAAGGTCTTGAGTTCGCTACCTGGGAGCAGATATCAACTTTGGGATTGTTCATTGGCCCACTCATTTGGCGTGAGTACTGGTGTAGTTCCAAGGAAGCAGAATCTCGAGAGATTGGTTTAAGTTGTAAGAATTTGTTTCTCAATCGATGTAAGAGAAATATGTTTAAACAAAATTAACCCTTTCCCAAACAACAAATTTTGGACTGGTCCAAATTGAAAGAGTTTGCAGACAACAATTTTAAATTTGATGAAAATGGCATAAAGTTATCAGAAAGGGTAGAAAACACTGGGGGAAAAGGAGAAATTGCTCATTACGAGCAATTTCTCCTTTTCCCACAGTGTTTTCAAAAGACATGTACTGCAGACACGTGAAACCCAGGGCTTGTTTGGGAAAGGGTTAAGACATATGATGTCTTGCTTGGCATGATGTATTACGGGGATGCATTAAGCCCACTTTTGTCAGAGAATGGCTCTAATGTTTGTGGTATTTTCAAACCTAGATTAAAAATTATCCAAGTGTACAATGAACAAACACTTGACAGAAGGGAAAATATTGCATGTTGTGCAATGGGATGTAAGATATTGTGGGATATTAAGCAATCTCATTATTGCATTTCAGGAGGGGGCCAAGTTACAAAGGCTGAATCAAGACAACAGACAATAAAGAATACACCAACAAAGACAGGAAAGCTTGTAAGTAGGAAGATCCTTTTTTCTTTTGTTCAAACAAACCTGTGTTTTCATGACTTGTACGAGGAAGGCTTTTGAAAAATTGTGGTAAAAGGAGAAAATGCTGGTTACCAACGTTTTCTCCTTTTCCCACAATGTTTCTACCCTTTCGAAAGCAAATCACACCTTAGGAACAGTCCAAAATTTTTTCATTTGGTGGAGTGTTAAATTACCCAGTGGTAAAAGGCTTTTGAAATCCTTTTCAGGGAAAAGAGAAGATGCTAGTGGCAGTATTTTCTCCTTCTTCTGCAGTGTTTTCTACTCTAGCTGAATTTCATTATTTGAGCCACATTTCATCTGTTGTCTACAAATACGTTGAGTTTTGACAAATCTAAAGTTTAGAGTTGACAATGTGGATTTAGCACATGGCTGTAAACGATATTGTTAGATACTTGACAAAGGTACATGGCACTACCTACTCCCTTTTTTGTTGCCTTCATGTCAAATCATCCCTCTATGTCAAAAAGATGCCTCTATGTCAAGAACATTCCTCTGTGTCAAGAACATTCATCTTTGTAAAAAACATTCCTCAATGTCAAAAAACATGCCTTCTTGTCGAAAACTTACCTCTGAGTAAAAAAAGTATTTATATATCAAAAGCATGCCTATAAATTTATTATATGTAAAAAGGATGCTTCCATGTATAGAACATTCCACAATGTCAAGAACATTTCTCCATGGCAAGAACATTTCTCCATGTCAAGAACATTCCTCCATGTAAAGAACATTCCTCAATGTCAAAAATATTTATCAATGCCAGAAACATGCCTCTATGTCAGGAAATTTCTATGCCAAAAACACTTAGCATTTTTTTTTTTTTTTTTTTTAAAAGCATGTTTCCATGTCAAAAAATATCTCTATGTGAGGAACATTCCTCAATGTCAAAGACCTTTCTCCATTTGAAAAATGTGCCTCTATGTCATTAGTATTGTGCCTCTATGTCAGGAACACTCCTCTATGTCAAGAATATTCCTCAATGTCAAAAGAGTGCATCCATGTCAAGCATATCTCTCCCTGCCATAAAAATTCTCATGTGTCAAGAACGTTCCACTATGCCAAGAATATGCTCCATGTCAAAAATATGAAATGTTTTCATGTCAAAAACATTCTTCTGTGACAAGATAATTCATTTATGTCGGTAACATTGTGATTGATATGTTTGTTTGATACCGTATGTCTTTCATAGTTAGAACGACAAGAAAGAAAATCTTTCATGAAACAGAAGGAGGAAGAGGAAATACAGAAAAAAAGGGAGGTCCAAAGATTAAAGGTATGTACTAAAAATGTCTTATCATAAAAGACTTTGTCTCTTTCAAATTAATTTAGTTTGATTGTTTAATTCTATTTATTTGAAATCAGTTGTGAAACAAGTTCTTGTAACTTCACTTAATCACTCTCAATTAGCTGATGTCATCCTTGAAACCTTACGCTGCATGTTATGTTGATAATGTAATTCCGAAAGTTGACCCCACTCATCCTGGGATTCAAAACCTCAACCTTTGACGCAAGAGGCCCACCCTCTACCCATGTCACAATTAGTCGTAAGTGTAGTTGTCTCCCTTATTTCTATATCGCCTATTTCCTCATGTTGATGGATCAGTCATCCTCTCCCTATATGATTCTTGGCCGAACGCTAGTTATTGTGAGTTAATTTTAAAAGTCCTTTCTACGTATACCTATTAATGTTTTAGCATGGAAAAGAATGTTCAACTTAACATTACTGTAGGTACAATTTGTATGTAGGAAGGACAAAATAGTGGACTGGTCCAAATCCAACGCATTGGCAGACAATGAACTGAATGTGGCTAGAATTGTCTTTGGAAGGGTAGAAAAACATTGTGTAAAAAGGAGAAAATGCTGGTAACCATAATTTTTTCCTTTTCCTACAATGTTTTCAAAAGCCATCTTCCTCATGAGCATTAAAATGTGGGATTGGTTGGTTGAGGGTTATTTTCTGTTGATATATTTATAGGCTGTACAAAATGAGGAGAAGAGACAGAGGGATGTAAAAGAGTCCTCGAATAAATGGGACGATCAAAGAAAGAGGTATAAACCAACATATCTTATTTTACTCTTTACCAAACAATCCCATGTTTTATGATGCAAAGGTGACCTTTGAAAACATTGTGTTCAAAGGAGAAAATGCTGGTTACCACCAATCTTGGGAAGATTTTTAATTATCAATTGGGGAACTCACACCTATAGGTCAGCTAGCCCTTTAACCCCTTCCCAAACAAGCCCTGGTTTTCACGTGTCTGCAGTACAAGTCTTTTGAAAAACTGTGGGAAAAGGAGAAATTGCTCGTAATGAGCAATTTCTCCTTTTCCCACAGTGTTTTCTACCCTTTTTGAGAACTTTCTGCCATTTTCATCGAATTTAAAATTGTCGTCTGCAAACTCTTTCAATTTGGACCAGTCCAAAATTTGTCGTTTGGGAAAGGGTTAATTAACCCAGCTGTTTTCAAAGAAAACGTCGAGTTACTGTTGTGGCCCTGGTGTCGTCTGCATTGTCGTGCAAAAACTTCGACATTTTATATCTCTATTATTACTGGAGATAATTACTTCAAACTTGGAGTTGTTAACTATCGAAAGGGGAACCTATATGACAAGGGTAGATAAGCATTAAAGTATTTTGACACAATTATGCCCCTTTTTCAACATAGAATTTCCAGTAAAAATCAAGCAACTGCATGAGTTGCTTTTGTTCAAATTTTGCAGTGTTACATAGTGTGTCATAGATTTAAACATAGCCTTATGGTAATGGGCTTTAACCCTTTACCACACAATGACCCTGTGGTATACGGCTTTTGAAAACATTGTGGGAAAAGGAGAAAATGCTGGTAACCAGCATTTTCTCCTTTTCCCACAATGTTTTCTTCTCTATCAAAAGACAGAAATCAGCAGTTGAGCTAAATTAAATTTGTCGTCTGCAAATGCTTTCAATTTGGACCAGTCTACAATTTTATTATTTGGTAAAGAGTTCAGCATATATAATTGAGCATAATAATGTATTTTTTGTCTTTGTTTGACTAGGACGAATGAAGCATTTCTAAGGAGACTGGAAAATCAAAGCAAGGCATCAGGTGCAGGTAAACAGACTTCATTTTCTTTGCTTAATCTCTTTACCACACAATTTGTGTAGTGTATAACTCTTTACCAATTGACAAAATTACGGACTTGAGCAATTGAAAGTGTTTGCAGAGGACAAATAAAATGTAGTGCAAATGAAGATTTCTGTCTTTGGTAGGATAGAAAACGTTGTTTAAAATGGAGAAAATGCTGATTACCAGCATTTTCTCCTTTTCCCACAACGTTTTCAAAAGCCTTCTTCTTCAGGGTAGTGAAGAGTCATGATTGCATGATAAAGGAATAACATGATTTTCAACATTAATTCATTTACATGTATATCGCAGCTGCCAGTGCACCCATCCATGGTCTAACGAAGCATCTTATCTGTACTGAGCACAATATTCTTCCCAAAGCCACTGGCTGCTTTTCCACGTAACCATCCTTGAAACAATGATCAGTAGTGAGAGAGGAATGAATCCTCTGAATGAAGAAACTGGGTGAGCTGGGATTTCAAACCCCCGTCTCAAGTCCTGAGCATTATCAAGTGTGGTACCAGACTCGACAAGTGTGTTTCAGGGCATAATAACTTTTGCTTATCCCTTTACCACACAATCCCATGTTTTAACGACCCTGAACAAGAAAGCTTTTGAAAACATTGCGGGAAAAGGAGAAAATGCTGGTAACCAGCATTTTCTCCTTTTCCCACAATGTTGTCTAACCTTTCACGGACAAAGTCCATTATTTGTGCCACATTTACGGTGTCATCAGCATCAGCTTTCAATTCAGACCAGTGTACATTTTTATCGTGTGGTAGTGAGTAAAAGTCATCAGAAAAAATATTTTGAATTTCATTTAGGTCCTCCAGGCAAAGAAGATGGCAAAACCAATCCCAAAAATCCCAGTATGGACCAATTAAGTTCAAGCAGATCTCCTGTAGGAGGGACATCCTTTGAAACTCCACCCACTTTTGACACGCCTTCAGCAAGTTCTGCAGGAGAGTCTGGTAATGAATATTCAGTAAGCAGCGATGAATATGCAACAGGTGGTGCTAGTAATGCCAATGCACTAACTGGTGAAGAGCAGAAAAGACTGAATGCCCTTGCCATGATATTTCCACATATTGAAGAATCTGTGTTGATTGATATTTTACAACAAGCTGGATATTCAGTTGATCTGGCAATTACCCTTCTACAGGGTTAACTCTCTATCAGTTTTTAACCACCTGTCACAATAATTCCACATGCTGATGAATCAATGTTGATTGAAATTTTAGAGTTGGATATTCAGTAGATAGAGCAAAAACCCTTTCACAGGATTAACCCTTTACTGCACAATGCCGCCTTTTAACGACCCTTTAGAAAACATTGTGGGAGAAGGAGAAAATGCTGGTAACCAGCATTTTCTCCTTTTCCCACAAAGTTTTCAACCATATCAAAGAAAAATTGCACTATTTGAGCCATGCTGAAATTGTCATCTGCAGGTGCTTTCAATTTGGACAAGGCTAAAATTTTGTTGACTGGTAAAGGATTAACCCTTAGTGCACCAAAATAAACCAAACAGAAATTGCAGTCTAAAGTATGACACAAATAACTGCAGTTTTTAGGTTGCTTTTGTCCAGAATGTCTCAGCAAAGCGAACCCTGCAGTCTGAGCTTGATCTACACTTGTCAAAAAGGCAACTATAGTTGTGAAAGGCACATTTAGAAATAACTATCTGTTTTTAACCGCCGGCCAAAATATTTAATTTAAGCTCAGAATGTTGAGGTATTGTCATAGCCCTATCCTCGTCTGGCAAAAACATTTTACAATATCTCTGTCATTACTGAAGACGTTTACTTCAAACTCGGACTAGTCGTTAACTACCAAAAGGGGAACCCATACAACAAGGAAAGATAACCATCAAAATATTTTTGTTACAGTTATGCCCTTTTTTGACTTGGAATTTTCACAAAAAGCAACTGCAACCGAGCATTGGCACCAGTATGAAGTGCCTGTTTAACCCTTTACCAAATGATAAAATTTTAGACTGGTCCAAATTGAAAGCATTTGCAGACAAAATAAATGTGATTGAAAAATTGAAATTTGTTTTGGGAAGGGTAGAAAACATTGTGGGAAAAGGAGAAAATGCTGGTTACCAGTATTTTCTCCTTTTCCCACAAGGTTTTCAAAAGGCCTTTTTTACAGGGTCATTAAAAGTCGGGATTGTGTGGTAAAGAGTTAACACTTTAATACACAATCCCGAGTTTTAACGGTCCTGAGGAAGAAGTCTTTTAAAAAACATTGCATGAAAAGGAGAAAAATGCTGGTAACCAGCATTTTCTCCTTTTCCCACAATGTTTTCTACCCTATGAAAGGCAACTTCACTCATTTGAGCCAAATTTAAATTGTTGTCTGCAAATGCTTTCAATTTGGACGAGTCTAAATTTTTCTTGTGTGGTAAAGAGTTAACCAAGATTTACTAAGTTGTTGTGAACAGTGTAACTCAACATCAGATTGCACATAATATGCAGTCTGATCTTTGATCTACAAAATCTGGTGTTGTGTAAGCTATTCAAATAAAAATAGCATTGACATTAAATTTTTTTTTGGTCTTTTTAACCCTTATTATAAAATCCCAACTTTTAACAACCAGCATTTTCTACTTTTCCCACAATGTTTTCTACTCTTTCAGTTTTTGAGCCACATTTGATTTGTTGTCTGCAGATGCTTTCAATTTTGATCAGTTTGGTTAAGAGTTAACCAACTTAAAATACCCATCTTTATTTGCCACTCTTACCATAAACCCTAACTGGCCTTACGGCCCTGTGTTTATATAACCCTGAGGAAGACAGCCTATGAAAACATTGGTAACCAGCATTTTCTCCTTTTCCCACAATGTTTTCAAAAGGCTTCTTCAGGGTCATTAAAACTCAGGATTGTGTGGTAAAGCGTTAAACTATGTTATGAACTCAATCTGTGTTCATTTACAGTAGATTTGAAATATTACGATGTTTACACATGTACATGAGCCATGCTCTGTGAAAAAGGGGGCTTGATGCATCTGCGAAAGTATCGACCCAGGTCAGCCTGCGCATTCCGCGCAGGCTGACCTGAGCCGAAACTTTTCGCTGTTGGTCAATTTTCTGCCTACCTCATGATTT
Source organism: Tridacna gigas (assembly GCA_945859785.2). NCBI lineage: Eukaryota > Metazoa > Mollusca > Bivalvia > Cardiida > Cardiidae > Tridacna > Tridacna gigas. The sequence goes on from OX244043.2 coordinate 46,280,369, forward strand.
AGACAGCTGTTCAACAAAATGGATTTTACTAATCCATAATAACATGACGACTTGCTTGGTATAATGCATCACGAAGATCCATTAAGCCCCCTTTTGCCAGAGCATGGCTCATATATAAATATACAGACTGTGATTAAAAGAATGTTAAGTGATCATTTCTATTTTTTTTTTCTGTTTTTATTTTGTTATTCATTCCCCAAAATGTCTTCACAAGCATAAACTGAGTGGTTCTTGGAAAAAAAAAAAAAAAAAAACCTCCCTGATTATTTCAAAGTGTGCTCAATGGGATTCTTATACTGAAAAACCATAAAACAAGTTGGCAAATGGAGATATTGACCAATATCTCCTGCAGCCAAATAAATAAGTTAGGAATTTCGAATCAAGTAGCATACAGTGTACATCCAAAATCAAAAGGCATCTTTTTTGTCCTCTATAAAGGCTATTTTTAAAACTACCAAAATATTATAAGTTACTATATAGACACAAATTTTAACCCTTTACCACATGGTAAAACTTTAGACCCGTCCATATTGAAGGAATTTACAGAAGACAAGTCCAATCTTTTCAAATGATATTATTTGGTCTAGAATAGGTAAAAACATTGTTGGAAAAAGAGACAATGCTGGGTACCAGCATTTTATATCCTTTACCCACAATGTTTTCAAAAGGCTTCTTTCTCAGTGTTGTTAAAACTCAAGATTGTTTGGTAAAGGGTTAAAGGTAAGGAAATTATAATTTTTCTACAGTATTGAAAATGCTGTAAGAGAAGGAGTAATTAGATGTTACCAGCTTTTGCTCTTTGACCCACCATGTTTTTAACAAAAAGTAGTAACTGGCCGAGGCTTAAAAAGTCATGTTTCTTTTGATTCAATGGTATTTTACACCGCTTTCAGCATTACTTCAGTCATATCACCATGACAGCTCACTTATTCATGTATATCCTTGGTTTTGCCTATATAAGGCTAGGACTCTGAAGTGCCTTGCATAAGGACACTCCCACAAAAAATCCAGAGCTTTGAGAGAGGATGAGAGCCTGGCCCCCCCCAGGATATAAATCCTACATCCTAACACTGAGTCATGCAGAACCCTGCTGTATTTCTACAATACTGGGTTTTCAAAGCAAAATCCTGCTAAAATTTTTACACAATTATAATCAAGTATTGCCGTCCCCTTTAACAACAGTTATTTGTGAGGGTACATTATGTTCTGTGCTGAACACTGATTTAATTCCAACATCACTACTACCACCAGCTTGCACCACAGTCTGTGATCCGCCACCTGGTACAACAACGATTTTCTGTCCAGAGCTCACAGATGAGATTCCCGCACCTTGACTTGGGATTACTTTGACTACGGATGAAGCCGGGCTTGAACCTAGCCCCTGTACCATTGGGACCGTTGACCTGGCTTGAGATGACATGATGACAAATTTCTGGGATGTGCCGCCTGGAATATTTGGTGTGGATGGTGTCCGTGGTAATGTGATGCTTGTTTGCTGGATCCTGGCTGATGTTGGTGTCTGAGGGAGGGAACCAGAGCCAATGACAATGTGGGGCTTGGCCTACAAATAGAGTAATTTCCAACAAGCTATGTAAATTTTCTTTGCTTTATGAGATTTTGCAGACAACAATATTAAGTATGACTCAAAAACTGAAAGAGCAGGAAACATTGTGGGAAAAGAAGAAAATGCTTGTTACCAGCATTTTCTCCTTTCCAACAATGTTTTTGAAAGCCATCTTTCTCATTTTACAAAGTGAATGAAGTCCTTGCTAATATTTTTCACTTTTTAGGATCATCTGTCGTGCAGCATAATTAGTAAACAGTAATCATCTTTAGCTCAGCTGATTTTGAAGAAAACAGCAGGCAATGTCATAGGCCTTTCCTCGTCTGCATTGTCTTGCCAAAATCTTGACATTTTATAATATCTCTGTCATTACTGAAGATATTTACTTCAAATTTGGATTAATTGTTAACTATCAAAAGGGGAACCATACAACAAGGGCAGGTAACCATCAACATATTTCTGACACAGTTGTGCCCTTTTTTGACTTAGAATTTTCAATGAAAAGTAATCTACATGTACATATAGCTAAAAGCTACTATTGCCAAGTGTAGGCACCCACATGTTGTGCTCCTGTTGAACTTGATTACATCATAGCTCTGTTGAAAGGTCATACATGTAGATTATCATTGGAATCTTCGTTATGAGGCATTTCTAATGAGTACCAACAGTATGGGTTTCTTGACTTTGAGAATGATTTAACCTTTTACAACATAATGCCCTGTCTTAACTACCCTGAAGAAGGTGTTTGAAAACATTGTGCTGATAACCAGCATTTTCTCTTTTTCCCACAATGTTTTCTACCCTTCCTGAGACAAATCCCAGCAATTGAGCCACGTTAAAGTTAAAATTGTCATCTGCAAATACTTCCTTTTAAGTTGATTCTCATATTTTGTCATTTGGTACAGTTAAAAAATATAAGCCATGCTCTTTGAAAAAGGAGTTTAACGCATCTGCAAAAAGCATCCACTCAAGTCATCCTGCGCAGTCTGTGCAGGCTGACAAGAGTCAAAACTCTCTCTCTCTCTTTTTTTTTATACCTTTCCTGCATGTCCAAGTACCATTCTATCTCCTGATATAGTCAGTTGTTAGAAAAACTGGGTTTTATAGATCCATTATTATGTGACAAATAGCTTGGTAAAATGCATCACGGGAGATAAAAACCTTCCTTCAACAGAATGTGGCTTACATATGTCCACTCTTCTACACCTCTGCTCACCTGTTGAGAAATCTGTATGGTGGGTTTTGCCTGTTGTTGTTGCTGCTGCTGTTGTAATGCAGCTACATTCCTTTCTTTAGTGACAGCTGCGTGTAAAAGTGGGCCCAAATATCCGTAGTCATTCAAATAATCTTCTACAGTGTCTGTTGATGCTCTTTGTGTCTTCAATACAGGTGGGATGTATTTCTAAAATGCATAAACGTCATTTCTAATTGATTGATTGACTGAGAGGTGTTTTAGGCCGCTATCAACATTATTTCAGTTATATCACAGAGACAGCTGACATATTCATGTAAGTCCTGGGTTTCACCAGTACTAGCCTAGGGCTTGGAACGTCTTGCCCAAGGACAATCACAAAAAATCCAGTGCTTCAAGCATAGCTTGAACTTGGGGTGTCCAGGTTTATCCTACACCTTACTACCAAGCCACACAGGATCTCATAATCGTTCTAAAGTTATGAAAACTGTCAAATACTTATTTGTACAGCAATGGCTTCTAATGCCAATACAGTTGACAATTTTGGAAAACAAGGGAATTGAGGTGCAAATTCATCAGCATGTTCCAAAAACTTCAGTTTGAAAAAAAAAAAAAAAAAAACCCTTAACATAAGATTGGAACAAAAATATTTCTTTTTCAAAAATAATTATGATTAAACCATTAACTCAGTAACCAGTAAAACAACACACAAGAAGATGATTTTAGAGATAAATGTAAAATTAGGACACCAAACTTAAGTCTGGATTAACTTTGTACCACACTACAAAATTTTAGACTTGCCCAAATTGACAGCACACACAGATGACCAAATAAGATACAGCTCCAATTATGAGATTTTTCTTTGAAAGGGCAAAAAAAAAAAACCATTGCTTGACAGCATTTTCTCCTTTTCCTACAATGTATCAAAAGTCCTTTTCCCCTTGGCCGTTATAACACAAGATTATCTTGTAAAGGCCTAATACATAATAACAAGAAAAAATATTAAGGCAAAAGAGAAATCGTTCTTTGCCAATAATTTCTCCTGTTGCCACAATATTTTTAAAAAAAATGGTCTACTGCATTCCAGGAAAAAGTCTCATTCAATAAGAGTTGCACAATTATCAAATACAAACTTACAGTAGCACTCTTTTTGATATTATCTGCAGCTATTCTGTCTGCACTGTTCATGACTGGCCCTTCTATGGCCATTCTAACCCTCTCCCCAATAGACTTCAAGTTGGGCAGTATGAAGGAAGTAATAACCTTAAAATATACATTGTAACATATGGAAATCAAACTATCTAACAAGGGCAAACAAATATGAGCCATGCTCTGTGAAAAGGGAGTTTAATGCATCTGCAAAAATTATCTACCCATGTCAACCTACGCAGTCCAGGCAGGCAAACCTGGGTCAATACTTTCTGCTACTGGTCAATTCTCTGCATGTCAAAGGACCAGTCTACATCAGGATTCATTTGGCCAAATGCATTTGGCTTGTTGGCCAAAGTGTATTTTAACGCTTTCCCAAATGACAAATTTTGGACTGGTCCAAATTGAAAGAGTTTGCAGATGACAATTTTAAATTTGATGAAAATGGCAGAAAGTTCTCAAAACGGGTAGAAAACACTGTGGGAAAAGGAGAAATTGCTCGTTATGAGCAATTTCTCCTTTTCCCACAGTGTTTTCAAAATACCTGTACTGCAGACACGTGAAAACCAGGGCTTGTTTGGGAAAGGGTTAAGGATCCATAGTTATGTGATTACTTGTTCGGTGTAATGCATCATAGAGATGCATTAAAATCCCTTTTGCCAGAGCAATGGCTCATTGGCTCATGTGTAACAAAACTCTTCACAGGCAAGCTAAGCCTGGTAGCTCCACTGGTAACAAACAGGGCTAGAAACCATGGAGTCATTAGTTCAAATCCCAAGCTCCACAAACTTCTGCTCAAGGATTTATGACTGTCACAGAGACAGGATTCATGCCTCTTTCACCACTGACCTTTTTTTCAATGATGGGTAAGTGGAAAAGCAGCCAGTGACTTGGGAAGGATACTGTGTGGAGTACTCCAGAAAAACATGGATATCAGAATCTTCTATACCCACATTTTTTTTTTAAGACTCCTTCCTCAGGGTTGTGAAAGCATTGGATTCTTCAGTAGAGTTTTACATAAACCTTCTACACATTGTCATGCTAAAATCTTCTGAAATCCGATTGACTCATTGATTGAATGGTGTTTCACCCTGCTTTCAACATTATTTCAGTCATATCATGGTGAAAGCTCACATATTCATGCATTTCCTGGATTTTACAAGTACTTGGCTAGGGCTCTGAAGTGTCTTGCATATGGACATTCCAACGATAAACCCACTGGATCCAGTCAGGCTTGAACCCGGGGCCATGAGTCTTACACTTTACCAGTGAGCCACACAGGCTCCTGTCTGAAATCTAAGAAAATGACTTAAAATGCTATGTGTCCATTACTAAGATTTCACCTCATCATACAATTGTAAGCCACTTTCAAAATTCAGTCATATCAGGGCAACCAGTCACTTTCTCACATGTTTCCAGGATTTGACCAGTACCCCTGTTCTTTAGATATTCCACCAATTACCTAGGCTTGACAGGTGAAGAGGAGGAATGAAGAGGAAGACTGAGATCACTTAATCTGTACAGACCTCTGGCCCTAACTCTCCTAATCCAGAAAATGCTCCATATATTGTGGCTAAAGCTGCTTTTTCTGACTTGATTGCTTTAGAAAATGTCTTGGTGATTCTGGCTTGAATGTTGTTGATATTGTTGTGGAAATTTCTGAAAGGTGGAAACAAAATTAAAGGCCCAGTGGCTGACAAAAGTAAAATACATTAATCTTAAATCATACTGTTTAAAAATATGGAAATTTTTGTGATAACTAGAGCTGTCACTAAATGTGACTTAATACCCCCGCCAGCGCTTTGACAGAAACTAGTATTGATGTTAAGAGAAAAAAAAGTGTCAAGTTCAAGGGGAGATAATTCATGAAGCAGGAGAAGTTGACACTTGAAAATTGCGTCTTGCAAACCTTCCATATATGATGAATGTATGTGCAAAGTTTCAATACAATTGAAAGAAAACTGGAGGAGGAGTTTGCAACACAAAATTAGTAGTATTTTGTACACAGACGGACACATGGACACACGGACGGACAGACAGGCTGATTCCAGTATACCCCCGAAAACATTCGTTTTGCGGGGGTATAATGACAATCTGTTATTGTACGGTTGGTCCAAGTGTTAGTCAGCATGCGCAGCCCGTGCAAGTAGGCCAGGGTCGAAACAACTGCGTTAGGGAGAATTCTCTTTTGCTCAGGGGTAAGCGTATTGGTCTTTTAAACCTCAATAAACAAGTATATTTGCCGCACGGATTTGAATCCCAGCTGGAGTGGTTTGTATTTGAGCTATGCATTTGTTGCAAACTTTCATGTTCGTAAGAAGAGTAATATAACTTGTCAGCTTACTTGCAGATCTGTGCATTCAGTCTGGCAGCAAAGTCTCTCAGTGCCCAGTGGTTATCTACATCAGGCCTCATACATAACTGTTTACTGACAATACAGGACATCACTCCAGGGATAAACTCATGTAACTGTAAAACACAATTTAGACTGACTCTGAGGTTTGATAAAAATTCTAGCCATACTAACTAAATGCATGACAATTTTCCAACTAGCTATCTATGTCAGGTCCTATACAAAATGTTTTATTACACTGCAAAGAAATTTCTCGCATTCTGATTGGATACTATGCTCCAAATATATAGTGCTGTGCACTGGCAGCTCCCAGGGTACAGCACAGCAAAATCAAAGATGGCAGCGTCAGATCGTCATGTAAACAAACCATCAGTGGCTTAGAAAGAAAGTTGTGTCAGTACTGGTGTGAGAAAGCCAGGAAACACATGTGTAGGTGCATAGACTGCAGTGACCTAAGCTGTTAAAACGGCATAAAACTCCCATACAAACAAACAGACATGTTGCTTTATTTCATGCTTTTGGGCAGTTTATCAAGAAATAATGGTGGATTATGGTTTGATATTCCATGGTTACGACCAGTGAACAATACCGATTTTATATTTTCTAACTCTTCAATTGAAGATGAAAACAGTAGTTCCAGCACACTAGTAACCAAGGTAAACAGTGTGTACCATTCAAATAATGGGAAATATGACCTAATTAACGCTATATTTCTCACGCTTTATGTAATATTAAAATGCGTTGTTATGTGAGGGGATTATGCCACAGGGAGTTACCGAAAACAACTGTGCTGGATTTTGAGGAAAGCCCCAAAAGTCCCAACAAAGAAGGGGTTAAGAGCATGAAATAAATAGAATATTTTTCTTTCGGTGAAAGATCGAAATTCATTTCATCGTGTGAACATCATCAGTAATATTTTCATGAGTGGCACAGCCACTCATGAATTTCTATCCTCAAACCAAAAAATATTAACTTAGATACAGATCCCATACTTACATATTTTTCGAGATAAAGTGTCTGATTTTCCATCAAAGCTTTCATCATTCTCATTAGATAAATCAACAGAGCCAGGTTGTTCTGGACTACATTTATCTTCACCTGAGGAACAAAGTGAAACAGTTATCATTCCTGCATCATGACCTTTCATCTTGCTCACTTAACCCTTTACCACACAATGCCGCCTTTTAACTACCTGGGATAGAAGCCTTTTGAAAACATTGTGGGAAAAGGAGAAAATGCTAGTACCCAGCATTTTGTCCATTTCCCAAAGTGCTTTGTACCCTATCAAGAGAAAATTGCAGTGTTTGAGCCACATTAAAATTGTCGTAAGCAGATGCTTTCAGTTTGGAAAAGGTTAACATTTTGTCTTCTGGTAAAGGACTAAATGATTGACTGAATGATGTTCTACTTCTAGAATCATTTCAGTATATCACACAAACAGCTTACTTATTTCACATGTTTCCTGGGCCTGTATTCACCAACCATTGAGAGCATTCTCAGTTCAGTTCTTCAAAATTTTCTAAATCTGAAAGTAACTCAACTTCTGATTTGGTTTAGTCAATCAGAAGCTGTGTAACATTCAAATTTAGAAAATCTTGGAGAATAAGACTTACAATGCTCTTGACAATGTTTGATGAATATGGACCCTGGAGTTAACAATAACAGAATTTAACACGACAATTGTTTTTATCATGATGAAGGTGTAAGCTGAAACGTCAGACAACATATAATAACAAGAGGACCATGATGGTCCTATATCGCTCACCTGAGTATATTTGTAACCTATATGGTCTATTAAGGGCAGGCTATTCTTTTCACTGCAGGGCGGATATACGCCCAAATATGACCCAAAGGGAAGAATTTTAACAATTTTGGTATGGGGTCACCTAATGATGCTTCAAACAAAATATGAAAGTTCTCGGCCTTATGTTTTGTCACAAGAAGATTTTAAAAGATTCAAATAGGGTGCGCCATGGCAGAGCCCAAATATGACTGCAGAGGGATAATTTTAACAATTTTGGTAGAGGATCATCAGATAATGCTACACACCAAATATGAATGCTCTAGCCATTATGGCATTTCATCATCAGATTTTTTAAAGATTTCCTTTTTGTTTTTATGTAAAATAGGGTGCGCCCGGGCAAAGCCCAAATATGACCCAAGGGGAATAATTTTTACAATTTCGGTAAGGGGTCACCAAATGATGCTTCAAACAAAATATGAATGCTCTCCGCCTTATGGTTTGTCACAAGAAGATTTTTAAAGATTTTAAAATTGGATGCACCCGGACAGAGCCCAAGTATGACCGCACAGGAATAATTTTAATAATTTTGGTAGAAGATCATCAGATAATGCTACATACTTAATAGGAATGTTCTAGCCATTATATTTTGTCATCAGAAGAAGTTTTAAAGATTTCCTTCTTTGTTTCTATGTAAAATAGAGTGCGCCCAGGCAAAGCCCAAATATGACCCTACAGGAATGATTTTAACAATTTTGGTAAGGGGTCACCCAATGATGTTTCAAACAAACTATGATTGCTCTCAGCCTTATGTTTTGTCAGAAGAAGATTTCTAAAGATTTTAAATTAGGGTGCACCCGGGCAGAGCCCAAATATGACAGCAGAGGAATAATCTTAAGAATTTCGGTAGAGGATCATCAGATAATGCTACATACCAAATATGAATGCTCTAACCATTATTGTTTGTCATCAGAAGATTTTTTAAAGATTTCCTTCTTTGTTTCTGTGTAAAATAGAGTGCGCCCGGGCAAAGCCCAAATATGACCGTAAGGGAATAATTTCAACAATTTTGGTAAGGGGTCAAGCAATGATGCTTCAAACAATATATGAATGCTCTAGCCGTTATGGTTTGTCACAAGAAGATTTTTAAAGATTTAAAAATAGGGTGCATCTGGGCAGAGCCCAAATATGACCGCAGAGGGATAATTTTAACAATTTTGGTAGAGGATTATCAGATAATGCTACATACCAAATATAAATGCTCTAGCCATTAATGATTTGTCAGAAGAAGATTTTTTAAAGATTTCCTTCTTTGTTTCTGTGTAAAATAGGGTGTGCCCGGGCAAAGCCCAAATATGACCGTACGGGAATAATTTCAACAATTTTGGTAAGGGGTCAAGCAATGATGCTTCAAACAAAATATGAATGCTCTAGCCGTTATGGTTTGTCACAAGAAGATTTTTAAAGATTTTAAAATAGGGTGCATCTGGGCAGAGCCCAAATATGACTGCAGAGGGATAATTTTAACAATTTTGGTAGAGGATTATCAGATAATGCTACATACCAAATATAAATGCTCTAGCCATTATGATTTGTCAGAAGAAGATTTTTTAAAGATTTCCTTCTTGGTTCTATGTAAAATAGGATGTGCCCGGGCAAAGCCCAAATATGACCCAAGGGGAATAATTTCAACAATTTTGGTAAAGGCTCACCCAATGATGCTTCAAACAAAATATGAATGCTCTCCGCCTTATGGTTTGTCACAAGAAGATTTTTAAAGATTTTAAAATAGGATGCGCCCGGGCAGAGCCCAAATATGACCGCAGAAGAATAATTTTAACAATTTTGGTAGAAGATCATCAGATAATGCTACATACTTAATAGGAATGTTCTAGCCATTATAGTTTGTCATCAGAAGAAGTTTTAAAGATTTCCTTCTTTGTTTCTATGTAAAATAGAGTGTGCCCGGGCAAAGCCCAAATATGACTCTACAGGAATGATTTTAACAATTTTGGTAAGGGGTCACCCAATGATGTTTCAAACAAAATATGAATGCTCTCAGCCTTATGTTTTGTCAGAAGAAGATTTTTAAAGATTTTAATTTAGGGTGCGCCCGGGAAGAGCCCAAAATATGACCCCAGAGGGATAATTTTAACAATTTCGGTAGAGGATCATCAGATAATGCTACACACCAAATATGAATGCTCTAGCCATTATGGCTTTTCATCAGAAGATTTTTTAAAGATTTCCTTTTTTGTTTCTATGTAAAACAGGGTGCGCCCGGGCAAAGCCCAAATATGACCCCAGGAGAATAATTTTTACAATTTCGGTAAGGGGTCACCCAATGATGTTTCAAACAAAATATGAATGCTCTCAGCCTTATGTTTTGTCAGAAGAAGATTTTTAAAGATTTTAATTTAGGGTGCGCCCGGGCAGAGCCCAAATATGACCGCAGAGGGATAATTTTAACAATTTTGGTAGAGGATCATCGGATAATGCTACATACCAAATATGGATGCTCTAGCCATTATGGTTTGTCATCAGAAGATTTTTTAAAGATTTCCTTCTTTGTTTCTATGTAAAATATGGTGCGCCCGGGCAAAGCCCAAATACGACCCCAGGGGAATAATTTTAACAATTTTGGTAAAGGGTCACCAAATGATGCTTCATACAAAATATGAATGCTCTCGGCCTTATGGTTTGTCACAAGAAGATTTTTAAAGATTTTTTCAATTTTCAGCCATTTTGTTGCCATGGCAACCAGAGTTTTTGATGGAATTAAATTCTTTTAACAATTTTTGTAGACCTTCACCCAAGGATCATTCCTGCCAAGTTTTATCAAGATTGGCCATCTGGTTTAGGAGGAGAAGATTTTTAAAGAAATTGTTAACGGACGGACGGACAGATGGACGGACGGACGGACGCCGGACGATGACCGATCACAATAGCTCCCCTTGAGCACGTTGTGCTCAGGTGAGCTAATAATCAAAAATCAATTAGTGTTGTTGTGAACTTCATCTTCTATATTATCTAGGTTTCACCAGTAATAGGCTGGGGCTTTGGAATATGTTTCCAAGGGCACTCCCACCATAAATACTTCTGTTGAACAAATACCCATCTGATCCTTCTGTAATACAATGGTACTACAATATATTTTCACACTGTGGCACTGATATACGCCTCATGTATAAATTAATGAACAGTAACCAAATTCATGGTCACTGCATCCAAAGTAAACATAATATCAAACAATGCTCTATGCAAGCCAGGTTAACTCTTTACTAGACATCGAACTTTCAGACCTGTGTTAACTGAATGCATTTGCAAATGACAAATATAGTTACAATGCAGGAACATGTCTTTGATGGGGTACAAAACATGGTGGGACAAGAGAACATGCTGGTAATCAGCATTTTGCCCTTTTCTCATAATGCTTTCACAAGCTTAATTCCTTAGGGATGTCAAGATTAGGGATTGTTTGGTCATGAGCTAAATCAGCAATATGAAAGCAATAACACAAATGATTAAATTTTCACCCCCTCTGAGATAAAAGTTGTAAATCTGGGTAACATCTGATGTAGACCTGGATCTGTGGCCAGGCTCTGTAGAGCTTCTGATCTCTTGGACTCATCTGAGGCTACACAAGCCTCTGTGATCTCTTTGTAATATAACTGTTGTTCCTGAGAATAAAAGACAACATTATTTGTAATCTACCAATACTGGGATTGGTGAAAAATGACTTGCCCAAGGGCACCTTCATCATATCCTGCTTGATTACTCTGGTTACTATTCCTATGCTTTAATAATTAGGCCAAAGAGGACCCTGAGAATGAACGAATGATTAATGAGTAGATCAATTAACCCTTTACCAAACGACGAAACTTTAGACTTGTCAAATTGAAAGCTTTTCGCAGAGCGAACATAGCCAATATGGGTACCACGGTAATTTAAACACACCTTTCACTATATTACAAGATAAATTTTGTAGGGTACATACTTATTAATTTGGTATGAATAACAAACAGCTCTTATCAAGTGAGTTTATTTAAAAGTCCCACAGAATTGTGGTACCCATATTGGCTATCTTTTCTATGTGGCAATTTGGGAACCGGTGTAATTTGAAACCAATGAACAAACTTCCACTGCTGTAAAACACAGCAGCTGCGATACCTCCTAGTATCTATAATACACAGAGATAAATTGTAAAACTGAAAGTCGAAGTGTCTATGATCTACACTGAAAGTATTTGAAGACAACAACTCAAATGCTGCTCAAATGATTGGATTCGTCTTTGGTTATATGCTTTTTCTACTTTCACCACTATTTTTTCCAAAAGCCTCCTTACTCAAGGTCCTTAAAACATAACACTGTTTGGTAAAGGATTGACCCTTTACCACACAATCCTGAATTTTGACGACTTTTAAAAGAAAGCTTTTGAAAAACATTATGGGAAAAGCAGAAAGTACTGGTAACCAACATTTTCTCCTTTACAACAATGTTTTCCGCAATTTCAAAGACAAGTTTCATCATTGGAGCTAAATTTAAATTGTCATCAGCAAATGCTCTTAATTTGGAGAAGCCTTAAAGTTTGTCATGTGGTCTTTACCACATGACAAAAATGTAGACTTGTCCAAATTGAAAGCATTTGCAGACAAAAATTTCAATGTGCCTCAAACGATGCAATTTGTCTTAGATTAGGTAGAAAACATTGTGGGAAAAGGAGAAAATACTGGTTACCAGCATTTTCTCCTTTTTCCACAATGTTTTCATGCGGCTTCTTCCTCCAGATCATTAAAAATGGGCATTATGTGGTGAAGGGTTAAGTGGCATTGATAAAATTTGATGACAAAAAAACCTCACGTACCACGGAAAGTTCATGAACTGTCAATTCCTTCATCTTTACAAGATCTGACACCCCTTTAGGTTTGTGTTTTTTACCAGTGTCATGCTGTTGTTTGACAGGTTTCTGGTTTTTGTCTATGACGGCCTTGACCGTTGTGTCCAGTATCTCATGCTTTTGTTGGTCTTTGGTTGCCGGTGGTGGATTTTCAGGAATAGCCGGTTGCTCACCATCAATACATAACCAATGAGCTACAGAAAACAAAAAGTAACGAAAGCAATCTATGAAAATTGCCTGTCTTATTTCTTAACCCTAAGAGCGCCTAATAAATGTCTGATCTTGATCTATACTGACCACAACGGCAATTATAGGGTTAACGCTTTACCAAACAACTCCAAGTTTTGACGACCCTGAAGTAGAGGGCTTTTGAAAATACTGTGGGAAAAGAAGAAAATGCTTACAACCAGCATTTTCTTCTTTTCCTGCATTGTTTTCTACCCTTTCAAAGACAAATCCTGTTGTAAGGGCTACATTTAATCTGTTTTCTACAACTGTTTTGAAGTCGACCTTGTCAACAATTTTGTTGTTTGGCACAGAGTTTATCGTTAGATTGCTCAATTTCAGGCTTTGCACACAGTGTAGATCAACATCAGGCTGCACTGAAACATTATTCTGATCTTAAATCTTCACAAATAGATTCCATGAGGAGACAGCAGTGTATGGATGAAGCATTGCCCTCTCACATCAGAGGTTCCAAATATAATATTACGTGAGGCGAGAGTTTACTTGAGGTCAAATCTTGGAGTTTACTGCCTGCCAAAAACAACTTATGGTGACACACTAAAGGCCAAGGGCTAGAAGCAAAATAGTAACAAGAAAAAAAACCTTTCAGTGAGACATCAAGGGGAACTTTTGGTAGTGAAGAATTGATAATATCTTGAAGATCTAATTCCTTATCCTCCACAAAGTGAAGCTCACGCCCACCACCACTGGCATATCTGAATGGTATAAGGTCTGGTGCATGGAAGCCATACAGGGGCTGAAAGAAAACATGAACAGGTAATTATAAATTTGTCTAGATGCAAGCTGATAATAGCTAGGGGTGTCACGATACGCCTTAAGTGTACCACAATATATTGCAATACACAGAAACCATATTGCAATATGTACCACAATATATCGCGTCCATGTTAAAATTAATATTTTTTAAAAAAATACCTTTGTTATTCCAAATTAAGGTTTAATTCTTCCAAAAAAGGAGAAGGTGAATCAATTAAATCAACCGATTTCAACAAAAGTGATTCCAAATATTGGATTTTGCCTTCTTATTCGGTATTTTGGTGTGGCCGTCCTTGGTCGCATCTATAGCATCAGCGTTGTCAGCCATTGTTGATATGGTCGTACTCGATTCAGAAAATGCAGGCGCAATCAAGAAGGATTTCAAGAAAATACTTCAGTATATTTTGCACACATTTTCCATTCATTCAATTATCGTATTAATGAATTTTATTCTCGTATTCCTGTTATTAAAAATCTATAACTTTTGATGTTTTAACCCTTAAAGCGCTGGAACCAACTTAATTTGTTTTTGCTGACAGTGCAGATCAAGATCAGACTGCAGAGAATGTGCAATCTGATCTTTGATCTACACTGTCAGCTATTTCAATACACCTTCTGGCAAAAACAACATTGAAATGACAATATTTCGGATGTTTTTCTGCACTGAAAAGGTTTATTTCATAAATTCAGCACTCTAAGGGTTAAACATCACGTTGGAGACTCGGCATTGTGTGGTTTGGATTGAATTGATTGTGATTGTAAAATATTGACAATCATGAATCATGTATGCCTACTCTGCTTTCATGCTAAACTGGTACCCGTAACCGTCCGATAGACAACAGGCTGCTAGTTTACTTTCATACACTTTGACTAGCCAACCACCATTTTGAAAACCCCTCTTTGCACAAACAGAAGCATATCTATTTCTTACTAAATACCGGTAGTACTAGTATCTCATACTTAGGGTTTCCGTTGTCATACAAAATGTACTTTTCGAGATATAACTTTCAGACATTCCTACAGCATTCCTACAGTGTAATTACTGTCACTTCAAAAAACCTAAACAAACAAACAAAAAAAAAAAAACCGCCTGATATATATATATATATATATAAAAAGCCATGCTCTGTGAAAGGGGTGCTTGTTGCATCTGCAAAGAGTATGGACCAATGTCAGCCTGCGCAGTCAGTGCAGGCTGACAAAGGTCAAAACTTTTTGCTATTTGTTGATATTCTGCATGTCCAAGGACCATTCTACCTCCATATCAAGTCACCTGTCACACTAGATGGATTTCATGGACATCTAATTATGTGATGTCTTGCTTGGTAGAATGCATAACCCTTTACCACACAATGCCGTCTTTTAACGCCTCTCAGAAAGAAGCCTTTTGAAAATATTGTGGAAAAAGGAGAAACTGCTGGTAACCAGCATTTTCTCCTTTTTCCACAATGTTTTCTACCCCATCAAAGAAAAATTGCACCATTTGAGCCATCCTGAAATTGTCGTCTGCAAAGGCTTTCAATTTGGACAAGCTAAAATTTTGTCGTCTGGTAAAGGGATAACAGAGGTGCATGAAATCCCCATTTACCAAAGCATGGCCCAAATATTATAAATATTTTCCACCTGGAATAAAATTTAATGTGAAAATTTACGCAATTACCTCCACATTCTGAACCCTCAGTGAGTTATCAAAATCTGCACAAGTCAATTTCTGTCTCTTTGCATGATGCATAAACTTCATCGCTTCCTGTAACGAATGAATAATAAAGCACAATACTACAATGACTGAA
This sequence comes from Tridacna gigas, assembly GCA_945859785.2. Lineage (NCBI taxonomy): Eukaryota > Metazoa > Mollusca > Bivalvia > Cardiida > Cardiidae > Tridacna > Tridacna gigas. Next base: position 46,296,057 of record OX244043.2, read on the forward strand.
TGATTACTTGATTTATATATTGAGAAGTGTTCAACCCTTTACCACACAGGTACACAGCAAAACTTTAGAATAGTCAATTGCATTTTTAAAATTATTTCAGTTATATAGCAGCTCCCAGTGCACACATACATGTATATGCATTCCTTAAAGATGCATCCTTATAGCCAGAGAGAAAAAAAAAACACTGTTAAAATTTGATAGACTATAGAATGGTTCAGAATTAAATCATTCAGCTGTGTAAATACAGATAAAGTATATTGGTGTAAGGGTTAAATGCATATATTGGAAATCTTTGATTTAAAACCGAGAATGTCACCAAAGTGATTTCTTTGATGGCCTCCAGAAAATGAAATTTGATTTCTTTGATGGCCTCCAGAAAATGAAATTCATCTTCTATCTGTTGTAATCTATGCAACCTTGCAACTGTCAGTGGCAATATTTGGCATGAAGATACAAGAATGATTATAGTTTAATTAGATAAAGATAAAATGAGTTAAAAACTGGCTGAAAATGAGGAAGATGTATCTTTAAGTTTCTTTTACAAGTACCTTGCATAAAATTCTTCCTAAGCTAATGGCTGCTTTCCCAAATAACATCTTTAAAACAATGATCAGTTGTGAGAGAGGAATCAATCTTTTGTAATGAAAATCATCAATCCTTGGAGAGAAAAAGAAATGGATAGTAAAGAAGGTAAGAAGAAAGAATGATTACCTGAAGCACTTGTTTCACCCTGTATGTTGCATCTTCAGCTAGATAGGTGGCTGAACTATCAGACAGTCCACTTATACCCACTGATTCTGCAATCACCTTGATGGAATCAGCACCAATATTGCTATTCAATCTACTCTCCTTTTCATGTTTATCTGCCATGCCTGAAACCTAACAAAACAAGAGCTTATGATTCAGATGACTGAACTGACAAGATCAGGGATAGAACATAATGGCCAACTTCATCAATGGTGTTTAGTATAAACATATTTATTTTACATCGATTGAGAAACAAGTTCTTGCAAATTATACTTATCTCTCTCGATTCTGCTTCCTGGGAGCTAAATCAGTACTCGCGCCAAATGTGTGGACCAATGAACAGTCCTAAAGTTGACACCCGCTCCCAGGAATCGAACTCAGGACCCTTTGGTTACGAGGCCGACGCTCTACCTCAAACCACGGACACCACAACAATGGTGCCATATAATAATTTTTTCTATATGCATATCCAAATTGCTTTAACCCTTTACTACATAAAAAAAAACAGACTTGTCCAAATCGAAAGCATTTGCAGACGACAAATTAAACATGGTTCTAATGATGATATTTATCTCTAAAGGTGTAGAAAACATTGTGGGAAAGGAGAAAATGCTGGTTACAAGCATTTTCTCCTTTTCCCATAATGCTCTCAAAAGCTCTTTTCACCAGGGTCATTAAAACCCAGGATTCTGCAAAGGAACATCCAAAATATACCTGGTTATGGCAGTGTGCTTGCTTTGCATAGGTACATTTTAACATGGCCTTCTCTTTTTAGGATTGTCCATATCAAGACAATAAGCAAACGATTACATTTAGAGTAGCTCCAACTATGGAATTTACCTTTGACAGGGTAGAAAAATTGTGGGAAAAGGATAAAATGCTCGTTACCAACATTTCTCCTTTTCCTACATTATTTTTCCAAATTCTTCTTTCTTAGAGTAATTAAAATTTGGATGTGTGGAAAAAATTAAAGAATACGTTGTACAGTGATGACCTTGAAGGATAAAGCAGGGTTTTTAATGGCAAGTTGGAGATAATCGTGATGTCTGCAGTGCTTTCAAATTATGTCGCGAAAATACATAACATTTCAGAGAATGATATGCTGTGATACATCTGCAGTTCTACCGTACGCGGAATTGCAAGGATTTCTTCGAAATTGCCGTAAACAATATGGTATTTCAGTGGTCATTTGAATCAGCAACAACTGTTCCTAGACTATAATGTTTTACCTTGTCTCGAATCGTCAAGAGTAATTTCGGATTTCAAACTTAGTTGAAAACTATTTTTGTTGCGCATGCGCAGAGCACATTTAGTCAATAAAACTGCAAGAAATAACACTTTTAAGCATATTTATTTCTAAAAAGGGATAAATTTTAAATATAAATTTACAAAGGAAGAGATGGGGATTAAAAAGGGAATACATGCCACGCATTTCATTATTTTTCTTTCCCGCGATCATGGGTTAAGTTTTGGTTACTCTAGCTTTAAGTTCTGTACAGTCGAAATGGTACAAAAAAGTAACATGTTTATTTTGCGGACCCTTGCGAGCTTACTTGTAGGATCCATTCATTTCACGGTACCTTTAGGTCGAACGATGCTGTAAATCTATATAATGCGGTGCTAATTCATACCTATTATGGTGGTTTTGGTGGAAAACAATCACTTTTAAGTAATACTACATATTTAATCCATTAAAATACACCAGGGAGTGTTTAGATGGATTTCCATACCCGTGAACGTCTACACCCGGCCCTGCTGCACTTTTAAAACAGCTTTGTATAATATAGTGAGAAAAGACACACTAATTGCTTGTATCAAAGAAGTACTTCTTTATTCCCTCTCCAATATCTAGCACATGGTCGAAAAAGAAATCCTTCAATTTGATCTTTCATTGAAAATTAGACTCAGTCTCTTTCATAAGTTTTTAAAATCATTCATAATTACGACATCGCATCGAGCAAAGAGCTACTAAAATTCTAAACCTACAGCACAACCCGAGGACATAAACTAAATCTGATGTGAGAAAAAATTGCTTCAGCAACAGGATCGTCGATACCTGGAACAACCTTCCATATGATGTAAACTCTGACAGTGTAAATTCCTTCAAAAGTAAACTCAACATTTGTTGGAAAACTCACCCATACAAATTTGACCCGCAGTGCTACACCCCAAAAACAGTAACAGTACTGAAAAAAACCACACAGATGGACCCCAAGAGGTCAAATGCTTACCACTGGTCCGGTCAACGTACGTTAAGTTATAAGTTACAACTTATGTTTTAACTCCTGGCAATTTTAGCATGTCTCTAGAACTAACTGGCGTTCAGGGTTTTCTAAAATGCAATGAAATTATAGACAAACAAACTATGAAAAAATGTCAAACTAAACTAGATAAAAAAATCGTTTAACTCTTTACCGAACGACAAAACTTGGACATACATCCAAACGGTTAACATCCTAACTGAATTTTTAGCACGAGCAGGCGACAATTTTCATGGGGTTCAAATGGGCATAGTTGTCCCTGAAAGGGTGGAAAACATTCAGGGATAAGGAGTAAATGCTTTTTACCACTATTTGTCCTTTTCCCACAATATTTTTAAAGGCCCTCTGTTTCAGGGTGGATTGTGTGGTTAAAGGGCTATCCGGGCAGCTTTGCAGTTCTTTAATCTCCAACAACTACATGAAAAGGTCCTGCCTGTATCATGTCCATTAAGCAAGATGTGAAAAAGCACCGGGGAGTACTGCTTTACAAGAGCAATTTCGTTTATGTAAACTCTTTACCAAACGACAAAATTTTGGACTTGCCGAAATTGAGAGCATTTGTAGACCTCATATTGATTTCGGCTCAAATGTTTGTACTTCTCTTTGAAAGACTAGAAAACACTAAGGGAAGAGAAGAAAATGCTAGTTATAGCATTTTATTTTTTTTTCCACAATGTTTTCAAAAGCTGTCTTCCACAGGGTCGTTAAATGTCGGAAATGTGTCGTAAATGGTTAATTTCATCATTAAAGCCTGCAAATGTATCCGCAGAATAAACCTACACCAAAAACAAAGGATTCTACAATTCACCACAAGGGAATTTTTCATTGGATTTTCCTGATACTAAATTGAAAAACATTTGTAGATACAATGTAAATGTACAGAATGTTCTATTGCACATGTTTATGAAGATTTCGACAATATGTTTTGATAAAATTCTTATTATTGGATCTCGTTTTTGTTTATTCCGGTAAAAGGTCAACCGGTTATTTGTGTATTTTGTTAAATTTGAGTTGCCTCCCTTAGACCATTGTCGACTATCCGAAATTACCGGAATGTTTATTTTGTCCATAAAAATTACATTTTTTTGCCCAATAAATATTTTCAGTTACAGTTCATTGGATGAATCTGGGTTGTATTTGTAATTTAACTCATTAAAAGAGAAATTTGATTTAAAATGGTATTTGATTAAATTGGTGTAGATTGCAGTCATTTTGTTCGCTGTTCCAATAAAGTCTCGTTTCCTACGAGATTAGATGTGAACTAGTCATTTGGATAACTCTAGTCTGTTCGTTACAGTCATGTTAGTTCGTTAGAAACATGTAAATAATTCAGTCCCCAGTGCAGAATTGGAGGAGAAAATGTGAATTCTGAAGGCGAGGAACGTGGATTAGCAATTATTTATCCCTCAGATTGTTGTCAATAAATTTTGGAAAAAAATACCACGTTTTTAGATTTTTGTCAAAGAATAAATGCGAGTGAGTTTTATTCAAATTATTGGAAATGGACTGCATGAAATTCCACACGAGTTATTCCTCGTCTTCTTGATCATTGATGGCATAAAATAATCTCCTTATTAAACGACAAAATTTTGCACCCGCCCATATTGAAGGCATTTTCAGACGACAATGTATGGCTAGAATTATGTTTTTTTTTTTTGTGTGTGTGTGTGTATGGGTAGAAGACATGGTGGGGAAAAGGAGGAAATGCTTGTTACAAGCATGCATTTTCTCCTTTTCCCACAATGTTTTCTAAAGCCTTCTTCATCAGGGTCATTTAACCCTTTTCCACACAATCCCAAGTTTTAATGACCCTGAGGTAGAGGGCTTTTGAAAACATTTTGGGTAAAAGGAGAAAATTCTGGTAACCAGCATTTTCTCCTTTTTCCACAATGTTTTCTGCCCTGTCAAAGACAAAAAAATCATTTTAGTAACATTTAAGTTGCTGTCTGTAAATGTTTTCAGTTTGGTCCAGTCCAATTTTTTTTTTCGTTTGGTATAGAGTTAAATACAGGATTTGTAAAGGGTTGCTTTCTTTGCAAGCACCAGGGGTCCTGCATGGATTATTGGGAAAGTGTAGGTCTTGAGGCCCTGTGTTCAAGCCTCACTGGGTCCACTGGTTCTTTCATTGGAGGGTCCTTGGACAAGACACTGCAGAGCCCTAGCCTTGCAGTGGTAAAACCCAGGAAGGCACGAATATGTGAGCTGTTGCTGTGATATGACTGAAATAATATTGACAGCAGCATAAAACACCATTTAATTCAATCGACCTTTGCTAGCTCCACTGGTCGGTCTGTTGCTTCTCACTTTTAATAGCCTGTTTTTAAAACTCGATTTCTTTAACATCATTCTGTAGATGATGACTTATTTCAGAACAAGATACTTCACTGACAAGACAGTTTCCAAATACATGTACAAGTTATCTAGACAGTTCCCAATCACATTGTGGAAAAAAGAAAAAAACAGGGGTTACCATCATTTTATCCTTTTCCAATGATATTTTCAAACGCAGTTCTTCTCAGGTCATTAAAACATGGGACGGTTTGGTAATGGTTAAAGCATGCAATCACCTTCACCAAAAGACCAATGTTGTGGGTATTCACTAGAAGTGTTCATGAGACAATTTTAATATACCACAGCAGCAGTTTCGATAAAATAATTTTTGTAGGATTTGAATACATGTACTATCATTTATCTGGAGCCCTATTCTATTTGCAGGTCTTAGCACTGTAAACAGAGAGTGAGATAAAATAGAACCCTTCACTGATCAGTCAAGATGGTGTTATTCATCAATGTCAATCTACACCAGAGAGTTGAGGTCAACCTGGGCTGGGGAGATGTTAGGGGCACAGTACAGTATAAGGGCTCTATCTCGGGCAAGGAGGGTGATTGGGTCGGAGTTCATCTGGATGAAAGGGGTGAGTTTTTCTTGTCTGCTGATGCTGCTAACTCTTTACCGAACGACAAAGTTTGGATTCAACCTGAAAGTGTTTGCAGACAACAAATGTAGCTCAAAAGATAACTTGTGTCTGTAATAAGGTAGAAAACCTGGTGGGAAAAGGAGAAAATGCTGGCTACCAGCATTTTCTCCTTTTCCCACAATGTTTTCAAAAGGCTTATTTCTCTGGGTCGATAAAACTCAGGATTGTGTGGTAAAGGGTTAAAAAGCATGATGGTAGCCCCTGTGTACATGTTCACAATCTTATGCTTTCAATTTACCTGAAGTAATGTAGATTTCACTGTTTTTAGTTACATTCCATATATTTCAGTGGGTAACTGTGATGGAATGGTGAATGGTAGAAGATATTTCCAGTGCCAAGATGGATTTGGATTGTTTGTCAGAGCAAACAGAATACGGTTTATTCCACTGCAAAGATGGTAAGAGTCATATCCTGCAGACCAGACCCTTTTTGAAAACATTATTGCAAAGAAAAAATATTTTGTTATTTGAAAATGATGATTTAACCCTTTACCACACAACAAAATTTTAGACCTCTCCAAATTAAAAGCATTTGTAGATGACAATTTTAATGTGGCTGAAATGATGCGATTTTTCTTTAATAAGGCAGAAAACATAGTGGGAAAAGGAGAAAATGCTTGTAGCCAGCATTTTCTCCTTTTCCCACAATGTTTTCAAAATGCTTTTTCATCAAGGCGTTAAAAGTCGGCATTGTGTGGTAAAGAGTTAAAAGTCATCTGCAGAAGGTTTGTTTCAAGAATGAAACCAACACTACAGGGACATGACTATTAAAGTTTCAACAGTAAACGTCCTTTTTAAATGTTGTCACATACATTCACACATTCAAACTTAATTTATATTGATTGTTAACCTTTTCCCAAACAACAACTTTTAGACTCTTCCAAAATGTAAGCATTTGCAGATGGCAAATTAGAAAGCAGTACAAATGCACTGTAGTCTTTTGACAGTGTAGAAAACACTGTTGGTAAAGGAGAAAATACTAGTTACTAGCGTTTTTCTCCTTTTCCCAAATTGTTTTCAAGTGCTTCTCAGACAGGGTCATGAAAACACAGGATTTTTTTGGTTAAGGAATAACTCTTTACCAGACAGCAACATTTTGGACTCGACCTTATCGACAGCAAATTGCAGAAGACAAAATAAATGTAGTTCAAATAATGATTTCTGTCTTTGATAGGGTAGAAAACATTGTGGGAAAAGGAGAAAATGTTGGTTACCAGCATTTTCTCCTTTTCCCACAATGTTTTCAAAAGGCTTATTTCTGTGGGTTGTTGAAACTCAGGATTGTGTAGTAAAGGGTTAAGCTGTTTTGTCGAGACATTTTCGAAGTCATCATCTTCAAATAAGCCTATCAAATATAGAAAACATTGTTTCTATTTCAATGTATAAAATGTACATGCATGTATAATTATGCTTTTATTATTATTTTTTTAATTGTTTTCTTTATGAGATGAAAGAAACATATATTCCAGTTATTAAAGTATTTAGTTTGTGTGATTATTATCTTATCTTATCATCTTAATGTCCATTTCAGTTTGTACAACAAATACCACAAAGTGTCGGGTTCCTCATTTGTAGATGAACGCCTGTTTGGAAATACACCAAGTATGTTAAAATGGTTTTACACCTGAATTTATGAGTGAACTATTGTTTAATTTCTTTGCTGCCAAATGAATTTCATTTTCTTTTAGGACAATTGTTATATCTATGTTACAGTCTTTTCGCTTTATTTTCACATGTACTTAAATGTGAAGCCATAAGTCATGGTTAATTACCAATATTCATGATTCAAGGTTTATCTTCTGTTGAAAATCCATATTTTGCAAGGACTATAATATTCAAGAGGTATTGATTTAACCCTTTACCTAAAAATCCTGTGTTTTAACAACCCTGGAGAAGACAGCTTTTGAAAACATTGAGGGAAAAGGAGAAAATGCTGGTAACCAGCATTTTCTCCTTTTTGCACGATGTTCTCTACTCTTTGAAAGGCAAGCCTCATCATACGAGCATCATTTAAAATACCGTCTGCAAATGTTTAAAATGTAGAAAAGTCGAAAAGATTTTTAGTCATGTAAAGGATAAATACAAATGAGCCATGCTCTGGCAAAAGATGGCTTAATGCATCTCTGTAATGCATTATACCAAGCAAGACATCGCCTAATTATGGATCCATAAAATCCATTTTGTCACACAACCAACTGAATCATGAGATAGAATTATCCTTTGACATGCAGAAAATTTTAAGATGGTGAAAAGTGTCGGCCCATGCTTTTCACATTGCATGGCTCATATATTTATTTATGTTATTGTCCCCTAATTGCATTATTATATTTTGCTGCAGTATTTGATCTATTTAATTATTTTATCTTTACAGAACCAGAGGTAACAAATGGACCATATGACCCAATAAAGATTTCAGCAAAACTTCACGACAAAATAACATCCAGAAGCATGGATATGAATGGTAGGCAGCCATTCTTTTTCTCTTGTCCATTTCTTTTTTTGTTTTCCCTGCAGGAGCTCAGTTTTATCTAGGTTTTCAAAATTTATGATTCAAGTACCAGAAAAAAATCAGACAAAGAGATACTGCAATTATGTTATCCTTGTACCATGCAGGCGGAGCCCAGGTAGCTCAGTCGGTAACGTTCAGGACTTGAGAACAGAAGGTCGCTGGTTTGATTCCCGGCTTGGCCAGTTTCTTTCCGAGGAGAGGATTGATGATAGTCATTGCGACAAATTTCATTCCTCTCTCACTGCTGACTGTTGTTTCGATGAGTGTTAAGTGGGAAAGCAGCCAGTGGCTTGGAAAGAATATTGTGCGGAGCACTTGTAAAAGAAACTCCAGGAAAGCATGAATAGGTGCACTGGCTGCTGTGATATAACTGAAATAATGCTAAAAACGGCGTTAAACACTATACAATCAATCAATCAATTGTACCATGCAGGGGCTGTTAGCTCAGTGGGTAACATACAGGATTTGAAACCAGTATGAATAGGTGTACTGGCTGCTGCCATATAACTTGAATTAAGCATCATATAAACTTTTACTGTGTTCATTGTCAGAAAAGAAATCCTTGCTGGATTTGATACATGGGACCTTGACTGATTAGGTGTTGGCCTTGAAAAGGGTGAAATGCTTATGAACCATGCTCTATGAAAAGAGGGCTTAATGCATCTGCAAAAAAGGTATCAACCCACGTCAGCCCATGTCAGTCCATGCAGGCAGACACGAGTCAAAACTTTTCGCTATTTCAAAATTGTCGTCTGCAGAAGCTGTCAATTTGGAAGAGCCTAGAAAATGTTGTTTAGTAAAGAGTTAACTAAGTCTTTTGTTCACATTGTAGACACAGATATGTTTGGCAGACAATATCATCCTTTAAAACATCTCATCAGCAACACTCGTCCAGCTGCTACCATGAGACGCCCAAGATCAGTGACCTTGACCTACAGTTCAAGGCCTGTGCATTCGGAGTATGACCCAGAGTACAATTTTATCACCAGTCCCTCAATACCCAAGACTCACATGCCATATTCTGCCCTCCAGAGACAGGTGAAGCGCGGATGGGAGAGCGCGCACTATGTGCGGGAGATGTCAGTTCCTACAGGTCGAGATTCCATGAAGATGACACAGTGGAATGACATTTCTGCATAAATTGTATCTTATCTTACTGATCTGACATATTCACCAACTGTTCTTTCTCGACATATAATTGTATGGGCTATGCTCTGTGAAAAAGTGGTTAAATGCATCTGCAAAAAGTATTGACCCATGTCAGCCAGCGCATTTTACACAGGCTGTCATGGGTAGAAACATTTTCCTATTTGAATTTTTTTTTTCATCTCAGTGGATTGTACTACTCCATGATTGGGTTGGTTTTAGACAAAGGGGATCCATATCATTGCAATGAATTTGCTTAGTATAATGTTTAACCCTTTCCCATACGACAAATTTTGGACTGGTCTAAATTGAAAGAGTTTGCAGACGACAATTTTAAATTTGATAAAAATGGCAGAAAGGTCTTAAAAAAGGTAGAAAACGCTGTGGGAAAAGGAGAAATTGCTCATTATGAGCAGTTTCTCCTTTTCCCACAGTGTTTTCAAAAGACTTGTACTGCAGACACGTGAAAACCAGGGCTTGTTTGGGAAAGGGTTAACAGAGATTCATTAAAACTCCTTTCCCCAGAGCAATGCTTGTACACATGCTGTTCTTATTCTTAAGTTCACCTACCTGATTGGTTACGATATTCTCTCTTAGCTAGTCAGATGGCCAGTCTAGGAATTTAGAACTTCATTTGATTTTGTAATGATTGGTGAATACAGGCCCTGGCCTTTCTTTGACTTTGTGATATCTACTCTGTGATATATTTATTCTCTATGGTGTAGTTTTACCAGTACCGTAATAGGTATGGAACACCAAATATATTCTGAAAGCCAGTTACAAAAAATCCTACATATTTCAATGTCAAGGCTGATTTACCCTTTACCACATGATCCCGACTTTTAACAACCCTGATGAAAAGGGCTTTTGAAAACATTGTGGGAAAAGGAGAAAATGCTGGTAACCAGCATTTTCTCCTTTCCCCATAATGTTTTCTACATATTCAAAGACATCTTTCACTTTTTGAGCCAAATTAAATATGGCGCTTGCAAATGCCTTCAGTTTGGATGAGTCTAAAATGTTGTGTGGTAGAGGGTTGCACATAGACTCTCTCATAGGAGATAGAGCAGTGCACACATTGTTAAGGCCTACTTTATATTTGAATGCAGTCAATAGTTTTGGAAAAAGTTGTGCATAGTACGGTACAGGAACCCCAGGAACACGTTGATAGGTGCACTGGTGACTGTGATATGGCTGAAAACCTGTTGAAAATGTCACCAAAGACCTAAAAGACCAAAAGCTCTATGTTGATTGTCTAGAAACCAGGGTCCGTATTCACCAACCATTCTTAAGAATATTCTCAGTCTTGTTCTCCAAAATTTTCTTTGTTTGAAAGTAACACAACTTCTGATTGGCTAAACCATTTGGTTTAGCCAGTCAGAAGTTGTGTTACTTTCAAACATATAAAATTTTGGAGAACATGACGAAGAATATTCTTAAGAATGGTTGGTGAATACGGACCCAGATTTCTGCTACCTTCTGCATGGTTGTCTCTGTAGACTATCCTGTGATTGATTTATCAAATAGTGTTTTACGCAGCCTTCAACATTATTTTAGTCATGTTTTAGCAACAGTTCACATATTTGTGTATGTCCTGAGTTTCACCAGTACTAGGCTGGGGCTCTGAATTGGCTCACCCATGGACACTACCACGAAAAACCAAGTGCTTCCATTGAGGCTCAAACCAGGATCTCCCAAGTTACGAGTCCCATACTTTACCACTGAGCCAAGCAGGACCCATGTTATAAAGAATGTCATGCAACAATATATAAAAAACTGCTGATTTCTAAATAATGTTGATATTGGTCTTTATATCTTTGCATGTATGTATCTATGTTCTTGTTTAACCCTTTACTGCACAATGACGCCCTTTAATGCCTCTGGAAATGAGGCCTTTTGAAAACATTGTGGGAAAAGGAGAAAATGCTGGTAACCAGCATTTTCTCCTTTTCCCACAATGTTTTCTGTTCTATCAAAGGAAAATTGCACTATTTGAGCCACATTGAAATTGTTGTCTGCAAACGCTTTCAATTTGGACAAGGCTAAAATTTTGTCGTCTGGTAAAGGGTTAACCCTTTACTAAGCAGTCCCATGTTTTTACGGTTTTGAGTGAGAAGGGTTTTTTGTAACGCTTTACTGAACAATCCCAATTTTTAATGATCCTGGGAAACAAGGCTTTTGGAAACATTGTTGAAGAGGTAGAAAATGCTGGTTACTGGCATTTTCTCTTATTCCTATTGAAGAGAAATCTCACCTTTTGAACACTATTTAATTTGTCGTCTGCAAATGCTTTCAGTTTGGGCCAGTCTAAATTTGGCCGTTTGGTTCAGAATTAGTATTTTTTACCTTTTCATCGGCAACTCCAATCATTTTAGCTACTGGTACATTTGATTTGACTTGTCAATAATGAAAGAATAGAAGTAGGTCAACTGATAAAATATGGCTTTCAAAGGGTACAAATGGCATGAAAAAAGGAAAAAAAAAACGCTTTACCAATGACGCATTCAAAAGCCCCTTTCCTTAGGGTCATTATGTATTGTTTCGTAAAGGGTACATTAACCATTTCCCAAACAACAAATTTTGGACTGGTCCAAATTGAAAGAGTTTGCAGACGACAATTTTAAATTTGATGAAATTGGCCGAAAGGTCTCAAAAAGGGTAGAAAACACTGTGGGAAAAGGAGAAATTGCTCGTCACGAGCAATTTCTCCTTTTTCCACAGTGTTTTCAAAAGACTTGTACTGCAGACACGTGAAAACCAGGGCTTGTTTGGGAAAGGGTTAACTGGTGATGGGAAATGCACCATTTATGTGGAGTATTATTTTGTTGTTATTTTATTTTTGATAAGAAGATAGTTTTTTAGGATAGAATTATATTATTTATACACATGAACATACATTTATATCTAGTTTTTAGAATATCTTTGTAAGAGGTATCATTTGCTCATAATAAGTTGGGAAATGACAACTTTGTCTGCCATTTTTCTTTTTTCGTACATGTAGTTGTTTTATCTTTGACTGGAATGCAGCTAGTCTATAGTTAGATAGGTGGAAAACAATTTATTCTTATATAATCTTATATAGCATTACATTTTGTATTCTCAACATGATTTGTGATCGAAAGGTCGCAAGTTTGGAATCTTCTGTACCCTTTAACCCTTTGCCAGTCAACAAAATTTCAGACTGGTCCAAATTGAAAGCAATTGCAGACAACAATTAATGGTGGCCAAAATGACCAATGTTATCCTTGATATGGTAGAAAATATGGTTACCAGAATTTTCTCCTTTTCCCACAATGTTTTCAACAGCCCTCCTCCTCAGGGTCGTTAGAAGTTGGTATTGTGTGGTTAAGGGTTAACTCTGTACCAGATGACAAGATTTTAGACTCTTCGATATTGAAATCATTTGCTTGACAACATATAGAATATTAGCTCAAAACATATTAGTCATGCTCTGAGAAAAGGGGGTTAATGCATCTCTCTAATGCATGATACCAAGCCAGTGATCATATAATTATGGGTGTATAAAGTCCATTTTGTTGAACAACCAATTGAATCATAAAGTAAACTAGTCCTTTTACAAGCAGACAAATGAGCAATAGCAACAAGTTTTGACCCAGGTCAGCCTGAGCTGATTGCCCAGGCTGATCTGGGTTGGTACTTTTTCCAGATGCATGAAGCCCCCTTTTCACAGAGCATGGCTCATAGTTCATTGAAACAGTAGAAAACAGTGACAGAGAGTGATAAAACGCTGCCTGCCAACATTTTGTTTTCTGTCCATTGATTCCAATAGTCATTTTTCTTCTGATTGCCAAACCAAAGGGATCATTTAGTAAACATTTAACCCTTTCCCAAACGACAAATTTTGGACTGGTCCAAATTGAAAGAGTTTGCAGACAACAATTTTAAATTTGATGAAAATGGCAGGAAGTTCTCAAAAAGGGTAGAAAACACTGCGGGAAAAAGAGAAATTGCTCGTTATGAGCAATTTCTCCTTTTCCCACAGTGTTTTCAAAAGACTTGTACTGCAGACACATGAAAACCAGGGCTTGTTTGGGAAAGGGTTAACAGAAAAGTTTGGTGTTTGATCTTTACTTTACTGTGTTGCGGGCAAGCTCAACACCCAGCGGTAGATGTGACAGGCTCTTCTTCCATCTAATGTTTAGGAGTAGCTTTGTAATTACAAGTAAAATTATCCAGGTCAAAGTGTTGTTGTATTTGGATTTACATGTAGCTATGAATTGGGCTTTGAAACAGTTTTTTGGATGTTTGATGCTTCTGTCTTATATCTACATTAAGTTTTACAGCACTTCCACATTGTAAAGTAAGCTTCATTGTGATGATTATTTTAGTTCGTGTCTGTTACACTTTGTTGCACTTTTGAGGGGCTTTTCTTTATATGTGTATATCCATAGAACTTAGATAGGAATATATTTATATACAATGGCTATATGAAGTTGTTTTAGAGTAGATTACATGTTATTTTTCCTTGCTTGTTGGTTTTTTTAACCATCATATCATTAATGAGCCATTCTCTGCCAAAAGGGGGTTTAATGCAAAAAATTTACAAACAACAAAAAGTTTTAATCCATGTCAGTACTTTTTTCCAAATGCATTAAGCCCTTTTTTCACAGAGCATGGTTCAATTATTATATCTCTGTTGGTGTTTTGTTATACAAGTTTGACTGTATATGACATGAGATGCCATTTTACTTAACTCTTTACGAGACAATAAATTTTTTAGACTGGTCCAAAATGAAAGCATTTGCAGACGACAAATTGAATATTGCTCAAAAGACGGTATTTGTCTGTAATAGGGTAGAAAACATCGTGGGAAACCGAGAAAATGCTAGTTATTAGAATTTTCTCCTTTTCCTACTGTGTTTACAAACGCTTTCTTTCTCAGGGTCATTAAAACTTGGCATTGTGTGGTAAAGGGTTAAAATGCTACAAAGTGAGTTAACTCTTTTCCACACGACAAATATTAAGACTGGTCCAAATTGAAAGAATTTGCAGACCACAAGTTATATATAGTTCAAAGGATGGACTTTCTCTTTGATAGGGTAGAAAACATTGTGGGAAAAGGAGAAAATGCTGGTTACCAGCATTTTCTCCTTTTCCCACAATGTTTTCAAAAGGCCAAGAATATGAATAATGAGAGAAAAGAATTGGATCATGTGTATAAATTATGTTTTAAGTTTTATCAAATTTTACAGGATTTTTCATGTACATGTATTTTAAGTGCAAAGAAAATCAGTTAATCCTTTACTAAACAATTCCAACTTTTAAAGACCCATATATTTCTGAAAATACTGGGGAAGGGAGAAATTGCTAGTAACCAGCATTTTCTCCTTTTCCCACAATGTTTTCTACCGTTCCCAAAACAATTTCAATTTTGATTCACACTTAATTTGTCATCTTCAAAATTTTTAATACTTTCAATTTGGCCAAGTCTAAATTTTGTTGTTTGGTAAAGAGTTAACCCTTTCCCAAACAAGCCCTGGTTTTCACGTGTCTGCAGTACAAGTCTTTTGAAAACACTGTGGGAAAAGGAGAAATTGCTCGTAACGAGCAATTTCTCCTTTTCCCACAGTGTTTTCTACCCTTTTTGAGACCTTTCTGCCATTTCCATCAAATTTAAAATTGTTGTCTGCAAACCCTTTGAATTTGGACCAGTCCAAAATTTGTCGCTTGGGAAAGAGTTAAGCAAAGAGAATGAAGTGGTCCTGTAAGTCACACATGTTTACCAAGTCTTGTGGTTGTCTTCATTTTGTTATGTTTTAGGTCAAGGAGAATTATATATCTGTGATAGTTGCTTATAAAGGTTTGGTTAAAACAATGGACGGCTGTTTCATCATTTCATTTTCCATAAATCTCTAAGGCCTGTTTCTGATATATAAAGTAATTAATCTTTTACCTCACAATCCCGAGTTTTGACGACCCTGAAGAAGAAGGCTTTTGAAAACCTTTTCCGAAGTGTTTTTTACCATTTTAAATACAAATGTTATCATTTGAGCTACTTGTCATTTGCAAATGCTTTGAATTTTGTCTAGTTCAGAATTTTGTCATTTGGTAAGGAGTTAACATGGCTATTTAGACATAGAGAATCTTTAACCCTTTACCACACAATGCCATATTTTAACAACCCTGGGAAAGAAGCCTTTTGAAAACATTGTGGGAAAAGGAGACCAGCAGGTAACCAGCATTTTCTCCTTTGCCCACGATGTTTTCTACCCTATCAAAGAAAATTTGAATGATTTGAGCCACATTGAAATTGACGTCTGCAAACGCTTTCAATTTGGACACAGCTAAGATTTTGTCGTCTGGGAAAGGGTTAAGCAAGTGTTTACATAGTCATAGGGAAATGGTCTAGTAATCATGTACATGTATGTAAACTGACATCGGAGCCTTCTTCTTGGTATACCAGAGTTGATTGATTGGTTGTACCGTGTTTAACGCTGCTTTTAACATTATTTCAGTTATACAGTGGCGGCCAGTGCACCCATCCATGCTTACTTTACAAAATTTTCTTCCCAAGCCGCTTGCTGCTTTTCCACTATTGTAGACACAATGATCATAGATGAGAGAGGAATGAATCCTGTCGTAATGACGATCATCAGTCCTCAGAAAGAATTTTGCTGAGCTGGGGATTTGAACCAGTGACCACCTATTCTTAAATTTCATGCTCTACCGACTGGGCTACCAAGGCTTGGCTGGTGTAACACTGTAGACTTGTCCTTTCAAATTGAAGGCATTTGCAGACTGCAACTTAAAAGTGGCTCAGACGATACCATTTACCATTGAAAGGGACAGTCCAAAAGTTTGTCATTCGGTGAAGAGTTGAACCTTTATCCTGCCACACATAATTGATTGATTGATTGATTGATTGAATGGTGTTTTACGCTGCTTTCAACATTATTTCACTCATATCACGGCGACAGCTCACATATTAATGTATTTCCTGGATGCCACCGGTACTAGGCTAGGGCTCTGAAGTGTCATGCCCAAGGACGATATCTCACAAAAAACTCAGTGGATCCAGTGAGGCTCAAACCCGGGGCCTCCAGATTACTATTCCTGCACTTTACCAATGAGCCACGCAAGACCCCTGCCACCCATGAATATGGGTGTATTGCGTGGAGGGTGTCAACAGACCAAGACCAGACTGTAGTTTTATCTTAGTCTACACTCTCCACTCGTTTATAATAAATGTTTTGAGACATGTATTTTCCACAAACCCACAATCCCGATTTTTAACCACCCTGTGGAAGAAGACTTTTGAAAATATTTTTGGAAAAGGAGAAAATGTTGGTAACCAGCATTAAATATCTTTTTCTCAAAATGTTTTCTACCCGTTCAACAACAAATTCCAACGTTTTAGCCATATCTAATTTGTCGTCTGCAAATGCTTCCAATTTGGACATATCTAAAACGTTGTGGTTTGGTAAAGAGTTAACTTCCCCCAATGTGTCATATAAAAATCAGTTAAGTTACAGTAAATGATACCGGTTTACTAACAAAACTGATTAAGTTGTATTCTACCTTTTAGTAAAATACATTGTATCATAGGATAGAATATAGTTCCTCTGAAAAAAAGGCATTCATTCATTCACTCTCTGTAGTTTAGCACTGTTAGTGCGTTGGTATTTTTAAATCACTTCATTTATAAAAATTCCTTTGTTACATAAAAAGTTCCGTGTCGGTTTCTTTTGTCACGTACGCATGCGTACTCGCTTTCCGCCACCAAAATGGAGGAAAACGGCTAAATTCATTATCAATACATTAAAAAAAACACCAATTTCATCAAAATTTGGGTATTTTTTACAATTCTGAAGATTGAGTAAGAAAGGTCCTGTGTCCAGCAGTTATTCCGATGTAAGATTTCTTTGCATCCACGTTGCATTTTGTGTCATTTTGCACTTACACACTGAAACAAATCGGCGATAACTGACAACAAATGAACAATGGTCGCCAAAGCATTGTCTTTGACAAGAATTTGAGTGAAGACGTCCTCATCATTAACCTATGTATCGAAAAGTGTTTTCAGTCGCTCAACCACCTACTTTGTTGTACAGTGTTAGACCAAAGAGGGTTTTGGAAGACATGTTCAGTATCTTCCAAAACCTCACTTTGGTCATGCGGTTTCCGCAACTTAGGCACTTTGGCAATGACCGAAGCAACTTTACATCATGTTTGTCTTTATCTGTTCTCATGCAGAAGTTTCATGTCTTATGAGATATGCATGACTAATATGGGTAGAAACGGCACCCATATGAACATTTTTCCAATCTCCATGTACCACACAATCCGAGGTTTAAAAACCCCGACAGAAAGAGGTTTTGAAAATATTGTGGGACAATGCTGGTAACAGGCATTTCTTCCTCTTCTTATAAGGTTTGGAGACAAAGTCAAGAATTTGAGCAACACTGAATTTGTCGTCTGCTAATAACAAGGAAAGTGTAAAGAATTGGACAAAAAATCTGAAGGGTTGATAATGGGCTTAAGGCTTCCCACTTTGCCAACCTAACATAGCTGTAAAATGCATTTTCTGGATAACCCCTTACCACACAATCCTGAGTTTTAATGACCCTGAGAAGAAAAGTTTTTGAAAACATTGTGGGAAAAGGAGAAAACATGATAATTTCTCCTTTTCCCAAAATGTTTTCTACCTTATCATAGAGGTTCAGCTCATTTGTACCAATTTTTGAATTTGTTGAGTGCAGATGTTTTGAATTCAGAACAGTATAGAATTTGTTGTTGTGTAAAGGGTTAAGATTAACATAATATATAAATTGTTGTTTTTGCCAGTTTTGAACTCTGTTAATGAGGTTATTCTCATGAACTTTGGCTGCTAAGTGTGACTCCATGACCTTTTGCAGAAAGAGTACCCCAAGATCAGACTGCACAGAAAAAGGAAAATTTGGGTTTATACTATTGGTTTGAAAGTTTAATTTCTTTTATTTAGTAGGATAAGGGTTAATATAACTAGTGAGAAAAACATAACAATAAGGAATGTATGAAATATCAGGTTCAGCAATCCTAGACAGTGACAAGATTGTTTAGTCAGATACGGTGCAAGGATATCCATGTTGTTTTAGACTTCCTGTCAAGAAGATAAAGAATTAATCTGGAATTGTATGTTTTTCAGGATGTGGCCAGAATTACTTGACATGACTCGTGAAGAGTCGAAGAGAATATTAAGGAGAGTGGAACTGGAGGCGTATTCTTCAGTTGTCTCTGCCTTTAGAGCTCAGGGGGATTTGACTAAAGAGAAGAAAAAGATTTTACATGATTTGCAACAGATGTTGAGGTGGGTTGATGGAAGTGTTGTTGCTTTTGCAAAGCTTTTGAACAGGAATTATTTCTAGAGAAGAAAGCCAAATGTACTCTATGACAAAATTTTAGGTAAGTCTTAACTGAATGCATTTGATGATGACAGAGTAAGTGTGGCAGAAATGAAAGGATTATGTCTTTGAAAGGGTAGAGGATAATGTGGAAGAAGGAAAAAATACTTGCTTTCAGCTTTTCCCTTTATCAGTGTTTTCAAAAGTCTTTTTCACAAGGGTGTTGAACTTATTGCCAAATAGCCTCATCCATATTGAAAACATTTGCAGGTTGCTAATTAAACGCTACTTATAATAAGATGAAAACATTTTCAGGAAACAAGAAAATGCTGGTTACCACCATTTACTTTGTTTTCCACAATGTTTACAAAAGGCTTCTCCCTCAGGGTCATTAAAAGTTAAGAAAGTGTGGTAAAGGGTTAAACCATGATATTGTATACTCATACCATAATTGGTCCAACATGCATCAAAAGAGAATATTGTAGTAGGCATGCTTTCATAGTAAATATTTATCTAATAATTTTTCAGCATTTCAACAGAAAGGCATCGAGCTGAAGTGAGAAGAGCAGTTAATGATGAAAAACTGGCAACAATTGCAGAAAAGTAAGTTTTGTATTGTATTTTCTAAATAAGCTGAATGTCATTGAAAAGTATAAATTATGTGTTTGCAATTTTCACGGTAGCATTTATGAAACACTCATCTATATTTATATGATTATCCCTTTACCAGACGACAAAATTTTAGCCTTGTCCAAATTGAAAGCATTTGCAGATGACAATTTCAATGTGGCTCAAATGGTGCAATTTTTCTTTGATAGGGTAGAAAACATTGTGGGAAAAGGAGAAAATGCTGGTTACCAGCATTTTCTCCTTTTCCCACGTTTTCAAAAGGCTTCTTTCCTAGAGGTGTCAGAAGGCGGCATTGTGGTATTAAGGGTTATGGTAGTTGTAACAGAGCCCAGAAGCTCAGTCGGTAATGTACAGGACTTGAAACCAGAAACTTGGCGGTTAGAATCCTCAGCTTGGCCACTCTCTTTCTGAGCAACAGTGATGGTCATTGCAACAGGATTCGTTCTGGTCTCACCACTGATCATTGTTTGGATGATGCTTATTTTGGGAAAGCAGCCAGTAGCTTGGGAAGAACATTGTGCAAACAAATGGTAAAAGAAACTCCTTAACCCTTTCTCAAACAAGCCCTGGTTTTCATGTGTCTGCAGTACAAGTCTTTTGAAAACACTGTGGGAAAAGGAGAAATTGCTCGTAACGAGCAATTTCTCCTTTTCCCACAGTGTTTTCTACCCTTTTGGAGAACTTTCTGTCATATTCATCAAATGTAAAATTGTCGTCTGCAAACTCTTTCAATATGCACCAGTCCAAAATTTGTTGTTTGGGAAAGGGTTAAAAGCATGTTTAGGTGCACTGCTGTGATATTACTGAAATATTGTTGAACACCATACAAACAAATACAGTATGTGTGGACGGTACTGCAAACTAACAAATCTGTGTGTTCCATTATAGAGAAATGCTGAAGTTCTATGGTTGTTCAAAGCACAGCTAGAAAGGGAATGGCAAAATACAAATTTGAGCCATGCTCTGGCAAAAGGGGATTAAATGCATCTCTGTGACGCATTATAAGAAGCAAGTCATCACATAATTATGGATCCATAAAGCAAATTTTGTCTAACAACCGAATGAATCTGGAGGTAGAATGGTCCTTTGACATGCAGAAAATTTAAAGATAGCAAAAGGTTTTGGCCCATGTCAGCCTGTGCAGACTGCCTGGGTAGAAAGTTTTTGCAGATGCATTAGACCTCCTTTTCACAGAGTATGGTTCATTTACAATAGTCAGTCAAAACTTGAGGAAATTATCACTGAAATTCGTTCAGTACAACGTGCTACATTATGTTCAGTTTGTCAAATATGTCACAGATTTATACTTGTTTTTGTATCAGTATGTCGCCTTCTAACTCCACTCAAGAATGGTTGATAGAGGGTCGGAGACTCGTCCCTTTAATGCCGAGGTTGGTTCCACAGACAGCTTTTACAGTGACTGCAAACCAGGTAGCAAATATGCAGGCAGAGAAAAATGCATCGCTCCCAAGTCCCTCACAGACTGGTGTACGTGAAGGTATGACATTAAAAATTGTACTGAAGATGTAGTATGCATAATTATTTACTGCAGTGGCAAACTTCCATGTATCATTGACTTTTATCTGACAACCAAATGGTTACCAGCATTTTCTTCTTTTTCCACGGGGTCCTGCACAGCTCAGTGGTAAAGTGTAGGACTCGCAACCTGGGGGTTCAAGCCTCACTGGAAGCACTGGTTTTTTTCATGGGAGTGTCCTTTTGTAAGACACCTTAAGTAAGTCCTTAAGTATAGAGAAAACATTGTGAGAAAAGCAGAAAATGCTGGTTACCAGCATTTTCTCCTTTTCCCACAATGTTTTCAAAAGCCTTCTTTTCAGGGTCGTTAAAATTATGGATTGTGTGGTAAAGGGTCAGATTGTGCTTCATGTTAAATGATATTAACTTACTCATATTTATTGCCCAGGATGTACCCTGATTCCCTGTTTCTTTGCACCTAGAGCCCCAAGTTTTCCAAAATGTCACTCAAAATTTAAATGTTTGACTTCTTTTATTCTTTTAGAGAGTGTTAAATGACCCCCTTATGAGAAAGTCCAAGGAAAATTCTGATGGCCTGTTCATTATTTAATGCACGCTTTGTTGTATGTTCCAGCCTCCACAGCACCCCCAATGGTCTCCCCTCCACAGACACCCAGAGCATCGTCTAGATCATCAAGTCCTACATCTAATGTAGTTGTATTACCCAGCGGAATGTCTATACATATAAAAGGTGAGACATTTTGGTAAATCTCTGTACCACCTGTTACATATTTCCAGCATATGGTTTTGATATTTGTAAGAGTTGGCTAATCAACATGAATAAATGAGCCATGCTCTGTGAAAGGGGGGTTTAATACATTTGCAAAAGGTATCAACCAAGGTCAGCCTGTGTATTCTGCGCAGGCTGACGTGGGCCTAAACTGTTTGTTATTGTTCAATTGTCTGCATGTAGAAACACCATTCCACCTCATGATTCAGTGGTTTGTTAGACAAAATGCATTTCATGGATACATAATTATGTGAATACTTGTTTGGTATGCACCATGCAGATGCATTCAACCCTTTTCAGGGTATGGCTCCAATGTTTATTGCTGGAAATATTCATGTCTATATACATACAGACTGTAACTCATTGTTTCTTGTACAATTTTTTTATGTTGCAGCAAGCCGGGCCACATCTGAATCATGAGGTACACTAGTCCTTTGACATGCAGAAAATTTACCCAAAGCAAACAGTTTTGACCCAAGTCAGCCTGCGCAGGCTGGCATGGGTCGATACTCTTTGCAGATGAAATTAAACCCTCCTTTTCAGAGAGCATGGCTCAAATTGAAGGCCTCACATGTGCAAATGATAAAGCTTTGACTGTTATGTACAATATATACACAGGTGGTCTAAACACAGATGAAGATGAAGACATTCAGATTAGAAAAAGGAAAAGAAGCACTTCAACAGAGAACCTGGTGTCGCCGACAGGAAACCAGATACCGCAAGTGACGTATACCACCACAATGGCTAGTGTTCCCACAGTGTCTCCCAAGAAGATCACCATCAGTAAGAGTCCTCAGTCTCAACCTAGAGTTGTGATGAGTGGAACTCAGACTCAGAAGGTATGTTGTTATAGAAGCTTTGTGTTTTATTTTTAGCTTGGCTCTTTTCCAAGAAAACAATTGAGATTTTGTCATACCCCTGGCGTCGTCGATGTCAACATCTGTCGCCATGCGAAAACTTTGACATTTTATGATATCTCTGTTATAATTGAAGACATTTACTTCAACTTGGATGAACAAGTTATTAACTATCAAAAGAGGAACCTATACAACAAGGGCAGGTAACCTTCAAAGTATGTTTGTCACAGTTATGTCCCCTTTTTGACGTAGAATTTTCACTGAAAATCAAGCAGCCAAGTGTTGGCACCCACATGTGATGTTGGTAAATAAATTAGGGTCCTTGATGACTCAGTGGTTCAGGCTTCCATTGAAGATGTCCTTAACCCTTTTCCAAGCAAGTTTGTGGTTTAATGAGCCTGAGAAAGAGGCCTATTGATAAAAATGTTTAAGAGAAAATGCTGGTAACCAGCATTTTCTCGTCTTCTTATGATGTTTTTTACCCTTTCAAATCTCATCATTTGAGCTTCATTAAATAAAAATCTAAAAGATTTCATTCTTTACCATACAATAAAATTTTAGACTTGTCCAAATTGAAAGCACTTTTGGACGACAAATTAAATGTTACTTGAATGCTGAAATTTGTTGCTGGAAGGACGGAAAACATTGTTGGAAAAGGAGAAAATGCTGGTATCCAGCATTTTCTCTTTTTCCCACAAAGTTTTCAAAAGCTTTCTTTCTTAGGGACATTAAAACTTGGTTTTGAGTGGTAAAGGGTTAAAGCTTGTGAAGCTGTCTACTATTGTTTGGCAACATTGTTTATCAGTGTAACTAACATTACTTTTACAGGTAATTCTAGTGTCAGGCCAGGGTCAAGCCCAACAAGGTTTAATCCCTCAGAAAACTTTACAAGGGCCTCACAGGTCCACCGTATCTACGGGCACCTCCACATCAACTCACAGTGTTAATAAATCAATCATCTACCCATCAAGTTCTATAGCAACAAACACAAACATCGGAAATGTGGTGACGGTGTCGACACCGGCGCCTGTTGCCTCAACAACCAGTACAGGTAATGCAGTAAAACTTTTTTAACCCTTTACCACACAATCCCGACTTTTAACGATCCTGAGGAAGAAGCCTTTTGAAAACATTGTGGGAAAAGGAGAAAATGCTGGTAACCAGCATTTTCTCCTTTTCCCACAATGTTTTCTACTCTTCCAAAATCAAATTTCTATTTTTGAGTCACATTTATTTTGTCGTCTGCAGAAGCTTTCAATTTGGACTGGTCCAAAATTCTGTCGTTTGGTAACGAGTTAATTCCTATCTTGGTAAGGTCCAGAATATAATAGAAAAGATAGGAAGACAACAATAATTACTACAAGTTTTATAGCAACTAAAATTCAGAATATAGAAGAATTTTGGTAATAATTTAGATGATGCAAATTCTGCCTTGTTTAGTGTAGGGGCAAAGAGAACTTTGTATAAAAAGGAAAGAATAGATTTAGAGAAAATTTTGAGGTAATACTACATGTATTATTATTATCATTTTGATGGAATGTCTCTATATATCATTCTATTATCTCTCCTTATTACAGTTGTCTCCCCATTATCATCCGTTGGAACGTCAACCACAGCGTTTCTCACACCTACCATCAGTGTCTCCAGACCTAGGTTTAAAACTGTACCCAGGCAGAAGATATTACAGGTATTTACTCAAATGTTAAATGCACACAAAGGCCTTGTATGTCTCCACCAGAATAGAGTAAAAAGTTTGGTCTTCAGAAATTTCTAGTGTTTTTAAGACCTGTTTTGAGCATTTCCTTTTGCACTCTTTACTTACATCCTAAGCCTTGTAACATGCATTTTTGACATCCCAAGCCTTGTAACATGCATTTTTCATGGGAGTGTCCATGGATAAGACAATTTAGAGAAAGGCCATGTATTGGCGAAACACATGAATGAGTGGGCTTATGGATATGTGCACTGGCCTTGTGATTTAGCTGAAATACATATCATGACTTTACAAAGTCATTAAATTTGAAATAAACAAATAAAAGAATTATTTCTTTTTTTTTTTACAAAAAGAAATTATTTCATTTTTTTGTTTGGAAATTTTGACCAATAGAGTGCATTTTTTATGTTTCACTCTGATTTTTGTTTTCAACTAAAGACCCAAGTTTATCCCAGGTACCACAGCCTAGACCAGGTGTTGTCATACCAATGGGCCCTCAGCCAGTTCAGCCATCCCCACAGTCTCTGCAGGGACTCAAACCTGTGACCAAAAATACACCTACCATACAAATACGACAGGAAGGAGGCATGAAAATCATTACACAGAATATTCAGGGCAGTACTAGTAAAATTTTACCCAAGCCCAGCCATTTATCATCAAATAGTGGGACACCGGTAGTAGTAGTCAGTGCAGGCAGTAGTACACCAGCCTCAACAGTGACTATGGTGAATAAAGCTGCATCATCTATTACTGGTTAGTTTACATTTAGTCTAAGCTTTTTGATAGACATACAAAAGAGAGCTACAGGTCGTTTTTCCTTATTTTAATCCTTTACCACACAATGCAGAGTTTTCATGATCTTGAGAAAAAGACCTTTTGAAACATTGTGGGAAAAAGAGAAGCATTTTCTCCATGTTGCACAACCTTTTCTATGTTTTTAGAGACAGTCAGTATCATTGGAGGCACATTTGGTCCTTATCCTGCTGAATAACTTAAATGAAACTTTCCAGCCTTGAGCCAATGGTAAAAAACCAAAATGTTGATATTTCAGACTTAAAGGGGTTGGGGAAATATCTCTGTATCGGACAGTGTAGATCCAAGATCAGACTGCATGTTCTCTTTCAGAAAGGCAAATCGCTTTTAAAACCTTGTAATTTAATAGTAAATTTGCTCATTGTGACTACTTCCAGAAAACTGATTGAATCATGAGGTACACTGGTCCTTTGACTTGCAGATTTTCAAATAGCAAAGTCTCAACACAGGTCAGCCTGTCTTGACTGCGCAGGGTGAAATGGATTGATACTTTTGGCAGATACATGAAACCCCTTTTTCACAGAGCATGGCTTAAATGACTGAAGAACAGGTTTACTTGGAAAAAATTCTAGAGACTGATATCCAGTGGTTGAACATATAGAGGATATTTGTTTTTTTCGGAGAAAGATCGAAATTTATTTCATCTCGTGAACATTATCGGTAATATTTTCACTCGTGGCTGGCTGCCACGAGTGAACGTATTACCGATGATGTTCATGAAATGAAATAAATTTTGATCTTTCACCGAAAAAAAAAAACAAATATTCTATTTATTTCATGCTTCTAACGCCTTTTTTTGTCGAGACTTCCATAAAAAAAAAAATGAAATCGGTATTCTCACTGGTCGTACCCGTGTAATATCGAAAAATATTTTCACCACTATTTCTTGATATCCTACCGGAAAGCATGAAATAAAATTAGATAATATTGGCATGAAACCCCTCTAGGTGCCTGGTAGAATGATTGATTGGACTTTCAGAGAATGAGAGCAAAAACATAGAAAAGCTTTGAGATGCTTATTTTTCTACTCCATTCTAAGGCACACCAAGTGGAACCAAAGTTTTAAACATTCAGACCCAGGGAGGAAAAATAATTTCTGCCCCACGAGGATCCAGTGTTGTAACGGTCAACCCTAAAACATTACATCTGACAGCTGTGAAAAATGCTTCTGGGATTTCAGGTAATTTTACAAGTTTGCATGGCACTTAGGTCAGTTTCATGAATTTGGCGATCTGATGATAGTGTTATTGCACTCAGACTGTCACTGATTGGTTGACAACCCTCGTTGGTTCAATAGATTCCTCTGTTGCTTGGAGGTGACTTGTGAGAAGTGTTTATTATTAGATCTAGACTGCTTAAGTCTTTACCACACAATCCCGACTTTTAATGACCCTAAAAGAGTGGTTTTTGAAAACATTGCGGGAAAAGAGAAAATGCTGGTAACCAGCATTTTCTCCTTTTCCCACTATGTTTTTCTATCCTATCAGGGACAAAAATTATCATTTTGGCAACATCTAATTTGTCGTCTGCAAATGCTTTGAATTTGGTCCAGTCCAAACATTTGTCGTTTGGTAAAGAGTTAACTGTCTACTTGAAACAAATAAGAGGTGGTTGTTGTGAGGCAATGAAGATGGTGAAAGGAAGCAGATTATGGATTATTGTCAAAATTAGAATTTCAATCAATGTCTGTATTCACCAAGCATTCTATATTGCATTCTTAGTTTTATTTCAAATTTAGTAAAGTAACACAAGCCAATCAGACATTGTGCTACTTTGGAATTTCAAAAATCTTGACACTTTGGAATTTTAAAAATCTTGACAATTAGACTAAGAATGTGTTTAAGAATTGTGAATAAGACCTCTGGCTTGGAATCTACCAAGATTTCAAACTGGACCACAGCATATTCATGTATTCATCTTCATTTTGTTTGAATATCAATATTTTACCCCAAAAATAACCTATTACTGTAAAGGCTATATACTGACATACTGAAAACTGTTACTAGAGGAACTAAGGAGAAACATTTGTTATTTTTCATTTGCACAGAAACATAATTGTGGGAAAAGTTGCACTTGCAAGGGCATAAATAGTCATATTTGTATAGTAATGGGTTAAAGAGAATTTCAGCTGATAATTTTCTGATCTCTTTATTTAGGAACAAAGCCTAATGTAATTGTTGTTCAGAAAACACAGCCGAGGAGAGCAGGCAGTCTGACGTCACAGGGAAGTACGTCTCAAACAAAATCCTCAGCCACAGCCGTTATTTCAAGTCCCTTTGAAAAGGTAAGAACTGGGCTTCCTTTTACCAAACTGTGTAGATTTTTGCAAATTACTTGGGATTGTATTATTCACACATTCAATCCCTGCTTTGCAGGAAGATGTGAGCTGGCGTAAAGTTATGCAAATATTTACTTAAATCTTAAAATTATGCAGTTTATTGAAACTTGCTTTCTGACTTGATGCTTGCTTAACCCTTTCCCAAACAAGCCCTGGTTTTCACGTGTCTGCAATACAAGTCTTTTGAAAACACTGTGGGAAAAGGAGAAATTGCTCGTAACGAGCAATTTCTCCTTTTCCCACAGTGTTTTCTACCCTTTTGGAGAACTTTCCGCCATTTTTATCAAATTTAAAATTGTCGTCTGCAAACTCTTTCAGTTTGGAAGGGTCTAAAATGTGTCATTTGGGAAAGGGTTAAATAAACTTGGTACGCAGAATCCATGCATCGGCAGTGCAAGGCAGCTGTGGATTGTAACTGTTGCTCATAACATTCTCAAATCATTTGTCGACCTTATTCAGGGTTAGACGATAACAATGTCTTGCAACCCAGAGGACGCTAAAAGTACCATTGAAAGTGGTATAAAACACCTGCAAATGATTAAATAAAATAACAGTCAAATGAGATGGTTTTGGACATGCCTGAATTGAAAGTACTCACAGACGACAGATGCAGATCATATGACATAGTACATGTACTTTGTCTTTAATGTGGCTCAAACGATATACTTCATCTTGTGAAGGGTCAAAAATCATTGTTGGAAAAGGAGAAAATGCTGGAAACTAGCATTTTCTCCTATTCCCATAATGTTTCAGAAAGCCTTCATATTTAGGGCTTAAGAACTCTGTTACATAAAGGGTGGAACTGCAATCAGACACTTACTTATCCAATCTTGTTCATTGTGTATTTCAGGAGCTTGTAAGTTTTCTACAGAAGCAGGATCCGACTAAACAATATGTTGTCACAACAACCACTGCTAACCTCTCAAGATCATCTGACACCCAGAGAAAGGTCATTGTGACAACTTCGGGTCATGGTGACCTTGCCAAACAGGTTAGTAAAAATTCTTAAGTTTTCTATTACACTTTGTCCTTAAACATTTTGAAAACCATGAACTAACCAAATTTATTTGTAAGTAGTTTTAGGAATGAGTAGGGGCAAAATAAATCTACTGTTTGAAATGTTTCTTTCAAAAGCTGTAATATACCCTGGTACAAGTAAGAGAGAGTTTAGTTGGCTTAATCTAAAATGTATAGTGCAGAATTATTAGTCACAGCTCAACCAAACTAGTGTTGAAATGTTATATAACATTGAAAAAACAGCCTGTGTCAAAGTTTGGGGTTTTGATTTTGTTACAAAAGTTTTTTGCTTTTTCCCAAAATGTTTCCTAAAGACCCCATCCTCTGGATCATTTAACTCCAAACAATAGAATTTTAGACTGGTCTAAACTGAAAACATTTGCAGTGGACAAATTAAATGTGTTTCAAATGATTGGATTTATTTCTGAAAGGCTAGAAAACATTGTGGGAAAAGGAGAAAATGCTGGTTAGCAGCATTTTCTCCTTTTCCCACAATGTTTTCAAAAGGCTTCTTCCTCAGGGTCGTTAAAAGTTGGAATTGTGTGCTAAAGGGTTAAAACACGGATTGTTCGGTAAAACTAGCACTTAAGAGAAACTCAAAATGTGCTTGCATAACCCTTGATGTACTGAACCTGGATTTTAGCTGCTTAAGTGGACAGTGCAGATCAAAATCAGACTGCACAGAATGTG
This sequence comes from Tridacna gigas, assembly GCA_945859785.2. NCBI lineage: Eukaryota > Metazoa > Mollusca > Bivalvia > Cardiida > Cardiidae > Tridacna > Tridacna gigas. The sequence continues at coordinate 46,325,363 of OX244043.2, forward strand.
CAGTCTGATTTTGGATCTACACTATCCCTTTATTTACTCAGTATTTTGAAAAAAAAAAAAACTTGAAATTACAATATCTGCATTTGTCATACTGACTAAGAATGCCAGTTTCATATATTTCATAAAGGCAATGAACATCAGACATGTATTTCTGTATTACCCCTTCACTGCACTATGCCACCTTTTAACGCCTCTCAGAAAGAAGCCTTTTGAAACATTGTGGGAAAAGGAGAAAATGCTGGTAACCAGCATTTTCTCCTTTTCCCACAATGTTTTCTAACCTATCAAAGAAAAATTTCGCCATTTGAGCCACACTGAAATTGTCGTCTGCAAATGCTTTCAATTTGGACAAGCCTCAAATTTTGTTGTCTGGTAAAGGAGTTAAGTGTCTTATTCTGCTTTAGTTGACCAAAACCCTTCAACAAACAAGAACAGAAACCACCCAACAGTCTTCAACAATCCTACATGACCTGATACAAGCTGCTGGTATCGTGCCAGACAGCAATCAGGAGAGTCAGTCAGGGGAGGTAACTATCAACCTGGATGAATCCCAGTTAGCTGCCCTGACATCTGTGGGACAGGGAACAACACCACAACCTAAAGGTAACATGTTTACCACAATTTTTACCACAGTGTTATTCGTTTGAATGCTGAGATCAGTCATACACGTTTTTGCAGAAAGTTTCGCTAAAGATTAATTTGTCATTTTTGTGACTAATTTTGGCAATTATTTATATATCAGTGAACAAGGCAGTGTCATTAATACAGTAATCAATGTTTTGTAGAGGCACCCATTATAAATGCAATATCAGGTCAAAGTTGGTAATCTTTTAAAGGCCCAGTAGCAGCCAAAAGTAAACAAAAGGGATGGTAAAACACATTTAAATTTAAATCATACCATTTAAAAGTATGGAAATCATTGTGAAGATGACAGTCTGTTGTTGTGAAGTCAGTCTAAGTGTTAGTCAATGGCAGGAGAAGGAATTTTAAAACCAGGTAAAAAGTTGGCCAGGTTGCTGTATTTTTTTGTTTACATTTTACCTGGTTTTAGAATTCATTTTCCTGCCAGGGACTAAGGCTTGGATTGACTGTAAAACAACAGATTGTCATCTTCACAATAATTTCCATACTTTTAAATGGTATGATTTAAATTTAAATGTATTGTAATACCCACATTGTTTACTATTGGCTGCAACTGGGACTTAAAGATATACAAGAATAATGGTGAATTAAGATTAATTTTGTGTGATTTTTCATTGACACAAAAGCTTTGGCAACCATATTTGAATGGTTGTTACATAAAACTCAGTGGAATATAGTGGACCCCAAGACATACCATTGAAATGGACAATTCAGTCACAGAAACTCATTCATTTAAACACAGTGCTGATTATTCCAGTGCTAGTTGCCACTGGCTGTCAGCTTCAGAGTCCTGTTTGTACTGTGATGTGTTAAATACCAAACATACAAAGATGGAATAAAAGTATTTCATATAGAAGTGGAATAATCATTTAGGACACAGAATAATTTAAGACTCTTTCATATGGAAGGAATTTACAAACAACTGATACATTTATCAAATGATAGTATTTGTCTTTAAAGTGGTAGGAAACATTGTGGGAAAAGGAGAAAATGCTGGTTACCAGCATTTTCTCCTTTTCCTACAATGTTTTCAAAAGGCCTTTTGTTAGGATTGTTAAAACTCAGGGTTGTATTGTAAAGGATTAAACATTTGTAGTTTCAGTTTCTCAGTCTATGCCTGGCAATGAATGGTTTGAATATGATGTGACAGATGAACAGGGCAATACCTACACTCACACTGCAGAGTCCGCTGACACTGCGGCAGCTATCCAATCTCTGCTTGATATGCAGGCAAACAGTGCCGGGCAAAAACCCAAAGTTACAGTGCAAAGGTTTGTAAATGCTGAATATTTATGAGAACAGTTTTTGTCTATAACATTTTTTCCTCTCCACATACATTTATCATATCTAATAATGGAATTAAGTCTGTTACCAAATGACAAAATTTTAGACCTGTCCAAATTGAAAGCGCTTGCAGACAAAAAATCCAGTGAGATTCAAGTGATGGGATTGGCCTTGAAATGGTTTTGATTTGTATTGGAGCTTAACACCATTTTTAACAGCTCAGATCATATCATGGTGCTCAATAACACAGCCATGTGTTTCCTGGCTTTCTTACATCAGTACTGACACAACTTTCTTTCCAAAGCCACTGACTAGTTTTTTCACATGCATCAGAGGTGAGCGGCGAAAAATTGCCAGAAAGAAAATTTGCCTCAACCAGGTCTTGAACTTGCAACCACCAGGTCATGAGTCAGATACGCTAACCACTGAGCTACTTGGGCGGGTGCCTTGAATGGTAGACAGTGTTGGAATAGGAGAAAAATGCAGGTTACTAGCATTTTCTCCTTTTCCCACAATGTTTTGAAAAGCCTTCTTTCTATGTCAAACTGAGATTACATGTTGCTCATTTGAGCATATAAAGGAACTGAATTACTTCTGTCATTATGCATTATGATTAAGCACCAGCAAAGATTGAACTTCAAGTGTTTTTTCAGTATTTTTTATCTGTTTTTTTTTTTTTAAGGTCTGCAAGTGTGGATATAGGACAGTTGTCAGATCAACTAAATCAACAACAGTTTTACACCATTGGTAAGTTGGTGGTATTTCCTGCAATGAAAGTGTTATCAGATTTCAGACAAAGTAGTGGGGAGGAGTGGGGGGGGGGGCGATTTTCAAGTATTGAGTGGAGCAATGAAACTTTGTTATAGAAGAAAAAATGAAAATATGCAGATAATGTTATAAACCCGCTTTGTAAGACCAGGGTCTGTATTCACAAATCATTCTTGACTTCATTCTTAGTCTTCTCCTAGATGTAGAAAGTAACACAACTTTTGATTGGCTTTGATTGGCTAAACCAAATGGTTTAGCCAATCAGAAGTTGTGTTACTTTCAAATTTAGAAAATTCTTGAGAATAGGACTAAGAGTATTCTTAAGAAAGGTTGGTGAATACAGGCCCAGCAAAAATGTCAGTGCCACTGCAGACCTCCAGATAAGAAGGAGTGATGGTACTCTAAATCCATTATTTCTCTTCCAGACCCTATGTTGTGGGTACTCATTAGAATCGTCTCGATGAGATGATTGTAATGAGTACCCATAACATAGGGTTTAGCGGAGAGTGATTAATGTTTTCAATTTTGAAATCTAAATCTCTCCCTCTATCTGTAGCAATGTTACTTGGACTTAAGACAAGGATAATTGCAAGAAATGCAAAAGCACCCGAAATATAAGCTAGCTTTTTGAAAATTCTGCTGGGAAGAGATGACAACACAAAGATGAAACATACTGCACTGTTGAAAATGGAGGAAAATAGTGAATCTACATTAACACCTCAGAAAGCTGAACCCTTTGCCGCACAATGCCGCCTTTTAACGACTCTGGGAAAGAAGCCTTTTGAAAACATTGTGGGAAAAGGAGAAAATGCAGGTAAGCAGCATTTTCTCCTTTTCCCACAATGTTTTCTACCCTATCAAAGAAAAACAGCACCATTTTGGCCACATTGAAATTGTCGTCTGCAAATGTTTTCAATTTTTGTTGTCTGGTAAAGGTTTAACCTCTTACCAGCAGAAAAAAATTTTAGACTAATTCAAATTGAATGCCTTTGCAGACGACAAATTTAATTTGGCTCAAATGATGTAATTCGTTTTTAAAATAGTATAAAATGAGGGAAAGGCTTTTTCCTCAGGGTCGTTAAAACTGCGGATGGTGTGGTTAAGGGTAAATGCAATTTTTGGAAATGGATGGCAGTTTATAGATGATGCATTTTGGGGTTTTTTTTGCTCTTTTTTTTTTTTTTTTTCTTCTATAGATCATTAATAGCAACATTTTTTAACAACCAACTTAATCATGACATAAATTGGTCTTTAAAAATACAGAAAATTAACCATTAGCAAAAAGTTTAGGTTCAGATCAGCCTGCACGGACTGCGCAAGCTGACCTGGGTTGATACTGTTTGCAGATGCATTAAGCCCCCTTTTCACAGAGCATGGTTCATGTACATGTAATAGTTTTTTTTTTTTTTTAATCAGTCTAGAATTTTAGGAGTTTATCTATGAAACTTTTTTCCATAGATAGACAATAATGTTCAGATTTGTTTTGCTTTCCGTACTAAGGTTAAAGGCTAGGTTAAAATACATGTACAAAATACATGTATATTTCAGAGCAAGCAATGACAATTTTAAATCAACCAGAAAGTTCAGCGGAGAAAGACGTCCAGTCACAACCTGTGGTGTCAGCTATCCAACCTGAAACCCAGTCTCAGGTATGATTGGGCATTTACACTTATGTTATACTTTGACAGGGGACTCATAGACTGACTACTCAAGTATTTGAATACTCAATCAAACATCTGACTGTTGATTTTCAAAATCAGTAATCAAGTATTGACTAAAATTTTACCTGTTAAATACGTTTAGAAATTTGAAAGTTTCAATTTGTCACCAGTTTCTTCTCCTTTTTGTGCAAAGTTTTGAAAATTTGTTTTTTAGAAACTGGCAAACATGTGGTAAAGTCTTAGTAGAAATACATTACTAAAGCTTATATGTAGGCTTGAATACAAAAGCACTATACGTATAGTGAATCCCATTTGCATAGTATAAGTAACAGGAGCTTGGCCTGTTATAGAACTGAAAACTTGTACTAACGCAGGGTTTTCCTTGACCCCCTGTATCTCTGAATTTGGACCCCCAAATTATCTGAATGACCCCCAAAATTTAGATGTTTGCCTTCTTTTACTCATTTGAAGGGAGCCAAATGACCCCCCCCCCCCCCCCCCCCCCCCTTAATGAAAAAGTCCAGAGAAATCTCTGGTAATGGAAGCCTACATATATGTTTCCTTGTGCAGAGGTACATATAGGCATGGTATTTTTTGGATTTAACCCTTTACCACACAATCCCGACTTTTAATGACCCTGTAAAAGAATCCTTTTGAAAACATTGTGGGAAAAGGAGAAAATGCTGGTAACCAGCATTTTCTCCTTTTCCCACAATGTTTTCTACCATTACAATAACAAATTTCAATTTTTCAGTCCCATTTATTTTGTCGTCTGCAAATGCTTTCAATTTGGACCAGTCTAAAATTTTGTTGTTTGGTAAAGAGTTAAAGAGTTATATTGACTAATTCCTTCACAAAACCTTTACATTTTGAAGTGTACCTATTTTACAAGGATGTTTTGAAAGTCTCGTGCTGTATTGCTTTGCACCTTATTATGTAGCCCCGTTGTTGGCATTGTCATCATAGAGGTATTATTGTAGCCCTGTTGTCGTCGGTGTCGTTTTGTGTAGTTTTTGGCATTTGCTGATGTCATTGTCATTACTGAAGATATTTACTTCAAACCCGGCCTAAATTGTAACTCTCGGTAGGGAAACCCGTACCAAAAAGGTGGGTAACCCTCAAGATATTATTGACCCAGTTATGTTCCCTTTTTGACAAAGAATTTTAGTGAAAAGCAACTTTAACTGAGCTTTGTGACTTACTTTGCTTTTTTCTTTGTATTTTAGTCAAGCTCTGTGAAAAGGGGGCATGATGCATCTGCAAAAAGTTCCGACCCAGGTCAGCCTGGGCAGTCCGAGCAGGCTGACCTCTGCCGAAACTTCGTGTTTTGGTAGAAATTCTGAATGTCCAAGGACTTTTTTTCCATAGAATTCTTAGGGTTGTTAGACAAAAATCGATTTCATGGCTCCATAGGTATCTGATAACTCGCTTGGTATAATGCATCAAGGAGATGCATTAAACTTATTTTTGCAAAAGCATGGCTCATATATATATCTGTATCTGCAAAATATGTTATAAACAGAGCATGGTTCATTTTTTTGCAGACTGTCTTGGACTCCACGGACAGTAGTTCAGAAGACATTTTCACTGCTGTCCCACTTAAATCTGTCTTATCTACAGCACAACCAACGCCAAACATTATCCTACCAACAGTGTCATCTACAGCGGTAACCCAGGACAACAAAATACAAATTGTGAAGAGAGGTCATGACCTTGAGGACCATGGTGACCTTGATCCCCAAACAGGAATGTTTTATGTGGACAAAAACAATTCAGATATTGTGACAAAAGAAGTGGTTATTGTTAAAAGTAGTAGTAGTAGTAGTGTGGATTCTGGCAAGAATTATGATTTACTAAGTAGCTCCTTAGCTCAAGCCCAGATTGACCTTGACCCGTTCCAGTTTATTGACGAAAGTCAAGTTGGAACCAAAATAGTAGAAGGAGAGACGATAGTGCAGCCATCAGAAACAACTATAATTGATACACCAAGTATAGGTAAGTCCTAAATGTTTGTTACCATCCATCCTGGATGACTCGGGTGCACTCTTTACCAAACGACTAAATTCTGGATGCAACCAAATTGAAAGAATTGGCAGACAACAAATTAAATGTGACCAATGTCATGATTTCTGTCCCTTAAAGAGTCGAAAACATTGTGGGAAAAGGATACCAGCATTTTCTCCTTTTTCCACAATCTTTCAAAATTAATCTTTATCAAGGTCATTAAAACTTGGGATTGTGCGGTAAAGGGTTAAATACAATTATGACGCGTGTATTTAACGAAAGGTAGTACAAGGATGTTCAGGGGGATGATTACAACCAGCACTTGAACTTGTTAGCTCAGGTGTTTTCGAAGAAAACATCTATAGGTGTTGTCATAGCCCTGGCATAATCTGTGTCATCATTGGTGTCATTCAACAACTTTGACAGTTATAATATCTCTGTCATTACTGAGGATATTTACTTCAAACTTGGACAAGTTGTTAACTATCAATATTGGAATCCATACAACAAGGGCAGGTAACCATCTAAATATTTTTGACACAGTTATGCCCCTTTTCTGACTTACAATTTGCAATAAAAGCAAATGCAGCCAAGGGTTGGCAGCATGCTAGCGGCTGGACCATTGACAGACTATACTTTAACACATTGTCAGATCTTTAAAAATATCCATGATATTAACCCTTTACCACATGATCCGGACTTTTAACGACCCTGAGATGGAGGCCTTTTGAAAACATTGTGGGAAAAGGAGAAAATGCTAGTAACCAGCATTTTCTCCTTTTACCACAATGTTTTCTACCCTTCCCAAAATAAATTTTGATTTTTGAGTCAGATTTACTGTGTCGTCTGCAAGCGCTTTCAATTTGGACAAGTCTAAAATTTTGTTGTTTGGTAAAGAGTTAAATGGTATGATTAGATTTGCCTGCAATTTGACCCCTGAATTGTTTACTTTCGGTTGGTGGTGGGCCTTTAACTGAGGACGAAATAATGACAGATAATGATTTATTTTGGAAAACCAAGATATGAGTGATGCTCTGGCAAAAGAGGGTTAAATGTATTTCCATGCTGCATCAGACCAAACAAGGCATCACATAACTACGGATCCATGAAATCCATTTTTGGCTGACAACTGTCTGATTCATGAGATAAAAAGGGTCTGTTGACACGCAGAAAATTGACCAATAGCAAAAAGCTTCGACCCAGATCAGCCTGCACTGACCCTGCAGGCTGACATGGTGTAAAAGGGTTAATTCCCATGTTCATAGAGGATAGCTCACATGAATGTGTACCATTGTTTTGCAGAAACTGTTGACACCACACCAACTTTACCAGTAGAACAGCAACAAGTTGTTGTCCAGAAGGTTGTCATGACAACACCTGTTACAGGTGGTACACAGACAGTCAGAATTCAGCCCAGCAGTACATTTATACCTTTACAGGAGATGGTGAAATCAGGAACCGGCAAACCTTCTACTATCAACATAACATCAGTGAAACAGGTGTGTAGAAATGTTGTTCATAATATTTGTCAAAAGTAGACCCTGCCCAACTCAAAGGATAGGATTTTGGATTAACAGTAATAATATTTGTAGAGGTCTTTGGTTTGATCCTCATCCATGGTGCTTGGTTTTTCATTGAAGTGTACTTGGGCAAGACACTTAAAAGCCCCAACTTAGTTCTGATGAAACTCAGAAAGCTTATGAATAAGTGAGTGAACTGTACTGGTGATATGAATGGATTTTTCCAGAATTTCTTTAACCCTTTACCACACAACAAAATTTTGGACTTGTCCAAACCCAAAGCATTTGCAGATGACAACTGATGCTCAAATTGTGGAAGTTGTCTTTGATGGGGTAGAAAACTTTGTTGCAAAAGGAGGAAATGCTGGTTACCAGCATTTTCTCCTTTCCCCACAATGTTTCCAAAAGTCTTCTATCTCAAGGTCGTTAAAAGTCAGGATTGTGTGGTAAAGTGGCAAAGGTTTAGATCAACTCCTTTTTAGAACTTCAGAGGTAAATGAATGTGAACTTCACATGGGCAGATATTAAAAAAAAAAAAAAAGGAAAAAAAACATGCACAGTGTTAGATACCATTTTCCTTTCTTTATGATTCCCAAATCTATCCAACAATCAAATATTTTATTTCTGTACACATTTCTAGATACCTTCTTCTGTCACAATGCTTCCACAAAACTCTGCCCCATCCAGTATACATGTTACTGTAGAACCTAGTGGTATAGATACATCCCATATGAAGATAGAAGATTTTACCAGTCAGCTCACAGAGAAGGGAGATTTTGTAGGCGTGGACCATATGGAGGAAATAGCAACAATGTCTAGCCCCTCAGGTAAGTTTTTGGAAATGGAAAATCTTTCTCAGTTCTGGAATACATCAGTACATGCTGAAAAAAACTTTGGCACAGGGATGAGTGACATTTTATGGGTAATTTTTAGCTTGGCTGTTTTTGAAGAAAAATTTGAGGTATTGTCATAGCCCTGTTGTCGTCTGTGTTGGTGTCGTGCAAAAACTTTGACATTTTATCTTGGTCATTACTGAAGATATTTACTTCAAACTCAGACTTGATGTTAACTATCAAAAGGGGGATCCAATACCAGTAAGGCAGGTTACCATCAAAATATTTTTGACACAGTTATGCCCCTTTTTGTTAGAATTTCATTGTAAATCAACCTTTTTTCTAAAATCTTAGTAATTACTGAAGATATGTACTTCAAACTTGGATAAGTTGTTTAGTGTCAAAAGTGGAACCCATACCAGTACAGCAGATAACCTTCAAAATGTTTTTGACACAATTATTACCCTTTTTCTACATAGCATTTTCACCACCTCTTAACCCTTTCCCAAATGACAAATTTTGGACTGGTCCAAATTGAAAGAGTTTGCAGACGACAATTTTAAATTTGATGGAAATGGTAGAAAGTTCTCAAAAAGGGTAGAAAACACTGTGGGAAAAGGAGAAATTGCTCGTTACGAGCAATTTCTTCTTTTCCCACAGTGTTTTCACTGCAGACACGTGAAAACCAGGGCTTGTTTGGGAAAGGGTTAAAGCAACTGCAGCCAAGCTTTGGTACTCACATGTGGCCTTCTTTTGTCAGAATCTTTTCTAAAATAGTCGTCTGTCAAAGTAGAAATATGATAAATGTACTCAAAGGCTCTTTGATTGATGTTAGAAACATAAAAAAATGTTAACAAAATGCTAAAGAAGACCTTTGAGCCATCTTGAAAAATCGACAAACTCACCATTGCAAGTAATATCTGATATTGCCTACAATGGTAAGTTTCTCTATTTTCCACCATGCTTATGAGCTGTGCTTGTAACACATATAACCCGTGTGCTGTAAAAAGGGGTTAAATGCACCTTCAAGAAGTATCGACCCAGGTCAGCCTGCATGGACTGCACAGGCTAACCTGGGTCGAAACCTTGCCTTTGGTGCACTGAATATTGAAGGACCACTCTACTTCATGATTCAGCTCTTTGTAGTTATAAATGATTTTATAGATCCACAATTATGTGTTGATTTGCCTGGTATAATGCATCACACATCATGGAGAAGCATTAAATCCCCTTTTACCAGAGCATGGCTCATATGTATCTTTAGTTGCAAAATATAAACAGCAGTCTACTGCTAATGAATTACACTCTGTTTTAGCTCACCTCAGGACAAAGTGCTCAAGTTGAGCTTTTGTGATCGTGCTGTGTCTGTCGAGCGTCGTCAGGTCAAAAAGTAGGTCACCAGGTCAAAATTTAGCAGAACCTTGTGTGCACTCTAGAGGCCACATTTTTAGTCCAATACTCATGAAACTTGGTCAGAATGTTTGTCTTTAGAAATCTTGGACAAGTGTGAAATTGGGTCATGCTGGGTCAAAAAGTAGGTCATCAGATCAGATTTTAGGAAAACCTTGTGTGCACCCTGGAGGCCACATTGTTAGTCTAATACTTATGAAACTTGGTCAGAATACCTGTCTTAATGATGTCTTGGACCGGTTCAAAACTGGGTCAAGTAGGTCACTGGGACAAATCTTAAAAAAACCTTGTATGCACTCTAGGTGCCACATTTTAAGCCAGAAACTCATGAAACTTAGATTGTTTTTCTTGATGATATCTCTGACAAGTTTGAAATTGGGCCAATTTCAACATTGGGTCATGTCAGGTCAAAAAGTAGGCCAAATTGTAGAAAAAAACTTGTGAGCACTCTAGAGGCCACATTTTTGGACCTGTTGTAATGAAATAATGGTCAGAATGTTTGTCTTGATGATATCTCCTACAAGTTCAAAAATAGGTCAAGTAGGTTGAAAAGTAGGTCAAGAACACTTATGTGTTTTTACATCATTACAACCAGGATCTCTTAAGCTTTAATAATCCTAGATGATTTTACTCAGGTGAGCACTTTAGGGCCAATGGCCCTCTTGGTGCATGAAAGAGAGAGAGAGAGAGAGAGAGAGTTAAGATGGTAAAGGTGATATCACTGCGATACTATTGTTATGTAATGTAAAACCTCTGTAAAAACAAAGATAAGTTTTAAAAAAGTTTACCATTTTGTTTTTGCCAAGTCACAGTAGTGCAGTCGGTAGCATACAGGACTTGAGAACAGGCATTTGCTTGTTGGAATCCCCAGCTCGGCCACTTTCTTTCTTTGGTGATAGTCATTGCAAACAGGATTCATTCTTCTCTCACAGCTGATCATGGTTTCGGCAATGGTTATGTGGGAAAGCAGCCATTAAAGAATATTGCACTGGTGAGATGGAAACTCCAGGAAAGCATAAATAGGTGCACTGGCGGCCATGATATTACTGAAATAATGTTTGAAACAGCATTAAACATTATATAATAAATCAATGAACCATGATGTTTTAAGGTGGTTCTGGACTGTCTGATTCCCAAGGGGAGAGCTCTAATTTCTTTGAAATACAAGCCAGCAAGAGAAAGAGGCATTATCTCTCTGGGGAGGAGAGCGTAGGCTCCCCACCATCTGGTCAAGGGGCTGCAGGGAGCTGGATCAGGGCAGCTTTAGGGTAAGGGTTGTCTTCTTTGGTTTTCAAATTTTTTCCTCTACTATTAGTAAATAAAATAAATAAATTCTTTGACTGATAAATAAAAACTACAAAACCCTTTACAACACTGTTCTGAGGTTTAACAACCTTAGGGAAGAAGGCTTTTGAAACCTTGTGGGAAAAGGAGAAAATGCTGGTAACCAGCATTTTCTTCTTTTCCCACAATGTTTTCTGTTCTTTCAAAGACAAATCACATTATTTTAGCCACATTTGATTCATTTTGTCCTCTGCTAATGCATTTAATTTGGCCTCATATAAAATTTTGTGTGTGGTAAAAGTTTCAACATTTTGAAATAGGTCCTATGCTACTAATTACAGAGCCAAGCCCCGTAGCTCAGTCGGTAGCGTACAGGACTTGAGAATAGGAGGTTGCTGGTTTGATCCCTGGCTTGGCCAATTTCTTTCCAAGGATTGATGATAGTCATAGCGACAGGATTAATTCCTCTCTCACCGCTGACCATTGTTTCGACAATGGTTATGTGGGAAAGCAGCCAGTGGCTTGGAAAGAATATTGTGTGGAGAACTGGTAAAAGAAGCTCCAGGAAAGCATGGATAGGTGCACTGGCGGCTGGGATATAACTGAAATAATGTTGAAACCGCATTAAACACTATACAATCAATACAACCAACTAATTACAGAATTACTTGTCAAATGTCTGATGTTTCTTTCCAGAGTTTTGAACAAAGTAGCCAAGTACAGAGGTGTAAACAGGGAGAAGAATGATCTGAATGCAGCTGCATGGTTTACTCAGCCAGGTCAGTGTAAAAATTTTCATTTGAAAAAATCCCTAAGTTATTTAGAATTAGTCCAAACTTGTAATTTTTAGCTCTTTTGGCTGAAAGTCAAGGTCACAGGTGAACTCTGAAAATCGTTTCCATGCTCTAACTCAATAGCTGTTTGACCTAGAATCCTGAAACTTAATACAAATGTTGCTCATGATTCAAGGAGATGCCCTAATGTGTTTTGGTCACATGGGTCAAAGGTCAAGGTCACAGGTGAATTTTGTTTGAAAATCGTTTCCATGCGCTAACTCATTAGTTGTTTGACCTAGGACCCTGAAACTTTATACAAGTATTGCCTGTGACCCAAGGAGATGCCCTATTTTCTCTTGGTCACATGGGTCAAAGGTCAAGGTTACTGGTGATCCTTGTTTTGAAAATCATTACCCTTCTCTTATTGTGCCGTGTCTTTCTTCTCTTTTATGCGATAACTAGTGTCATGGAGATGCATTAAGCCCCCTTTTGCCAGAGCATGGCTGACTTATTTCAACCCATTGCTTTGCAGGCTTTTTTATGGAATTACAAAGGACTATTGAAAACCTCTTAAGCAGCCTTTTTTTGAACCAACTATCTTCCACTCCAAAATTATGTATTCTTAAATCTTTACCAAAAGACAAAATTTTAGGCTTCTCTAAATTGAAAGCATTTGCAGATGACAACTTAAAGGTTTCTTAATGACGAAATTTGTCCTTGATAGGGTAGTAAATATTGTGGGAAAAGGATAAAATGCTGGTAACCAGTATTTTCTCCTTTTTCTGTAATGTTTTCAAAAGCCTTATTCCGCAGATTTGTTAAAAGTCGGGATCATGTGCTGAAAGGGTTAAGTCAAAAGTGACACCAGTATCAAACCTATTTCAAATGATCCTGTTTCCTTATGACCTTGATGAGGAGAGCTTCTAAAAACATTTTGATAAAAGGAAAAAACATGCTTGTAACCAGCATTTTCTTCCTTTTCTACTATGTTTTCTACCACTATGATGACAACTTCCAGTATTTGAGCCACATCTGAGTTTCAATCTCAGATGCTTTCAATATGGACAAGTATGAATTTCTTAAATCTGGGAAAGATTTAACCCTTAGGCTGTTAAGCGGGACTCAAGGACATTTTGCGGACAGTGTAGATCAAGATCAGACTGTTCAGAACATGCTTTCTGATCTTGGATTTACACTGTCCGATAAAGAGATGTCCTTCCACCTCCATGAAAAAAAATACCACTGATATATCAGAATTTGAATTTTTGCCATGGGCTTGAAAGTATCATTTTACTTATTTAGCAGGACAAGGGTGAAATTCTTTATGTTTATCGTAATTTGTCCTGTAATATTGCAGTGGACCCAGAGGATGCCCCAGATTACTATGCTATTGTTGAAAATCCCATGGATTTCGGAACTATCAAGAAAAAATTAGAGGTAACTATCAAATTTAACCCTTTACCACACAATCCCGACTTTTAACGACCCTGAGAAAGAAGCCTTTTAAAAATACTGTGGAAAAAGGAGAAAATGCTGGTAACCAGCATTTTCTCCTTTTCCCACAATGTTTTCTATCCTTCCCATGACAAATTTCAATTTTTCAGTCACATTTATTTTGTCGTCTGCAAATGCTTCCAGTTTGGACTGGTCTAAAATTTTGTCATTTGGTAAAGAGTTAAATAAATCTGTTATGATTGTCAATTAAGTTTTGCATGCATATTTTTTAAGGTTTTTATGATATAGGGAGAAAGCATTGTGAATTGTTAGTAGTGTTTTGTTATTGAAAAACATTTTACAAATATTTACACACTCTATTTTCTGGGTACAACACCTAGATTATATTTTCTATTATTGAATTGCTATATGGACAGTAGGTCTGTTCATATATGTAAAAGGCAAAAGTACTCTTGGGATGAGGAAAGCTTTGAACCTTTGATGATTTCATGGACAGTGTAGATCAAGATCAGACTGTACAGAAATTGTATCTGCATTATCAGATATTTGGAGAGATGTATTTTGGAAAAAACGGCTGTGACATTGCAATAGTTCTGCGTTTTCTATAACCTATCATCTATCCAGTTTGTGTCAAGTAGGGTATAAAGCCTCGATAAGTCTCCTGCAATACATTTTCTATCAACTGAAATATCCTTCTAAAACATTGAGGTATTGTTGTAGCCCTATTGTTGTCTGTGCTGTCGTGCAAAAACTTTGAGATTTTATAATATCTCTGTAATTATGGAAGATACCCCATATTTACCTCAAAGTTAGACTAGTTGTTAACTATCAAAGAGAAACCCATACAACAGGGGCAGGTAACCATCAAAATGTTTTTGACACAGTTATGCCCCTTTTTTTACTTAAGTTTTCACTGAAAATCAAGCAGCTGCAGCCAAGCCTTTGTACCTGCATAAATTACTCTTGTTTCTATCCACTTACAAAATCTGTATATACCTTTAGACTGACCATTCAGTGTTATGGATACTTTTAATATAAAAAACAAAAATGGCTCCTCCCCCCTCTCCTGTCTAAACATAGCAGTCAGTGTAGGTTAAGAATAAGGCCGCACTTTTTCTGCAGTCTGATCTTTATGTACACTGTCCATAGAGCGACTGGTTGTTGTTTATAGCATTTTATAGCATCTTAGGGGGCAAATTATTAAAAACCTACCCTCATTTTATATTTACAGGGTGGAAAATATATCATGTTTGAGGATTTCCATGCAGACATGATGCTTGTGCGAGATAACTGTCATCTCTACAATCCAGAACAAAGTCGTGTAAGAAAAGATTGCGATGAAGTGTTCTCGTTTTATAATATAGAATATAGCAAGTTACTGGAAAAATGGCAAAGGGTATGTATGTATAACCTATTATAGATTCTTCCATGACTTTGATGTAAGCTGTAATCTTTTATCACAGAATGCTTTTGAAAATACTGTGGAAAAAGGAGAAAATGATGTTTTAACAAACCTTAGGAAGAACGCTTTTTAAAATGTGAGGAAAAGAGAAACTGATGTTTTAACAATATTGAATAAGAACGCATTTGAAAATGTTGAAAAATTGAGAAAATGCTGGCTATCAGCATTCCTGATGACATAGGGGTTTGTTAAGGTGTGTGCAGTTGAGCCACCATCTAGGTAATCCCGAGCTAGGCCAATTTCTTTCCAAGGATTGATGATAGTCATTGCGACAGGATTCATTCCTCTCTCACTGCTGACCATTGTTTTGACAATGGTTATTCGGGAAATCAGCCAGTGGCTTGGAAAAAATATTGTGCATTTAGTACTGGTAAAAGAAACTCAAGGAAAGCATGGATAGGTGCACTGGCCACCACATCTGAAATATTGTTGAAAACTGCATTTAATGCCATACAATCAATCAATTCACCATCTAGGTAACAGTTTCAAAACAAATTTATACTCTTCAAAGTTAAAAGAATTTGAAGAATCTAAAGATGACAAAATTATTGCAAGTGAACTGAAGTTTCCTGATGGGATAGAAAACATTGTCAGAAATGGAGAAAATGCTGCTTACCGGCATTTATGTAATGTACTTAATTCCAATGTTTGTTTATTTTCAGACCCATATTAGTTCACCAGTGTCCAAAAAGCCAAGAACAGATAGAAGTCCTATAAGACCATAGAGTTCATAGTTCCTAGACCATGTGATTGTCATGTGATGAGGATCATATGATTTTTAAAAGAAAGAGTGTTTCTCTGAGCATCCAGTAAATCAAAGAAATGCATGTTTTAGGGTCATGTGACTATAACCTTTTAACTAATGTCAACATTTTAGACTTGCCAAAATTGAAAGCTTTTGCTGACAAAAAATAGTTGTAACTCAAAAAAAGAACCTTTGGAAAGATGGAAAACATAGTGGGAGTTGGAGAAAATGCTGGTTACCAGCATTTTCTCCTTTTCCCACAATGGTTTCTAAGGGTCTTTTCCATAGGGCTGTTAAAACTTGTGATTGTGTGGTAAAGGGTTAACTCTTTACCAAACTATCCCAGGTTTTAATATTCCTGAAGAAGACAGCTTTTGAGAACATTGTGGAAAAAGGAGAAAATGCTGCTATGCAGCATTTTCTCCTTTTTCCACAATGTTTTGCACCCTATCAAAGATATATCCCATTATTTGAGACATATTTAATTTGTCCTGTGCAAATGCTTTTATGTGGACAAGTCTAAAATTTTATTGTCCAGGAAAGTTATCACTAGTCATGTGATGAAATAGGACATTGTGATACCTATGTAATACAAGAAATTCGCCTTTTGCTGCATTGTCTTCAGAAACACATTCATTTCACCTTTTAGACTTGCACCATCATTCATTGTGTACATGAAAGCCATTTTTTTAAACATGAAATAAAAATTATATATGAGCCATGCTCTGTGAAAAGGGAGCCTTATGCATCTGCAAAAAGTATCGACCCAGGTCAGCCTGCGCAGTCCGCGCAGGCTGACCTGGGCTGAAACTTTTCACTATCGGTCAATTTTTTGTATGACAAAGGGCCAGTCTACCTTATGATACGTTGTTTGTTAGACAAAATGGATTTTATGGACCC
Organism: Tridacna gigas; assembly: GCA_945859785.2. Taxonomy (NCBI): domain Eukaryota; kingdom Metazoa; phylum Mollusca; class Bivalvia; order Cardiida; family Cardiidae; genus Tridacna; species Tridacna gigas. The sequence continues at coordinate 46,342,107 of OX244043.2, forward strand.
CTAATTATGTGATGACTTTATTTGTATCATGCATTACGGAGGTGCATTTTGCCCCTTTTTGCCAGAGCATGGCTCATATCTTCTTATTGTAAATATTATCCTGATTTAGAGTAGGTCATACTCATTTTGTGTTAACCTCTTACCAAACAATCCCCGATTTTCACAAATCTGAGAAAGAAGCACTTTGAAAACATTGTAGGAAAAGGAGAAAAATGCTGGTAACCAGCATTTTCTCCTTTTCCTACAATGTTTTCTACCCTTCCCAGAATAAATTTTAGATTACTTCTGTCGTCTGCAAATTCAATTTGGATCAGCCTAAAATTTTGTTGTTTGGAAAAGAGTTGATCTCCAATTCTTGTTCATGTTTTTACCATTTACCAATCAATACAGTTTTTTTTTTCATGTCCGGATTGAAAGCATTTGAAGAACAAAAGTGAAATGTGTGTCATATGATGAGATTTGTCTTTGAACAGGGATAAAAGATTGTGGGGAAAGAAGAAAAAGAAGGATACCAGCATTTTCTTCTTTTTTCACTATGCTGTCTTTTCCCCCAGTGTTTTTAAAAGACTGGTTTGTTTGGAAGTCTTAACTTTTAACTAAACAACTAAATTGTGGACTGGACCAAATTGCAGACAACAAAATAAAGGTAGGTCAAATGATGATTCCTGTCTTTGATAGGGTAGAAAACATTGTGAGTAAAGGAGAAAATGCTGGTTACCAGCATTTTTTCCCTTTCCTACAATGTTTTCAAAAGGCTTCATCTCCGAGGTCATGAAAACATGGGATTGTGTGGTAAAGGGTTAAAGACTCTCAAACAAGATAAGAAAGTACAAAGATCAGCTTTTCACCCTGTACCACACAACCCAGAATTTTAATGACCCTGAAGAAGATGGCTTTTGAAAATATTGTGGGAAAAGGAGAACATGCTGATAATCAGCATGTTCTCCTTTTCCCACAATGTTTTCTACCCTGTCAAAGACAGAAATAATCATTTCAGCTACATTTAATTTTACATATGCAAATGCTTTCACTTTGGTCGTGTACAAAATCTTGTCGTTTGGTAAAGAGTTAAACTAATATTCATGAACTCCTTACAGAAATTTTGGACTTATTTGTATTCAGAGCGTATGCAGAAGAGGAATTAAATGTGGCTAAAATGATGGGACTTGTTTTTGAAAGTGTGGAAAACATTCTGGGTATAGGAGAAGATTTTTGCTTATAACTATTTTTTTTCTTTGTTTCCTTCTATTTTTCAATGTCTTCAAAAGCCTTCTAAGTAAGAGTTGTCAAAACATGGGATTGTTTCATAAACGATTATCCCTTTACCACACTATCCTGACTTTTAACAACCCTAAGAGAGAAGCCTTTTGAAAATATTGTGGGAAAAGGAGAAAATGCTGGGAACCAGTATTTTCTCCTTTTCCCACAATTTTTTCAACCCAATCAAAGACAAGTTCCATCATTTGAGTAACATTTAAATTGTCGTCTGCAAATGCTTTCAATTTTAGACAATTCTAAATTTTTGTCGTATGGTAAAGGGTTAAACAAAAAATTGTTTAGGTATTAGTTAGGATGTATTAGATATTTAAGACTGTTTTCGCTTTTGATAAGGTCCAGAAAGCAACTTTACCAGACTTATTGTTTTTATGACCCAGGTCCCAGTTTCATGAAATACTTAAGTCTCTCATTTTGTTCAAATCTGCTGATGGACTCATTTTCAGACTTAAAGTTGAGTTTCTTATATTTTTTTTACAACAGTAAACTTTATTTGTTCCACATATGTAAACATACAGTATGGCAATACAATAAAGTTACATGATATAGAGATCAGGATATGATTAGACCTAGAAAGAATAAGGATAGAGTGGAGTGGAGAGGTCATGAAAGGGGAGTGTGACATTCATCTATAACAGGAAAATCAATAAAAAGCTTGATTAGAGGCAAACAGTTATGTCAAGGTACATATCTTAAATTGCTTATAAGGAAATAATAACTATTGATTTTAATAGATCTAGTCATAGAAAAATTTTGTGTCGGTGCACACCACACTGAATAATGGGTTCAATGAGAAATCGATCGCACTGAACAATAACACCTTCAACCCACCTAAGAGTAACGTTCTGAAATCCTGCGCTGGCTCAAAGTTTTAGACTCAACTCGGAGAAATAAATGGACTTGACTCCATTAACAGACTTATGTCCATGATTTTGCCGAGTTGTGTCTGGAACATTGTGTCAGCTCAGGATTTGAGAACATTAGGGACGAAAGTCTGTTAATGTTATTGAAATGCATCTCGAATAACAAAATCATATCAGAAAATGGGCCTAAGGGGATTTGAGCAAAATGAGAGACTTTTTTTTTTTTTTCGTGAAACTAGGTCCTGAAGATGAGGGCTTTTGAAAACATTGCTGGAATAGGGAAAAGGCTCGGAACCAGCATTTTCCCCTTTTTGCTACAATGTTTTCCACTTCTTCAAAACATATCCCATCATTTGAGTTACATTTCTCACCATCAAAATGTTTTCTATTTTGGCAAGTGTAAAATATTGTCATCAAGGAAAGAGTTCACCCCTTTACCATATGATCCTGACTTTCAACGACCTTAAGAAAGAAGGCTTTTGAAAACATTATTGGAAAAGAAGAAAATGCTGGTAACCAGCATTTTCTTCTTTTTCCCACAATGTTTTCTGCCCTTTGAAAGACAAACCCTGTGTTTTGAGTAGCATTTGAAATATTGCCTGCAAATGCGGTCAAGCTGGACAAGCCTTGAATTTTTCTTCTTTGGTAAAGGGTTAACTTCTGTTTTGATAGATCTAAAAAAAGTCTGCACAGCAATTAGCCAAGGGTGAAATCACAACCAGTAAACTAAAATCTACTGTTTGCAATGTTCTGAAAAAGTCACTGTATGCTGGTACTGATTGCTGTCGGCCATTAAAGTCTGATTTCATTGTATTTTTCATTCTTTTTTTTTGTGTGTTTCGTCTTTTAACATCATGTACGCAAAACCTGTTTTTACCAATTTTTATCTTGTTAATCTATTCTGTGGTTGTCTGCAATGAAATATTGAAGATTGAACATGTTTTCTTTGTTTATGTGAATCTCCATGTCAGTCCTCTAATGAATGATGCAGAGTAAAAGTTCATGAGAGTATACCAGAATCACCCTATCTGTTTGTTTGTTTATCTTGTCTGACTGAAGAGGTCCTGTGTGGTTTTTTGGTGAAGTGAAGGATTTGTAAACAGGAATAAGTGCACAAAACATGCCATTTGATCTACTGAATCAGCTTTGCATGTATATACTGGAGAAAAGCAGTTTCAAAATTGCAATTATTTGGGTCTTACTTGAACATCAAGTTATCAGTCTTAACCGCACAATCCGGATTTTCAGTGACTGTAAGCAAAAGGCCTTTTGAAAACATTGTGGGGAAAAGGAAAAAAATGCTGGTAACCAGCATTTTCATCTTTTCCCACAATGTTTTCTACCCTTCCAAAGATGATTTTTTATGTTTGAGTCACACATTTTGTCATCTGCAAAAGCTTTCAATTTGGACAAGTGTAAAATTTTGTTGTTTGGTAAAGTGGTTAAATTGGTATAAAATGTGAAGATTGTCAAAATGAAGCACTGAGTAAAAAACTGGTACAATTTAATATTCAACAATTTTTTACAAAACAAAGTCATAACAAAAAACAAGAACATTGAATAAATAGTGACATAAAAATGTTAGAAGTTCTTGACATATGAGTTATGCTCTGTGAAAAGGGGGCTTACTGCATCTGTTAAAAAGTATCAACCCATGTCAGCCACTGCAGTCAGCACAGGCAGAGCTGGGTTGAGGTTTTTTGTTATTGGTCAATTTTCTGCATGTCAAAGGACCACTTTACCTTATGGTTCAGTTGGTTGTTAGACAAAATTGATTTTTAGGAATGATAATAATGTAATGACTTGCTTGGTATAATGCCTCACAGAGATACATTAACCCTTTCCCAAACAAGCCCTGGTTTTCACGTGTCTGCAGTACAAGTCTTTTCAAAACACTGTGGGAAAAAGGAGAAATTGCTCGTAACAAGCAATTTCTCCTTTTCCCACAGTGTTTTCTACCCTTTTAGAGACCTTTCTGCCATTTTCATCAAATTTAAAATTGTCGTCTGCAAACTCTTTCAATTTGGACCAGTCCAAAATTTGGCGTTATTGCCAGAGCATGGCTCAAATGAAATTACAATAAAACACAACAAAACAAAGCCAATAGAAGAGACTCAATGTTAACCCTTTACCAAACAATCCTAAGTTTTATTTTTTGACCTATAGGAGCAAGTCTTTTGAAAACATTGCAGAAAAAGGAGAAAATGCTGGTGACTAGCATTTTCTCCTTTTCCCACAATGTTTTCTACACTTCAAAAAGCAAATTTCAGTTTTTGAGCCACATTCAATTTGTCATCTGGAAATGCTTTCAATTTGGACAAGTCTAAAATTTTTTTGATTGGTAAAGAGTTAACCCAATGTCCTTTGTTAAAATTCTAAAGATAATACTATGCAGACTATGTTTAATGTATAAACAGTATTTTAACCCTTTCCCAAACAAGCCCTGGTTTTCACATGTCTGTAGTACAAGTCTTTTGAAAACACTGTGGGAAAAGGAGAAATTGCTCGTAACGAGCAATTTCTCCTTTTCCCACAGTGTTTTCTACCCTTTTGGAGAACTTTCTGCCATTTTCATCAAATTTAAAATTGTCGTCTGCAAACTCTTTGAATTTGGACCAGTGTAAAATTCATCGTTTGGGAAAGGGTTAAGCAGCTATATCCGTAATTGTCATGAGTTGGACAAGAATCCTGTTTGAATTTAAAAAAGACAGCATTTCCAATTAAATCACTTTCTAATTCTAATTCACAAGAATTATCATGATTTCAAAATAAAGCAATTTCTGATTTGCTTAACCTTTTACCAGACAATCCCAAGTTTTTAACGACCCTGAGGAAGCGGCATTTTTGAAAACATTGTCGAGAAGGAGAAAATGCTGGTAACCAGCATTTTCTCCTGTTCCCACAAGGTTTTCTAACCTTCCCAAAATGAATTTCAATCTTTGAGTCATGTTTATTTTGTCATCTGCAAATGCTTTGAATTTGGACAAGTCTAAAATTTTGTGGTTAGGTAAACAGTTAACCAAATGGTTTATGTCCTAAATTCAGAATAAGTTTCAAGAATGCTATTCAAAATGGTTTTGGAATGCGGGCCCTGATCATTTTGGACTTCTTACGAATATGATGAAGTGTGTTCAATGTTTCAACGATGGTTATGTGGGAAAGCAGCCAGTAGCTTGGGAAGAATATTGTGTGAAGTAATGGTATAAAAAAAACTCCAGGAATGCATGGATAGGTGCACTGGCCACCACAATATAATTGAAATAATGTTGAAAATGGTGTTAAACACCATACAATCATACAATCAATGATTAACCCTTTACCACAAAATCCCGATTTTTAATGACCTTCAGAAAAATGTCTTGAAAACATTGTGGGAAAAGGAGAAAATGCTGGTAACCAGCATTTTCTCCTTTTCCCACAATGTTTTCTACTCATCCCAAAACAAATTTCAATTTTTCAGTCACATTTATTTGGTTATCTGCAAATGCTTTGAATTTGGACTAGTCTAAAATTTTGTTGTTTGGTAAAGAGTTAACTGTTTACAAGAAGTCCAAATTTCAGACTTGTCCATAGTGAAAGGGTTTGCGGATAACTAGTGTGGCTCCTTTTTCTGCGATGTGTTACAAAAAACATAGTGAACATCTATGGAGAAGGAGCATCTTATTCTTTTTTCCACAATGTTTAGAAAAAGTCTTCTGCAATGTTGCAATTGCAAAACAGTATTATTTGTAAATTTCACAGTTATAAAATGTTCATTACGCAGGAGAGAACTACTGAATGTACCAATATTTTATATAGGGCATACCAGAACTTCTTTTCTACATAATTAGACCAAACTTTCTTGAAAGGTAACCCTGGTTGACCCGCCCTCAGAGATCCTTATTTTCCCCTTTCTCTCTGGGCTTTTTAGAATAGACTCCTTACTACCCTGATCTTGACTTCCGCTCCGATATACACCGTGATTTGTCCCAGAACTAGGCCAAGCTTCTTCTACATGTATAACTCTCGGTGAAGCTGTGTATGAAGAATCGGTATTTGTATGTAAAATGACAGATGACCCATCTTCCAAAGATGTGGAATCACTGTGCACCGTTATTTCATTTTGCGTGAGAACTTTATGTGTATTGTTATCAACCTCACTGGAAGTTGACGCAGCATGGCTGCATCCCGAACAGTTGGAGTGAATTGAGGTTGCGGAATGTCTGAGGCATGATCCATTCACGCCAGGTTTTCTACTTGGCGATCGGAATGGTGAAGTTCGGAGTACAAGTTCATTTAAATCTGTGTTTGAATTATTTTTCAGTGAAGAAATGCTTCCAACTGGGCTGTCAGTATCACGGATGATTTCCTCGATTACTTTCCCTGAAATATCGTTGATTTCGTCCTCTTTCAGTCTGTTAACTGTGTCACTGAGATTCGTTGACGGTTTAACACTATTTGAAATTTTTCGTATGGTTTCTGCAGATATGCTGAAAAAAAAAAATTAAATGGTGCTACCTCTTTGTTCTCATTTGAACTCTCTATCAAACAACAAAGTTTTAGGCTGGTCCAAATTGAAAGCATTTCCAGATGACAAATGTGACTCAAAGAATGGAATTTACATCTGAAAGTGTAGAGAACATTTGAGAGAAAAGGAGAAAATGCTGGTCACCAGCATTTCCTCTTTTTTCCACAGTGTTTTCAAAAGCCTTCTTTCTCAGGGTCGTGCAAGCTCCGGATTGTGTGGTAAAGAGTTAACACACAATTCAGAGTTTTAACGACCCTGGAATGGAAGGAATTTGAAAATGCTGTGGGGGAAAAAGAAGAAAATGCTAGTAGCCATCATTTTCTCATAACTTTTCCTTCTCTTTCTTGGATAATTTAATCATTTGGACCACATTTAACTTGTCTGTAAACAGTATCAATTCAGAAGTCTAAAATTTTGTCATATGGTATCCAAGTAAAAGACAAAGATAGTTCTGTTAAGGATCAATATTGAATGCATACATTATGTAAAGCCTGATGAGATACAGTCATTTTTTTTTGTGCATGAAAAAACAGACATTTCAAATTTCAGATTTTGCCTGTTGTTGATGTGAAGATTGATAACAGGCTTTTGAAAATGTTGTGGGAAAGAGAAATTGCTTGTATGTTTTCTACCATGTCGGTGATCATCAGCTCATTTGTACCAATTTCAATTTATCAACTGCAGATGCTTTCAGATTGAAAGAGTCCAAAATTTGTTGTTTGGGAAAGGGTGTGTTACTGGAGATCACTCCTTCCTTACAGCATAGCTTCTTCCCGTATAAAATCAATACCTGACAACTGCGTTAGGGAGAATTCTCTTCAGCTCAGGGGTTAGTGTATTGGTCTTTTAAACCCCAATAATTGAAGATCTTTGCCGCACGGGTTCGAATCCCAGCCGGAGCGGTTTGTATTTGAGCTATGCATTTGTTACGAACTTCCATGTTCATAAGAGGTTAAAAACATTCATTAAGAGCTGTGATGAAATGAGTTGATAATATAGGCAACCGTAAATTAACCCTTTACCAGACGACAAAACTTTACCCTTGTCCAAATTGAAAGCATTTGCAGACGACAATTTCAGTGTGGCTCAAATGGTGTAATTTTTCTTTGATAGGGTAGAAAACATTGTGGGAAAAGGAGAAAATGCTGGTTACCAGCATTTTCTCCTTTTCCCACAATGTTTTCAAAAGGCTTCTTTCCCAGGGGCGTCAAAAGGCGTCATTGTGTGGTAAAGGGTTAACAATGAGTAAAAGCATATTGTAATAACAACAACACAAACAACAACTACAACATCAGTAAACATACCCATGGTTATCTCCACTGAAATAAACAGCAGATGAAAAAATTATTATTTTGTTACATACAGCATGTATTTCTGAAAATCCATGTATAATGTAAATAAATCTATACCTATATTTAATCCATTACTGATTTTGAAAACTGTGGGAAAAGAAGAAAATGTTGTTTGTCAGGTAAAAAGTATTTCTTTCCTTTTCAGGGAAAGTTTTCTACCCTCTGAAAGACTATTTCCATCATTGGAACATCTCTGACTTTGTCATCTTCAAATGCTTTCAATCTACATGCAATCAAGTTCAAAATTTTGTCATCAGGTAAAAAGTTAACCTTTTACTAAACAGTCCTGAATATTAACAACTCTGGGGAAGAAAGCTTTTAAAAACAATATGGAAAAAGGAGAAAATGCTGGTAACTAGCTTTTTCTCCTTTTTCCCACCATGTTTTCTACCCTATTAAAAGCATTCTCCAACTTTCGTCCACTTTTGATTTCTTATCAGCATCTGCTTTGAATTCAGACTTGTCTAAAATTTTGTTGGGTAAAGATTTAACCCTTTACCGCACAATGATGCCTTTTAATGACCCTGGAAAAGAAACCTCATGAAAACATTGTGGGAAAAGGAGAAAATGCTGGTAACCAGCATTTTCTCCTTTTCCCCACAATGTTTTCTACCGTATCAAAAAAAGATTGCACCATTTGGGTTACAGTGAAATTCTTGTCTGCCAATGTTTTCAATTTGGACAAGGCTATAATTTTGTCATCTAGTAAAGGGTTAAGACAGGTGCTTTCTTAGTATAGGTACATTTCAACCTATCGCCTTCTTTGTGATCTCAATATATGCTTGCTTAACCCTTCTCCTACAAAGTAAAATGAAACTTTTAAGCCCATAGTAAAAATCCAAATTTTGCTATTTGATAGGTACTTTTGCGGGGAAATGTATCTCCTTATCAGACAGTGTAGATCCAAGATCAGACTGCACATTCTGTGCAGTCTGATCTTGATCTACACTGTCGGCAAAAGGTCTTTGAGTTGTGCTTAGCAGCCTAAGCGATAATACAGATTGCTTCCTTGACAGATGTGGTCTTTAACCCTTTACCAGACGACGAAATTTCAGCCTTGTCCAAATTGAAAGCATTTGCAGACGACAGTTTCTATGTGGCTCAAATGGTGCAATTTTTCTTTGATAGGGCAGAAAACATTGTGGGAAAAGGAGGAAATGCTGGTTATCAGCATTTTCTCCTTTTCCCACAATGTTTTCAAAAGGTTTCTTTCCGAGGGGCGTCAAAAGGCGGCATTGTGCAGTAAAAGGTTAATTCAGGTCTTGCTACATATGACAACAACAACAACACTTACTCTACCAGTGGAGGTGGTTTTGGTAACTCCTTCTGGAAACCTTGCTTGCCGGTCAGCCAGTAGGTTTTGGCCATTCCTTTACCCTGTAATATAAAAGAGATGTCTGTTTTAACCTTAACCCTTTCCCAAACGACAAATTTTGGACTGGTCCAAATTGAAAGAGTTTGCAGACGGCGATTTTAAATTTGATGAAAATGGCAGAAAGTTATCAAAAAGGGTGGAAAACACTGTGGGAAAAGGAGAAATTGCTCGTCACGAGCAATTTCTTCTTTTCCCACAGTGTTTTCAAAAGACTTGTACTGCAGACACGTGAAAACCAGGGCTTGTTTGGGAAAGGGTTAAACTCTCCACCAAATAAGAAATAGATTAGGACTTGTTCAACTTGAGAGCATTTGAAAAAGACGAATTAAATGTGGTTCAAATTATAAGATTTGTCTCTGAAGAGTTAGAAAATATTGTGGGAAAAGGAGAAAATGCTGGTTACCAGCATTTTCTCCTTTTCCGACAATGTTTTCAAAAGACCTTTTTATCAGGGTTGTTAAAACTCAGGGGTTGTTTGGTAAAGGATTAAAGCGACCTTTGACTACTATTGTTGGCTGTACAGCCAGTGTAGACCAAGATCAGACTGCACAAAATGTGCAATCTGAATTTTTATAATCTACACTGTCCACTTTGCTGAAACACTAAACAAAAAGCAGCCACAAAATATCAATTAGCTTGGTCTTAGTCTAGACTGAAAATGTTCATTGGGTTTTTTTTTTTTGGGGGGGGGGGGGGCCTTTAATGTTTAACTCTTTACCAAATGACGAAATTTTAGACAGGTCCAAATTGAAAGCATTTGCAGACGACAAAATAAAAGTGACTTTAAAATTGAAATTTGTTTTTTGAAGGGTAGAAAACATTGTGGGAAAAGGAGAAAATGCTGGTTACCAGCATTTTCTCCTTTTCCCACAATGTTTTCGAAAGGCTTCTTTCACAGGGTCGTTAAAAGCCGGGATTGTGTGGTAATGGGTTAACCAAACAAACTTGAGTTTTAACAACCCTGAAGAAAAAAGCTTTTGAAAACATTGTGAGATAAGGAGAAAATGCTGGTAACTAGTCTAAAATTTTTTCATCCAGTAAAAGGTTAAGGGATCAATATACTTGTAGTACCATCTGCTGATAACCAGCATTTTCTCCTTTCCCCATAATGTTTTCAATGGCTTCCTTTTCAAGGTTGTTAAGAGTGTGGATTGTGTGGTATGGGGTTAACCAATAATCTCAGGAGAAAAATTGAATGTCAGATAATTCCCTATGATAAAAATATTAGCAGAGATTTATCTTGTTTCAATAAGCCCATTTCACGGATGAGATAACAGTATCTGACAAGTGAGTCTAATTAGCAAACATTCGTTTATATTATCTGCTCCTGAAAATCAGATTAATTTGGGATTATACGGATCTAAAGAGTTATTAGAAAAAGATTATTCCTTCGAAAGGTGTTGAACTCAAAATTTTGCTGATCTTAAATGATGAACTTTTACACATGTATGTACTTTGACTAATTGATTTTCCGTTGATTTATCTTTTTCAAAGGTTGCCCACACCTGCAACACCCCTGTTAGTTATATTACGGGGACAGTGCAAGATACAGGATGAAACCATCCAAAGTTATGCAAGGTCCTCAAACATGCTCGGTGTATAGCTTCGTCACACAAGACCTCATTTTAATGTTGCATTTGAGAGACTATTAGAAATTTAGATGGCCAGCTTTTGGGCTCAAACCCACGCCCTAAAGCGGGCCGAGACTTGATGTTTACGAGTCCTATGCTTTACCTCTTGAGCTTTGCGGGCTGGTTTTCAGGTACTTTATAGAGTTTTGCTTCTATTACACAGTTTTGTTTACTCCTCAAAAGCAGTAAAAACTGTACTGGGCATGCTAACCCTTTACCACGCAGTCCCAAGTTTTCACAACTCTGAGGATAGAGCCTTTTGAAAACATAATGGGAAAATAAGAAAATGCTGGTAACCAGCATTTTCTTCTTTAGACACAATGTTTTCTACCCTTTCACAGCCAAGTCTCATAATTTCAGCCACATTTCAAATTGTCATCTTCAAATGCTTTCAATTTGGACGACTCCAGATTGTTGTTGTTCTGTAAAAAGTTAAGCCTTTACTGCACAATGCCACCTTTTAACGACCCTGGGAAAGAAACCTTTTGAAAACATTGTAAGAAAAGGAGAAAATGCTGGTGAACAGCATTTTCTCCTTTTCCTACATTGTTTTCTACCCTGTAAAGAGAAAATTACACCATTTGAGCCACATTGAAATTGTCCTCTGCAAATGCTTTTAATTTGGATGACTCCAAATTTTTTGTCATTTGGTAAAGACTTAAGGGTAACATTTATAGAAAATGTCTACCTTTAGTTCCACTTCCCCTCTATATTCTGTTTCATATGCTCCAAGTTCATCTAATATTCTCTTCACCTGTTCACTGATATGTATTCTATAGGCTGAAAAAAGAAAGCATAGCGCCACATACAAATAAGCTATACTCTGTGAAATGGGGGTTTATTACATCTGAGAGAGAGAGAGAGAGAGAGAGAGAGAGAGAGAGAGAGAGTCAGAGAGAGAGAGAGGTATCAACTCAGGTCAGCCAGGACAGTCTGCCTAGGGTCAAAACTTCGCTTTTGGTCAATTTTCTGCATGTCAAAGGACCAGTTTACCTCATGATTTAGTTGGTTATTTGACAAAATGGATTTTATGGATCCATAATTATGTGAAGAACTTGCTTGGTATCATGCATCACAGAGATGAATGACAACCCCTTTTGCCAGAGCATGGCTCAAATGTTTTGTTGGATGAATGTTCTATTGATACATCAGTGAATTAACCCTTTCCCAAATGACAAATTTTGGACTAGTCCAAATTGAAAGAGTTTGCAGACGACAATTTTAAATTTGATGAAAATGGCAGAAATGTCCCAAAACAGGTAGAAAACACTGTGGGAAAAGGAGAAATTGCTCGTTATGAGCAATTTCTCCTTTTCCCACAGTGTTTTCAAAAGACTTGTACTGCAGACACATGAAAACCAGGGCTTGTTTGGGAAAGGGTTAAATAGAGGATCTTACATGAGTGTTTATGTATTATCATTTTTATCAAACGAGTTGACTAAAAATGCATGATGCGAGCGGTTACCAACATTTCCTCCTTTTCCCACAATGTGTTCAATAGCTTTCTTCTTCAAGGCCATTAAACTCAGAGCTGGTTAATGAACAATTAAACACCATACAAGTAAACAAACAGCTGGTCACAGCGTGACAAAACTTAACATTTTTTTTTACTACCTGCACCAGTAGACTCCATTCTAGAGGCTGTATTTACGGTATCACCAAACAAACAGTATCGTGGCATCGTGAGACCCACAACTCCAGCCACACATGACCCTTAAAGATAATAAAATATCAAACAAGTCAAGAAAACAATAAAGTTAAGATAATAATGTCAATTTCAAGACTTCTGAAACACTGTGGCAAAAGAAAAAAATCACATAAATGGGTGAGCTAGTTTCAGAAAAGAGTTCAAATACAGTAATTTTATTTAACCCTTACCACACCGCAAACCTTTAGCCTTGTCAATATTCAAAGAATTTACAGGAGACAAGTCAAGTATTTTTCAATGATATTTTTTTGTCCTTGAGTAGGTAGAAAACATTGTGGGAAAAGGAGAAAATGCTGGTTACCAGCATTTTCTCCTTTTCCCACAGTGTTTTCAAAAGGCTTCTTTCTCAGGGTCATTAAAACTCGGGATTGTGTAGTAAAGGGTTAACTTTCTAATCTTCTGAAACAAATTTGTAACACACAACTTTCGAAACATATTTGTAAAACGTGGAAAATGGACTTAATGATTCACTACATGTAAAATTATAGTGATAAAAGGAGTATAAAATAAATAGGCCTCTGAAAGAAAATAGGCTGGACAAAGGCGCACAGTCTTACAAGTCAGACATTGCCTGGCCTTTTCAAAAGGGATGACACCAAAATAGACAAAAAATTCTTTTGAATCACCCATACCAGAATGACATGTTTTTAGGCTAGTCCAATATGAAAGCATTTGCAGACGACAATATAAATATGACTGGAAAATTGAAATTTAATTTGGGAAGGGTAGAAAACGTTCTGGTTACCAGCATTTTCTCCTTTTCCCACAATGTTTTCAAAGGGCTGCTTTTCAAGGGTTGTTAAAATTCGGTATTGTGTGGTAAAGGGTTAAATCACCCATACCTGAATGAAGCCCTATTCTAACCCGCAGTGGTACTTCTGGCATATGTTTGATGGTGAAGTTTCCGCATTGTGACAGAAGATCGAGGGCCATGGTAGAAATCTCCCCCGCATGTTTGTTGCCGTTTCTCACTGGAAGGCCGCTGCAGACCATGTAGGCATCTCCAATTGTTTCTACCTGGAATAGATATACAGTAGAATTTGGGTTATTGACTGTAAATAACCCTTTACCACACAATCCTGACTTTTAACGACCCTGAGACAGAAAGCTTTTGAAAACATTGTGGGAAAAGGAGAAAATGCTGGTAACCAGCTTTTTCACCTTTTCCCACAATGTTTTCAAAAGCCTTCTCTTTCAGGGTCGTTAAAAGTTTGGATTGTGTGGTAAAGGGTTAATAATTGTTATTCTTTTACACAGCTGTTCGGGGGGTCCTACCTGGCTCTCACCTATAGTGTTGGACTTGAAATCTGGAGGTCCCAGGTTTGAGCCTCATTGGAAGTACTGGGCTTTTCTCTGGAGTCTTTCAGCAATAGACTTCAGAGCCCCATCCTAATTCTGATGAAACTCAAGATATACATAATCATGAGAAATGCTGGCATGATATGGCTGAAATAATGTGTAAAGTGGCATAAAACAACATTTAATACACAGCTCTTCAATTATATTACCAGCACAATGCCAGGTATCTTCAGTGCCTTGTCTAAGGACACTCTCAAGTGACCAGCCTTTCTAGTAAGGATCAAACTAGACCCTCCTGATTGCAAACCCTACATCTAACAAGTAAATTGTTTGAATGAATTCACCCTTCATAAGGACTGGCCGCCAGATGGACTGACAATTGCAAAACTAATATCCCTCCCTCCTTGTAAAGTGGGTTAACCCTTAGAACGCCGAATAAACCTGTCAGACATTTTCATCCTAGAAATACCACCCAAATAATTGCAATTTCCTTGTTTCTTTTGTCTACAGTGAAGCAGCAAAGCGGACAGTGTAGATCAAAGATCAGACTGCACGTTTTGTGCAGCCTGATCTTGATCTACACTGGCCGCAAACACAACTATAGTCATGAAAGGCGCTTTAAGGGTTAACTCTATACCAAACAAGAAAATGTTGGACGGGTTCAAATTTCAAATTGAAAGCATTTGCAGATGACATATTAAATTCAGCTAAAATGATTGTAATACTTATCTGTGAAAGTATAAAAAACCATTTACCAGACGACAAAAGTTTAGCCTTCTCCAAATTGAAAGCATTTGCAGACGACAATTTCAATTTGGCTAAAATGGTGCAATTTTTCTTTGATAGGGTAGAAAACATTGTGGGAAAAGGAGAAAATGCTGGTTACCAGCATTTTCTCCTTTTCCCACAATGTTTTCAAAAGGCTTGTTTCCCAGGTTCAGATGGCATATTAAGTATGGTTCAAATAACGAAAGTTGTCTCCTTTTCCCACAAGGTTTTTAAAATGCCATTTCCTCGGGGTCGTTAAAACTCGGGATTGTGTGATCAAGGGATAATAGTAACCACTGAACAGCAGATCAAGAGCCCAGCATCCTTTAACCCTTTACCAGACGACAAATTTTGGAGTTGTCCAAATTGAAAGAGTTTGCAGACGACAATTTCAAATTTGATGAAAATGGCAGAAAGGTCTCAAAAAGGGTAGAAAACACTGTGGGAAAAGGAGAAATTGCTCGTTACGAGCAATTTCTCCTTTTCCCACAGTGTTTTCAAAAGACTAGTACTGCAAACACGTGAAAACCAGGGCTTGTTTGGGAAAGGGTTAACCCTTTACCAGACAACAAAAATTTCACCTTGTCAAAATTGAAAGCATTTGGAATGACAATTTCAATGGTGGCTCAACTAGGGTAATTTTTCTTTGATAGGGCAGAAAACATTGTGGGAAAAGGAGAAAATGCTGGTTACCAGCATTTTCTCCTTTTCCCACAATGTTTTCAAAAGGCTTGTTTCCCAGGTTCAGATGGCATATTAAGTATGGCTCAAATAACGAAAGTTGTCTCTGAAAAGATCAAAAACATGGTATGAAAAGGAGAAAATGCTGGTTACCAGCATTTTCTCCTTTCCCCAGAATTTGTTTTAAAAGGCTTTCTTCTTCAGGGTCGTTAATTAAAACCCTGGATTATGAGGTAAAGGTGAAAATAGAAAATCTAATGATGATAAACTAATTTTCTCTCCTAACACATATAGCTGTTAACCCTTTACCGCATAATGACGCCTTTTGACGCCCCTGGGAAAGAAGCCTTTTGAAAACATTGTGGGAAAAGGAGAAAATGCTGGTAACCATCAAAGAAAAACTGCACCATTTTAGCCAAATTGAAATTGTCGTCTGCAAATGCTTTCAATTTGGAGAAGGCTAAAATTTTGTCATCTGTTAAAGGGTTATGTCTGTATGAAATGAGACCTAATAAAGCCCTTATTTAAGCTTGTTATTAGTTAGCTCTTTACCACACAGTCCCAACTTTTAACGACCTTGGGAAAGAAGCCTTTTGAAAACATTGTGGGAAAAGGAGAAAATGCTGGTAACCAGCATTTTCTCCTTTTCCCACAATGTTTTCTACCCTATCCAAAAAACAAATTTCAATTCTTGAGTTACATTTAATTTGTCGTCTGAAAATGCTGTCAATTTGGACTGGTCTAAAATTTTGTTGCGTGGTAAAGTTAGCTCTTTCCCTCTATTCATGAACCCAGCTGATTTCCTTAACTCTTTAACAAACGGCAAAATTTTATATTGGTCCAAATTGAAAGCATTTGCAGACGACAAAATAAATCTGACTGAAAAATTGAAATTTGTTTTGGGAAAGGTAGAAAACATTGTGGGAAAAGGAGAAAATGCTGGTTACCAGCATTTTCTCCTTTTCCCACAATGTTTTCAAAAGGCTCCTTTTTTCAGGGTCGTTAAAAGTCGGGATTGTGTGGTAAAGGGTTAACTAAAATCTCAAAACATTGTACCACAAAGAGAAATTTATTATTTAACTCTTTACCAAACGACAAAATTTTAGACTGGTCCAAATTGAAAGCATTTGCAGATGACAATTCAAATGTGGATTAAATGATGGAATTTGTTTTTGATGGGATAGAAAACATGGTAGGAAAAGGAGAAAATGATGGTTACCAGCAATTTCTCCTCTTCCTACTATGTTTTCAAAAGCCCATTATGTTAGGGTCGTTAAAACTTGGGATTGCGTGGTAAAGAGTTCAATAAAAAGTAAAATTACTGTTTTGATGTAGTAAACTTTTCTTTGTCTACTAAAACAAATTCTTCTGTTGTATCTGACAATTTTATTTTTACAAAATGTGTTGAACTTTGAAAAAAAAAAGAGTCAAATTAGCAAAAAAAACTGAATATACTGATGGAAAAATTACAGGAAAAGGAAATGTAATTACAGTGAGGCATTATGGGAGGATTTGTTTCGTCTAGTAGATTACCCGGATCTGAACCATAATTCATTGTAGCACAAAAACAAATGGGGGAAAAAAAGTTAATCTTATTTATAGAAATCTCTGCATGGTCATTTTTTTTCCATGACCTAATGAAAGCAAGAAAGAAAATAGAAACCAACTGCATCTTTTAAACCTTTATCGCCTTGCCCCAGTAGCTCGATGGGTAGCGTACTGGACTTGAGAGAGGGTTGCTGGTTCGATCCCTGGCTTGGCCAATTTATTTCTGAGGATTGATGATAGTCATTGCGACAGGATTCATTCCTCTCTCACTGCTGACCATTGTTTCGATGATGGTTATCTGGGAAAGCAGCCAATGGGTTAGGAAGAATATTTGCATAGTACTTGTAAAAGAAACTCCAGGAAAGCATGGATAGGTGCACTGACTGCCATGATACAAGGTTGAAAACGGCGTTAAACATCATACAATCAATCAATCATTAAACCTTTATCACACAATCCCGAGTTTTAACAACCCTATGAAATTGGACTTTTGAAAACATTGTGGGAAAAGGAGAAAATTTGTCGTTTGGTAAAGAGTTAAGAGTTAAACCCTTTTCCAAACAACCCTGTCTTTTTTTACAACCCCAGGAGGGTTTTTTTAAAATTTTTTTTGGCACTGAAAAAGATGAATCCTGTTATTTAATTCTACCACATTTGATTTGTCGTCTGCATTTTGAGCGAGTCTAAAAGTTTGTCGTCTTGTAAAGAATTTAACCCTACACCAAACAGCCTACAGAAGACTATTTTTGAAAACATTGTTGAAAAAAGTGAATGTCATTTTCTCCCTTTCATATATTGTTTTCTACTGATCTTACTGATGAAAAATTCCACTATTTAGCTCCTTATCAGAAGACAAGACTTTATAAATTAGTCTAAATTGAGAACATCTGCAATATTTAACCCTTTACCGAACAATCAGTTTTAACGCCCTGAGGAAGAAACTTTATGAAAACATTGTGGGAAAAGGAGAAAATGCTGGTAACCAGCATTTTCTCCTTTTCCCACAATGCTTTCTGTCCTTTCAGAGACCAATTCCATTCCATCATTTGACTCACATTTGATTTGTTGTCTGCAACTTGCTTTCAATTTGGACTTGTCTAAAGTTTTGTTGTTAGGTAAAGAGTTAAAAAGTGACATAAAGCTCAGAAAAGATAAATATTTAAAAGGATGAAAAATATGAATTTCCTCAACATTATAAAAAATGCTGTTGAAAAAAAAAATTCTTCCTCTCCCACACTGTTTTCAAAAAGCTGCTCACAAGATCATCCATCTTTCCATATTATAGACAACAATGCCTACTGCAGCAAAATCTGTTTGCAAGAAGGGTATAATGAATGTCAGTTCAATCATTATCTCCCAGATTTAGTACTTCAGATCCTTTGATTATCTATGTTTTTCATTCATCTGGTATACAATTAACCCTTTCCCAAACGACAAATTTTGGACTGGTCCAAATTGAAAGAGTTTGCAGACAATTTTAAATTTGATGAAAATGGCAGAAAGTTATCAAAAAGGGTAGAAAACACTGTGGGAAAAGGAGAAATTGCTCGTTACGAGCAATTTCTCCTTTTCCCACAGTGTTTTCAAAAGAATTGTACTGCAGACACATGAAAACCAGGGCTTGTTTGGGAAAGGGTTAACTCTTTACCAGACAACAGAATTTTAGACTCTCCCAAATTGAAAGGATTTGCAGACGACAATTTTTTTGTGGCTCAAATAATAGAGTCTAAGTAAGAGTAAAAAAACATTGTGTTAAAAGGAGAAAATGCAGGTAACCAGCATTTTTTTCCTTTTTCAAACAATGTTTTCAGAAGCCTTCTTCATCAGGGTCATACAAGTAACTTTTTACCTGATGACCAAATGTTTGACTTTTCCAAATTGATAGCAATTGCAGACAACAAATTTTATGTTGCTCAAAATAATAGAGATTGTCTTGGTAGTGGCAGAACATTGTGGGAAAAGGAGAAAATGCTGGTAACCAGCATTTTTCTCCTTTTTCCAACAATCTTTTCCCAAGCCTTTGTTGTAAGGGTTGTGAAAACAAAGAACTGTTTGGTAAATAATAATTATCCAATTTGTTATAATATGAAAAAGGTTTGTCAAGGCCATGGTGGTTTCTATTTTCATAACCTGTTAAGGTCATATTAGACGGATGATAACAGGTCTTGCCATTTCTGAAAACAATTATTTTTTTTTATAGAGGATGATAATTAATAGTGCCAATTTCTGTAGTATACTATTATGAGGAAAAAGTCTTTAATTCTCCACCAGACAAAAAAACTTTAGACTGTACCAAACTGAAAGCACTTGCAGATGACAAAATAAATGTGGAGCAAATAGCGGAATATTTCTTTCATTTCAAGGTAGAAAACATAGTGGGAAAAGGAGAAAATGCTGGTTGCCAGCATTTTCTCCTTTTCTCACAATGTTTTCAAAAGCCTTCTTCCTCGGGTTGTTAAAACACAGGATTGGTTGGTACAAGTTTAATCGATGTGTACTCTTCTTTTTATGACTGTAGAGAGAAGTTTGTATAATTTGTTTGATTGTATGGTGTTTTGCAGCTTTTTCAACATCATTATTTCAGTTATATCATGGTGGCCAGTGCATCTATCCATGCTTTCCAGGAGTTTCTGCTACCAGTACCTGGTACTTTGCACAATATTCTTCCAAATCCACTGGCTGCTTTCCCATTTAACCATTGTTAAAACAATGATCAATGAATCCTTTCGCAATGACTATCATCAATTCTCAGAATCCAGCATTTTCTCCTTTTCCAACAAGTTTTTCTGCTCTGTCAGGGACAAATTCCACCATCTGAGACATAGAATCTGTCTTCTGCAAATTTGTTCAGTTTGGACAGGTATAAAATTTTGTTCTCTGGTAAAGAGATAGCTGCATGAATGTTGAAATAAAAAATTTTGTGCCTAACGGGTAATCAGTCTTTTTAATCATTCAGATTTTTTATCTGGATAGTGTCTGGCCAGGTAGCTCAGTGGTTCGCATATATGACTCGTGGTTTGATACCCAGTTGTGGCAAACTTTCTTTCCCGCGTTTTTTTGCCTCTCACCTCTGATGCGTGTAAGTTAAGCAGTCTGGCTTAAAAAAGAAAGTTGTGTCAGTACTGATGTGCCCGGCAGAAAGCCAGGAAACACATGCATGGGTACACTGACTGCCATGCTATGATCTAAGCCGTAAAAACGGCATTAAACTCCAAAACAAACATAATCTTGATAGCGACTGCCAAATGATATTTAAAGTCGGATGACAAATTAACCAGTTGCCTGTGGAAAGCTTTTTCTTCAATCCATTATCATATTGGCAAACCATTAACCCTTTACCACACAATCCCGCTTTTTAACGACCCTGAGGAAGAAGCCGTTTGAAAACATTGTGGGAAAAGGAGGAAATGCTGGTAGCCAGCATTTCCTCCTTTTCCCACATTGTTTTCTACCTTATCCAAAAAGTTCCACAATTTGAGTCACATACAAATTGATGTCTGCAAAATGCTTTTAAATTTGGAAAAGTCTACATTTTTGTCGTTTGGTAAAGGATTAACAACACTTTTGACTTACTGCTTCGTACAAAAATTATTTGTTCAAAGCCTTTGACAAAAGAGACATATTTCTTTGATTCTTTCCAAGAAGAAAAGAGAACACTGTCATAGAGGGAGAAAATGCTGGTTACCAGACACAACAGATCAAAGATCATAAAGACTGAATTTTCTGTGGGCAGACAAAATGTCGATGTACAATTATGTGCAAAGCATTTTGACATTTTACCAAGCAACCCTGCAGTCTTTAACACAAACGACAAAATGCTAGACTGGTCCAAATTGAAAGCATTTGCAGACGACAATTTCAATGTGGCTGAAATGGATAAAATTGTCTATGAAAGGGTATAAACACTGTGGGAAAAGGAGAAAATGCTGGTTATCAGCATCTTCTCCTTTTCCCACAATGTTTTCAAAAGGCTTTCTTCTTCAGGATCATTAAAACTCTGGATTGTGAGGTAAAGGAAGCTGAGGAAGAAGACTATTTTTAACATTGTGTGAAAAGGAGAAAAAGCTGATAAGCAGCTTTTTCTCTTTTTCACACAATGTTTCCTTTCCCTCAAAATGACAAATCCGACCATTTTCACCACAATTGAATTGTCGTCTGCAAATGCTTTCAATTTGGACTGGCACAAGATAAAATGAAGTTCTCTTGTAATTTGTTTAGACAAATGGAAGAATTACATGCAGTGAGACATCATGGCACGTCATAATCGTGATAATAGCCCAATGTCATAATGACTGCCTTTGCCTTAAAGTTCTAATTGTCTAAGATTGATCTGTCAACCCTTTACTACACAACCCGAGTTTTAACAACATCAAAGAAAAAAACTTATGAAAAAAAAAATGTGGGAAAAGAAAAAACAGCTATTAATGTTTTACCTCACAATCCAGAGTTTAAACAAACCTG
Organism: Tridacna gigas; assembly: GCA_945859785.2. Classification (NCBI taxonomy): domain Eukaryota; kingdom Metazoa; phylum Mollusca; class Bivalvia; order Cardiida; family Cardiidae; genus Tridacna; species Tridacna gigas. Next base: position 46,363,575 of record OX244043.2, read on the forward strand.
AGAAAGAAGCCTTTTGAACCATTGTGGAAAAAGGGGAAAATGCTGGTAACAAGCATTTTCTCCTTTCACCACAATGTTATCTATCCTTCCCTAAGCAATTTTCAATTTTTTAGTCAAATTCATTTTGTCATCTGTAAATGCTTTCAATTTGGACTAGTCTTAAATTATATTGCAGCATTTTCTTCTTTTCCCATGATGTTTTCTACTATTTCAAAGACAAATGTCACTATTTATCCAATATTAATTTTGAATTGTTGTCTGCAAATGCCTTCAATCCAAACAGTCTAAAATTTTATTCCCTAGTAAAGGGTAAATCATTTAACTTGATGATAAATTCTTTAAGCCAGTGCCAGTGGCATGAAAATTTTGCAGAAAACCAATTAATTGTGATGACAATGATGGAATTTCTCTTGGAAAGGGTAGGAAACATTGTGATAAAAGACAAAAATGCTGGTCTTCCCTTTCCCATGATGGTTTTAACTCTTTACCAAACGACAGAATTTTAGACTAGTCTAAAGCATTTGCAGATGACAAAATGATGCGACTAAAAAATTGAAATTTGTTCTGGGAATGGTAGAAAACATCGTGGGAAATGGAGAAAATGCTGGGTACCTGCATTTTCTCCTTTTCCCACAATGTTTTCAAAAGGCTTTTTCTTCAGGGTCGTTAAAACTCGGGATTGTTTGGTAAAGGGTTAAGTCTCTTTCCTCAAGTCAAGTTGTAACACATGAATGTTTGGCAAAAGGTTGATCTGCTACTTTTCAAATATCGCTTTTCATACACCTGCAGATTATTATGTCTTCAAAGCATCAAGGAAAAAGCAGCAATTATTTATTGCTGGTCACAAGAAACTGTTTCTGTTTCAATCAAAGCACTGAAAGTACTGACAGACCAGCAAATCTGAAATAAGTGGCCTCGGTAAAGATAAAACTTGGTTGCTCCATAGAAAAATTGAAGAAAATTGATCCAATTTGGTTATTAAGTCTGTTCTAGTTCAGCCCACTCAAATGTGGTTATTAAGTCCGATCGGGTTTGGTCCGACCCAATATGGTTATTATACCCTCACCTACGTAGTAGAGGGGGTATACTGGTTTCACCATGTCTGTCTGTCTGTCCGTCGGTCCATCCATCTTTTCATTTCTGTGCTCTAACTCAAAAGCCATTTGACCTAGGACCCTGAAATTTTATGCAAGTATTTCTCATAACCCAAGGAGGTGTCCTATTGTTTTGGGGTCACATGGGCCAAAGGTCAAGGTCACAGGTGAACTATGTTTTCTCTGATTGTGCTGTTTCAGTGTAAAGGTGCCGGTGGGGGGTATTTTTGTCTGCTTTGTGACAGTTCTAGTTAAGTCTTATCTAGTTTGATCCTGTGATTTTACCCACCACTTATTGCCATTTACTTGTCAAAATAGGAAATGCCAAGAAAAGTTTCTGTTTGGTGATCTTAAATTCAAAACAGCAAATAAAGAACAAATCAATCAGATGAGTTGGCATTTGAATACTTTCTAGAGTTCACTTTTAGATGAAATTTCCATGCTTTTAACTTTCTTATCAGTTTGAAAAGCTGACAGACAACCTAAACCTACAACACCAGCAAAAAATATGAGGATAAAAAAGGTTGTGTTAGGATAAGTAAAGAAGAGCCTGATTTGCATAGGTCACTGACCTAATGCACGTATAAGCAAACACCATGCCCTTCTCTATGATATCTTGTTCAGTCTATGACTTTGTAAGTAGACAACTTAGTAGTTCAACTTGGAATTGTTAAGATTTTGTAGTTCATGTCAATATTGTAATATTTAACAGAATTACGATTTCTAACAGAAAGAATTATTTTCTGTGGGGCAGTGTAGGGTGACTATGGAGTTTTTTGTTCACATTTGAATCTCGGCCACTAGGTCACTCTCGGTGCCAATAGACTAGCCATCTCGATCTTATAATCGCCAGTCTAACAGTTTTTTCCATGCAAAACACTATTTTCCTTTCTAGTAAATGTGTCTCCTTTGTGTTACATATAGCAGTAGTCAGTGAGTCTAAAAATAGCCTAGACAGTCATGAGTTAACACTTTAATCTTGAGTTTCAGCGACCCTGAGGAAGAAACCTTCTGAAAACATTGTGGAAAAAAGAGAAAATGCTGGTTACCAGCATTTTCTCTTTTTCCCGCAATGTTTTCTACCCTATCAAAGACAAATTCTGTCATATGAGCTATACATTCAAATTGTCGTCTGCAAATGCTTTGAATTTGGACAAGTCTTTATTTTTGTTGTCAGGTATAGAGTTAATGCTAAGCCTGCTGGATAAACCTGTAAGACAACTTCAGTCTATAAATATGACCCAAATAATTGTAAATTTCAAGGTTGCTCTTTTCCAGAATATCTCAGAAATGCCGACGGTGCAAATCATAGATAAGACTGCACAGTTTGTGTAGTGTGATCTTGGTCTAAACTGGCCACAAAGGCAACAAAATTTGTGAAAAATGGGTTAAGGTTTAATCTTCTTTATACTCAGTGAACAGCATATAGCCATTTAGCAAGCACTTTAATCTTTTTGCCTCACAATCCTGAGATTTAATGACCCTGAGGAAGAAGCCTTTTGAAAACAATGTGGGAAAAGGAGAAAATGCTGGTAACCTGCATTTTCTCCTTTTCCCAAAATGTTTTCTACCCTATCAAAGTCAAATTTCATCATTTGCGCCACATTCAAATTGTCGTCTGCAAATGCTTACAATTTGGACAAGTCTACATTTTTCTCGTCTGGTATAGAGTTAACATCAAAGGCTCAACATTTCAACCTTTTCGTTGCAAAATTAAACAAGAGGGCCATGATGGCCCTGTATCACTCCACTGGCTTATAAATATAAACCGTGAAGAGAAGTCTTCACTATATAAGCCCTTATAAAACTTTGACCCCAGGGCTACAGTCGAACTAAATGGGGAATAGGTGTATTAGAAGAATAACATGCCAAATTTGGGAGTTCTTGGCCTTATGGCTAGTAACAAGACGGTTTCTGAACTTTTCAATCCATAAACCCATGTAAAACTTGTGACCCCTGGTGCAGGGCCAAACTTGATCCTAGGGCTGTAACTTGGGCCCTCTTTGTAGTTGTCCACTAGATAATGCTATAATTATGCAAAATTTGGTAGCCTAAGCCTTATGGCTATGTACACCAAGATTTAAAAGTTTTCCCTATGTAAGCCTATGTAAATCTTGTGAACACCTCCCTGCTTCCCCCCCCCCCCGCAAGCATGAGGCCAAATTGACCCCAGGACTATAATTTGGGCACTTTTGGTAGACCCCAACTAGATCAAGCTAAATGCAAAATTTGGTAGCTCTTGGCCTTATGGCTAGGTACAGGAAGATTTTTAAAGTTTTCTCTATATAAGCCTATGTAAAACTTGTGACCCCTGGGGCAGAGCCAATTTTGACCCCAGGGCTATAATTTCAAGAAACATGATAGAGGTTTACTACATAAAGCTACATGCCAAATTTGGTAGCCCTATGCCTTATGGTTTCAGACAAGAAGATTTTTAAAGTTTTCTCTATATAAGCCTATGTAAAACTTGTGACCCCTGGGGCAGAGCCAATTTTGACCCCAGGGCTATAATTTCACGAAACATGATAGAGGTCTACTACATAAAGCTACATGCCAAATTTGGTAGCCCTATGCCTTATGGTTTCAGACAAGAAGATTTTTAAAGATTTCCAATATTTTTCAGTTTTGTTGCCATGGCAACCAGAGTTTTTGAAGGAATCAAATTCTTTCAAGAAATTCTGAAGAGGACCATGGCAGGATCATTTCTGTGAAGTTTCATGAAAATTGGATGGGTAGTTTCAGAGAAGAAGATGTTTGAAATAAAAGTTAACGCATGGACGGACGCACGCACGCACGCACGCACGGACACCGGGCCATGACATAAGCCCGCTGGCCTTTGGCCAGTGGAGCTAAAAAGACAGTCTCCTTTTCAGTTACAGAAACTCCAAATCTTTCGGAATGAAGACACTTGCTCAGCCATATCATTAGAATCATTTACAGGACAGTGTAGATCCAAGATCAGATTGCACTTTCTGTGCAGTCTGATCTTGATCTAAACCACTAGCAGAAGGTACTTATCCACCTAATTGCAGTGAAAGAGATAAATACATGAGAAAACCGCTTTGCTTTCTTCAAGGATCATAAATTTTATTTGATCGTAGACAAAACATCGTTTTAGCTTACAGAATGTCGGTTAATTGTCTGTAATTCCGTTTTTTAACCCTTTCCCAAACAACAGATTTTGGACTGGTCCAAACTGAAAGAGTTTGCAGACGACAATTTTAAATTTGATGAAAATGGCAGAAAGGTCTCAAAAAGGGTAGAAAACACTGTGGGAAAAGGAGAAATTGCTCGTTACGAGCAATTTCTCCTTTTCCCACAGTGTTTTCAAAAGACTTGTACTGCAGACATGTGAAAACCAGGGCTTGTTTGGGAAAGGGTTAATCTAAAAGTGCAAGTCTATGTCATGAATTTTGTGAGGCCACTGTCTTTAAACTCTTTACTAGACACTGAAATTATAGACTTGTCCAAATTCAAAGCATTTGCAGACCACACATTAAAGGTGGCTAAAAATGACAAAATGTGTCCTTTATAGGACAGAAAACATTGCGGGAAAAGGAGAAATTGCTGGTATCATGCATTTTCTCCTTTTCCCACTATTTTTTTAGAAGCTTTCTTCCTCAAGGTCGTTAAAAATCAGGATTTTGTTGTAAAGAGTTAACTCTTTACCAAACCACAAAATTTTAGAACCATCCAATTGAAAGTATTTGCAAAATGACAACTAACTTGTAGCTTAATCATTCGTATTGGTCATTGAAAAGGTAGAAAAGAATGTGGGAAAAGAGGAAAAAAGGCTGGTCAGCAGAATATTTTTTTTTTTTGTCTTTTTCCCCACAGTGTTTTCACATGGCTCCTTACTCAAGGTTGTTAAAACATGGGATTGTCTGGTCAAAAGTTAAATCTGTCTTTTTAAAATGCGTAATTTGACCTTATATCTATAAGGACTGATGCACTGAAAAGAAAGACATTTTCTGCTGATAAATGAGATAAAGAGGTGGCCAATGTAGAACCAAGATCAGCAATCTGATCTTGATCTTTGCCACTATGAAAACTTATTCTCACAGAGCCCAGTTAGATATATAATCCGTTAACCCTTAACCACACAACCCCAAGTTTTAACGACCCTGAGAAAGAGGCCTTTTGACAACATTGTGGGAAAAGGAGAAAATGCTGGTAACCAGCATTTTCTTCTTTTCCCACAATGTTTTCTATCCTTTCGAAAACAAATTTCAATTTTTTGGTCACATTTATTTTGTCGTCTGCAAATGCTTTCAATTTGGACAAGGCTAAAATTTTGTCTTTTGGTAAAGGGATAAAACCTGCCTGGCTGATGAGCTAGCTTTTACAGCAATGTGGTTTAGTGTGTCTGTCTCCCTAAGAGTCAAGCAATGTGCATTATGGTTAGTACTTTGAAGGGTGACCAAGCTGTTGCACTTATCATGTCCATTACAGAGCTCCAGATAAGAAGGAGTGATGGCATTCTAAATCCATTAGTTCTCTTCCAAACCCTATGTTGTGGGTACTCATTAGAATCGTCTCAATGAGACGATTCTACTGGGTACCCATAACATAGGGTTTAGTGGACAGTTATTTATATTTTCAATTTTGAAATCACTCCCTCTATCTGGAGCTCTGAATGTCCCCAAGGTGGTAAAGGTTTCAGTACACACAGAAAAGCAGTTTCATTAGAAGCAAATTTTACAATTACCCTTTGGCCTTTATCAAAACTAGAACTGTTGCAAAGCGGACAAATACCTCCCCCCCACCCCTGTAACTGACGCATCACAATCAGAGAACAGAAATGATTTTCAAAACAAAGATCACCAGGGACCTTGACCTTTGACGTAAGTGACCCAAAAACTATAGGGCACCTCCTTGGGTCATGAACAACACTTGTATAAAGTTTAAGGGTCTTAGGTCAAACAGCTATTGAGTTAGAGCACGGAAATGATTTTCAAATGAAGTGCACCTGCGACCTTGGCCTTTGACCCATGTGACCCCAAAACAATAGGGGACCTCCTTGGGTCATGAGCAACACTTGTTTAAAGTTTCAGGGTCCTAGGTCAAATGTCTTGGGTTAGAGTATGGAAACGAAAAGTCTACAGATGGACAGATTGATGTACGGACAGATGGACATGAAACCAGTTTACCCCTCTCTACTTCATAGGTGGGGGATATAACAACTTTCTTTCACAACTTTGAGGAAAAAGGCTATTAAGTTCATTGTGGGCATGGGAGAAAAAGTTGGTAACCAGCATTTTCTCCACTGCTTACTATCCTTTTAAATATCCCATCATTTGACCCAGGTCTAATTTGTCATCTGGAAAAGCTTTCAATATAGGCAATGTGGGTAGTTACAAAGGTCGAGCTTTGATATGAGAGGCCAGTGCCGTACCCCTACAACACTGTCTTTCTACGCCCAAGGCTTAGCTACACAACCGTGTACCACAAAATCCAAAGTTTTAGCAACCCTGAGAAAGAAATCCTTTGAAAAACATTATGGGAAAAGGAGAAAATGCTGCATTTTCTCCTTTTTGCACAACATTTTCCCAAAATATTGTCCCAATATTTTCTCACAATACTTTTTACCCTTCCAACAACAAATTTTAGTTTTCTCCTTTTCCCAAAATATTTTCACAATATTTTCTACCCTTCAAAAACAATTTTCAATGTTTGAGCCACATTTATTTTGTCGTCTGCAAGTGCTTCCGATTTAGACAAATCTAAAACTTTGTCGTCTGGTAAAGCAATAACCTACCTTGTATACATCATAACTGTCAATTGTGGCATCAAACATGGTGTAGAGACCATTGAGTAGGTCGACAACTTGTAGAGGTGTACTGTGGGCGGATATGGTGGTGAACCCGACAATATCAGAAAAGTAAATTGTCACCTCTGAAAACAGCTCTGCTGGGACAGGTTGTCCTGTTTTTAAACTGTCCGCAACGGTCCTGAAAGTAAATCAAAAATTAAACTTAAGGACTTAAATTACTTTGCACCTTGACCAAACAATCCTGAGTTTCAACAACCCTAAGAGGAAAGGTTTCTGAAAACATTGTGGGAAAGAGAGAAGATGCTGGTACCTAGTATTTTCTTCTTTTCTTATAATGTCCTCTGCCCTTTCAAAGACAATCCTATAATCCAAACTACTTTTAATATTTGTTGTCTGCAAATGCTTTCTATTTGGAAAAGTCTAAATTTTGTTGTTTGCTGTCTGCATAGGCTAATGCTGTTTGATATTTTTTTGCAGATGCATTAAGCACCTTTTCACAGAGCATGGCTTATATGATAGCAAAGTGGCCAACCGATCACCAGTATTTGAATGCCAAATTTGCACCTTTGTACTGAATGTAAGTGTCCATTTTCTTTACAATTATAAGGAAAAGTATATTTTGTAGTATTTATCAATGTTTAACCCTCTTCCAAATCAAAAAATTTTGGACTAGTCCTAAATTCAAAGCATTTGCAGACAACAATTAAATTGCAGTGCAATTAGATTATGGCATTTGTTTTTGGTAGGGTAGCAGACATGGTTGGAAACAGAGAAAATGCTGTTGACCAGCGTTTCTCCTTTTCCCACTATGTTTTCAGAAGTCTTAATTCTTAGAGTCATTAAAACTCAGGATTGTGTGGTAAAGAATTAACAAAGATTTCAATTCGCAGCAAAGAATTCTGAAAAGGCTCCTATAAAATTGAAAGTTTGTTTCCTCCATTATTGGAAAACCATCTATTATTGAATATAGAAAGATAGACAAACAGTAGGTTATCAAGACAAGCTCAATAAATTAAGTCAGACACATAAATTCAAAATGTAGATTTTGTAGGGACATTGATCTTTCTGTAGGAGAAAATTGCTTCAACTCACTTATATAGGACTTCCATTGGAAATCAAAGTACCCAAAGTACAAAGAAAGAAAAAAAACTTTACCATTTGATATCATGACTTAACAACCTTGAGAAATAATGTTTTGAAGACATTGTCAAGTACATCAAGCAAGCTCGAGTTTAACCCTTTACCGTACAATACCAAGTTTGATGACCCAATAGGAAAAAGGCTTTGGAAAACATGGGAAAAGGAAAAAAATGCTAAACCAGCATTTTCTCTTTTTCACAGACTGTTTGTCAATCCTTCTGAAAAGAATTTTCAGTTTTAGAGTCACAGTTCCCTTGTCGTTTCAAAATGCTCTCAATTTGGACAAGTCTAAGTTTTGTCATTTGGTAAAGGGTTAACAATTTCAATACCACTTTCACATGACTTTGATATAAACTATTCAACAGTATTGATAAAAAAGAGCACTACATGTGTGTGTCAATGCTTGGCTGCAGGTCCTTTTTTCAATTCAAAGTCAAAAAAGGTACATTAACCCTTTCCCAAACAAGCCCTGGTTTTCACGTGTCTACAGTACAAGTCTTCTGAAAACACTGTGGGAAAAGGAGAAATTGCTCATAATGAGCAATTTCTCCTTTTCCCACAGTGTTTTCTACCCTTTTTGACAACTTTCTGCCATTTTTATCAAATTTAAAACTGTCATCTGCAAACTCTTTGAATTTGGACCAGTCCAAAATTTGTCGTTTGGGAAAGGGTTAACTGTTTTAGAAATGTGTTCAGAGTTACCTGCCTTTCTGGTATGGGTTCCACTGTTAATAATAAACAACTATTCAAAGTTTAAAGTAAACATTTTCAGTTATAACATAGACATTTTTAGATTTCAAAATTTTTTGCAGAAAGACAATGACGTGGATGATGCCAAGCAGGCTGATGGCCCAGACGACATGACTGTGTATCAAATGTGTATCTTTTATTATTTCATAGCGCAAAGAATCTTCAGCCAGTAAATTGACCCAAATATTTCAGATGTTTTTTGCACTATTTCAGGACTGTCAGCCAGAGTGTATCAACACCAAGGACAGCATGGATCCCAGATCAGACTGCAGTCTTGTTCAACCTGATCTTGATCAATCGTGTCGGTAAGTGCACCTGATTAAACTCTCAAAGCACCCTCCTTAACTAAAGTTGCCAATGCGTCCAGAGTAGATGAAGATCAGACTGCACATTTTGTCATTGAAACATTTGAATTTCAACATCTTGTGCAGTTGATCTATAATCTATACCATCCGCTTTGCTGAGACTTTCTGGACAAGTAAAAAACTTGAAATTGCAACTAGTTGGGTCTTAGTTCTATACTGAAAATGTGGGTCAAGTTTATTCCAGGCTCAAATAATTAACTCTTTACCACACGAAAAAATTTGCAGACTGGTCCAAATTGAAAGCATTTGCAGACGACAAATTCAGTGTGGCTCAAATGCTGGAAGTGTCCTTGACAGAGTTGAAAACATTGTGGGAAAAGGAGAAAATGCTGGTTACCAGCATTTTCTCCTTTTCCCACAACGTTTTCAAAAGGCTTTTTCTTCAGGGTGGTAAAAAGTCGGGCTTGTGTGGTAAGGGGTGAAAGCTTGGTGCTTTAAAGGTTATTCCTAAAGTTATGTAGTGTGAAAGGCTTTGGAAACGTGACTGTCACGTGCTGTGCTTTCCACGTGCGCCAGAAATAGGCTTTAACTTAATCCCTCTCCAAACGATCTTGTGCTCTTATAACCCGTAAAACAGCTTTTAAAAACATTAACCCTTTACTACACAGTCCTGAGGTTTAATGACCCTGAAGAAGGGAGCCTTTTGAAATCATTGTGGGAAAAGGAGAAAATGCTGGTAACCAGAGTTTTCTCCCATTCCCACAATGTTTTCTACCCTATCAAAGACAGAAATCATCATTAGAGTTACATTTATTTTGTCGTCTGCAAATGCTTTCAGTTTGGTTGAGTCAAAAATTTTGTTGTTTGGTAAAGAGTTAAAGAAGCATGGAAAAATGCAGGTAAACAGCATTTCTCCATCAGCATTTTCTCCTTTTTACACAATGTTTTGAATTTTTTACGGGAAAAACTACAATAATGTGAACCACATTTTGATGTGTGAGCTGCATTTGCTTTCAACATGGTTGAATCTAAAATTTTGTTGTTCAGTTAAGAGTCAGTGATTGTACTATCTATCAATAGCTTGCTATCACCTATAAGCAGCAGCCTAATTAATTTTGTTAATTACCTTGATCTTTTTGTTATCAATCAAAAAATCAATGTCAAAGCTTTCACCTCTTACCACACAACCCCATGTTTTAACAACCCAGAAAGAAGCCTTTTGAAAATATTGTGAGAAAAGGAGAAAATGCTAGTTACCAACATTTTCTCCTTTTCCCTCACTGTTTCTGTACCCTATCAAAGACAAAAATCATCATTTTAGCTACATTTAATTTGTTGTCTGCAAGTACATTCAATTTGGTCTAGTCCGAAATTTTATCCTTTGGTAAAGAGTTAACCAATAGATACCAAATGACAAAATTCTAGACTGGCCCGAACTGAAAGCTTTTGCAAATGACAAATTAAATGTCGCTTAACCCATAACCAAATGACAAAATTTTGGACTGGTCCAAATTGAAAGCATTTTCAGATGACAAATTAAAGGTGTACCAAATGGTGAAATTTGTCATTGATAGGTTAGAAAACATTGTGGGAAAAGGAGAAAATGCTGGTTATCAGCATTTTCTCCTTTTCCCACCATGTATTCACAGGCCTTTTTCCCAGGGTCATTAAAAGTCGGGATCGTGTGGTAAAGGGTTAAAGAATAAGGAGCACCTTTTACTGGATACAAAACACTGTGGGAAAAGGGAAAAAATGCAGGTTACCAGCATTTTCTCCTTTTTCCACAATTTTATCAAAAGCCATCTTCCTCAGGGTCATTGAAACATGGAATTGTGTGGCAAAAGATTTAGCCCTAATATATTATTAGAAAGGTTATTTTGAGGTAAGCTGCTTATTATTTCAAGCTAGGCGAAGGAAAAATGTTTAACTCTTTACCAAACGACAAAATTTTAGCCTTGTCCAAATTGAAAGCATTTGCAGACAACAAAATAAAGTTGACTGAAAAACTGAATTTCTCTTTGGAAGGGTAGAAAACATTGTGGGAAAAGGAGAAAATGCTGGTTACCAGCATTTTCTCCTTTTCCCACAATTTTTTCAAAAGGCTTTTTTCACAGCGTCGTTAAAAGTTGGGATTGTGTGGCAAAGGGTTAAATGAAAAAAAAAAAAAATGTTTTCTAATGATTTATAACAACATTGGTGGTACAGAAGCAATGGCTTTTTACAAAGCAGGTAATCGATTTCCCACAGGGAGTTATATACTGCAAAAGTATGTTTGTTCATTTAAATTGTCCAGTTCTAGGCCCAGGTCCATATTCACCAACCATTCTTAAATTCTTTCCTAGTCTAATTCTGGGCTTGAGAATGTAACACAACTTCTGATTGGGTAAACCATTCTGTTTAGCCAATCAGAAGTTGTGTTACTCTCAAATTTAGATTAGAAAAACCAGACTGAGAATGCTCTTAAGAATGGTTGGTGAATACAAGCCCAGCTGACTTTTAAAGACTGCTGCAACAAGGAGAAGCAGTAAAGCAAGAGTCAGCAAAGCATGCAACACTTACGGAGGTAGCATTCTGTATAACAAGATATCGGTCTTCTTCTTTTCTTCCTCCAACTGAAGAGTTCTTTCTTTCACAAGATCTTCAAGGTCTGTGGAATATTTCTCCAGCATTCGAAACATGGTGTCAACAATGTTTAGTTTTCTGAAAGAATAAAACTAGTGTCTTAAGGATTTTGCCTCAGGATTCAAAAAGTTGTTTTTGCAGACAGTATAGATCAAGATCAGACTGCACAGAACATGCAGTCTGATCTAAGATCTACAATGTCTGTTATGATGTTACTGCATATATTCTAACCAAAACATTTAACCTTGAAGCAGCAATATTTCAGGCATCTTCGCATGCCAAGGACACTAACGTAACGAACAAAGTGGAGTTAGTATCCTTGGCTTGCGAAGATGTATTTCAGGTAGTTTTTCCTAATTAATTCAGCACTTTAAAGTTTAAGGAGATATTTGTCTGAAGCATGATTAATAAGCATTGGTGTTAACCCTTTAGCAAACAATTCAAAGTTTCAACCAACCGAGAAAGAAAACTTTCGTAAACATGGTGGGGAAAAAGAGAAAATGCTGGTAACCAGCATTTTCTCCTCTTTACCACCATGTTTTCTACTTTATGAAAGAATGCAGTCACCTTTGAGCATCTGCAATTGCTTTCAATTTGGTCAAGTCCAAAATTTTGTCTTTTTGTAAAATGTTCAGGGTAGGTAATTTGATGCTGTCATTATAACCAGCTCCAGCAGGGAGGTACATATAACTCTATACTTACTTTCCACCTGTTATAAGCTTAAACTGTTGATAGATTTCTTCCACAGTTGGTCGCATATCTGGGTTTTCTGACCAGCAAACTTTCATTATCTGTATGTATTGTGGTGGTGCAGTGCCATGACTGACAGACGGACGTAGGAGTGGAGGTGGATGCCTTAGCTTTTGTATTATTTCTGAAAAAGTGTTAAAAGAGAAACAATAAGTTGTACACACAAGCCTGTACATTGCAGTCTGGGCCCATATTCACCAACCATTCTTAAGAACATTCTTAGTTTAATTCTCTGGAATTTTCTAAATTTGAAAGTAACACAACTTCTGATTGGCTAAACCATTTGGTTTAGCCAATCAGAAGTTGTGTTACTTTCAAATTTAGAAAATCTTGGAGAATAAGACTAAGAACGTTGTTAGAATGGTTGGTGAATACCGACCCTGATCTTGGTCAACTCAGTCCCCAAAAGCAAGTTAAAGGCCCAATTACCATTAATAGTAAATAATGCAGATATCAAAATGCATTCAAATGTATCTATTAAATCATACCATTTAAAAGTGTGGAAATTCTTGTTCAGATGACAATTTGTTATTGTGCGATCAGTCTGTGTGTTAGTCGCTGGCAGGAAAATGGATATTAAAATCAGGTAAAAAGTAAACCAAAGATAGAGCAACCTTGCAACTCTTGAACTAGTTTCAAAATTGATTTTTCTGTCAGCTAGCACTTAGACTGACCACACAATAAAAGATAATCATCTTCACAAAAATTTCCATACCTATGCAGCAAGATGAACAAAGTTATCCACATGTAGTAATGTGTTAACCCTTTACCACACAATCCCAAGTTATAATGATCTCAACAGGGAAGTCTTAAAAGTTTAGAAAACATGGGAAAGGACAAAATGCTGCTAACCTGTCAAGAAAAGTTTCATAATTCGTGCAACATTTAGTTTGTCATCTGCAAAGCCTTTCAATTTGCACCCGTTTAAAATTTTGTAATTTGGTAAAAAGTCAAGAGAATACTATGAATGCATTGAAAGGTGCACTGGCTGCCATTACATGACAGGACTGTTGGAACTAAAATTTTCACCAACAACCAAACTGTCAAAATCTGCTGCAAATACCTGTATAGTACAACAAAAAATCAAAGCACTAACAGTACTGACAGATCAGCAAATGTAAAATTGGCTTGTAAAGACAAAACTCAGTTGGTCCATACATGACTGAAGAAAAATGGTCCAATCTGGTTATGAAGTCTGATTTCTGGTTTCATGCCTGTCCAATGGGCTTATTAAGACTGATCTGGTTGAATTGGGTTTTTAAGTGTGATTCTGCTTCGATCTGATGACTTTACCTACTGCCGATAGCCATTTACTTCTCACAATATGAAATACATGTACGATGAAAAAATTCCTTTTCTTGGTCTTTCATTGAAAAAATCAAATAAGGAAGATATTCATGGGATGACTTGGCATTTCAATGCTTTCTAGAGTTCAATTTTAGATAAACTTTACATTTTCTGTGGGGCAGTATTTGGCAACTGTGAGGTTTTTTGTTTACATATGGATATGGGTCAGTCTTGATGGGAATCAACTAGCGATTTTCAGATTGATAGTCTAAAAACTGAAAAAAAAACAAACTGTAACTCTTTTTACCTTTAGCATTCAACCCTGAGGTACTGTAGGGGCCAGTTCTAAGGACCACACATTGCATAATGATGGACAAACTGTACACATCTCCCTTTTCTGACCCCTTTAATGGTGGACATGGGGTTCGCAAATGTTCTGGGGCAGTGAACAGCAGGTCTGAAATAAAAAGAGAACAAGTAACTAACCCTTTACCACACAATTTAATGACCCCTAAAGAAGGGACCTTTAGAAAAGATTGTTGGAAAAGAAGAAAATGCTGGTAACCAGCGTTTTCTCTTTTTCCCACAATGTTTTCTACCCTTCCAGAGGCAAACTCCACAATTTGAACCATTATTTGATATATAGTCTGCAAATGCTTTTGATTTTTGGATTAGTCCAAATTTGTATTGTGTAGTATAGAGTTAATCTCTGTGATGTATGGATGTGACCCTTTGTCAGCTTTGCAAATGACAGCTTTCAGAAATATTGTGGGAAAAATAGCATCTAACAAACAATTGCTTCTTTTCCCCAAATATCTTCCATACTAGTCACCTTCAAAACATTGGAGTTACTTTTCATTTGTCTTCTGGTAATGAGTTAACATTGTTTGTATAGTTTGGTAAAGGGTTAACAAATGATGACAATTTAGTGTTAGAGGCACTCTGGCAAAAGCAAGTTTATTGCATCTGTTATTACCATACATTAAACCATGCAAGTCAACACAAAATTATGAATCTCCAAAACACATTTAACAAGCAACTGGATCATGAGGCAGTGCGGTCCTTGGATGTGCAGAATATTGACCAACAGCAAAAAGTTTTGACCAAGGTCAGCCTGCGTGGACTGCACAGGCTGACCTTGGTTGAAACTTTTTGCAGATACATTAAACCCCCTTTTCACAGAGCATGGCTCACATATATTTTTTTTTCTTTGTTTGCACAAACTTTGATAAATTACTTTTGTAATGCGGCTAATGATGCTGTCTGTGATTGATCACCACGGAAACCAGTTTCCAGCCAAATTACCCAACCTGTCTGCCTTCATGTTTACCTAAACTGGTCTTTTTGTCACAAAAAAAGGCTTAATGGTGATTAGAGGCAGGGATTAGGATTTTCGTGAGTGTGTGTTTGAAATATTGATCATTCCAAATATCTAAATCAAATAAACTGTTTCCATTTTTAAACACTTTGCCACACGACAAAATGTCAAGATTCTAGACTGGTTCAATTGCGGGTGACAAATTTCATGTTGCTCAAATTATGAAATTTGTTCTTGAAAGTATAGAAAACATGGTGAGAAAAGGTGAAAATGCTTGTTTTTCACCACCTTTTTAAAAGTGTTTTTCTTCTCTTGCGTTGTTTAACTCTTTACCAAACGACAAAATTTTAGACTGGTCCAAATTGAAAGCATTTTGAAGACGACAAAATAAATGTGACTAAAAAAATGAAATTTGTTTTGGGAAGGGTAGAAAACATTGTGGGAAAGGGAGAAAATGCTGGTTACCAGCATTTTCTCCTTTTCCCACAATGTTTTCAAAAGGCTTATTTCACAGGGTCGTTAAAAGTCGGGATTGTGTGGTAAAGTTTTTTTTAAAATTTGTTCACACTGTTTTTCAATAGTATTTCAGTCATGGTGTCAAGTGTACTTAACCATGGATATGTTTCTACATGTCAGATGGCAAATCTTTTGACTTGTTTATATTGAAAGCATGTGAGGAAATAAAAGGAAAAAGGTATCACTTATTATGTTGTTATTTGCCCATAAAAGGGCAGAAAACTTAACAGAAAAGAAGAAATCCTGATAAACCAGCATTTTCCCACAATCTTTTTTTCCTAGGCCCTCCTTCCCAAGGTTGTAAAAACAGGAATGGTTCGGTAAAAAGGTCACAAATATAAATTTTTTATGAGCTGTGCTCTGTGAAAGGAATGCATCTGCAAAAAGTATCGACCCATTTCTTGTCAGCCTGCACAATGCCCGCAGGCTGACATGAGCTGAAACTTTTCACTATATTCAAATCTTCTGCATGTCAAAGGATCGTTCAATCTTGTGATTCAGTCAGTTGTTTAACCCTTTCCCAAACGACAAATTTTGGACTGGTCCAAATTGAAAGAGTTTGCAGACGACAATTTTAAATTTGATGAAATGGCAGAAAGGTCTCAAAAAGGGTAGAAAACACTGTGGGAGAAGGAGAAATTGCTCATTACGAGCAATTTCTCCTTTTCCCACAATGTTTTCAAAAGACTTGTGGTGCAGACACGTGAAAACCAGGGCTTGTTTGGGAAAGGGTTAACTCTTTACCACTGAATCCAGAGTTTTAACGACCCTGAAAGAGAAGGCTTTTGAAAACATTGTGGGAAAAGGAGAAAATGCTGGTAACCAGCATTTTCTCCTTTTCCCACAATGTTTTCTACCCTATCCAATGCATAAATCACCATTTAACCTATATTTAATTTGTCGTCTGCAAATGCTTTAAATTTGGTCCAGTCCAAAATTTTGTCGTATGGTAAAGAGTTAACCCTTTACCACACAATCCCGACTTTTAACGACCCTGAGAAAGAAGCCTTTTGAAAACATTGTGGGAAAAGGAGAAAATGCTGGTAACCAGCATTTTCTCCTTTTCCCACAATGTTTTCTACCCTATCCAATACATAAATCATCATTTAACCTACATTTAATTTGTCGTCTGCAAATACTTTGAATTTGGTCCGGTCCAAAATTTTGTTGTTTGGTAAAGAGTTAACAAAGTGGATTTTTATGGATCAAGAATTATGTGATGGCTTGCTTGGCATAATGCATTACAGAGATGCATTAACTCTTTACCAAACAACACAATGCTAGACTGGTCCAAACTGAAAGCATTTGCAGACGACATATAAAATTTAGTTGAAATGACAGTAATTGTCTGTGAAAGAGTAGAAAACCTTGTGGAAAAAGGAGAAAATGCTGGTAACCAGCATTTTCTCCTTTTCCCACAAGGATTTCAAAAGGCTTTTTCCACAGGGTCGTTAAAACTCGGGACTGTGTGGTAAAGGGTTAACTCTTTACCACACGACAACATTTCAGACTATTCCAAATTGAAAGCGTTTGCAGACAACAAATTAAATGTGAATGAAAAACTGAAACTTGTTTTGGGAAAGGTAGAAAACATTGTGGGAAAAGGAGAAAATGCTGGTTACCAGCATTTTCTCCTTTTCCCACAATGTTTTCAAAGGCTTCTCTCTCAGGGTCGTTAAAACTCAGGATTGTGTGGCAAAGAGTTAAATCCCCTTTTGTATTATATATACTGTACAAGTAGAGCTCTGGGAAAAAGGGTTTAATGCATCCCCATAATCAGAGCTCCAGATAGAGGGAGTGATTTTGATTTCAAAACTGAAAATATTAATTATTCTCCACTAAACCCTATGTTATGGGTACTCATTAGAATTGTCTCATCCAGACGATTCTAATGAGTACCCAAAACATAGGGTTCGGAAGAGAAAAAACGGATTTATAATACCATCACTCCCTCTTATCTGGGGCTCTGATAATGCACGATACTAGGCATGTTATCACATAATTATGGATCCATGAAAATTCGTATTGTCTAACAACCCACTGCATCATGGGGTAGAATGATCCCTTGACATGCAGAGAATCTTCAAATAGCACAAGGTATCGACTCATGTCAGCCTGCGTGGACTTCGCAGGCTGACATGAGCCGGTATGTTTTGCAGATGCATTAAGCCCCCTTTTCACAGAACATGGCTCATACATAATAGCTACTACAGAAAACAGAAACAGTTGTAAAATCAATAGTTCTCCCCCCACACTCCGCCATCTATAGTTATTTATCAAGCAACACGGATCCTACAATCGTCAATAACAAATAAGACGGGGGTCACAAATTTTCTCCCCAATTCTCGTTGTGTGAATAATAATATTCTTTGCCAATTGTTACAGTCTAAACCTTGTGACAAGAGATTTTACCCTTTTCTAAGTAATCCCATGTTTTCACAATTCTGTAGAAATTCTTTTTGAAAAAAAATGGGGGAAAAGGAGAAAATGCTGATAACCAGCATTTTCTCCTTTTCCCAAATTGTTTTCTACCCTTTCAAAGACAAATCCAATTATTTAACCCTTTACCACACAATTACGAGTTTTAACGACCTTGAAGAGGAAAGCAGTTGAAAACATAATGGGAAAAGGAGAAAATGCTGGTAACCAGTGTTTTCTCCTTTTCCCACAATATTTTCTATTCTTTTTAATAGAAAAATATCATCAAATGCAACACATATGTCATCTGCACATGCTTTCAATTAACCCTTTACCACACAACCCCGACTTTTAGTGACCCTAAGAAAGAAGCCTTTTGAAAACATTGTGGGAAAAGGAGAAAATACTGGTAACCAGCATTTCTCCTTTTCCCACAATGTTTTCTACCCTTCCAAAAGCATATTTCAATTTCTAACATTCATTTTGTTGTCTGCAAATGCTGTCAATTTGGACTAGTCTAAAATTTTGTTGTTTGGTAAAGAGTTAAGACAAGTCTGAAATTTTGACCTTTGGTAGAGTTAAGCCACCATTAATTTCTTGTTATATGATGCTTTCAATTTGGACAAGCATTATATTTCATTCGTCGGGTAAAGGGTTAAGGTTTTGTACTAAGAACTATATTATTGGCTGTAGGTTTTTTCTTGTCACGCTGGTCTTTATCCCATTCCCCCAGGAGATTTGTTAGAGTTGGAATGCAAAGAAATGGCATACAATAAAAGACAAAGAAAAACATTTGAAAGACATCTTCACCCAGGGAGATACGCACTGATCTGACCTACCCAATTTTGCTGAACATGATTTCATTGTCAATGAAAATCGCTGAAAGCTTGATCGATTTTAGGATGTTTATCGCGGTTTTCAACATTATTTCAGTTATATCTGGGTGGCCAGTGCAACAATCCATGCTTTCCTGAGTTTCTTTTACCAGTACTTTGCACCACATTTTTTGCAAGCAGCCAGTAGCTTTCCCACATAAGTGACATAATCATTGTCAAAACAATGATTCAGAGGAATGAATCCTGTCGCTATGACTATCATCAATCCTTGAGAAAAAAAATTCACATAGCTGGGGATTCAAACCAAAGATCCCCCTGTTCTCAAGTCCTGTACTTCAAAGACTGCCTGTCCACGGTCCATTCTACCTCATAATTCATGCAATTTGTTATTAGACAAAATGGATTTTATGGATCCATAATTATGTGATGAGTTGCTTGGTATAATGCAAAAATAGTGAAAAAAAAAAAAAAAAACCTGACAGCAATTGCTTCTTTTTCCACATTGTTTGTCATTTTGTTGTAAAGAGGAATCCTTAACTAGATAATTATATATTTCAAGATTACACGTTAATTCAAAACATAGTTAAAAAAAACAAAAAAAAAAGTTAAAAAGCTGTAAGGACACACTTCAGTATTGCATCAAGATTTGGTCACCCATCCAAGCACTAACATTAGTGTTTGTCGCTTAACTTTTTCGAGGAGCCGAGGATCATACCATGCTTTTACAGGTTCTTGAACATTTACTGCGCACGGCTCTGCCGAATAAACATGTGCCTATTTCATACAAATCGCATATTGCAATCTATTCATTCGGTTTCATTATACCAAGAAGTAGGTCAAGAGGCAGTGCATTCAGCGATGCCGAAAAAAGTTTTCTAACTACATGTAAAAGCGACAATGGGCTTGTAACGTTCATGAGTGCCATCCTGAGATGTTATAAATCACAGTCAGTTTCTGACAACCGTATTATCTTCTCTCATTTGTCATATTTGATGTGAAAAAATGCATGTTATTAACTACAGTAGTTTGACAGATTTGGAAACAAAGCAAAAATCGAAACAAAGCAAAAATCCAACAATAAAAAAAAAAAATCCCTGCAAAAAAACCCTTTAACTCTTTACCAAACGACAAAATTTTAGACCTGTACAAATTGAAAGCATTTGCAGACAACAAAATAAATGTGACCCAAAAATTGAAATTTGTTTTGGGAAGAGTAGAAAACATTGTGGGAAAAGGAGAAAATGCTGGTTACCAGCATTTTCTCCTTTTCACACAATGTTTTCAAAAGGCCTCTCTCACAGGGTCGTTAAAAGTCGGGATTGTGTGGTAAAGGGTTAACCCTTAGGCTGCTAAGCGTGACTCACTGGCCTTTTGCTGACAGTGTAGATCAAGATCAGACTGCACAGAATGTAATTTAAGGAGATATCTTTCCCGGAAAAAGATCTTTGAAACATCAAAATTTGTTTTTTTTTTTCTATTGGCTTGAAAGTTTAATTTATTTTGCAGGATAAAGGTTAACCTTCTTCCAGATGACGAAATCTGAGACTTGTCCACATTGAAAGCACTTCCAGATGATAAATTAGGTATTGATCAAACAATGTCATTCGTCTTTGAAATGGTAGAATGGCAGAGAACATTGTGGGAAAAGGAGAATATGCTAGTTACTGGCATTTTCTCCTTTCCCACAATGTTTTCAAATACCATCTTCCTTGTGGGATAGTTATAACTCAGGAGTGTTTGGTAAAGGGTTGAATAAAACCTGAAACAAAACTGTTAACCCTTTCACAAACAAGCCCTGGTTTTCACGTGTCTGCAGTACAAGTCTTTTGAAAACACTGTGGGAAAAGGAGAAATTACTCGTAACGAGCAATTTCTCCTTTTCCCACAGTGTTTTCTACCCTTTTTGAGACCTTTCTGGCATTTTCATCAAATTTAAAATTGTCGTCTGCAAACTCATTCAATTTGGACCAGTCCAAAATTTGTCGTCTGGGAAAGGGTTCAAGAGCATGTAAATCATACCATTTGGAACAAGAAATATCTTTTTAACTCTTTCCCAAACAAGCCCTGGTTTTCACGTGTCTGCAGTACAAGTCTTTTGAAAACACTGTGGGAAAAGGAGAAATTACTCGTAACGAGCAATTTCTCCTTTTCCCACAGTGTTTTCTACCCTTTTTGAGACCTTTCTGGCATTTTCATCAAATTTAAAATTGTCGTCTGCAAACTCATTCAATTTGGACCAGTCCAAAATTTGTCGTTTGGGAAAGGGTTAAAAGGATAGACAGTGCAAGAGATACTGGAATACTATTTTGTGGCTCAGTATGAACTAAAAGAATGAAAAGTAACCTCACGAGCAAGTGCCTCTTTTTCCTCACTGTTTTTTATTTTGTTGTAAAGTAGTATTGGGTTATTGGGTAATGCTTATGAAAATATTGAAGCTCAAAATAGCACAAGAAAAGAATCATTCTCTACTACATAAGTTTGCTATGGTATCAAGGCCCCGATGTATCGATTAGCGGTACCAATGCTTGTTAATAGTGGTTTCATAAATGTGTGAGCAAATATGACAGCAGGGGCCGGCCAAATAAACATGTGCACATTTTTGACCAATTGCAAATAACCATCTATTTATTCTTTATCAATACAAAGAAGTAGGTCAAAAGCCAGCGCATTCAGCTACACAGAAAAATACACGAATGGGAGACAGCTGTTAAATCATTACTGAAATAATAGTATCTGAACCTTGGTCTGTATTCGCCAACCATTCTTAAGAACATTCTTTGACTAATTCTAAGGATTTTGCTAAATTTGAAGGTAACACAACTTCTGATTGGCTAAATCATTTGGTTTAGCCAATCAGAAGTAATGCTGCTTTCTAAATCTAAAGTAAAAGTAAGAATAAAGCTAAGAACGGTTGGTTGTGAGGACAGGTTGTGGCACAGACCTTTCTGCTGTGTCAAAAGTTTCCTTAAAGGGAGGTTATTCAGATTTTTTTATAATTAAACAAAACTTCTGAAATTTTTCATCAGTGAATTTAGCAAGGCATTAGCTGACAAACCATCCATAAATAAGAATCAAAAGCATATGAAAAAAAAAAAAAAAAAAATCTTAACTTGTAGATCTATTTCCTTAAAGAGCTACACAGAAACATTAGATCTATTTAATTTTAGATTTTGTGCCAGGGTTTGTTGGAGAGCCATCTGATCAATAGTGCACTTCAAAGATGTGGAGTAGCCTAGTAATTGGAGAAAAAAAGTGAAATTCAAATTATTTCCTTTGTTAGATAAAAACAAAGGTTACCAAATTGGAACTGGCTCCTTTTATTTGATTTTACTTTGTTTTTATCCTCGCTTTAGTCTCCTTGCTTTAGTAAGAGATGTTGCGATTATTATAAATACGATGTATATCTAAGGTCTCCATAATATCTGCAAATCGAATCTCACATACTTTTACCATTGAAACGCATCACATGGATCAAATTTGTGGTTTGATAAAAGTTTGAAGGAGATATTAAAACCTTAACATCCCTAAAGATTGCAAAGAATATCAAGGATAAAGACCAAGTAATACCTTATTCAGAACCTATTAAATAGTGGAGAGCTATCAAGGGAAGTAACTCACTTTTGTTCCCCAATACATTAGCATGGTGACGTCATATCTGAGCTCATAAATTTGAAGAGAGACAGAGTTAATTACTGCAACACAACCATCCAGTTATTTAACTCTTTTCTCGACAACAAAAATTTTAGACTGGTCCAAATTGAAAGCATTAGCAGACGAAATGATAGATGGTGGCAAGAAAAAAGATTTATCTATGAAAAGGTAGAAAACATCGCGGGAAAAGGAGAAAGTGCTGGTTACCAGCATTTTCTCCTTTTCGTACAATGTTTTCAAGAGCAGTCTTTTTCTGTGTTGTTAAAACTCGGGATTGTATGGTAATGGCTTTGAACAACATCAAAACACTATTTTGTTGAATGCAACCACCCAGTTTCTTTTTTTTTTTTTCAAAGATACATAAAGATGTACATAATTATATATCAGGGGTTTAGCTAGCCCAGAATAAAGTATACGCAAAAGTAATACCGAAGGTTATCATCCCAGGCGCAAAGTGTCAAGCGGGGAGGGGGGAAGGGGATGGGGGTGGAGGAGAGAGATTTCCCAGGAGGGTATGAAGGGCCTCCCCTGGAAAATTTTTGATGAATTGTAGAAGCTATTTGATGGCCCCTTTTGGCGGTTTTCTTTTTTTGCAAAATTGTCTTTCTTTTTTAATTCTTTCTTTCCCCCCCCCCCCACCTCCTTTTTGCAAAATGTACGCAACTGTGTTTTTTGCATACAGGCAGATGAGCCCCTGGATGTATCTTGTAGTGCTTTTCATTTTTTTTTTACAGGAAACTTTGATTTTATGGCAAAGAAACCTAAATAGGCCCCTTTAAAAGAGAAAGTTTCCAGTAGGTGCATTCTAACTATGAATTCATAAATCAAGGTACTCAGAATTACTCTAAGTGCACTCAGATGTCTAAGCATTTACCAAACAAGCCATGGTTTTAACAACCCTTAGGATGAAGCCTTTTGAAAACATTGTGGTAACCAGCATTTTCTACTTTGTCCATAATGTTTTCAAAATCCTATCGTTTGCTTAACACTGTTATCTGCATCTGTTTTCAGTTTGTACAAGTGTAAAATTCTGTTGTCTGGCAAAAATAAAGGGTGACTGACATTTAGAAATTGAATTCAGATAAATGGTCCATCAAGGCGGAAAACTTATACCACGCAATTATTAAACTTGATGCAAGCATAGCTATTGATCAAATCCATTACAAGATTTTATTTTATTTGCAAACACTAGGAGAGATGGAGCGGCAGAGAGAGAGAGAGAGAGAGAGAGAGAGAGAGGTACACAAGGAGAGAGAAAGAGAGAGAGACACAAACAGACAGACAGACAAACAGACAGAGAGAGAGAGAGACAGACAGACAGACAGTCAGATAGATAGGCAGACAGAGACAGAGAGACAAACAGAGATATAGAGACGGAAACAGATAGACAGAGGCAGAGAGAGAGAGAGAGAGAGAGACACACACACACACACACACACACACACACACACACACAGAGACAGAGAGAGACAAACAGAGGCAGCGAGAGAGAGTTTGTTGTTTTTTTATATTCCTATATGGAAACCCTGTCATTGCCTACACGTATAACATCTTATCTGCTCTAACCCTTTTTTAATCTTTAAAAAACAGCGAGAAAAATACTATTTTCTTTCTAGAATAGTATTTTTCTATCCTTTTACATGTTCTTCTAATGTCATTTTTACTACATATAATTTTCCGACAATGCTAGATTAAAGTTCCTACACTATTAATGACCCTTCGGTTGACAGCTCATGAAAGGAGTCATTGCGTTTAAAAAAAATGCCCATTTTCCCCACAACGTTTTCGATACATCAAAAAACCAAAGCAAACAAACAAACAACAACGATCTTCCAATCCATTATTTCTTTTTATTTCCTTCAAGTGCCTGTCCTTTGTGTAATTTATAATGGTTTTTATATGTCTAAAATTAGCCTGTACAATGCTGAGTTCACCTGTATCGTAAAGGGTCGAAATGCTCCAAGGTATAAAGTTTATCAGAAAAAATGCCAGACCGTTCAACAAATAATCAATCATTTACTGTTTATTGATGGTCTGCGGTTTATCAACAGAAGAGCGATTAAACGCATTGCAAGCCTTTTCATAAGTTGACGCAACGCCAAGACGATCGACCCTCAGCATAGAACCAAGGTTAAACAAGTATAGAAACGACAATCATGTGGCCCCATGCATCTAAAGAGGAGATTTGGATGCTTTTGTGGAGACCCATATGACGACCAGGTGCTCAGAACAAAGCCGCTATGGACGGTCCAGCCTTGATCAACATAGGAAAGCATTTGCGACCGAATATAGCACAAGCATTGTGCAGAATAAAGTGTAATATTAGATTAGTTATGGTGACCAGACCGTTTTTAAAAAATGTTTCATTGTAGGTCTCAAAATGTACCAGATTCGCTTCTGTAGACATCCTGGACATATTTTTGCCCCAAGAGAGGTCACTTATCCTTCATTACGTAATCTCATCCCACTTGTGCTCTCGGCTCTCCGTCAATCATTCGGCGTTTTGTGGTCGTACCACTTTTCTTAACCCAACGACGGCCCTCTATAAAGAATGTATTATTTGTTCTTAGATCGGCACTGTCCAACATTTTATAACTTATTCTGACCAAGAAGAGATTTGGATTTGCAGCATTTTGTTCGCGAATTGTTCTTTTTGTTTTTGCAATCTCAAGAGGTTTCTTGTCTAGCCAACAACTTGGCTGTCTCTCACAGTCTCTTGGTGGACACTGCAACTTTGTTTCCACAAATGTTTTTTTTTATTTGGCGATGAAGGCTCATTCGTCAGCCGTAACAATATACTAAATATGAGCCATGCTCTGGCAAAAGGGGTTTTAGTGCATCTCCGTTATGCTGTATGCTAAGCAAGTAATTACATAATTATGAAATGAATCCGTTTTATAAAACAACCGAATGAATTATCAAGATACACTGGCCGTTTCACATGTGGAAAATCGACCAATACAAAAAAGTTGCGACCCAGGTCAGCCTGCGCGAACTGCGCAGGCTGACCTGGGTTGATACTTTTTTTGCAGATGCATTAAGTCCCCTTTTGATAGAGCATGGCTTATATAAATGTATTTCTTGAACCCGGTAGTACCGAAAAGCAATTAACAGGAACAATTATTATTTCGAAGAAGGTGTAAGCTTACTCTAGGCGTTTTTCTAAAACTGGTCATACAGATATGTATCATGAGAGAAAATTTAAACGACCTTTTAACACCTGGGTATTCATTGACATTTGCAACAGACTTTGTGATCTCTCGTGTATCGTCGGTCTTGGTATTTACTAAATATTTGTGACATTTAACACCATTTACCGCCAAAATGCACGATCTTGCACCTTGTGTTAAAAAATAGTCCAATTATAAATGAGACTCACTCTGGGAAAGGGGGGTTTCATGCACCTCCGTGATGCATGATACCAAGCAATTTGTCACATAATTATTGACCCATAAAATCCATTTCTTCTAACAAGCAAATTATATCCATCAGGTAGAATGGTCTTTTGACATGCAGAAAAATTAACAACTGCAAAAAGCTTCGAGCATTGTCAGCATGCGCGGTCAGCACAGACTGACATGGGCCGATCTCTTTTGCCGATGCTTTAAACCCACTTTTCACATAGCATGGCTCAAATGTAGATATTTTTGCTTATCGTTTCAAATGTTGTAGACATTGAAAAGAAGTTTATTCGACGTAAGCCTGTTCAGCTTCTAGTCGTACAAAATAATTTCAATACATATGAACCATGCTCTGGCAAAAAGGGGGCTTAATGCATACCAAGCAAGCCATTACATTATTATGGGTCAATAGTAGCCAGTTGGTTTAAACAGCCGACTTAATCATGAGGTAGAATGGTCCTTGGACATACAGAAAATTGACCGATAGCGAAAACTTTCGGCCCAGGTCAGCCTGCGCGGACTGCGCAGGCTGACCTGGGTCGATACTTTTCGCAGATGCATTAAGCCCCCTTTTCACTGAGCATGGCTCATATATAAGCGATGGTGTAGTTCCAAGATCAGACTGGACATTTTGGACAGTCCGATCTCCATCTATGCCCCATAAGACGAAATTTCCCCTGTCGCTCGATGAGATGAAATGATTGCATTAGTGCATTCGGGGGAGAGAGCCCAAGCATGGACAATAAATAACATAGTACTTATAAATCATGCTGAACTCAATGACTTTAATGAAGAGCAATATTCTAATTTATCGATATCAGCCCTAAGATTATTGACTCTTTATCACACATCAGCCAAGCCCCCGTAGCTCAGTCGGTAGCGTACAGGACTTGAGAACAGGAGGTCGCTGGTTCGATCCTCGGCTTGGCCAATTTCTTTCCGAGGATTGATGATAGTCATTGCGACAGGATTCATTCCTCTCTCACCGCTGACCATTGTTTCGACGATGGCTATGTGCGAAAGTAGTCAGTGGCTTGGAAAGAATATTGTGCGAAGTACTGGTAACAGAGACTCCAGGAAAGCATGGATAGGTGCACTGGCCGCCGCGATATAACTGAAATAATGTCGAAAACGGCGTTAAACACCATACAATCAATCAATCAATCAATCAATCATTATCACACAACAAAAATGTAGTCTTGTCCAAACTGAAAGCATTTGCAGACGACAATTTCAATATATGGCTCAAATGATTGGATTTGTCTTTGATAGGATGTAAAACATTGTGGGAAAAGGAGAAGATGCTAGTTACCGGCATTTTATCCTTTTCCAACAATGTTTTCTTTCTCATCACTGACAAATCTTACTATCCGATCAATATTTTATTTGTCGTCTGCAAATGCTATCAGTTTGGACCAGGTTTAAAATCTTGTCGTTTGGTAAAGAGTTAATCCTGTACCAAACTGCAAAGCTATTACAGACGACAAATCAAATATGGCTCAAGTGGTGAAAGTTATCTCTGAAAAGGAAGAAAATATTGTGGGAAAAAGAGAAAATGCTGGCTACCAGCATTTTTTTCATTTTCCCACAATATTTTCAACGGCCCTCTTCTTCACGGTCGTTAAAACACGGGATTGTTTGATATGGGGTTAAGTTGGTTCCAGCGCTTTTTAAAAGAGTCAATATTTATGGTGCAGATATTGCACTCAAAACGCAACCATTAAAACAAATTTACCGAGAATGGAAATTGAAGTGTGCGGAGATTGCGCATCCATTACCCGATAGCACTTTAACCCTTTCCCAAACGACAAATTTTGGACTGGTCCAAATTGAAAGAGTTTGCAGACGACAGTTTTAAATTTGATGAAAATGGCAGAAAGTTCTCAAAAAGGGTAGAAAACACTGTGGGAAAAGGAGAAATTGCTCGTTACGAGCAATTTCTCCTTTTCCCACAGTGTTTTCAAAAGACTTGTACTGCAGACACGTGAAAACCAGGGCTTGTTTGGGAAAGGGTTAAATAAAAGAAAAAGCTTTTCGTTTTATTAACGTAAAATTAATCGTTTCACAATCATGGGCGAAGATAGGGAAGTTTGCAGATGACATAGATCAAGATCAGACTGAAAAGAAAGTGCAGTCTGATCTTTGATATATGCTGTCCGTTTTTTTCGTCAAGGCATCATAGAAAAGAAACTGGCTTTATTTAACAGTCTATCACACGATCCTGACTTTTAACCTGGCTGAGCAAGAAGGCTTTGGAAATATTGTGGGAAAAGGAGAAAATGTTGTTTACCAGCATTTTCTCCTTTTTCCCACATTGTTTTCTACCCTATCAAGGACAAACTTCGTCATTTTGGCCACCTTAAATCTGTCGTCTGCAATTGCTTTCAGTTTGGACCAGTCTAAAATTTTGTTGTTTGGTAAAGAGTCTTAAAACAAATTTACCGAGAATGGAAATTGAAGTGTGCGGAGATTGCATACGAATATCCATTACCCGATAGCACTTTAAATTAAAAAAAAAATCGGTTTTCTTAACGTAATATTTATCTTTTCACCGCTTCGGCGAAAATAAAGGCGTTTGCAGATGACATCGATCAAGATCAGACTATACAGAATGTGCAGTCTGATCTGGGATCTATAACGTCTGCTGGATTTAGGTAAGCTTGTAAGATGAAAAAGACACCTTTTTTTGTTCTGTTTAACACAATCCCGAGTTTTTAACGACCCTAAATAAAAAGCCTTTTGAAAACATTGTGAGAAAAGGAGAAAATGCTTTTCCCACAATGTTTTCTACCCTATCAAAGACAAATTGCAGCATTTGAGCCACAATGAAATTGTCGTTTGCAAATGCTTTCAATTTGGACGGGTCTCAAATTTTGTCGTGTGGTAAAGGGCGAAAAGGATCGTGTTTTCTACCGTCGAAAGAAGTCAATTTCATGTTTTTGTTTTGGCAATGGAAGATTTCCCCCTTCACCACACAATTCAGAGTTTTAACGAACCTGAGGAAGAAACCTTTTTTAAAACATTATGGGAAAAAGAGAAAATGCTTGCAACAAGCATTTTCTCGTTTTCCCAGAATGCTCTCTCTATCCATTCAAAGGCAAATTCTAAAGCGTTTTTTCCATTTTCTTTCTCTGTTTCCATACTATTCCAAAAGTTATATGAGCCATGCATACGCTTCTCCGAGATGCATTTTACATAGCAAGTCATCTTATGATTGTGGGTCCATAAGATCCGTTTTGTTTAACAACGGACTGAATTACAAGTTGGCTTCTTTGAAAAAGAAGCCAGGAGAGGTAAGCATCAATGTTTTCAAATAGTTTATTGGCTTTTAATTTCAATTTATTATATTGCTACATGTAAACAAACAAGTAAGGCTTTTATATGATTGCCGCTGCGAAGAAACCTCTTGTGCATTGCATGGCAGACACGTGACCTTCTTCCCGCGTTTTTTAAGTCGCGTGATCTTTTTCCCGTCGTGTTCTCTTTTTTAACGAAATTCTTTTTTTTTCAGCTTGGCTTTATTTGTTTAATGAAAAATTACCGCACTATTAGAGGGGTCATTTGCAATCACAGCTTTATAAGAAATCTTTTTTGAAATCGTCATATATAAAAACAAACCACGTCTATTTCGTATTTCAGTTTTTTTATTTCGGTTTATGTATAAAACAATGACGAAACACACTGTGTATCAGAACAATTTTGCAAAAAACATGGATTTAGACAGCAATTTCTGAGGCAGTTTGCCATTTAAACTCACCACTGGTCCTTTGACATGCAGAAAATAGACCAGTTGCAAAATATTTCAAGCCAGGTCAGTCTGCGCGGTCTGATAGACTCTGGTCATCGTGCGCGGACTTAGCAGGAAGACCTGGGTCGATACTGTTTCCAGATGTATTAAACCTCACTTCCACAGAGCGCGGCTCATACGTAAAGCCCTCTCTCGGTCCAACGTTTCTCGTCCATGTCAATTTTATTAGGTTTCAGTTTGTCAATAAAAATTATGTGGAATAATGGGTAAAATAAACGATAAAATTTTAGACTGGTCCCAATCGACAGCATTGGAAGACGACAATTAATTTAGGCTTAACCCTTTCCCAAACAAGCCCTGGTTTTCACGTGTCTGCTGTACAAGTCTTTTGAAAACACTGTGGGAAAAGAAGAAATTGCTCGTAACGTGCAATTTCTCCTTTTCCCACAGTGTTTTCTACCCTTTGTGAGAACTTTCTGCCACTTTCATCAAATTTAAAATTGTCGTCTGCAAACTCTTTCAATTTGGACCAGTCCAAAATTTGTCATTTGGGAAAGGGTTAAATGATAGAATTTGTCTATGAAAATGTAGAAAACATAGCGAGAAAAGTAGAAAATGCTGGTTACCAGCATTTTCTACTTTTCCCACAATGTTTTCAAAAGTCTCATTCTCCAGGGTCATTAAAAATTGGCATAAACCGGTAGAAAGGGTAAAGAGAAGAATGTCTGCATACATTCCGCAATCATGCTAGAGACAAATGAGAAAACGATGTGAAATGCCAATGTTATACCATTGGGAAATACAAGAAAACGCGTGGACGAATCTTCCGTGTAATATCGTGATTCTGTCTTCATCTACTATGTTTCCCAGCCAAATGGACCCGGTGGATATTGTAGATAAATTGCCCAAATTGAGTCCCCCGTTGGAATCTTGCTTGACATAAAAATCGATAGTAAACACACACCCAAAAACCCCAGGATAAGTACGTGAAAAAAAAGTTAAAAAACACTGCTTTGCATGAGACTGATGACAGCAAGGATGGATAACCAAAATTAGGTCGATCCCCTCCCCCCTCTCTCCAGTAGACCGGCCAGCCGGCTGGAAAACCAGTCAATCGATCGAACGATCTTCGTCATTTGGGCAACCTTTAATTCGTCGTCTCCGAATCCTTTCAGAATGATGGACCGGTCGGACATTTTGTCGTCGTGTAAAGGGTTAACCCATTTCTTTACTTAACATAGATCGACCAACCGAATTGATTGATTGGCCGGTCGGTCAGTCGATCACCGACCGACCGACCGACCGACCAACCGGTCGGTCGGTCGGTCCGTCGGTTGGCCGGCCGGCCGGCCAGCCAGCCAGCCAGCCAGTCATTCAGTCAGTCGAACAATCAATCAATCAATCAATCAATGACTAAGTCATTCAGTCATGTTTGCACCCTCAAGAAATAACAATATCCATACGCCACGATAAATATTTCCAGTTATAAAAATCAATAAACTCACTCCAACATTCCTGTCAGCGTTGAGCAGTTTTTTCCATCAAGAGAAATAAGATACACACACCATTTCTCATTGTATCTTGTTACAAGAAGATTCTGCCTCAATAAAGGAAATCACACCCCTCTGTCTACTTATTTAATTTTCGGCGCCAATTTGTAGACTTTCTGCTTTTTTTTTGTCTGATATCTGTTCTCCCCGGTATTGAAGGAAAATGTCTACATTGGGCATCCCGCGAGATTGTTCTTTCCCAGGTAGTTTGAAAACGAAGAAGAAGAAGAAGAAACTATGGAATTATAAGCGTCTCCAAATAAGTATACATAAAAAAGAATATATTTAAGCCTTCACAACTTTGGGCTTCTTGGTTTGGTGATCCCGTTTTCAATATTATTTCAGTTGTATTTTGATAACCAGTGCACCTATCTATGTTCTCTTGTAGTTTTTCCAACAATACCTTTACCTTTCATAAACGCCCCCCCCCCCCCCCCCCCCTCCACCCCCATCCTCCTAAGTTTCAAGTCTTGCACGTCATCGACTGAGTCACAGATATTGACAGATAAAGGTGACCTAATGTCTCGTCTGACCGAATCTCAATACTGACCTATCTGATTTGAGTTCCATGGGCATTTTCTTTCGCTAGGTGGCATTTTATGGATATCGACAATCTTCGAAGGATATGACAAACACAGAAAATGCAAGGTATTGTTTCGATGGGTTTCCCTAAATCTATATCTAGATACTGTGTACAAATATTTGCAATAAAAACTGGCAGTTTTTAAAGATTATTTTTCTCGTCTGAAATAACCATGTTTTTAGATAAGTTTGGCGCATTAACAGGCTTGATTTCTCCACAGACGTATTATTGATAGCCATTTCCTTTCGCTACTTTTTGGCGGCAGAGTTCTGAGTTATGCGCACCGCGTATTAATATTCAACCTGTACAGGACAGTGATGTGTCATAGGAGACAAATCAATATTCGAATAATATGACATGCGCAGACAATGCTATGTAAACTTTACTCACCTTTATCTGTAAACACCGGAGTGACCTTGGATGCCTCATGAAGACCGGCAATGCCGAAATCTGTGACCTTGAGGACCCAACGACTGTCTATCACACAATTTCTTGATTTCAAGTTACCATGGCATCGCAGAGGACTATTGTGTAGGTAACGAATACCCTGAAAGAGTTAAGATTATCATATACATGTATCTTGTCTAGCCATGTCCTGGCAAAAGGGTGTTTAATGCATCTCCGTGATGCATTATACCAAGCAAGTCATCACATAATTATGAATCCATAAAAATCTAACAACCAACTAACCAACTGAATCCAGGGTCCGTATTCACCAACCATTCTTATGAACGTTCTCTGTCTTATTCTCCAGAATTTTCTAAATGTGAAAGTAAAACAACTTCTGCTTGGCTAAACCCAGTGGTTTAGCCAATCAGAAGTTGTGTTATTTTCACATTTAGAAAATCTTGGAGAATAAGACTAAAAACGGTCTTAGGAATGGTTGGTGAATACGGACCCTGAGGTAGAATGGTCCTTTGACATGCAGAAAAAATGACAAAAAAGCAAAAGATTTCGACCAAGGTCTGCCTGCGCGGACTGCGCGGGCTGACCTTGGTCGATACTTTTTGCCGATGTTTGAAACTATCTTTTTGTAGAGCATAGCGCACTTTCATTTGCACTGGCAGAAGCCTTGGGAAAAGATGGATTAGTTCATCTGTCAGGAAAAGACTTAACCATTCACCAAAAATATTGCATTTTTTACAACCATGAAGTAAACGGGCATTTGAAAACACCGTTGGAAAAGGAGAAGTGCTGTTAAACATTTTCTGCTTCACCAAACGATGTTTTTCAAGTTTTCAGTAAACAAATTTTATTTCTTTTAGCTGCGTGTGAAGTTAATTTGTCGTTCGCGAATTCTTAAACACTGGCGAGTCTAAAAAATTTCTTCCACGGGTTAATCCTTAGGCTACTAAGCGCGACTCGCGATCCTTTTGCGCGTCGGATAAGGGGATATTTGTCCCCAAAATAACTTTAAAGAAGCAATTTGTTGGCTTTTACTACCGAGTTTAAAGTTTCACTTTAGTTAATTAGCAGGTTAAGGGTTTAGAGTTAATCCATTTAGTACTCAAATGGTTAACAGAATTCTGACTGTCTCGTGATGGCGGAGCCAGAACAACTTAGGGAATACACGTTTTCTCAATTCTGGGTAATTAGTTCTATTGAAATCGAACTTCTCAACCCGTCAAGTTAGTGTTCCACCAAGCAACGTCTGCTTCAGATGTTACAAAAGGAGATATGTCTAACGGAAATGATGTCTTCTCGTATGCCAAAAAATGACAAAGGGGCAACTGCCTGTAATACGTAGAAGTTCATGTCCTAAAGTTAAATAGAAATGAGCCATGCTCTGGCAAAAGGGGGCTTAATGCGTCTCCGTGATGCATGATACCAAGCAAGCCAACGCAAAATTATGAATCCATAATAGCCATTTTTTTTTTTACATACCAACCAAATCATGAGGTAGAGTGGTCCTTTCACAAGTGGAAAATTGACCAATAGTGAAAAGTTTTGACCCAGGTTATGTGGGTCGGTACATTTCGCAGATGCATTAAGCCCCCTTTTCACAGAGCATGGCTCAAATATCTTTACCCTTATCCTGCTAAGTAAATGGAATTAAACTTTTCAGGCGATAGTAAAACCCCAAATTTTGCTATTTCAAAGGTATCTCGGAGGAAAGATATTTCCTTATCGGACAGTGTAGACAGACGGCGTAAGATGTGCTAGACGATGAATATTGAAACTCTTTTGTGGCTCCAATATGATTAGAAATTTTGAAAAGTAACCTCGTCAGCGATTGCCCTTTTTCCTTATTGTTTTGCATATTGTTGAAAAGTGAAATTTCCAGTTAGATATTTCCTTAAGGTAAGATGTTAAAGCAGTAGCAACACCTGTGTGTTGGTGTCATAAAAATTACCCTCAAATGAGTATACAGGAACCCGCCGAGTAAACATGTTCATAATTTTAACCAATCAAAAATCACTTTTTTCTTTCATTGGGATATATCAAAACAAAGAAGTAGGCCAAAAGCCAGTGCATTAAGCTACGCAAAAAATGTTTATTTCAAGAAACAACTGTTTTGAAGCATGTTGTAGGCCCCTTCCTAGTGTCTAACTCTTTACACCAAACAACAAAATTTTTAGACACGTCGAAATTCAAAGCTATTGCAGACGACAAATTAAATGTGACTCATCTATTGAAATTTGCCTCTAAAGGGTAGAAAATATTTTGATAAAAAGAGAAAAAAATACTGGTTACCAGCATTTTTTCCTCTTCTAATGACGTGTTCAAAAATCTTCCTCAGGATCGTCAACACACGGGACTGTGTTGTAAAGGGACAACAATGTTCAGTGCAAGGGGGTTAACATTTATGTCTCTAAGGTGACTGATTAAATTGTACATGCCAAAATCAGAACATAAATGTATTTCAAATTCGATTAAAAAGGCGATTATCTTTCCAAATTTGGTTAAAGTAGCGATCACTTTTTCCGAATCTGGTTAAAAACATGCGAATCCTGTTTTCTTTGAATTATCACCAGTTTTGTATTCCTTCTATGTGCATAACAAATCTGCTAAAAAAAAAAAACCCTCAATGTCACATGACTGAGAAGGCCTGCTAGTCTTTTCCATACATGGAACAATATGACAAAATTTATTCCAATGAGGAGGAGGAATTTATCTAGAAATTATGGCTATAAACAATTCCTCAGTGACATTGTCTTCTTGTCTATGGCACGAGATAATATTTCAGTGGTTTACGTTTGAGCCATGCTCTGTGACTAGGTTGCTTAAATGCATCTGCAAAAAGTATCGGCCCAGGTCAGCCTGCGCAGTCCGCGCAGGCTGACCTGAGCCGAAACTTTTTGTTTTTGGTAGATTTTCTGCATGTTCAAGGACCATTCTACCCCAGTCGGTTGTCATACAAAATGGATTTCATGGATCCATAATAATGTGATGATGTGCTCACTTTGAAGCATCATGGATATGCATCAAGCCTCCTTTTCCCAGAGCATAGCTTATTTATATAACCCAGAAAAAATAACTTCGGAATGCACGGAAGCTGGTTGTTTGATTAAATATTATCGTTGGAGGTTTACAGATGTGCCGTAGCTCAGCATGGGTAAATTAACCAATAAAATCAGTTCTTTATCAGAAACCCGCCGTAAAACTACTTAATGTTTTGCATTGATTATGCAGGTTTTATGAGACAATTTTTGCCAAATGGAAAGAAAAAAATGTTAATAGTGACGTAGTCCAACATATTGTAAAATTGCAGACAACTTCGAAGGTGCGAATCGAGTATCGAGAGCATGGGCGTATAGAAAGCACAAAAAGGGTACTTGGTACACCTAAAACGGCATGATGCTGAAGCCTGTGCTCCCAAGCTTTCACTTGGCTACGCCTGTGGTCAGCATTTGCCATACATGCTGAAAATTCAAGCAATTATCAAATTTTTGTGAAAGGAGCTTAAAGATACAACCTTACTGCCAGACAGAGAGAGAGAGAGAGAGAGAGAGAGAGAGAGAGAGGAGAGAGAGAGGATGTTAAAACTTGAAAGTGTGTATAATGGCTCAGAATTTGGTAAGCTGTGTGAACATTTATAAATTACCAATATATATGCTGTATCGGATAGAGAAACTCGAGGGATTTATCCTCATTTAAAACCGGAAAAGACAACAGTGATTTCTTTGAAGGCTTCCAGAAAATGAAATGAATTTTCTATCCGTCGTAATCTATGCAACCTTGCAATCATCAGGGGCAACATTTGGCATGAAGATACAAGAACGATTACAGTTTCATAACATAAAGATGAGAAGGGTTAAAAACTGGCTGAAAATGAGTATAGATGTATCTTTAAGCCCGATTAAAAGTTCCCCGAAAGGTCAAAATATTGAAACTTACACGGATGAGGTCGGTTAGAAGCGAAACCTTGAAATCCCAATCCAATTTGATATCGTGATTTTGCAATACGTCCTGAAAGAAATCAATTAATTAAATCAGTTTCTGGTAGCTTAACCCTTGGGCTGCTAAACACGACTCAAGGCACTTTTGCGGCCAGTGTAGATCAAGATCAGACTGCACAGAACGTGCAGTCTGATCTTGATCTACACTGTCCGATAAAGAGATATTTTCCCAAATTGATAATTTTGAAATTGCAATATTTGGGTTTTTTTAACCATTGGATGGAAAGCTTTATTAAGCTTATTTAGCAGGTAAAGGGTTGGATCAGTTTCTGGTAGCTTAAGAACAAAAAAGAAATAAAACGTAGGAGCCCTATTAACCCATAAACTGCAAAAGCAGTAATGAAAGTAAATGAACAGAATAGGGTCCGTATTCACCAACCATTCATAAGAATATTCTTAGTCTTATTCTCCAAAATTTTCTACAGTTGAAAGTAACACAACTCCTTAT
Source organism: Tridacna gigas (assembly GCA_945859785.2). NCBI lineage: Eukaryota > Metazoa > Mollusca > Bivalvia > Cardiida > Cardiidae > Tridacna > Tridacna gigas. The sequence continues at coordinate 46,400,165 of OX244043.2, forward strand.
TGGCTAAACCAAATGGTTTAGCCAATCAGGAGTTGTGTTACTTTCAAATGTAGAAAATTCTGGAGAACAAGACAAAGAATGTTCTTAAGAATGGTTGGTGAATACGGAACCAGGCGTTATCACCTAATCGTTAAAAGAACGACTTTCGAAGTTCCTTTTGCTGGAAAGATCTCGGGGTTTCAGATTGTATAGATCCAAGTTCAGACTGCACGGAACGTGCAATCTGATATTGATCTCCTGATCTACACAGTACGAACAATTTCATTGAGTCGCATTTAGCAGCATAAAGATTAACTTTCTGAGCTAAAAGTAAGAGAAAAGGATACGTCTCCTTCTCCCACAATGTTTTCTTCCATTTCAAAGACAGAAGTTATCATTTGAGCTACATTTATTTTGTCGTCTGCCAATGCTTTGAATTTCGTCCAGTCCAGAATTTCGTCGTTTGGTAGTGGTGTGCAGATATAAATTTGAGCCGTATTCAATTTGTAGTGAAATGGTTTCAATTTGGGCAAGTCTAAAATTCCTCTGTCTGGTATAGAGGTTTCTCACAGACGAAATTTTGTGTTCTGTAGCAAACGACTTTTTAACCGTTTACCACATAATCCCGACTTTTAACGACCCTGAGAAAGAAGCCTTTTGAAAACATTGTGGGAAAAGGAGAAAATGCTGGTAACCAGCATTTTCTCCTTTTCCCACAATGTTTTCTACACTTCCTCCAAAAAAATTCAGCTTTTAAGCCACATTTATTTTGTCGTCTGCAAATGCTTTCAATTTGGACTGGTCTAGAATATTGTCGTTTGGTAAAGAGTCAAAAGTATTGTGGCAAAGGAGGAATGACTCGTACAACTTTCTCCATTTGCCACATTTTTTTTTTGGTTACTTCGCACGCTGCCATAGCCTAAATCTTTTTTCGCTAAGGCCCCAGTAGCAGCCAAAGGTAAACAATACGGGTATTGAAATGAATTTAAATCATACCATTTTCAAGCATGGAAATTATTGTGAAAATGTCAATTTGCTATTGTACGGTCGGCCCAAGTGTTAGTCGCTTGCAGAAAAATTAATCGTAAAAGTAGATCAAAAGTTGCCAGGTCGCTCTATCTTTTGTTTGATTTTTTTCTTAGTTTTGGAATTCATCTTCACAGTAATTTCCATACTTTTAAAAAGCATGATTTAAATTCAAATGCATTTTTACACTCCAATCATTTATTATTTACCGCAATTGTGCCTTTAAGTCTTTTTTTATAACATTTTTTGTGAAAGGTCGTCTGCTGCAAATTTGTTACTGGAGGTAATGAGATAAGAATTTCAACCCTTTACCAAACGACAAAATTTTAGATTCTTACAAATTGAAAGCCCGTGCAGACAACAAACAAAATGTGATTCAAATCATTGTTCTTGTTTATGAAAGGGTTGGAAACATGGTGGGAAAAGGAGAAAATGCTGGTAACCAGCATTTTCTCCTTTTTCCCACCATGTTTTCAAAAGCCCGTTTTTCTTAAGGTCGTTAAACGTCAGGGTTGCGTTGTTAAAGGGTCAAAATCTCAACTCTTTCACTGCCAACTATCTATATTTAATATTTGAGAGGCCCCCAAAAAACAAGTTTCCACAGCAATTGAACCTCACTATAGTGGTAGTTTAGCATCAGAGAGCTGACGCAGAAGATCGAAGATCAGACTGCACGTTCTGTACAGTCTGATGTTAATCTACGCCTTCTGCAAAAGGTATTAGAGTTGTTACTGTCAAAGAAAGAGTCAACTCTTTAAGTAACAAATGTATAAACTCAACCTCTTTCGAAATACAACTGACTGAAATCCAGACCGATTTTTACCTTAGTTGCTTGCTTAACCAAGCGGACGGTATAGATCCAAGATCAGACTGCACGTTCTGTGCAGTCTGATCTTGATCTATACCTTCCGCAAAAGTCCCTGTTTTCCGCCTTTGGCACCGAAAGGGTTAACGCAATGTCTTTAATGCATAACATCTTTGATGTTATAATCGGATATATCGGTAATGACGTAACATTTAATCAAGAAATGAAATTGTGGTCGATGGAACTAAACTCATTATTTCTGCTTCATTTGCAAAGGCGTTCGATGTCTGTTAAGTTACAGAAAAAAACTTCTCTTAACCCTTTCCCAAACAAGCCCTAGTTTTCACGTGTCTGCAGTATATGTCTTTTGAAAACACTGTGGGAAAAGGAGAAATTGCTCGTAACGAGCAATTTCTCCTTTTCCCACAGCGTTTTCTACCCTTTTTGAGACCTTTCTGCCATTTTCATCAAATTTAAAATTGTCGTCTACAAACTTTCAATTTGGACCAGTCCAAAATTTGTCGTCTGGGAAAGGGTTAAGCGGCCACCTGTCAGAATGAACGAATCTAGCCTCATATAAAAAGTGCCTGTTTAAAGTGAGCCATGCTGTTTGAAAAAGGGGGCTTAGTGCGTCTGCAAAAAGTATCGACCCAGGTCAGTCTACACAGTCCCCGCAGGCTCTCCTGGGTCGAAACTTTTTGCTATTGATCAATCTTCTGCATGTCAAAGGACCAGTGTACCTCATGATAATTATAGTCAGCGGGTATTGATTTTATGGATCCATAATTAAGTAATGGCTTGGTTGGTATCATCCATGACGAAGATGCATTAAACCCCTTTATACTGGAGCATGGCTTAAATAAATTTAACAAGCCCTTGAAATGTGTAATTTGGGAATTTAAAATGCCGGTTGTTTAGAAAGCAGCTGCCAAACATATGTGGTGGCTTACACAGATTTCACAGAACCTATAATTTTTGCTACATAGGTGCCTTGTAAGGAGCATCTAAATTAAGTTAAATAGAACTTGCACGTGTTTAACAGCAAGGAGTTATGTAAGTGCATGCAGTCTGAACTGCTATTGAGGGACGATTTTATCACACAGAATCATTCGCACTATCTCTCATTGGATGTAAACGCCAATACAACGGTGATTATAATTCAATTTTCAATTTTTTGCTTGGTAAAACAGCAATCTTTTTTGTCTATGCGAGAGAGAGAGAGCGAGAGCGAGCGTCTTAAGATGCCTAGATAATCAAAGTAAGACTTCGAGATGGTGAACAAGGGTTTTCTCATAAGTATGCAAGTCTCGTCCAGATTTCAATAGCATTATTAAATTGTAAGAAACATCCGGTGCATGGACACTGGCATTATTTACAGGGTTAACAGAATTTGCAATCAGTTGTCTAGACTAGTTTGACACTTTGGCATAAATTTGTCACATTTACCCTTTTCATAGTTTATATAAACACATTGTCTCCCGAATAAGACTTTTTTGTGTAATTAAGTAGACAACCTTTGATGTAAATTGTGACACAAGTAGAAATTGGTCTTGACAAGCAATTCCGACTTTTGCAACAAAATTTTCATATTTACACATGTATCACACTTCAATCCATTTTGTTCATCAATGGTTCATACGGACGGAGTCTTCTGGTGAAAATGTGTTTCAGGAGTAAAGAGGTGAAAGATGACAAAGTTGACATTGGCCTGACTTCTCTTGTTCTTTCGAGGGAAAGAAAATGAGCGGTGCTTTCGGAAATGCGGTTTAATCCTTATCCTGCTAAATAACTGAAATAAAACTTTAAAGCAGATAATGAAAACCAGAACAATGAAAATGTTATTTAAAACTTATTATTTTGAGAAAAATGTCTCCTTATAGGACAGTGTAGATCAAAGATCAGATTGCACCTTCTGTGCAGTCTGATTTTGATCTACAATGTCCGCAAAAAGGTCGTACTTAGCAGCTTAAGGGTTACTAGACGATGCATTAAACCAGGCAAGCATCACATAATTGTCGTGTACCCATTTTGTCCAATGAGGTACAATGGCCCTTGGACATTCAGAAAATTTACAAATAGCAGAAAGTTTCGATTCATGTCAGCCTGCGCAGTCTACGCAGACTGACATGAATCGGTACTCGTTGCGTATGCATTGAACCATCTTTTCACAGAGCATGGCTCAAATGTTTTCCTTTTTATTTATATAGTATCAGTAGTTGATATTTTTGCGTTTACGGAGTCATGTGGAGTAAGACATGCTGATTTATTTGAAAACCTATTCGAGGTACAAAAATCAATTCTAAAAAAAATCAATACAGGTCCGTATATATGGTAGTCTGTTGGGATTTGGAACGTTTTGTTATTGCTCGATATTTTTCTTATCATTTGGTTTGTATACGGTCTCTTTAAATTGTCGCGAAAGAATAAGACTTGGAGGTGATTTCATTGGCCTCTCACAGGCCGTAAATATTTGGCAATGAATTTGATTATAAATAGCGAAAAATATTAATTTTATTCTACTGAACAGGTCCACTTGCGTGAAACATAGAAAAACTTAGCCTGGAACAAAAATAAAACATATTTAGCTAATGATATGGGTTTTCGACCTCCCTAGACTATCAGTAGGGAACTTCATGAGAAAACAAGAAAAAAATTAATACAGATGTTTTTATTACCTCAAGACTCCCTCGCATGCAGTAGTCAGATATAATCGCTGGCCTCTGAGGGTCGTCAAAGAAACCGATTACAGCATTTACATTTTCATGGCGAATTTCTCTTAACTGAAACAAATGAAATATAAGAAAACTGATTTTCATATACTGTAGAATTGGCGTTCTATTGAAGAAAAACCGTTTTTTATAAGATACAGTTTTATGGCACTCTAAATACTGTAGGATGTTACTTAGAATTGGAAACATGATGTCTTTTTAGTCACATCAACTCACTCACGTAAGTTATATCACGGTGATAGTTCACTTATTTGTATATTTCCCGAATTCAATCGGCACAATCTAAAAAGAACCACGAAGGGCAAGGTTATTCCACCAAGTACTGTTTAAGTATTTAAAGGAATTGTGGTCTTTAGTCTCTAATTTCATTATATTCATGATGGAAATGTTACTTTATTGTTTCATTTTCACAGTTAAATAGAATGATATAACAGTACATACGGAATATTATACTGTAGTTACTTTCCTGGTGGTTGTATTTAGTTCGAGCAGAGTGAGAAAATTCGATATCTCGCGAGACCGAAGGTCGAGCGAGATGTCAAAATTTTCTTACGCAGCGAGAAGTTAGTACAAGCATCAGGAAAGTTACTACAACATAATAGCCCTTTTATCATATACCTACAACTTTCAACGACAACATTTTCAACTACACTTTATTCGATACAGGAAAACGGAGTAAAGTAAGTAATGGAAAAGTGGCCGGTAAGTTCGTTTTTATGAATGGCGGATGAATATCATTGAGTAACATTTTGACCAATCAAATAGTGAATCAATACATAGATATTCCACACGTGAGTTACGTCATCATACGATATTAAGAACCGTATTTCAAAGTGTGTAGATACGGATTTTTTCTTTGATGTGTGTTATTTTATCCGCGTGCGACGCGTGTATTTAAGCCGGAAAATTTTCAGGAAGGCCTATATAATAAAAATTCTTATTCCACAAATAGGTTAATCATACTAATGTCCAATGTAACGAGATTATACAACGATAGAACGTGCTATTCCACATAGAAGTTAAACCTACTAATGTACTATGTGACGATATTATACTAAAACAAGCCCGATCGGATGTGCAGCCAGATTTTGGTTGAAGGCTTCAAGAGCTTTTCATCTTTTCAGCTTAGGAATACTCTTTACATGCATTTTATTTAATTTTCCAAAATAGTAAATGATCTAATAAAATACAGTTGATTAGGTTAAATATTTTGATTCAGCAGGGAATAGTAAGTATAGTGAATACTATATGATGGGAAAAATGACCGGCTGATCTGTAGGCAATTTACATTCGTTCAAACAGGTCTTAATTCTAAGACAAATATTCATTAATTCAATTCGGCATTTTTGTTGAATACTATACCAAAATTCAGATTAAAAGCTATTTTTCGAACAAACCTTCTAATGTATTATTCTGGTCATAAGAAAGTGGCAATAATTGTTCAAACAAATGTAAAGCTTTACACAAATCTTCTTGTCCTGAAGAAAGCAGCGAATTTGGTAAAAAAAAAAAAAAAAAAAAAAAAAAAAACAAACAAAAAAAAATCGTTAGTTAATATTTTACGTTTTAATTAAAGTCAAATTAAATACAACGTCCTTGTCCACATGTAAGCTTATTCGATTATTAGTAAAATGCCTTTGTTCAATTGTTTTGCCTTTCTAAATTTCACATGAAGATACTTTTTAAACAAACTGCAAATGTCAAAAGAATGTTGCCGATTCATTCAAGCATTTGTAAAGATTTTCACAAATCTTCTCTTCTAATATAAGCCACTGAGTCTCTTGGACTATTTAAAGGTTTCGCCATCGAGTGCTACAGATCTCGAAGACACAAAAAAGGACGATAAGTACTTCACTATTTTATAACTGCATTTCCTTGTGGATGTAGGAAAATTACTTTTGATGCATATTTTAAAATAGGTTCATATCGTTGAGTTTAAAGCCATATACTGCTTATCGCAACTATTGATGTCTTACAACATCTTTATACAAAGATAAGCCTGATGGGATTTCAGATTTTGGTTGGCAGTCTTCAAAAGTTTTTCATTTTTCAGTTTAAGAATACTTGTTATTGTGCTCTAAAACTGATCTCACAAAATAGTAATTGATCTTAATAAATAATTGGTCAGGTAAAATATTTTGGTTCGGTAGAGAAGAGAACAGGGAATATTATATCCTAGAAAGTCAAAATGACCAGCTGATGTGTAGGCAATTTAAGTTCGTTCAAACAAGTCGCAATTTTAAGACAAATATTTATTCATTCAATGCGGCATTTTCGTTGAATACTATACCAAATTTCAGTTTAAGATACTTTATAAACAACCGTTTTATGTATTTTTCTAGTGTATTGTTCAGAACAATGTTAAAATTATCACAAATCTTGTCGTCGTAAGCATGGACAGTGAATTCTCGAAAAATTGGTTGTGTTTATACGCCAGTTTTATTTGTATTAGGAACGTCGCAAATATGCTTTCTCTGTGATTACTTCAGGGGTTCGCCATCGAGTGCTACAGATCTCGAGGGAACAAGAAATTCGACAAAAGCTCCCGTACACAACATACAATGAAAACTGTGTTTCAAGGTACATAATTCAAATTTACACAACATACAATGAAAACTGTGTTTCAAGGCACATAATTAAAATTGAGTTCCTATTTTGTGCTATATTTTTATCGCGAGTGTTACAGATGTTTACTAAATAGGAATCAAATAGTATGGCCTATTACAAATATAAGTTAATCTGAATATTAGTGAAATACTTTGATAAGTTTTTTCTAGACCAAAACTTGTTTCAAGATTTTTGTTTTTGGAACAACCCTCGTATATACATGTATTTATATTGGCCATAAGAAAGTTGGATAATTTGTTCATATAAACGTAAAGCTTTAAACAAATCTTCTCGTCCTGTACAAGGGAGTGAATGTGGTAAAAAAGGATGGTCTTTATGTGCCAGTTTTGTTAGTGGTCAGTACCTCGCAAAAAAGCTTTCCCTTCAGGGGTTTGCCATCGAATACTACAGATCTCGAACAAACATGATATTCGACAAGAACTCTCTCTACATACAATTACAACTGTGTTATATTATGACACGCAAGAAAATTTAATTAATTTCAGATTTTTGTCCTACGTTTTTATCGCAGGTATGACAGGTAGTTAGGAAAGGTTCATATCTTGGGGTTTTTAGCTATACACTGCTAATGACAATTACTCATGGCGATTTTATACAAAAATTTAGCTTGATCAGACGAACAGTCAGATTTTGGTTTGCAGGCTTCAAGATCTTTTAATCTTTTCAGCTTGAGTCGACTTCTTATATGCATTTAAATTGATCTTACAATACAGTGGGCAAGGCCGAGTAATTTGGTGCAGCAAAGAAGAGGTAAGTATAGCAAATATTACATACAGTCAAAACAAAATAAGCAGGTAATCTAGAGGCAAACATTCGTTCAAACAAGTCTCAATTTCAAGACAGATACTTATTCATTCAATACGACATTTGCTGTTAAATATCTTACCAGAATTCATTTTAGATACTTTTCGACCAACCCTCTGATGAATTATGCTTGTAAAAAGAAAGCTGCAATATTTGTTCAGAAAATTGTATAGATTACGACAAATCTGTTTGTCCTATAGAAGGAAATAAATTTGGTAAAAATGGGTTGTCTGCATAGGCCGGTTTTGTTAGTTTTAAGTCGCAAAAATGCTTTCTCTTGTTTATTTCAGAGGTTTGCCATCGAGTGCTACAGATCTCGAAGAAACAAGAAGTGCGACAAAAGCTTCCTTAGTTTACATACAATTAAACCTTTGTTCAATTATGAAAGGTAAGAAAATAAAATTCAGTCCATATTTTGTCTTTTTTCTTTATCGTGATTTTTTTTTTTTGAGGGGGGGAGGTTCATAGTTTGGCATCTTTAGTTGTATATTGCTAATCGCAACGACTTGTGTCCTTTGTTTTTTGGGTTTTTTTTGCAAAGATCAGCCTTATCGGACTTGTCATCAAATTTTAGTTAGCAGGCTTCAAGAGCTTTTCATCTTTTCAGGATAAGTATCTGTATATGCACAAAATAAATCTTAAGAAATAATTGTATGGGTTAATTACAATGAATATTATATACTGGTGGAAAAAAAGACCAGCGGATCGTTACTAAAAAATGTTCATTCAAACAAGTGCCTATTAAAGAAATATATTCAATTACGCAACAAGGCATCTTTGTCGAATAATGTATCCAAATTCCTTGAAAGTCACTTTTCGAACAACCTTCTTATGTACTTATATCCGTTAATAAACAGTTGAAATATTTGTTAAGACAATTGTAAAAAACATCAGAAATCTATTTTTCCTGTAAAAGGCAGTGAATGTGGTAAAGAAATGTTGTCATTATGCGCCGGTTATGTTGTTGTTAAGTAAGTCGCGAAAATGCTCTCTTTTAGATTATTTCAGGGGTTTGCCATCGGGTGCTACAGATCTCGAAGAAACAAGATATTCGACAAAAGCTTCCTTACTCTACATACAATTACAACTCTGTTTCTTTGTAAAAGGTAATAAAAAAATAAAATTCATTTTATATTGTGTTCTATTTGTTTAAGTTTGAGAGATATCATAAATTGTTCATATGAAAGGGGTTTTAGCCATACACTGTTTATGGCAACTACAAATGTTGCGAGTTATACAAAAATCAGGCTGATCGGAAGAACTGTCAGATTTTTGTTTGCAGGCTTCAAGAGCTTTTCATTTTTTTCAGCCCGAGCAGATTTATTTGCATTTAAATTGGTCTTATAAAATAGTGGTTTAAGCTGAGAATTTTAGGTTTGGCAGGGAATGAGTAAGTATATTAAAAAAAAAAAAAAAAAAAGGTAGAGCAGAATGAGCAGCTAACCTGTAGGCAAACTTTTGATCAACAAGTCTCAACTTTAACTCGAAATTACCTACATGTATTTACTAGGGCATTTTTAGTCATATATCGTACAAGAATTTATTTAACAATCCTCATGTATATTATACTGGTCATAAGAAATGTGCAATATTTATTAAAAAAATGAAAGGTTTATCACATATAGAAGTAAGACATTTTGGTGAAAAAAGGGTTGTCTTTATACGCCAGTTCTGTTGACACTATATTGCAAATATGCTTCCTCTTTGGTTATTGCAGGGCTTTGCCATCGAGTGCTACAGATCTCGAAGAAACAAGAAACTTGTTTATAAAACTTTTCAAACAATCCTTTTGTATGTTATTCTGGTCATATGAAAGTGGCAATAACTATTCAAACAAATTTAAAGATTATTGCTAATCTTTTAGTCCTACAGAAGCCAATGAATTTTGGTAAAAATTTATTGTCTACATATGCCGATTTTCTTGGTGTTAAGTACGTCGCTAAAATGCTTTCTCTTTGATTACTTAAAGGTTTGCCATCGACTGCTACAGATCTCGAAGAAACAAGTTATTCGACAAAAGCTTCCTTACCTACATTCAATTACAAGTTTGTCTGAAGATGAAAGTTAAATAAATAAAAATGTAGTTCGTATTTTGTCCGTATTTTTATCGCGAGTGTAACAGATGTTTAGGAGAGGCAAAATCGAATCGGAAAGTCTTTTTCCAAAGATGAGTTAATATGATTATGAGTAATATGTTTTTATGTTCAATTTCCGTGCTTTCAAAAATTCACATTCAGATACATTTCGATCACACAGCTGATGTATTATATTGGTAAAAAAATGGCGCAATGTTTGACCATGCATATATTATAAAGATTATCACAAATTTTCTCGTCTAATATAAGCCATTGAGTTTCTTGGAAAATTTCAAGGTTTCGCCATCGAGTGTTACAGATATCAAAGAAACAAAAAAGGCGACAAAAGCTTCCTAGTCTTACATACACCTTAAATTCCCTTTGGAATCTAAGAAAAGTTTCTTTTGATGCATAATTTATCCTAGGTTAATGTCTGTGTGTTTTAAGCCATACATTGTTTATTGCAACTACTGATGTCCTTTGTAGCAAGCTTACACAAAGATAAGCCTGATCGGATGTGCAGTCAGATTTTGGTTTGGAGGCTGTAAGAATTTTTTTTATCTTTTCACCTCAAGAATACTCATAATAGGCATTTAAGTTGATCCTACAAAATTGTTGGTTACGTTGAGTATTTTGGTTCAGCATGGGAGGGGTAAGAATAGTGAATATAATATACTGAAAAGATAAAATCACCACTTTATCTGTAGGCAATTTAAGTTCGTTCAAACTAGCCCAATTTCACGAGAAGTTTTCATTTATTCAATACGGCATTTTGTCGTGAAATCTTTACCAAGAATTAAGTATAAGTTAGTTTTCAAACAACTCTCGTATTTATTATTCTGCTCATAAAAAAGTTGCAATATTTAGTCAAATAAATATAAAGTATATCGCAAATCTTGTCATCCTATGCAAGGCAGTGAATTTGGTAAAAATTGATGGCTTTAGACGCCGGTTTGTTGATGTTTAGCATGTAGGATAATGCTTTCTCTGATTATATCAAGGGTTTGTCATCGTTTGCTACATATTTCGGACAAAAAAATCGACGAAATTTTCTACTACATACAATTAAAACTTTTTTAATTGTGAAAGTGAGAAAATAAAATTTTAATTCATATTTTGCGTTTTTCCATAATATAAGCTAATCCGAAATTTAGCATTTTTTATGCCTTTGTTTAATTTCTTGCCTTCCCGGAATTCACAAGAAGATGCTTTTTGAACGACCTGCTCATATATTATAATAGTCAAACGAATGTCGCAATATTTGTTCAAGCATTTGTATAGATTATAATAATCTTCTCGTTTTGTATAAGCCTGTAAGTCTTTTGGCCTATTTCAAGGTTTTGAACTATTTCGCCATCGAGTACTATAGATTTCGAAGACACAAAAATTTAAAAATTAACTTACACATTTCAGCCACACTCTGGCAAAAAGGGAGCTTAATGCATCTTTGTGATGCATTATACCTATCAAGCCATCTCATAATTATGTATCCATATGAGCCATTTTTTTAACAACCGACTTTCTCATGAGGTAGAATGGTCCTTGGACATACAGAAAATTGACCAATAGGGAAAAGTTTTGGCCCAGGTCAGGCTGTTCGGACTGTGCAGCCTGACCTTGATCGATACTTTTCGCAGATGTATTAAGTCCTTTTTTCACAGAGCATGGTTCATTTCTATGTACACTACATGTTTCAGGATTTATTGACTTTTTTCTAGGAACATCAAAAGAGAACTTCTCGTCTATTTGTCATTCTATGCCAGTCTGTAAAAGACGAAGTGCATGCCTAGTGTGTGTTCTTACTTTACTCACTTAACCTAAGATTCGGTTCGAGAAACCCACATGAGACATAATTATCTTACAACATCAAAGTAAACCTGGCATATACTTACACTTTTTATGAATCCAAGAACTTTGCTTTTCATTTCAAATCCTTTAGTTCGTAGTTCTTTCACGTGCACTAGATCTCCCTGAATAGAAGAAAACATGAGTATGAATAAAGAGAATCAGATTATGAGAGGTGAAAACTTTACTAATTGTTGGAACTTCTTACGTATTTAATTCCGGCAAGGTTTTCTCCTTTAAAGGTTAGACTGCTACATTTACATAAATAAATGAATACATTAATAAATACATATATAAATATAGAAAGAAATATGTAGAATAAAATGAGGGTAAACGAAATACCAAGTGTTTTCATTTTTGTTTTTTTATTGTTTCTTTAGAGGATAGTAAACTTTTACATAGCCTTGTGTAAAAAGAAAAAAAGCCTAGATTTTCTATGACAGATGATAAAAATTGGCTAATAGCTTGATGAAGGCGAGTATTACGTTCGACGCTCTGCGCCCCAAATTTTTTTGAAGAGTGAATGGAAATGAAACCTATACAATTTCATCGTAAAATTATAATGAAAGAATGTATTTCGTCGAGAAAATTGTATGAATGGTTTTAAGAAAGTATGTCACAAAAAGACACTTGCGGTGTTCTTTTAAAAAGGCGCGGGGGTTAGGGGTGGGTAAGACTGTGATTTAATTCGAGAGTAAAATTCTTGTTATAAATAATATGTTGAAATCATACGCGATGAAAATATTTTGATAGTCTCATACTTAGTGACACATATTTAGGAGAAGGAAATAGCTGGTGTTATCTATCAGTGCTTTCACCGTTATGAAATGTCTTCAAAGCTCATTTCATTTGATAATTTTACAGGTATAGTATGGGTTTGGAGATTGGAGATAGGAAAAGAGAATAGAGGGTGAAACCCATAGTAAGCATGTTTTTCTATCATGCTCCGTTTATAGGTTGAATCATTTTGCAAGAAAACAAATCTTGATTATGAGAGAGAGAGAGAGAGAGAGAGAGAGAGAGAGACGCATTTAATCTTAGAATAAGTCTGAGAATCGAAGTAGTAACATGAGTAGTAATTTGTAATTATTTTATGAATGGAACATATTACGCCTCTAGGTCTCGATGATGCTTCACCAGCAAAACGAATACTGTGAATGGATTGCTGAAGATGGTGTCGCATTTCAAGCTATCTACGATTTTCATGTCATGGACAAAAGATAACGAGGTGAAACATATTCGTATTCACATAAAGATGACTGCCGTATCTTTTGCACAATCTGTGTATTTAACATCTCTGGCTTAACACTACTGTTGTCAAATTTCGTTTCGTAAACTCTAAAACATACAATATCATGTATAATGAAAAATGATAAAATATATGAAAGAAAGTAATAATATGCGTGTTGCTCTGTAATAAGGGGATTTAATGCATTTGCAAAAAATATCGACCCATGTTAGCCCGCGCTGTCCACTATTTATAAATTTTCTGCATGTCAGACGACCATACTATCACATAATTTAGTCGGTTGATAGACGATAACAATTTCATGGATCCAAAATTATGTGATGACCTGCTCGGTATAATGCATCAAAGCGATGAATTAAACCCCCCTTTTCACAGAGCTGGCTCATATGTATTTCTAGGCGAAGGAAAACGTTAGACCGTTGGTAAATATTAAGGTTTAGCATATAGTCCCAGGCTCAGGCATCTCCAATATATTTTAGCTGAGCGTGATAAATGATTCAATCGACATATAGGTGCTTTGCTCTCCATATATCACTGGTGTATGACTAACTACGGGTTCTTTCTTTAAAGATGTTCTGATACGATTTTTTTAGAAAATCTCCAATGAAGGTAATGGGTTACTGGAATCTAGAGATCTCAAGAGTTGCTAAAAAAATCCATTGAGCAGATGAATGGGCCATTCTATGGGAAAAGGGGCTGTATCGGTACTGCGTGAATACAAGCTAGACAGTCTGCTCAGACTGATGGAAGAAATTTATCATTGTCAAAGAAAAACCATGACAGTGATTAAAACCTTTACCAATCAAATCCGTGATCTAACGACCCTTTAGACAAAGCCTTTTGATAATATTGTGGGAAAATGAGAAAATGCTGGTAAACAGTATTTTCTCATTTTCCTGCAATATTTTCTACCTTACCAAAGACAAAAATCATCATATTAGCCACATTTGAAACGTTGCCTGTAATCGCTTTTAATTTGGACAAGACTAGTTTAAGAATGAAAAAAGGCTACACAGGCTAATGGATATCGCCCCTTTTCACAGGCCCCTTTTTCTCGTGATTTGGTTCAAGTAGAGTTTCTTGGCAAAGATAGAATGTTGGCGGGCTTCAGAAGCCTTGTACAGACAACATGGTGGAGAAAAGCAATTTCCTCTCTTCTGGATATAATATCAGGACGGATTGATGTGCTGAATGCACCATTCGATGTTGGCAGGTGATAAATGACAATCTCCAACCCTTTCCAGTATATATTACACTTTTCACTGGTTACTCCTTTTTCGTACGAAAATAATCCACGTAGTTCTTTTAAAATGGACACTGTAAACCCTAAAAAACTGATTAGGCATTCAAATGTGTAGGTTCAGATCAAATGGCATGAGGGTATAAACTGGGTTTACTTCAAGTATGAAGAAAAATATTAATGAACTGCAGTAAAGAATTGATAAAGGAAACAAATGAAAATTACAAGATTGATATACCGATTTTAGATTAAGAGTTATTTTTGTTGCAATTTAAAAAAAAAAAAAAAAAATCTTTCTGTACACAGCCATTTGATGTATGATGGCTTTTTTGGGGGTGGGGGTGGTGTGTCTTCAATTGGTTGTGACTCTTGAAAATACAGCTTTTAGACGCACCTAAAAAGCGTCTTGTTATCGAGGTTTATTCGTAGAACATACGGAAAATTCGGTTGTTTTCTGTTTATCTCAAAGAAAAATACAAGAGGTGGGAGCAGGTTGTCTGTAACTATATCTATATATATAGTTAATGGAACCAACAAAATAAACACGTTGTTCGATCGCTTTAAGCTTTGATATCCACACCTTTGTATTGCTGCCTATGCTGCCAAAATATCGAATTCTGACTCAATCTGAAGAGTCTACCTTTAAGAAACGCCTTTCTGCCCCATTGCATTAAACCGGTTATGAAAAAGGTGAAGATTTACAATGAAATGTGCGAAAACATGCGCTTGTAACTACGGGTTAAAAGCCCAAACAGAAGCCAAAAAACACTGCAGGGTTTAGATGTATTTGAATTTATATCATACTATTTAAAGGTATGGCAGATTTTGTGACAATGACAATCTGTTATTGTGTAGTCGGTCCAAGCATCAGTCATAATCGGACAGAAGGTAAACAAAAGATAGAGTGACCTGTCAACTTTTAACATAGTTTTGAAATTAATTTCTCTGCAAGCGACTAACACTTGGACCAACCGCACAATAACAAGTCGCCATCTTCACAATAATTTCCATACTTTTAAATGGTATGATTTAAATCTAAATGCTTTTTAACACACGCTTTATTTGCTTCTGGCAGCTAATGTTACTTTAATGTATAAAAATAATTGAAAACATGTACCAAAAAGAGAAATGGCTCATGACGGGCCATTTCTCTTTTTGTCACAATATTTTCAACGGTAGCCTATCAGACAAATACAGCAGCCTTCAGGTGGCAATGTTGTCATAAACTTAATATGTCTATTTCGATAATATCAATGCATCATACTGGCTTTTCTGTTATAGATCATACCATGTTTCCCAGGTTCACAATTATTCTGTGCCAATTATAGTCACCACTGCTTGAACAACGTTTATTTCGTATCAGAATACAATCTCCAGAAATCGACTTCGATATACCACCAAAAAAGCATCTTGTATTGTGTAGCGGAGAGAAATTCAATCATACCGAAGAATTTTCTTCTCACGCGTGTCTCCTTAAATCTTGGTGTGATAGGTCACGCTCAGAGTTCATTTATTAGTTCTTTTGACATTTTCTGAGGGAATCGCAGGAATTTGCTTCAAAAATCCCCGAGATACATCTTGACACTGATGTACCGAATGATTAAGCCAAAATGCCAACGAGAAAGCAATCTGTCTAACGCTTAGACACTGGGACAAATGTTTCTCGCCGAGTGACCTTTGCTGTTTATTAGGTAGAGATTGGGAATCTTTGTTACGAATGCGCACTGAGCTCTCGAACAAACTCTCGTAGATAGATTATTCTGGTAATTATTCAATGCATTAGTGCTATATTATTTCACAACTGGTGGTTGTCCGTGATAATGTAGATCTTTCCTTTTAAATGAGTATATGAGGTTCTGCGTCGCAAGGTTTTCGCTCAGAACATGTAGCCTCCTCTTGGATCTGCATTGCTTTCCATGTTTATACGTTCTCGCCAAAACAGTTATTCAGTTGGACCATGCTCTGGCGAAAGGGGGTTTAGTACATCTCCGTGCTGCATGATACGAAGCAAGCTATCACATTGTTATTGATCCATAGGATCCATTATGTATAACAACTAGCTGAAGCATTAGGCACACTCAGGAGCGCTTATCTCCTGAATCACAACACTGTGTTGTGAAAAGAAAAATGCTGAGGGGACATCCGAATGAACTTAAGGGGACTAGAAATCGGGAGATACGAAGGTGAGTTTTAGATCCGAACAAGAATTTTTTTTAAGCCAAATATATAAAAATTAGAGAATGTGATGGAAAACACGACATGGAAAATGTCATGGGCATCGGACAGTCTAGATCAAAGTCAGGTTGCACGTTCTAATGATTTTGAAAACCCTGTTTACGCCCCCCCCCCCCGGTTACTTACATTGTATCTTGCTGTCTCAGTGACATCACCATATTCATGCAAGCTTGCCAATGACCTGTTGGGTTTCTCAGAGGCTTTCAATAGATCGGGCTTCTCTGTGATCGTTCCGTTGATCAGCTATTGTGAACCAGAAATAGAGAAAAAATGATATAAGAAAAGATATATAGGAATTACGTGCTAAAATAGTCTAGCTACATAGGATATATAGATGGCAATTTTGGCCACAATTGGGATCGAGTGAGATTTATTGCCAAAAAAACACGTTTGTTAAATGCAGCAGAATAACGCAGACAGGACGTGGCGGTTAGGCTAGATACATCATCGAAATAATGATGGTGGCGGTCGGAACTGAACACCGTTAAAGGTTTATTTGACAATCAAGTTACGCAAAATTCACGACCGGAACACTTACGATATGAATGGCGCTACTTTTGATAGATAACATCAGAACTGTGGGATAGTTTTGTACTAAATGGATTGTGTCACAGTGATAATAATAGCAGGCAACCATAATTGAAGTACAAAAGTACCCATTCAAGAATTTGTACTTATGTACTCTATTAACGGCCGCTATTTGTATCGCCTTGCTCGACGAAGGCTGGATAAATAACTTCTTTGTTGTAACAGGAATGTAATTTGAAGCTGTTAGGTTTTATAACCCGTGTTACATGTGGGTTGCAAAGTAAACGGTTCCATGTTTGATTTCTCCAGTATACGTAATTCAATAATTGAACCATGCCCTGGCAAAAGGGGTTTAATGCATCTCCGTGATGCATCATACTAAGCAAGTTATCACGTATCTATGGTTCCACAGATCCATTTTGTCAACAACTTGCTGAATCCTGAGGCAATAGACTGGTCCCTTGACATGGAGAAAATTGACCAAAGATACTAAAAAGTTTCGACCAAGGTCAGACTGCTCGCACTGCGAAGGCTGACACAGGTTGATACTTTTAGCACATGCACTAATCCTCCTTTTCACAGAGCATCACTTAATTATACAGACCATTTGGTTGGTATGAAAACTAACGTTTGGCCCTAAATCATCTATCAGTTTCTTTTATTTGAAATTCATTTGTACCTAATTGATTATTTTACAGAAACCACGAGAGAAAAAATATCATCAGTTGATTTTAATGAATTTGTCCATTAAACTCAATGTGAATTTTGGCGTCTGAAAATGGTTGAGAGAGTATAATAAATAGAACAGTATACTATCCCACGGTGAATATGAAAACATTAACACGTGAGGCCAGATGGAAATATTTTTGGAAATGAAATAACTGCTTGTCGCAACCAATAAATTAGTCTTAAGGGGGCTTAACACATCTGCATAAAGTATCGACCATGTCAGCCTGCGCGGTCCGCGCAGGCTGACATGAATCGAAACTTTTTGCTATTTGCATTTTTTTGTGTGTCCTAGAACCAATATACCGCCAAATCCAGTTGATTGTCTGACAAAAGGGATTTTACGAATTCATAATCCTGTGGTGTCTTGCTTGGCGTAACGAATTACGAAGATGCAGTAACCCCCTTTTACCAGAGCGTATCTAAAATCTTTTAACTATATATATATAATTTTTTTTAAATACCTTTTCACTTCTAGAAAAGTTTATTCATTTTATCGCTCTAACGCTGCACGGCAATTGGTCGAATGATGGGTTACGACACGGGAATGACTAAGGTGATACGTGTTCGAAAATAATTTGAAAAATAAATGCGGTAATGCAATTGTAAAACGTTGCAACATTTTTAATTCGAAAAAGTAGAGAGAGAGAGAGAGAGATGAAGTTCATATATGAATCGCTGGGAGGGCACAAGATTCCCATTCAGACAGATTGTGCCTCGGGAGAACGTAACCGTCTACAAATCTACAAACAGAATTACATATAAAGCTGGAAGACTGGTATCACTGTTGTATATAATCATGATTTATGTGACTTTTCATAGGAATGCGTAAAATTCTGAAACAACAAAGCAGCATTTTTCTTGTTCAATATGCATATGTCTTTATACTCTGTTCTAGCACCGACCTGGCTAGCACTTCATCCTAGTTGTATTTGAGCCATGCTTTGTGAAAAGAGGGTTTAATGCATCTGCAAAAAGTACCGACCCAGGTCAGCCTGCGCAGTCCGCGCAGGCTGACCTGGGCCGAAACTTTTCGCTATCGGTCAATTTTCTGTATGTCCAAGGACCTGTCTACCTTTTGACTGAGTCGGGTGTTAAAGAAGTGGCCATCGTAGATCCACAATTATGTGATGACTTGCATGGTATAATTGCATCACAGAGATGCTTTAAGTCCCCTTTTGCCCCTTTTGTCTCAGAGAGAGGCAGGTGCGGAGAGAGAAATGGTTGGAAGAAATTGACGACTAGTTAGCGAGAGTAATAGAGAGAAGATGAGAGAAAAAAGAAAGGAGCAAGAGATGAAAAGTATGCGAATGAATGTAGATGACGTGAAATTAATATAACTAATAAAAAAAAAAAAAATCATCTAATCAAATGAAGAGTAGAAAGAGACGAGGAAATTAGAACTACAGGCGATGAATATCAAATCTTGTCAATTTCATTTGATATCTCCCGTTCTCTTAAAGGCTCACCGAGCCCGTAAAATTTGAGGATAGGCGCAGGGCTAAGTAATCCAGTAGTGGGTTCGAATTTATGGTTCGTACCATTTTTTCGAAGATCGTTGAATGTCATTGCGAAAGCAATTGTTGTTTTCTTTCCCCCTCTCTCTTTCTGTCTGTCTCTGTCTCTGTCGGTCTCTCTCTCTCTTTTTCTCTACACATAGTTTCAACTTCGTACTATGCGGGAAAGCAATCGACAGCGTGCAAATATGGATGTGGATAGTAATGATTATTAACAAGAAAAACGCAAAGAACTTATGATCAAGTGTACCGGCTCCATTGACACATTTGAATGATATTGCAAATTGCATAAAACACCAAACAAACAAAAACACACACACACAAAAGCAAACATACAAAAGAACAAATTTTAAACAAGAAATATCTTTCAAAAAGATAAACGGCGTAAATTTGTCCGCAAATAGGCCCGTAAGGGTCCGCAGAATAAACATGTCCTTATTTTTGACCAATCACAACTTTCTGTGTATTCGTTTGAGTATAACAATACCAAAGAATAAGTCAAAAGCCAGGGCATTTAGCTACGCAAAAAAGAAACCCCGGTAAATTACTTGGATGATCAAACAAGCAGACAATCCTACCTTTGAGCCTTTTATCACATCTTTTCTCTGTAAGAACACCAGGTCGTCGGCGGTAAGTAGAACTTTTTGGTGACCCTTGGCAATTTCCTTGTGAACCACTTTCCGCCTGTAGGAGTGGAATACAGTCCATTATTAACTAACAGTAATCTCAAACTCTTAGCATGTTGGGAAACTCTTGCGGCAAGTGTAGATTAGATTATGACCAGACTTCACAGAAAGTGCAGTCTTGATGAATGATATACACTGTCCAATATTCAGAAAGAAACAGTAATCAAAGCAGTCTTTTTCTGCTAAATGGGAATATGTATTTCATTTACTTGCACAAAGCGCCTTGAGAGGTAAGCTGAGCATAAAGAGTTTGCCATAATATGGGATGGTCGCTAGTATGAATAATGTCGGTGCCTTCCACTATAGACTATGTTGATGTACCTTCTTCGTATGATAACTGACAGAATTATACAAAAGGAATATAATGTTGTAGTATCTTTCTTGGTCATTTTATTTAATTCGAGCAGCGCGAGAAAATTTGATATCGCGCGAGACCGAAAGTCGGGCGAGATGTCAAAACTTTCTTACGCAGCAAGAAGCAAATATTAGCACCAAGGAAGTTAATACAACATAATATTTTTATTATTTACCTAAAACTTTCAACGACAAAATATTTCAACGACAAAATATTGCAATTATTGGCATTTTATTCGAAAAAGGTAAACAAAATAAAACAAATAATGGATTAGTCCGTAGTAACTTCGTTTTTATGAATGGCAAATGAATGTTTTAGAGTAACATTTTCACAAATTAAGTCGCAAATCAATAAATGCGTATTCCGTGAGCCAGATACATCATCATACCATATGTGGAAGCATATTTCACACTGTGTAGACACGGATTTTTTGTTTCTGTCGTGCATTTATCCGCGTGCGACGCATGTATATGAGCCGGAAAATTTTCAGGTATATGATAAAAGAAATCCCGGGTTTCCTGACATGAGTAAATACATGCAGATACTTCCTATTTCCTTTCCATGTTTGCACGTGTCAATATTCTTCGAAGATTTGACCTGTCTGCTTTGACGCATCACAGTCCTGTACGGGACATATATTATTTCGCGGTGCGTAAATTGCCGCTTAAAAGGTGCATGCGGAAAATGGCAATAAATAATACGTCTGTGAAAAACTCTAGCCAATTTTTTCACTACAAATTTCTCAAACAACAAAATGATTTCGACCGGGAAAAATATTTTCTTTGAAATACCAACTGTTTACTCTGCAAATCTCTGTCACCAGTTTCTAAATATAGTAATGGGGAAAACCGGAATTTGTGTAACAGACTGACAACAAAAATAACGTCCTGGCCTTGCTGGGCTTATGCCGGGGCTTTTTCCCAAGCTTATAAGGGCTATGTTTATAAATGGCTGGGGCATAGGTTATATACTAGCTAACCTTGGCTGGATGAATCGTTCAAGGTAGGTTTTAGAGAGTATTTTTTTTTTTTGAAATTCGTTGCATTGCTTGCCGCCTTGAAAAGTGGTCCGCTTCTGTACCCAGAATGCCCATATCAGATAGGTTGTGTATTTGAAAAATGCCATCTAGTGGCAGATAATGATATCCATTAGTGGAACTCTTCAAGTCAGAGGCGCGTTTAGACCTACTACCAGAACATCGCGTAAACAAAAATCAGTGTCATAATGTATGAAGTAAAATAAAATGCAGCCATCTGTACTAACAGAGGCACATTCCATTTCCATGCAGTGTCTCGTAAGTATCGATGGGCTTTCATTTCTATTTTTCCTTTCCCGTTATAGGTCAGTTAACGATTTGGCTGCGTCACGGGCACTGTGTAGGTTCAGATAACATTGTGCAGTCAGTCTCGCGAGATTTGTTCATTTTCTGACTTTATATCAAAAGAGTGCTAAAAGAGTGATAACTCTATCAGACTGGCGATATTAATCGTTGATTAATATAGTATTACATGTAGCTTCAAGAGAGTTGTGATTTCGCAACCATTGACGAAAGTCATACTACCACTTTCGAGTCAGGATACGCCATGTTGTCTCTTAATGCTTAAGCTGCTAAGCGCGACTCACTGACCTTTTGCGGACAGCGTAGATCAAGATCAGACTGCACAGAACGTGCAGTCTGATGTTTTATCTACACTGTCCGATTAAGAGATATCTTTCCTCCAAAAATACCTTTGAAACATGAAAATTTGGGTTTATACTATCGGTTTGAAAGTTTTATATCTTATTTGGGAGGATAAGGGTTGAAATACCCGTTGGGGTAAATTTGGGGTCACATTAAGCTTTCTTAGGTAAACACTTTAATCCTGTCAGCGCTGTAGGTGAAAACAATGGCTTTTGCGGACAGCATAGATCAAGATCAGACTTCACAGAACGTGCAGTCTGATCTTTGATCTCTACCGCTCGCTTTTTTCGTTAAGCCTGGGAGATACAATGCCTTTGTCATGAAGAAAGTTTAGCAATTACAATAGACTTTCAGATTCATGCGGATTGCGCATGCTGACATGGGTCTGAAATTTTTGCAGATGTAATAAACAACCATTTGACACAGCCATGACTTGATTGTATTCAGATCTGTCGAAAAACCCTCAGTCTCTCGGCGTGTATAAATGGCTCTGTTTGTTACGAAACAGAGACAACTCATTATATACCGTCCTAGCACTTTCTGTTATTACGGAAAGGAATCATTAAAAGTAAACGTGTGAACTGATTCTGCCTAATGATTATTTTCCTGACAGATATTTTTCCCAAAACAAAGACAAAGGAATGGCTATAAGTATACCGATCTGTGTTTTCTTTTTATGATCGCCGTAGTAACGTATGTGAGAAACTTCACAGGCGACTCTTCACTACAGTCTGACAAAGACTTTTACTTTTTTTAGTTTCTAGAATTTTTTCACACGGATATTCTTTACGCGAAAAGGTGAGCTTTTATTGTGATGTAACTTGGTAAAAAGTGTTGAAATGGGGTACAACGCTAGAAGTCATAAATCACGTTTTCAACAGCGTGAAAGACAAAGATTATCAATGAATTATTAGATGCTATAACATGACGATAAGTCTCGGGTAATGTATTTATGCAAAGACGTGTTGAGTGATATTCTGCGTTCGTCTTAACCAGAAAGCGTACTACTAGTGGCAATTGTAGGTGCTTTTACGGATTCTATAAGTCTGGACCAAACTGCATAGCACTACACGTTCATCATGAAATACAGTCGTTACCGAAATTAACCGATTGCCATACAACCTTGAGTTTTAACGATTCTGAGATGGTTTTTGAAAACATTGTGAAAAAAGGAGAAAATGCTGGTAACCAGCATTTTCTCCTTTTCCCATAATGTTTTCTACCCTTTTGCAGACATACCTCATAATTTATGCCACGTTTTATTTGTCGTCTCTAAGTGCTTTCAATGTAGACGAGGCTAACATCTTGTCGTGTGGTGAAGGGTTAAGCACAAATGATCGTGTAAATTTAAATGAGGTATTTTGACGAGTCTTCAAGAGATACTGTCGGAGAAACTAAAACAAATGCCTGTTAATCACAATGTCTGCTTGGCTGTTCCTGTCCATCAAACCTAAATACCCCTGTTTTCACAATTGAAACGTTGTTGTACCGGAAGTGAAAGACGCATTACCGCCAATTTGGGTGACGCAACGAAAAGTAGGTCTTTAATGGAATTCGACAATTTAAACGCTCTCTTTTGTTAACAGAGAAGAAATGAAATAGATCTATATTTTAATATCTGTTACAATTATCATAAATGTTATTCCAGCTTGGTTTTCGTTAGCAATTTAATAATTTTTCACCTGTCCTCGCAATACGGATAAGTTACAGCACAAAGCGCACCTATCCTTGCGTTTAGTTTAAACATATTTTATTGCCATACACATGTACATGTTTACAAAAACAATACATAAACAAAATTTCCAGTACATGGAATGACACATGTACATTGGCAAAGGGGTCTGGCCACAAGTTCTCACAACTTAGATTCGGCCATTCCCCTCCTCCAATTACATGTTACAGAAACAAGTCTTAATGGCAGCTGAGAAAATTTCAAACATTTCAGTAATTAACGGATATTAAAGAAAAACAGATGATGAAACATTTGAACACTAAAGACTAAATTACTATTTAACATAAGAGTGATAAAGATAAAAGATAGATTGTCAGCCGGGATTCGAGATGGGACACGTCTGATCAAATGGCGACTCATTTAGGATGGGCTCAAGGCACGTTCGTATAATAAGCAGTCATTCAAACCTTCCTGACTTTTTTAATAAATCCTTGAACAGAATTAACTATTTCAATATTATCATTAAGGCTTAAGTTATCAGATCCAAACAATAATAAATTTAAACTTAAAGGGCGGTACTTGCGAAGTTTGCGAAATAATATCAATCTCCGATTATTATATGACGGGCAGTGAAAAAAATAATGCTCCGCATCTTCAACATAATAGCCACAGTGGCACAAATTACTTTCCGAAATATGGTTTTTGTGTTGGTCAAATTTCAGGTCGCTACAATTATTTCTTAATCTTGCATGAAAGACTGACAATTTGCGATCTCCTACACCAAAGTATTTTGGAACTACGGACACTGGAAATTGACGCAGGATTGTTGACTTAAACATAGAAAGAGATTGTAGTGATTTTGTTTCCAACGGCAAATTGTTCCATAGAGATATTGCCGACGGAATGAACGATTTCGCAAAGATTTCGGTACGGCGGGCCAATGTTTCAATATCTTGGGAATTTCGAAGGGAATATATTGTACTGTTTCTAACAGTTGATGGAAACAGTTGACATAAATAGTCTGGGACTAGGCCATTGATGATTTTAAACGTTAGAATAAGCTTCTGGTATTTACGTCTGTCGGACAAGCTCAGCCAACCGATCTCAGTATACAAATTTTTAAGAGAAGTAGATCTTGTAAGTCCTTGCGTTCCTACAATTTCTCTTCTAGTACCACAAACAACATTTTGTCCACGTCTCTGTCTGCTTCTCTGAATGAAGAAAGCCAAAATAATGGTCAGCGTTTGAAGAAAAGTAAAAACACCATTTCATCTTGGAAAACTTCGAGAATACTACGAATTTTTATCTGCTACACAGTTTACTCTTTACCCCCAAATTAACGGGGGATTTCTTTCTTTTTTCTTGAAAAGGTACAAAACAGGATCAGAAATTGCTGCAAGCTTCAAGCCAGAGTTTTCGCTTTTCCAAGAATATTTTCCAAAGCCTTCTTTAGCTTTAGGTCGCAAAAACAGAGGTTGGTTTGGTACAGAGTAAAAAAACAAAGACGCTGACATTGAGTACTCGCAGTACTTTGATATTTCAGACGAATGGAAGAGCTATAAAAAAAAGCCGAACTAAACCATGAAATAATCTGAGAATAACTTAATATCACACCTTAAAGTCTCAATGCATATGTCATGCGAGATATTTCCGTCTGCAAATCGGGCAGTGACTTGAAATTACAGTCACAAATAGAGACAGAAAAAAGGCGTTGCTGCAAAACGCATTTTCAGACAACTTGATAACTCTGTCAAATTTTCACAAGACGGGCGTCGCCATTCTATTTTAAATGTCTACAATCGCCCGAGAATATGCGATAAAACCATTGATATTAAAATACGAGTATGGCATGCAAATAATACCAGTTGGAAAAATTTAAACACTCTCAAATCTATATGGGCGGTGCTCTGGCAAATGGGATTTAACACATCTCCGTGATGCATTGTGCTGTACTTCATAAAATCGGTTTTGTCTAACTTCTCACTGAATCATGCGGTAGACTGGTCCTTGAACACGCAGAAAACTGACAAATAGCAAAAAGTTTCGATCCAGGTCGCGCGTAGTGCGCAGGCTGACCTGAGTCAATACTTTTGCAGATACATTAAACCCCCTTTTCACAGATCATGGCTTGTATGCAGAGATCAACTAATGGACGTATGAAAAGCGATCTCTTACAACTTAATGCCAGTTTGATACAGTCAACGAAGAGGGGCCTATTTTCATTGTTCGGCTTTAATCAACATTTCTTGTAAAAACGTAGATAAAATTTTTACTCTAAATATAATCCTGCTTTGCAAGCTTAGATAAACCTGATAATTGCACTTAGTAAAAAGGTGTAAGTTTCCGTATAAATAACAGGATTGTCGTTTTGTAATCGATAACTTCGTCTATTCTTATGAGACTAAATATGACGTCGTCGCACCTATCTGAATACCCACCCTTTTTAACTCGGCCCATACCGTAAATACTGCTAATTTTGTCCATATCAAGGGGATTTCCATGTGCTGTAAGTCACATGATTTTGATTATTGTGTTGCCATGTAAATTGACTAGTAACGACATCAACAACCACGTTTAAGTTATTCACGTCTATCGATCTGTCGGTGAAAAATGCTAACGAAATTGATAGACCGCGTTACATATTAAACGTACAAACTATTTGTCAACGGAAATGTATTTAGAAATATTTCGATAGAAAATTATGACTGATGGAGCCTTACGATTTAAAGATCAGTAAAGCGGTGTATAGGTGCATATCACACATCGCAATACAAGGACTTTGATCAACGGATCACCTTAGATTTACTGAATGTTGAATATCCACATAGCGGACGTGTGTAATTGATCATGTGACATGCCCATTCGAGAAAATTTGGTACACAACCTAAAATACCTTTAGAGGCTATGTGTCTCCTTAGGGATCAGAGAATTAAAAAAAAAAACTTCTTACATTTCCCTTTCTTACTTATGTATGGTTTGGGAGCAACTGCCTTCCTAAATACAGTTTTTCGTAATTGTCAAGGTCGTGCCCTTCTATACAGTGAACAATATTTCATAACCACCAAGATTTACTAAAGATTTTACGTTGCCCTCCTATATTAGGTAAAATACGAAGACTTTTCACGATCCTGTATTAAAAACGGCTTTTCCACGCCATCGAGTCCTACGGTTCTCGAAGAAGACCGCAATTATTTAGTTCAATATGTTTTCCGTAATTGCCAATGTCTTAGCCTTTTATACAATTAACAGTATTTCATAACAACCGAGATTTACTATAGATCTGACCTTCCCCATGTGCAAAGGGTAAAATACAAAGAAACTTCATGATCTTGTATTACAAACGGCTTCTCCACGCCATCGAGTGCT
Organism: Tridacna gigas; assembly: GCA_945859785.2. Lineage (NCBI taxonomy): Eukaryota > Metazoa > Mollusca > Bivalvia > Cardiida > Cardiidae > Tridacna > Tridacna gigas. The sequence continues at coordinate 46,427,311 of OX244043.2, forward strand.
ACAGTTCTCGAAGAAGACCTCTATAATTTAGTTCATTATGTTTTTCATAATTGTCTTGCCTTCTATACAGTTAACAATATTTCATAACATACGAGATATACTAAAAATCTGACCTTGCCCATGTACAAAGGGTAAAATACAAAGATATTCCATGATCTGATTATGAAAACGGTTTCTATTATGTTTGGTTAGATGATAAGATCTAATTTCCTCCCATAAGAAAGGATATAGAATCGAGACAATGGTCTCTTAAGGCAGTGGGTCGCTTGATACAAATGGAGTAGGGGCTCGTTGGCAGGTCCAATTATATAGGAATTTTTGAAAATAACTTACTTTTTGCAATACACGTCTATATCGACTCTTTATTATACAATGAAAAATTAAGACCGGTGAATAATGTACGCATTTGCAGAAGAAATATCAAAGTAAGGTTAAATGATGAAATTTGTCTTAGAAATAGGAAAAGTGGGAAAAGGAGAAAATGCTGGTTACCAGCAATTTCTCCATTTCCCACGGTGTTTTTGAAAGTCGCCTACCTCAGGATCGTTTAAACACAGGATTGTTTGGTAAAGGGTTAATTATCATAATTTCTCCTGCATGCTTCTTCTTATTTTCTGTTAGCAGATAGTATTTGAAAACATGGTATCAAGACCAGTCTCTCCTTTTCCCTCGATGTTTTCCAAAGTCCTCTTCTTCAGGGTTTACACATGGGATTGTTTGGTGAAGAATTATGGCTTAATAATTTTACCTTCAATTTAAATGATAAGCGGGTTTAATGCATATGTGAAAAGTAACGGCCCAGGTCATTCTGCACAGTCCGCGCAGGATGACCTGAGCCGATACTTTTTCGCTATCGGTCAATTTTATGCATGTCCAAGGACCATTCTACCTCAAGATTCAGCCAGTTGTCAGACAAAATTGATTTTATAGATCAATAATTATGTGATGATTTTCTTTTTTTTTGTATAATGTATCACGGTGATGCATTAAACCCCAAATTGCCAGAGCGTAGCTCAAATATAATTTTGTCTTTACATTTCCTTCCAATACTTCCGCTTTGTGCCCACTGAACTACTTTTCAATTGGTCTAATATAGCCTGTCTAGATTTGAAAAGAAGCAACGGAAATCAATCCGAGTTAATTTCAAATCGAACAGCTAAACTCTAGTGACAATCGTCGATTTTTCTCTCCAGAAAATTAAGATTTAAATGCATTTTACATGTTGTCGATTCAGAAACCCTGTAATGCGTGTAATTACATAAAACAGCGGCGCGGGGGGGGGGGGGGGGGGGGGGGAGGGGGGGGGTTGAAAGAGAAAGGAGGGCACATATGAAAAAAGAGGACTCTCAAATTATCTGTGTTATAAATTTCCATTTACAGTAATCGGGAAATAATGTCGTCTGTTTTATTCAGTCTGAAATGCTTTCATCTCTTTGCGTTCTGAAAATTTTTTTTTTCGAGACGATTTGGAAAAACATTAATGAGTTATACTCTGTGAAGAGGGGGCCTAATGCATTTTCGAAAAGTATCGTTTCAGGTCAGCCTGTGCAGTGTGCGCAGGCTGATCTGGACCGAAACTTTTCGCTATTGGTCAATTTTCTGTATATCCATGGACCAGTCTACCTCATGATTAAGTCATTTGATAAAAAAAGTGGCCATAGTTATGTGATCGCTTGATTGGTATCATGGATCACGGAGATGCATTAAGCCCCTTTTGGCAGAACATGGCTCATTTTTTTTTAACTAAGAAAATTACTATGAATTCAAATTTTTGACGCCAATGGCGAAAATCAAAAGCTTCTGCAGATGGCGTAGATCAAGATCAAAATGCACGGAACTTGCAGTCTGATCTTGGATCTACATTGTCCGCTACCTGGTGTTAAGTCATGACCAAAACATACATTTAGTTGCAATAGAAGTTTAAATTGTAACCCCATACAATTTTGAAACATTGAGTTGGCAGTGAAAAAGATATGAACTTGCAGGCACAGTAGTGACCAAACGTAAACAAAGCGGGCGATAAAATGCATTTAAATTAAAATCATACCTTTTAAATGTATGGAAATATTCTTTTGTACGGTTGGTCCACTTGTAAGTCGCTGGCAGATAAAAATAATTTTAAAACTAGGTCAAAAGTTGCATGGTCGCATTATCTTTTGTTTTACTTTTTACCTGGTTTTGGACTTCATTTTTCTGCCATTAACTAACACATGGACAGACCGTACAATAACAGATTGTCATCTTCAGAGTAGTTTCCGTAGTTTTAAATGGTATGATTTTAAATGCATTCTAACACCCGCATTGTTTACTTTTGGCTGCTATTGGGCCTTTACAAAAAAAAAAAAAAAGATGAAGGAAGGATAAATTGCTTTTTACACAAAAATTTCTGCTTTTGTTACAATATTTTCTACAGTGTTTTCAGATGCAAAACGTATTTTACAGGGGGGTTGTTACAGTGAAGCATCGGGAAAAAAAGAGGGGAGCAGAAATGGGTGGATGGATATTTTATATGTAAATCCCATCTTCCTACCCTTTTCGATTATTTTTAAGACGCGTCATGGTGGAATAAACAAGATTATGTCCAATGAAGGCGCATTTTCTTTCGTTAGGTGGCATTTTTCAAATACTGACATATCTGACATAAGCATCTTGGGTACAGAACGGAACGTTGTCTGCGCATGTCATTTTCGTCGAAGTGATTAAAAAGATACAATCTAGCGGAAGATAATGATTTGACTATGTATACACAAGATATTCTTTCGACGATTTTCCCCAAATCTTTCTTTAGAAATTGTATACAAAGATCTGCAGTAAACAATGGTATTTTTTTCAAATTTATTCTTTATTCTTCTCGTTCGAAATTATTTTATCTATTATAAATTTGCAGCAAAAAAAAAAAAAAGGCTTGATTTCGCCACAGACGTATTATCTCCGGCCATTTTCTGCTTGCAACTTTTTAGCGTCAGAGTTAGGTTATTCGCACCGCATTTTAATATTTATCCTGTACAAGATAGTGATGTCATAGGAGTCAGGTCAATCTTCGAAGAATATGACATGAGCAGACAACACCCATTTTTTAAGTCGCATCTATCAAACAATCCAACAACGCCGGAAACCAAATAGAGGGTAAACAATGAATTGTTCGAAACTGACAGAATCGGCGCCTGTAAAACTGTATAAACAGACTGATTAATGCATCACAAATATTGCATTTCATTTAAGACCCATGTTATACAAACTGCAATCTTTGCTATCCGGTGCAAAGAGAGTGGACCAAGATGAGCCTATATTATCGAGCAGCCTTATCTTGATCTGTTTTCTACAATACAGAATATACAGAATATTAATTGAGCCATTCTCTGGGAAAAGGGGGTTAAATACATCTCTGTGATGCATATACCAATATACCTGGGTCGAAATACCAAGCAAGTATTCATAAAATTATTGGTCATTAAAAGCCATTTTGTCTAACAACCGACTGAATCATGAGGTAGAATGGTCCTTTGACATACAGAAAATTGACCAAGTGGTTAGCCAATCTGAAGTTGTGTTACTTTCCATATCTTGAGTTAGACTAAGGATGCAGATTAAGAATATTTGGTGAATACAGACCCTGAATGTCGCCTTCAATGAAGACGGATCTAGGGGAAAATGAGAGATAAAAGGCTTCGTTGATGATGATCAATGGCCTTTTTTAACCAGGACATTAACTCTTTACTACACAGTTCCGAGTTTTAACGACTTTTGAAAACATTTTACGAAAAGGAGAAAATGTTGGTAACCAGCAATTTCTCCTTTTTCCAAAATGCTTTCTACCTTTTAGCTACAAAATCAAGCACTTGAGCCACATTTTATTTTTCAATCAATCGATCAATCAATCGATCGATCGATTGATCGATCAATCAATCAATCAATCAATCGATCCAAAAAAAGTTAGCTTCCCCTTAACTTTTCTTAATTTCAAAAATGTTGGCTTACAAGGTTCAATTTAAACTTTGAGATTCTGGGGGAACGTTTCATATTTCTGTAATGCAGTTTCTAACAAGTAATGGATTTTGACGTCGAGGAAGAAAAATGGTTCCAGATAATTTCATAATTTAATATATTTATCAAATTTTCCCCGCGAGAGGTAAGCCTTTATGACAGACAAATGGCTTAGCTTGAAGAATTTCTGTTCACGTTGAAATTATAAACCACGGATCAGACTTGGAAAACTTCTTTTACGCAATATATTTGAGCCATGATCTGTGAAAAGGGAGTTTAACGCATCTGCAAAGCGTATCGACCCAGGTCAGCCTGCACAGTCCGCGCAGGCTGACCTGGGTCGAGACGTTTTGCTATTGTCAAGTTTCTGCCCAGGCTGGACGGTGTCGAAGCATTTTGCCTTTAGTAAATTTTCTGCATGTCAAAGGACAAGTGTACCTCATGATTCAGTCAGTTGTAAGACAAAAATAGATTTTATGTACCCATAACAATGTGATAACCTGCTGTGTATAATGCATCCCAGACATGCATTTAACCCCTTTCGCCAGAGAGCGGTCGATTTATTTTCTGTTTACTTCCGTTACCGAATGGTATTTTAGTTTTTCGAGTCCAATTATCCCTGTATTCCTGGAGTGTTTTACTGATTTTACGCAGAACTTTCGAGAGCCACTGGTTGCATCCTCAAAGGAACAAAATCGTAATAATATTGTTCAGTGACGGAGGAAAAAAATGATTTAGAATGTCTGGCTAATAAGTGTATATATTCTTTTCTAGATCATTTTTCTTTACGCAAATAAAAGTTTGAATGTTTTAAATAAATTTCTGATCGTCTGGAAAATCAGAAGCGCTGCTACAATTTTTTCCAGCAAGTTTCTTTAAAAAAAAAAAAAAAAAAAAAAAAAAAAAACCTCTATGCATTTTTTTTTCTGATTTAAATCCAATTGTTCCGAACATTCTACTTCTGTACTTTATCTTAGTAAACATTTACGACTATAGCTGTCTATTTTTGCGCTTCTCTTGGCGATGGGTAAAAATTAATTGAAATAGAATTAAATGATGTGACCAATAATTTGGAATTAAACATGTTCGACTTTTAGCCTGTTCGTTAAGATGAGATTTCTCTGTAATATTGAACAGCGTAAACCCCAAGAGTAAGCCATAGACAGCCGCGACTCGGATAGTCTAACTATTCAATTCAGTGTACTGATTGCATGGTTTGTAATGTCGTTTTCAACTTTATTTCAGGTATATTGCTGCGGCCAGTGCATCTATCCATGCTTTCCTGGAGTTTCCCTTACCAGTACTAAGCACAATATTCATCCCAAGCCACCGGTTGCTGTTCAACATAATCATTGTCGAAACAATGATTAGCGGTGAGAGAGGGATGACTTCTGTAGCAATGTCTATTATCCATCCTCGGAAAGAAATCGGTCGAGCTGGGGATTCGAAACAGTAAATTCCTGTTCTCAAGTCCTGCACGGTACTGACTGAAATACCGGGGTCTGTATTCACCAACCATTCTTAAGTACATTTCTAGTCTTATTCTCCAAGATTTTTCAAATTTAAAACCAGAAGTTGTGTTACTTTCAAATTTAGAAAACTATGGAGAATAAGACTACGAATATTCTTAAGAATGGTTGGTAAATACGGACCCAGGACTCGGCATAGCAATTCAAGGTGGACTTACCAAACTGCGATGACAATGGCGGTGATGACACCAACAACAAAAAGCACGGCGAGAGAGATAGATAAAATGTACAGGGCGTCCATACCTGAAAATATAAAATTGAAAAGAAAATAAATTGAAATGTCGTAAAAATAATAAAGCACTGTGGAACTAAATAAACTCGTGTTTTTGAACCATGCTCGGGCAAAAGGGGTGGGGGTTTTATGCATCTCCGTGATGCCTGATACCAAACACATCACCGCATAATTATTGATCCATAAAATCCATTTTGTCTGACGACCGACTGAATCATGAGGTAGACTGGTCCTTTGACATGCAGAAAATTTACTAACAGCAAAATGACACAGGTCAGCCTGCGCAGTCCGCTATAACTTTTGCAAATGCTTTAAACCCCATTTTCAAAGATAATGACTTATATGTGTTTTATTTACGTTTTCATAGCCGTGGGTAATACGTTTTTGCTGGCAGCATCGTTCAAGCTCAAGCTGGACCGAACATGAAGACTGATCCTAGATCTGAGCTGTCCATGCCATGCTTCCTGACACCGAAAATGAAAATGAGAAATAATTCCGCAGAGAACTGAACTACAATGTATCATATAAAGTAAAACACTCTTCTTTTTACAATATTTCGGCAAACAGAAATTTGTAGTTAGTGGTAACCAGCATTTTCACTCCTTTTACCACAATATTTCCAAACTGCCTCTTTCTCAGGTTATAAAGATATAGAATTGTTTGGAAAAGGGTTAACACCATTTTCTGAATCAAGGCTTCTTGACATGCAATCCTGTCGCATCCTTAGGAAAGCCGGAAAAAAATAAAAAACAACAACAAAAACAACTACGACGACGAATACGACAAAAACAAAATAACAGCAACAACAACTAATGCCAAACAGACAATGGCATTAAAAAGGTCATGCTCTCTCGACAGAAAAAAAAAAAAAGATTATACCATGGATTGTGTTACGAGTACAAGAAGATTATAGCTATGCAAATAATGATCTATTTGCATGTTTGACATTTCTAGGGGATCTCTTGGAAACTCAGTATATTCTGTGAGGGAGTTTGCTGTTCTTTGTCTGCATATGAATCATGGGGTTTATAGTTCATTTTTCCCCGGAGAATATCTTCAAATTGTATCCAGCGAGTGCAAGTGACACGAAAATGAAACAGAGACAGTTTTTTTCAGCGTAGCTGAATTTCCTGACTTGGTATTGATAAATTGAAAGAATAAGACGGTAATTTGCGATTGGTCAAAAACGCGTGCAGGTGTTATTCGGCGGCTCCCTGCTGGCCTATATGCTAGCAAATTTCTTGAGTCACAAAAGAGTTTCAACATTCGTATTCCGGTTCCTGTTTGGTCGCCTGTTCTTTTAAAGATACTTCTTGTTCTTTTTGGCTTTAAAGGCCCACTGCCGGTCAAAAGTAAAAAATTCGGAAGTCATAATTTGAGCGAATTCAATACATACCAGGTAACCCTTTACCACACAATCCCGATAATTTAACGAGTCTAAGGATCGAAGCTTTTCTCCTCTTCCTGCAATTTTTTCTACCCTTCCTAAATCATATATTAATTTTTGAGGCACATTTATTTCGTTGTCTGAACATGCTTTCAATTTGGACAGGTTTGTTTTTTCTTTTTATAAACGGTTAAAAGTAGGAATATTACGAGGAATCTTACAATGGGAAGAAAATTGTGCGAGGTACTGGAAACAGAAACTCCAGGGAAAGCACGGATAGGTGCAATTGCCGCCGCGATGTAACAGAAATAGTGTTGAAAACTGCGTTTAACACCAGAATATCTATCAATCTATAGATCTTCTTACATGACAGACATATCCTTTACAAACTTGATGCACAAAATCTTAAGATGACCTTTCTGTTACAAACATGGTACATAATTCTCCCGAAAGTCTGTCAAAATTCGAATCGCTGGCGAAAAAATGAGTTGTTAAATCTAGAATGAAGGTTGGCAACTGGGACGTTGACAGACTGTTCTTTAACACATTGTCCGACTTGTACTAATATCCATACTTTTCAAAGGTACATGTATGAATTAAATTTGCCTGCAAGTTGATCCCCGAATTTTTCACTTATGGCCGCTAGTCGGCCTGTACTGTTTCACGGCCAATGTCGCCTTGGACAACTTTTACGGGCGGCGCAGATCATGGTTAGACTGCTTTAAAGTTGCAGTTTGATATTGGATCTACATCCGCTACCTGATAAAAATCTTTGACCAAAATGAACTTAAAAAGCAACGAAAATATATCTTTAGCCCCACTTTTAGCACACTGACCTTTGCAGACGGCATAGATCAAGCTTGGTCGATCCAGGTCAGCCTGCACAGTCCGCGTGCGTCTGATCTTGGATCCATACCGTCCGCTGGTTAAGTCAATCGTATAAGATAGAAACTGTTCTAAGTTTCAGTGGAATGTAATTCAAGCCGTCGAAGAGATCAAGTATATATGAGCCATGCCCTTTGAACAGGGGGCTTAATACATCTGCAAAAAGGATCGATCCATGTCAGCCTACGCAATCAACGCAAACTTTTTGCTTTTGATAAATTTTCTTTTTGTCAGAGAACCAGTGTACCTAATGATTCAGTTGGATGTTGTATAAAGCGGCGTTAACGGATCCACAATACTTTGATGACTTGCTTGGTGTCATGCCTCATGGAGAAGCATTAAGCCCCCTTTTTGCCAGAGCATGGTTCATATATATAGATGAGCCATGCTCTGTGAAAAGGGGGATTAATACATCCTCAAAAAGTGTTTACCCACGTCAGCCTGCGCAGCCTTATTGTTATTTGTCAATTTTCTGTAAGTCAAAGCGCCATTCTACTTCCGGATCCAGTTGATTGGTGGGCAAAATGAATTGTATAGATTGATAATTATGTGATGACTAGCTTGGTATAATGCATCACGGAGTTGCATTGGGGACCCCTTTTGCTGGAGCATGGCTCATATATGTGGCGCTGAGAGAGTTAACCTTTACCAAACGCCAAAATTTTAGGCTAGGTCAAATTGAAAGCATTTCCAGACAACAAAATAAATATGACTCAAAAATAGAAATTCGTTTTTGGAAGGGTAGAAAACATTGTGGGAAAAGGAGAAAATGCTGGTTACCAGCATTTTCTCCTTTTCCCATAATTTTTTCAAAAGGCTTCTTCCTCAGCTTCGTTAAAAGTCGGGATTGTGTGGTAAAGAGTTAAGCATAAAGCACTTAGCATAAATGCCTTTGAGCTATTCATCTATTCCTTGTTTGTCGTAAACATTATATATCTACAGGGCCTTTTGCTCCGGTCAGATCGACATCAGTAAGCAGATTTGTACTTCGAATCCGCTTAAAAGGAAGCCTCTTCGACTGATTGAAGGAGATCTGAAGAGAATTGTTTATCATATTTGTAACAGAAAGGTCATCTAAGAGTTTATTTTTCAAGTTTGTAAAGGATATGAGGTTCATCTGTCATGTATAAAGACCTATAGATTGATAGATTTTCTGGTGTTAAACGCAGTTTTAAACATTATTTCTGTTATATCGCGACGGCAATTGCACCTATCCGTGCTTTCCCTGGAGTTTCTGTTTTCAGTGCTTCGTACGATTTGCTCCACAAGCCACTAGCTTGGGCCACATAACCATCGTCATAACAGTGATCAGCGATGAGAGAGGAATGAATCCTGTCGCAAAGACTATCATTAATCCTCGAAAAGATTTTGGTTGAGCTGAGAATTCGCACCAGGGACCCCCTGTTCTTAAGTCCTGTACTGCCGACTGCAATACCGGGGCTTGGCAATTTTTATAGACACAACACCTGAAAAAAGTACTTATGGTAGTAACTTTCAGCTTAACAATGAGAGAGAGACAGAGAGAGAGAGAGAGAAGTTACATTAGCCGTCAATGTCTGTACAAAGGAAATCACTTTTATGTTTTATCCCGCCTACAATTACAAAAGTGGATTCCGGCATGTTTATTGGCTTTGACCGTGGTTTATAAGTCTCGTCATGTTTATTGGCTTTGACCGTGGTTTATAAGTTTCCTCGTGTTTATTTGCTTTGACCGTGGTTTATAAGTTTCGTCATGTTTATTGGCTTTGACCGTGGTTTATAAGACAGTGTCATGTTTATTGGCTTTGACCGTGGTTTATAAGTTTCCTCATGTTTATTTGCTTTGACCGTGGTTTATAAGACAGCGACTACTGAGAGAGCAGCGAAGAGTGTAGAGTAAGATAAAAGAATAGCTATGTGCTGACTGATCTTGCTTTACACTCTCCGCAATATATGGCTTGCAACACACAAAAAGGGGCCTTCGGACAATTGCGTAAAGTACTGTCCCGGATTAGCCTGCGCAGTCCGCGCAGGCTAATCCGGGACAGCACTTTACGACTACATAAGATTTTCTCATACAGTAGACTTTCGTGAAATAGAAAATCGCACAAAAACTGGAAGTGCCGTCTCTGATTAGTCACAGACTGCACAGGCTGATCTGGGACGACACACTTTTACGCATATGTCCGAAGGCCCCTTTTCGTGTGTTGCACGCCATATATCTGCGGTCGCGAACGGCAGGGTAAGAGTTCAGTTTATTTTCATTTTTACATAGAACGTTCAGAATAAGAGTCTCAAAGGATTTGTTTTCGTTCAGATTGCAATCACATCGTTATCACCATCACAGTCATAATACTGAATCATCCACCCCAAGGCAGCTACGCAAATGAAATCGATATGAGCCATGCTCTGGCAAAAGTGGGTTAAATGCATCTCCGTGATACATTATACCGGAAAAGTCATCGTCATGAGGTACAGTGGTCATTTGACATGCAGAAAATTTACCAATAACAAAAAGTTTCGATCCAGTCAGCTTGACACGGGTTGATATTTTTCACACATGCATTAAACCATCTTTTTACAGAGCATGACTCCTATATATTGAATCCTTTAAGAAGTTGTCCTATGAGTTTGCTGTGTTGTGAAAAAAGGCTTTCGGAGTGAGTGCTGAACGGGACAGAATGCTGCAATTTCTTCTTTCCTCTTAATGCTTCAAACCTCTTCAAAGACATTTTTAATCACCAGAGGAACATTTAAATTTGTCGTTTGCAAATATCTTCAATTTGAGCCATGCTCTGGCAAAGGGGGGTTTAATGCCTCACCGTGTTGCATCATACCAAACATCATATAATAATTCATAATTATGGATTCATGAAATCCATTTAGTCCACTTAGTCTAGCCATTGACTGAATCATGAGGAAGAATGGTCCTTGGTGATGCAAATAATTGACCAGTAGCAAAAGTTTTAACCAAGATCAGTCTGCGCGGATTGCGCAGGCTGACGTGGATCGATAATCTTTGCAGATGCCTTTTCGCAAAGCATGAATCGTAACGATAGTCTAAAATTTTGTCTGGTGACATGATGATTGAGATCACAAAAGTTTGGTACAAAAATAATTCGTTAAAAATTGGGTCAGCAATTTCCCTGTTTCTTTGTCCAATCATTCGACAAAAAACACATGTCTACTTAACCGAGTTTATTGCACGGGAGGAATGCAATTTATCGAACGCTATAAAATATCTTTTATTGCAAACTTACAATTTTATTTCCGCAGATCGCACAAGGTGCCGCTTATCAATGACAGGAATATGAATAATCGGATACTCTTTATTTTCTTCCGTGTTATATCGTATTCAAGTTTTATGACAAATTTAAGAATCTTGTTTTTTCCTGTCATTGTAAAATCCTGACTCTCTGATGGGCAACTTTGTGTGTTAGCGCGGGCACGACATATCAAGATCATACTGTATAGAACGTGTAGATGATACTCATCCTGATAACCGGTGACATTCTTTTGTCGAAGAAAGTCTTTTAAAACGAAGCACTGAAAGCACTAATAGAATTTTATGGTAGAAAATTGCTAGCAAATAGATGTAAGAGTAGACAATTTCATTATAACTTCATTCATCTGACGGTTGAAAACATTTTTCTCTAAGACTGATACCAATGACTATTTTCCATAAAATCGAGTATCTAAGCATTTTACATACAGGTGTTAGGAAAGTGGTTTGGGGTGTTTTTCGAGTGCTTTTGGTGCTTTGGGGGTGTTTCTGGTACTTATTAGTGAGCGATGTAGACTTTGTAACCTAGGCCAGGTCAATTCTGGTAGACGAAGCCAATTTCAGATCTAAAGCCAATTCTATGACATTTAACTCTGAAGTTCTTCGTTTGTTTAATGGCTTGCACAATTTTTCAATCCGCATGTAATTTTTACATATCAAATGACAAAGATGCGTCTGTTCATTGATCTCTGAGGACCTATTTTTCTTGAAACAGAGGAGTGATTCGTCGTCACATGATTTAAGTTTGATGACATTAGAAGGTGAGACCTGAAAGGTTATCACCATCTAAAAATGACTAGTTATTTTATTGTTTATTACGAATAAACGGGTTGCAAAAAAGTTTGGCACTAAATTTCAGATAGACCCTACAAAGCAAATCGCAAGTTTTAACTTAAATCGAGCATACTAAAATCAAGACTGTCCAGATCACGAACGCAACGTATGATTTTTGCATTTGAGCAGTGCTCCGGTAAAAGGGTACTTAATGCATCTCCGTAATGCATGATACCAAGCAAGTCATCAAATAATTAAGGAACCATAAACTCAATTTTGTTTGACAACCGCCAAAATCCTGAAGAAGAATGGTCCTTGGAAATGCACAAAATTTACAAATAGCAAAAAGTTTCGATTCATGTAAGGCTGCGCGGACTGAAACTTTTTTTTTTTCTCAGATGCATTAAACCTCTTTTTCACAGAGCATGGCTCATTTGTTGTGTAAGTTATTCTGTGCAAAGGTCGATACTGTATTTGTTTTGCAAGATACTTTGTGCAAAACAGGCTTAAAACTGCAAAATCAATTTTTTGCTGGGAAAAAAAAAAACTTTCTGTGTAATTTATTTGGCAAGTTAAACACAATTAACTCATTTCAAACGACTTGCGTTTAACTGTATAACTTTTCAAACCGAAATTTCCCAGAACTGTTGTTGTAAAATTAGTCACATTCTAGGAAATTAAAGACACGTTTTCGTATCGTTGCAAGAATTAGCTTCATTTTTCCGAGAACTTTTGTCCACAGAAATAAGCCTCTGTCGTTTATAAAAGAAAATTAATCCTTAAAACGCAGGCATGGTTTAAGTTGCTATAGTGTGCGACGTAGACCAAGACTAAATTGCAAAGATCTGCGGTAAGATCTTGGAATAACTTTGTTTGACTATGTCTTACTTTCTGGCTAAAATGACTTAAAACTGCAATGTCTTTTTTTATGTTGTTATAACTATTGAAAATGTGCGATTTTATACTTTTTTTTTTTACACGGAAAGGGTTAGTTAAGTTCCGCAGACCTTCCGTTTAACCCATAGATTTCGAAAACTTACTCTGCCAAACAGATCTTTGCTCCGAGTTTCTTCACCTTCTGAGATAACTAAGTCTTAACTTTACAGGTCTGAACAGAAGATGAGTATGAAAAAAAAGAATGTAAAAAGCTACGCTACAACAACAACAACGGCAAACAGCAACAGCAAACAACAACACATTCAGAGGGAAAAGTGGGTCGCGACCGAAGGAAGAAAGTCCGGACCCAGGTTTCCTTAAAAAAAGAAAACTTAAGTCCCTTATTTCACTCAAATCTGCTATCTTATTTGCCGATATAGGTTGGGTTTGTTATTTGAGACACATTTTACTAACATTCACAGACTTTGGTAATTTTCTCAAATCCTGAATTGATTTGACGTTTCAGACTCAGCAAAATAAATGGACTTAACTTAGTAAACAGACTTAAGTTCATTATTTTGCTGAGTTGAGACTTAACCGTTGTGTCAACTGAGGATTTGAGTTTTACTAAAGTCTGTTAATCTTAGTGAAACTTGTCTCAAATAGCAAACTCAGCATTAGTTTAAAAAATGTGTCAGAGGAAATGAACAAACTAAGCGACCTAAGTTTTTTTTTCGTGAAGCCGGGACCGTTTTCAGATATTTTCTTACATCGTGTTCGCAAAGTCATTTTCACGTCATGGCTTTTGGCCTTTTTGAATTACATCCACAAACTGACACAGTTAATTATATCATCCAGAGATTCATTGAAGGTCTTTATCATATTTCTTGGCTTGGATCGAATAACTCTTTACTAAACTTCAAAATTTTAGACTGGACCAAATTGAGAGCATTTGCATACGACAATATAGTTAAAGTGATGATTTCTGGCTTTGCTAGGGTAGAAAATATTGTTTTTAATAGCCTGCCAATTAGGGGCCGCTCAGTAAAGTCAAGGGTTGTGTGGTAAGGGGTTAACCCTAGTATACCAACGTCATTTACGAGCAGCTTGAAGGATTGTAACGAACAGTTAAGAACCAAGGGACTCAGTCTTGAAAAGCGGACTTGTGGAGTAGTAGATAGAATACATGAGCTATGCTCTATGAAAAAGGGGCTTAATGCACCTGCAAAAGTATCGACCCAGGTCAGCCTGCTCAGTCCGTGCGGGCTGACCTGGGCCGAAACTTTTCGCTATCGGTCAATTTTCTGTATGTCAAAGGACCAGTCTACCTTATGATTCAGTCGGTTGTAAGACAAATTGGATTTTATGGATCCATAATCATATGATGACTTACTTGGTATCATGGACCCCGGAGATGCATTAAGCCCCCTTTTCACAAAGCAAGGCCCATATATATATATATATATATATATATATATATATATAAGAAATTAAAAAAAAAAAAAAAAAAAAAAATCTTTTCATTACATATAATCATGTTTATGATACTACTCGCTGGAATAACCAAGGGCAAGGAAATATCACAGTTGAACAGCCCAGCAGGCAAACTTTTTATTGCTTATGACGGTACCCATTATTAGTTAATTGATCAAGTATTAAACATTATACAGGTTGCGACTATGTAGCGAGTTTCAGGTGTATTAGGTAAAAGTCAAAGCGGGGAATGCGAGGAGCGCATGCGTATATGACTGTATTTGGTTCCGGTCATAGCGAACACATAAGCGGATTTATTCTAGAGATCCGAAAAAGATTGGCCACTGGTCGTGACCCAGTAATCCGCAATAATCCTGTGATCTTAACTGTTTACCAAAGGACAATAACTTGGACTTGTCCATATGCAAAGCATTTGCAGATAACAAATTAAATGCCGCCCAAACAGTGGTATTGGTCCTCGAAAGGATAAATAGTTGGAAATGGGCTAATTGCCTGGTAACCAGCAATTTCTCATTTTCCGACAATGTTTCTTAAAAAAAAAAAAAATCCTTCCATCAGGTTGTTATTCTTAAAACATATTTCATTCAATAAATGTACATGTATCATATAAAGTAAAACAAAGCAATGTAAAAAGCATTAGGACGAAAGCATAAAAGCCTATTTAGTTCCTCTCCCTAAAACAGTCACGTGGTATACCAACTATATTAAATAAAGTCATATAATAAGTTCGTTCAACTCGGAATTGCTTGGTACAGGGTAGGTACGACGAGGAAGAAAATGTTGAATATCAAAAATGTCACCAATGCCTAAGGAGAAAAGGAAAAAAGATTTGGCTTACCTGTTTCGCTCTGGCAGGATTCCGGGTAGAAACAACTATCGGGATTTAGTGGTATACCATCGGGCCATAGTATCTGAAGGAGAAAAACATGAAGTTATTCTTTTTTATGCCGTAGATCTATTAATCTTCTTTCGAGTAGAATAGACAAAAGTATAATTGAGCCACGCTCTGGCAGAAGCGGGTTAAATACATCTCCGTGATGCGATATACCAAGCAAAACACAGGCCTAGATGTGCATGTGTGTCGAAATTTACACGAATGGGACCTATTCGCTTCTTTTACAGGTGTGTACGTCCCACACATCCAATAACGACTCTAAATGTATTTCAAAGTTAAAGAGTAGACAATATAATCATATATTACGATCATCAATTTTGACAGCCATATCAACCTGGAAATCTGGGTCAGCAATGTTTCAGAAATATGACGTATAATTACAGAGCTTTGACCAATGACGGTACTATTTGCTTACGTCAAACGTATGTAAAATAAAGGGAACAAGAAATATTCTTTAAGAAAAGATAGACGGCGTAAGAGGTATTTGAATATAAATATTTAAACTTCTTCAGTCGTTCAATGTAGAGTGAAATAATGAAAAGTAACCACGTCAGTAGTTGCCTGAAAATAGGCCTGCAGGGCCTCGCCGAACAACTATGTGCACATTTTTAACCAATCGCAAATTATCATTCAATCCTTCGAATATATATCAATACCAATAAGTAGGTCAAAAGCAAGCGCATTAAGGTACGCCGAAAAATTTAGTGACGATATTACACTGAAAACAAAGGTAGTTATACAGGTAGGTAGCGATTAGAATACATTTCTGGAGATTCTTCCCTGGCGAATATTTCACTTATTCGATATTCATTCATTCCTGTAGTTGGAATAGACCATCTCAAATCAATTATATGTACGTCATACTAAACAATGACTCGCTATTTTAAGTCGAAAGGATTGAGGTTAAACGTGACTGAAAATATATACGAGTTGTACGTAATTCTACATTTGCACCTAGTACCAGATATTTTTTCATAGAATTATATTTTTCGTGTCTTTTTTTTTTCTTTAAGCGGATTTGTTGTACAAATCCGTTTACTGGGTATCAACCTTATCGGAAAGAGAATGTATCAGAGATGCGCACGCAACTTCTGTGCTCTACTCTGAGTTTTTTTTTTTTATGTAAAACGTAACCTACATGTATTTAACACAATTATATTTATGAGACATGCTCTGGCAAAAAAAAAAGCTCTGTGCCAAACCAGACATCACATAATTATGGATCCGTGAAATCCATTTTGTCTGAATCATAAGGTAGACTGGTCCTTTGACATGCAGAAAATGGACCAACAGAAAAAAATCAGGCTGACCTTAGTCAACACTTTTTGCAGATTCATTAAACTCCCCAATCACATATGCCCGCCCGGGTACGTCAGAGATTAGCGAATCTGACTCGTGACCTGGTGACCTTGTGGTTGCGAGTTCGATACCCGGTTGAGGCAAACGTTCTTTCCGGCGATTTTTCGCCTCTCACTTCTGATGCATGTGAGAAAAGTAGACAGAGAAAGTTGTGTCAGAACTGGTGTGAGAAAGCCAGGAAAAACAAGTGGAGGTGCACGGACCGCCGTGATATGACCTAAGTTAGTAAAACGGCGTTAAACTCCAATACAATCAATCAATCAATCCTTTTCACATATACTTACATTTGCTATACTCTGTAATTCCCAAGTTCTATCTTCAAGCTGAACTATCTTCTTGACAGTTACCACTTCCATGTTATCCGTATCAAAATCGTAAAGCACAAAGTCAAAAACTATTTCATTGTTGACGTCAATTGTGACGTCACCGTGCGACATCGATAGTGTCCCGTTTTGTAATCCGGTAAACTGATTTAAATTACTGCCATCTTGGTCTCTATTGCTTGAGAATTCTGACAAATATTCTATCACATTTATTGCATCACCGAGAAATGCTTCCGCACTGGTTTGGTCTGCTCTAGAATCTCTCTTATTTCGTCTAGATGACTTTCGGCGTCCCGTCATTGCAGTGGCTATCGTTCCGCCATCTTTGACCTTGTTATGAAAAGGGAAATCGCCCGTTGAACGCTTCTGTATTTCATGCGAAGTTTGAAAGACTGGGTACATTATTAAAACGCTTTCTAGTACTTGAGTTAATTCGTCATCTAAATCTTCAAAATTATAGCTGTCCATTGTGCTGTAGGCGTTGTGTTCTAGTATAAAGAAAGCATGTCGCTGCTGCATGTTCTCAAGGGCTGCCTGCCTCAGAATCGCCGATCTAAACTTTTCGTTCACGCACAGGACGATGGCTGAAAATGAAACAAAGAGTAGGTGTAACGAGTAATCAATACTTTTATTGTGTACATATATGAGCCATGCTCTGTTTAGAGGGGGCCCAATGCATCTCCGTGATATATGATACCAAGCAAGTCATCATATAATGATGGGCCAAGCCCCCATAGCTCAGTCGGTAGCGTACAGGACTTGAGAACAGGAGGTCGCTGGTTCGATCCCCGGCTTGGCCAATTTCTTTCCGAGGATTGATGATAGTCATCGTGACAGGATTCATTCCTCTCTCACCGCTGACCATTGTTTCGACGATGGTTATGTGGGAAAGGAGCCAGTGGCTTGGAAACAATATTGTGCGGAGTACTGGTAAATGAAACTCCAGGAAAGCATGGATAGGTGCACTGGCCGCCGTGATATAACTGAAATAATGTTGAAAACGGCGTTAAACATCATACAATCAATCAATCAATATAATGATGGATCCATAAAATCCATTTTGTCTAACAAACGACTGAATCATGAGGCAAACTGGTCCTTTGATATGTAGAAAATTGACCAATAGTAATTTTTAAAGTGTCAGTTCAGGTCAGCCTGCTCGGGCTGCGCAGACTTACCTAGGTCGATACTTTTGCAGATGCATTGAGCCCCCTTTTCAAAGAGCATGGCCCATATATAGGATTTGACATGAGTTGGCACCTGAGATAGAATATGATTAAATGAGACTCGGAAAAAGTAATTGGGCAAGCATTCGGCGAACTTGATAACATTCATTTTTTATCACGAGTTTTGTAAAATTTTAGACCTAGCTTAAAAGCCAAAGAGAGTCAGATTCCCTTTATCGCATAACTGTATTTCAAAAGTTCATGGTGTATTAAGAGATAGGCCTTCATGTACGTATTCATTGAAATTTACATGAGGCCTATTCGTTTTTTCACAGGTGTGTATATCACGGACAAAAATAGTTCCAAAGAAACTTGCATATCATGTTTTGACCGTTAATTTAACAGAGAAATCTTGGTCAGAAATGCTTTAAAAAGGAGGCGTATGATTACAGAGCTTTGACCAAATACAGCATTATTTGCTTATTTTGAACATGTGTAAGATGAGAAAATTCGTAATGGCTGTTTTACACTGAAAATAAGAATATTTACGTGACAAATTCAGATCTACGTTATGCACCTTAAATGATGCACCTTTTATGCACCTTATGTTGTTTAATCCGCCGAGCCCATGTAGCGCAGTCGGTAGCGTATAGGACTTGAGAACACGGAGCCACTGGTTCGAATCCACGGCTCGGCCAATTTCTTTCCGAGGCCTGATGATAGTCATTGCAACAGGATTTATTCTTCTCCCGCTGCTGATAATTGTTGCCCTTTCTACTTTGCATCTAAATCATTCTGGGGAGAAGGATTATCGCTTAAAATTAAAGTAAGATATTTTCCCCCCTCCCTTTTTTAATGGATGTTTAAAAATAGTTGATGTAGTCAGAAAGGCGTAGCAATGTTCCTCTATGTGTAATGTATAAAAGAATTAATACAAACAGTAGTCATTCTAATTAAAGGATCTCAAACGATTTGTACTAACACAGAACCAAAAAGTATTAATAGGCGTGTAGTCGACTTCAGACTGCGTAATAAATGAAACGAACTTATTACAGCTGTAGGCCTAGATTGTACTCGGACTATGGGACTCCAATTTTATTTTTCTACGGGAATATCTTACAGAAAATCAGACAGTGTAGATCCAAGATCAGACTGCACAGAACGTGCAGACTGATCTTGATCTACAGTGCCCACAAATGTATTGATAAAAGCACTTCAAAGTATAGGTGTTTCATCATTAAAACCACGATTGGCAGCGAACAAGTTAAATTCTCCCAAATGGGAAATCGCAGCATGACAAATTTAAATGGATTTTGCTTCCCTGAAAATAGAACAGAGTTGCTAAAAGCAATTGCTTTTAAGTGATCTCTTTCATGCCTAAAGTGAGTAATAAGGAATATTGTAACGTTTAAAGAGAGCTATATAGTTTTTATGCCGTAAATGAAAATTTCTTGTAAAACGTATAAACTACATGTATTTTCTTTGCAACCATATAGAAACTGGGTGCTTACATATAGAAGCACGAAGATGCAATGTTGAGCGTGTAAATAATAGGATAATTGCTTTGCAATAGGTAACCCGGTCAGTAATATTGCTCATACATCCAGCACTTTGCACCGAATGACAGATAGACAGACAGACAGACGGACGGACGGACGGATTCATTCATTCATTCATTCATTTCATCTAGTATCTGTTAGGAATATTAGGTTCTGCTTTGTCTGAATACTCACTGAAGATCCGTCATTTGTACTGGTTAGAAATAATCACCTGATTGGAATGGGGATAAATATTTGTTAAGCCGGCAGGCAGTGACAAATAAACGGAAAGCTAATTTAGAATCCGCCAACCCCCCCCCCCCCGAATTTTAAAGGCTCATTTTGACGATAAAACCATCAAAATATCCAAGATCAGGCTGTGCGTTCTGTGCAATCTGATCCCGATCCACACTTTCCGCAAAGAAAACCCCTAAAACAGTTGAAGGTGCAAGTTGCACGATAAAGATGAACACGTTTGACAACAAAAAATATTACGAAAAATTAATTCTGGGATAAATTATTAATGCGCATTGACCCAGCTCTGATTAAAAACAAACAAATGGATTATGAAAGCGTGATTTCATTAATATTTTCGTGGCGTGGTTCATTCTGTTACCTTTCACCAGGAAAGGAACCAAACAAACCCTATAAAACCCTTCAACTTTTTTTCTGCCAACTAAATGGATTCGACTTTTTTCGAGGTCTTAAAGTATATTTACGTTCCGTTTCGAGAAGACTTTGGTCAAAGATGAACACCAGGTAGCGGACGGTGTAGATTAAAGACCAGATCTTGATCTATGCCGTCCGCAAAAGCTATACAAGGAGAGATTAGCAGTGAAAGGGTTAACCCTTAATCTGCTAAATAGGTGAAATGAAACTTTCAAGCCGATAGTGAGAAGCCAAATTTTGCTATTTCTAAATTACTTTTGGGATAAAATATCTCTTTATCGGATAGTGTAGATCTTAGATCAGGCTGCACGTTCTTTGAGTCGCGCTAAGCAGCTTAAATGCTAAAAGTTGAAAACAAACCTAAAAAAAACCTTTAATCCTTACTCTGCTGCTAAGTGAAAGGAGACTTATTTTCTATGTCAAAGTCATTTTGGGGGTAAAATATCTCCTTATCGGACTGTGTAGATCTCAGATCAGACTGCACGTTCTGTGCAGTCTGATCTCGATCTACGCTGTCCACAAAAGGTCTTTGAGTCGCGCTCAGCAGCTTAAATGTTAAGAGTTTAGAACGACTCTACTTGATCAGGATCAGACGGCAGAAAATGTGCAGTTGGGTAATAGACTATATGTTGAAGGATCTTCATGGTACAACGGCAAAGATCCTAACAGTCCTAGATAAAATGGATATTCCCTAGTATATAATGGCGTGGTAAGCCTTCATCTGACTAAAATCTCAGTGTGTCTCATGATATAAGCCATGCTCTGGCAAAAAGGGGTCTCACTGCATCCCCGTGATGAATTTTACCAGGCAAGTCATAATAAAATTATAGACCAAAAAATCCATTTTGTCGAACAACAAACTGAACCATGAGATAGACTGGTCCTTTGTATACTGGCAGATAATTGCAACAACTCAATAGAAAATGATGCTCGTCCTTTCAGACGTCTCGACACAGGAACAGGTGTGTATAAATTCTCCCGTCACTTTTCTTTTGAATTTGTATCTGTTATGTGATGTGAAACTGATGAAGGATATTAGAGCTCCATAACATGGTATGTGGCAGAGATCATCATCATCATCATCATCATCATCAAATTGAAGAATAATGTGAAGTTACTCTTACGTTATTAAAATTCCTATGTTTGAAAATGGGAAAACATAAAATTGACTTGGAGAAATCGCCCATATCCAATTACAAAGGTTGAATTGTCAAATGATATTAAACCGGTGCATTCCATGCCTTCTTATTTACAGACAGTGTTTGCCTTCACGCAACAGTTGTTATGACAACCAGAGCTTTAACTCTCTACAACATAGCAACATTTTCGACCCGCCCAAATTAAAAGCATTCGGAGACGACAGATGAAAATGTTCTCAGATGATGAGATTTTTCTTCGAAAGAAGAGAAAAGATTGTGGGAAAAGGACAGAATACTGGCTACCAACATTTTCTTTTTATTTCCAACAAGACTTTCCAAAGTCTTTTTCTCAAGGCTCATAGAACCACAGGGGTATTCGGTATACGAGCGTAGGGTTGAAGAATTATCTTTTAACCCTTGTCCTGCCAAGTAACTAAAATGAGACTTTCAAGTCGATAGTAAAAACCCAATTTTCCTATTTCAAAGCTAGTTTGGTATATATAGACATCTCCTTATCGGACAGTATAGATCCAAGATCAGACTGCACGTTCTGTGCAAAAACACAATCCCGTCTTTTAATTACCCTGAGAAAAAAAAAGGCTTTTGAATACCTGGTGGGCATTGGTAACCAATATTTTCTCATCGTGAATTCTACTGTATCCTGCACAAAAACGATTAATTGACGTACATATAACTTGTCGTCTGTAGATGTTTTCAGTCCGAAGAAGTAAAAAATTGTCGTTTGGTAGCCTGGCTTCCAGCCCGATCATTTTTTTTCTTTTAAATATTCGAAAGTTACTTTGTCAGGAATGAATATTATTACGGAAGAGATGAACAGATTTGCTACAGACTGTACACGACAGGAAAGAAGATCGCAATAAGGACTGATAAAAAATGATTACCTCCTGAACCCAGGCTAGTCGTTTGGTAATGATTTAAGGATTATATATGACAAGAAAATCATCAGTTTAAGGACAGCAGGCTTTTCTAATGATATTGCAATCATTGTTGAAGAAGGAAAACAAAACAGTTGATATAAAGAACGGACTAAAGAACACATGGACTCTTAACGTGAATCTGCAGTATTTTTGAGATACATAATATCCAATGGCCACCACAAATAAGGTAAAAAATGGCAGTGGGAACAATCATCCTTTTAGCTCTTCCTTTCCTAACACAACCACCCTTGGAGGAGGGCAGTTAAAGAAGTTCTTACTGATTGTAGTCCATGTCCATTTACGTTGTCTAAGGCCCTAAATAGTTCCCCCTAAAAATAGTTCTGTTAAAAAGACATAGCTAAAGAGTATCACAAACTTTTCTTTTTCTAATATAAGTCGTGGATACGATATGAATTAATGAATCGAAAATGCTCCATTAAATACGTACAAATTAATGCATTTCTATTGACCATGTCAAGGTTTCGCCATCGATTGCTACAGATCTCGAAGACAGAAGAAAGTCGAGCAGAATTTGCATCAGATCATCAATGTAACATCAGATTCACATTTTAGATCAATGATTCCATTTCCTCCTGATAAAACAGTACATGAGAAATGCTATAATATATCAATGTGCGAATATGACTGCTTTGACTATCACGGAAAAGCATATCATTGAGATGTGACCCATTACATACCGAAAGATTTGTCCCCCGGCCTTGAAAATGATATCTACCTACTCGGTCGTACTCTTTATGATGATTGGTTTATCCATTTTACCACATGAGCTCTACATTTAACGACCCTCTGAAAGAAAGCTCTTTAAAACGGAGTGGGAAGAGATGAAAATGCTGGTAACCAGCATTTCCGCCTTTTTTCACGATGTTTTCTACCGTATCAAATACAAATTCTATCAATAAAGCCACCTTCAATTTGTCGTCTGCAAATCCTTACAATATTTACAGGTCTAATAAATATGTGCTGTTTGATAAAGAGTTAATATGTCCGTCAACATAAAAGAAATTGATTCAGTTAAAGAGGCAAATCTAAAGAGTTTCAGAAATATTTCTTTTCGTCTAATATAAGCTGGAGGGTATGAATGAATTGACTGGCTCTTCGTAAATACGAAAACATCTATGCTGTATCTTGACTATATCAAGGTTTCACCATCGAGTGCTACAGATCTCGAAGAAAAAAGAAAATCGAGCAAAGCTTGCATCAAAGCATCAGTTCAACATCAGAGATACATATTCTAGACCTGTGCTTTCATTTCTTCCTGATAAAACAGTTTTTGGTAATAAAAGCTTTAACATATCAATATTCAAATGGGATTACTTTGAATATCATGGGAAAGCATTCGGTTTCTAAAGGTCTGACGACTTATGTACTCAAAATTTCATCTTGCGGCCTCGAAATGATATGAGCCATGCTCCGTTTTGTCGTCTGCAAAAGCCTTCAACTAGGACGGGTTTAGAATTTTGTCGTTTTTTAAGGAGCTAAAGAAGCCCTTTCAGATTGTGGACCATGTCCATTTACTTGGTCTCAGGCCATACATAGCTTCCATCAAAAGGAACGAAATTGGTTCAGTTAAGTAGAAAACTCTCTAAAGAGCATCAGAAATCTTTCATTTTGCCTTATATAAGCCCGTGAAAATGTATGGATAGATTGATTCTTATTACGACACTCCTTTGGTGAAAACGTACCAAAATGTATGCTTTTTCTAGACTGTGTCAAGGTTTCGCCATCGAGTGCTACAGATCTCGAAGACACGAGACAATCGAGCAGAGTTTGTAACAAATCAACAGTTCAACATCAGATACCCATTTAGACCTGTGCTTTCATTTCTTCCTGATAAAACAGTTTGGTAATAAAAGCTTTAACATATCAATATTCAAATGGGATTACTTTGAATATCACGGGAAAGCATTCGGTTTCTAAAGGTCTGACGACTTATGTACTCAAAATTTCATCTTGCGGCCTCGAAATGATATGAGCCATGCTCCGTTTTGTCGTCTGCAAAAGCCTTCAACTAGGACGGGTTTAGAATTTTGTCGTTTTTTAAGGAGTTAAAGAAGCCCTTTCAGATTGTGGACCATGTCCATTTACTTGGTCTCAGGCCATACATAGCTTCCGTCAAAATAAACTAAATTGGTTCCGTTAAGTAGAAAACTCTCTAAAGACCATCAGAAATCTTTCATTTTGCCTTATATAAGCCCAGAAAACTGTATGGATAGATTGGTTTTTATTAGGACAGTCCTTTGGTGAAAACGTACCAAAATG
This sequence comes from Tridacna gigas, assembly GCA_945859785.2. Classification (NCBI taxonomy): domain Eukaryota; kingdom Metazoa; phylum Mollusca; class Bivalvia; order Cardiida; family Cardiidae; genus Tridacna; species Tridacna gigas. The sequence goes on from OX244043.2 coordinate 46,452,041, forward strand.
TATGCTTTTTCTAGACTATGTCAAGGTTTCGCCATCGAGTGCTAAAGATCTCGAAGACACAAGACAATCGAACAGAGTTTGTAACAAATCAACAGTTCAACATCAGATACCCATTTAGACCTGTGCTTTCATTTCTTCCTGATAAAACAATTTGGTAATAAAAGCTTTTACATATCAATATTCAAATGGGATTACTTTGAATATCACGGGAAAGCATTCGGTTTCTAAAGGTCTGACGACTTATGTACTCAAAATTTCATCTTGCGGCCTCGAAATGATATGAGCCATGCTCCGTTTTGTCGTCTGCAAAAGCCTTCAACTGGGACGGGTTTAGAATTTTGTCGTTTTTTAAGGAGCTAAAGAAGCCCTTTCAGATTGTGGACCATGTCCATTTACTTGGTCTCAGGCCATACATAGCTTCCGTCAAAATAAACTGAATTGGTTCAGTTAAGTAGAAAACTCTCTAAAGACCATCAGAAATCTTTCATTTTGCCTTATATAAGCCCGTGAAAATGTATGGATAGATTGATTCTTATTACGACACTCCTTTGGTAAAGACGTACCAAAATGTATGGTTTTTCTAGACTATGTCGAGGTATCACCATCGAGTGCTACAGATCTCGAAGACACAAGACAATCGAACAGAGTTTGTAACAAATCAACAGTTCAATATCAGATACCCATTTAGACCTGTGCTTTCATTTCTTCCTGATAAAACAGTTTGGTAATAAAAGCTTTTACATATCAATATTCAAATGGGATTACTTTGAATATCACGGGAAAGCATTCGGTGTCTAAAGGTCTGAAGACTTATGTACTCAAAACTTCATCTTCCGGCCTCGAAATGATATGAGCCATGCTCCGTTTTGTCGTCTGCAAAAGCTTTCAACTAGGACGGGTTTAGAATTTTGTCGTTTTTTAAGGAATCAAAGAAGCCCTTTCAGATTGTGGACCATGTCCATTTACTTGGTCTCAGGCCATACATAGCTTCCGTCAAAATAAACGAAAATGGTTCAGTTAAGTAGAAAACTCTCTAAAGACCATCAGAAATCTTTCATTTTGCCTTATATAAGCCCGTGAAAATGTATGGATAGATTGATTCTTATTACGACAGACCTTTGGTAAAAACGTACCAAAATGTATGCTTTTTCTAAACTATGTCAATGTTTCGCCATCGAGTGCTACAGATCTCGAAGACACAAGACAATCGAACAGAGTTTGCAACAAATTATCAGTTCAACATCAGATACACATTAAGACCTGTGCTTTCATTTCTTCCTGATAAAACAGTTTGGTAATAAAAGCTTTAATATATCAGTATTCAAATGGGATTACTTTGAATATCACGGGAAAGCATTCGGTGTCTAAAGGTCTGACGACTTATGTATTCAAAATTTCATCTTCTGGCCTCAAAATGATATGAGCCATGCTCCGTTTTGTCGTCTGCAAAAGCCTTCAACTAGGACGGGTTTAGAATTTTGTCGTTTTTTAAGGACTTAAAGAAGTGCTTTCGATTGTGGACCATGTCCATTTACTTGGTCTCAGGCCATACATAGCTTCCGTCAAAATAAACTAAATTGGTTCAATTAAGTAGAAAACTCTCTAAAGACCATCAGAAATCTTTCATTTTGCCTTATGTAAGCCTGTGAAATTGTATGGACATATTGATTCTTATTACGACAGTCCTTTGGTAAAAACGTACCAAAATGTATGCTTTTTCTAAACTATGTCAATGTTTCGCCATCGAGTGCTACAGATCTCGAAGACACAAGACAATCGAGCAGCGTTTGCAACAAATCATCAGTTCAACATCAGATACACATTAAGACCTGTGCTTTCATTTCTTCCTGATGAAACGATACAGTAGAAATCGTTTATATCAATATTCAAATGGGATTACTTTGGATATCACGGAAAAGCATTCCATTGAGACATGACTCGGCCTATATACCCAAAGATATACCCAAAGATTTGTCCTCCGGTCTTGAAAATGATATTTACCTACTCGGATGTTTTCTTTAGGATGAATGATTTATCCCTTTACCACACAAGCTCGACTTTTAACGACCCTGAGGAAAAAAAAAAAAAAAAAAGGAGAAAATGCTGGTAACTATCATTTAGTCTTTTACAACAATGTTTTCTACCCTATCAAACACAAATTCTATCACTTGAGCCACCTTTAATCTGTCGCCTGCAAATCCTTTCAATTTGGACCAGTCTCAAATTTGTCTTTTGGTAAGAGTTAATAGGCCCCTCAGAAATGCAAAAAATGCAAAAAGGTTAAGTTTAAAAGACAAGTCTAAAAAAGTTTCAGAAATCTTTATTTTCATCTAGTATAAGGCAGTGGATATGAATAAATTGATTGATTCTTCGTGCGACACTGTTTGTTAAATACGTGAAAAATATGCTTTCTTTTGGCTGTATTGGGGTTTCGCCATCGAGTGCTACAGATCTCGAAGAGGCAAGAAGATCGAGCAGAATTTGCATCAAAGCATCAGTTGAACATAAGATACATGTTTTAGACCTATGCTTTCATTTCTTACTGATAAAACAGTACAGTAAAAATGCTTAATACATGTATATCAATATACAAATGGGACTGCTTTGAACATCACGAAAATGATTGATTGATTGAATGAATGGTGTTTTACGCAAATTTCAACATTATTTCAGTCATATCACGGCGGCAGCCCACATACCCATGTATTCCCCGGGTTTCACCAGTACAAGAATAGGCCTCTAAATTGTCTTGTCCAAGGACACTCCCGAGAAAAACCCAAGGGATCCAGTGAGGCTCGAACCCGGGGCATTCAGGCCACGAGTTCTACACTTTACCACTGAGCAAGGCAGGACCCCCGAATATCACGAAAACACATTGCATTGAGGTGTGACGTCTTTTATACTTAGAAATTCATTTTCCGGCTTCTAAAGTGGTATGAGCCATGCTCTGTGAAAAGAGGGTATAATGCATATGCAAAAATCGTTTTGCTATTGAAAACTGAAATACCAGTCTTGTATTTTTTTAACAAAACAGTAACTTAACAAAATGCTGCTTTTCCCTCAACATTTTTAAACGTTGTCTATTGTGCAGGCATAGAGTCATCGATCACCAGACATTTTAGAGTAGTCCTAAAAGTTTATAAGCAGTGGTTTAGTATTTTGATTTATTATCAGCCTAAGGGTTAATTCCTTACTTAACATGATAGTTCAAATGAAACAAAGCTTCTTATTAGTCACCTAAAAGGACTGACATTTTAAGGAATGGACAAAATTAATGTTTAGCTGTATGGAAAGGGAGTAAATTATTGCTCTAACAATTTCTCTTTCCACAATCCTTCCTACAATACTTCAAAAATCTGCCTTCTGCAGGGTCGCCGGGAGTCACCAGTAAATTCCTCTATTTTGAAATCATTTACAGACGAAGAAATTTCGAAAACTTTGCGTGGGGAAAAAAGAAAATGCCGTTCACCGGCACTTTCTCCTTTTCCCACAATGATTTCAGAAAGACCTCTTCCTCCGGGTCTTTAACCCTTTACCGCACAATCCCGAGTTTTAACGACTCTGAGAAAGAAGGCTTTTGAAAAAATTGTGGGAAAAGGAGAAAATGCTGGTTACCAGCATTTTCTTCTTTCCCACATTGTTTTTCTATCCTATTTCAGAAAAGTTCTATCTTTTGAGCCACACTTGATTTATCGTCTGCAAATGCTTTTAATTTGGACCGTTTTCTAAAGAGTAAAAAAAATCGTTTTCGTTTGGTTAAGGATTAATGAGCGTTGGTTGTGGCACTCCATACTGAAACCGAGCATTGTATTGCATACTCCTGGGATTTTCTCTGTGAACATCATTATGGGCTAATTAACTCTTTACCAAACGACAACATTTTAGCCTCATCCAAATTGAAAGCATTCACAGACTACAAATTATATGTGGCTAGAATGATGAGGCTTTTTTCCCAGGAAGGATAGAAAACATTGTGGGAATAGAAGAAAATGCTGGTTATCAGCGTTTTCTCCTTTTCCCATAATGTTTCAAAAGGACACTGAAATTCGGGATTGTTTGGTAAATATATAAAGATTTTGTCAAGGTCCAAAAATACAGGCTATAGTAAATGATCTTGTTTGGTCAAAGCTGAACTGTAGAGGTACAAGTCAAGACTACACGTTCTAACGTTTCTCCCTCCCCCATCCTGTCTATGTTTGTCGGTCCTTCCAAAGATAATCCCATTATTTGAGACATGTTTAATTTTCGTCTCCATATAATTTCAATTGGGACAGTATGAATGAGACACGCTCTGCGAAAAAAGGGTTTAATGCATTTGCAAGAAGTATTTAATCAAATCATACTGCGCAGTTCGCGCAGGGTAACCTGCTCCGAAACCTTTGCACGTCAAAGGACCAGTGTATTTAATGATCCAGTCGGTTGTTAGATAGAATGGATTTTATGAAACCATAATTATGTTACGACTTGCTTCGTATCATGCATCAAGGAGGTGCATTTAATCCCAATTTTCCAGAACATGGAATTAAAGGTGGTTGTCGAACGCAAGTGGTAGCTTCCACAGGTATGAGCGGAATGTACGATGGCGAGCTATTAGGAATCAGGATAAGATGGAAAAATGTGTTAATAGGAGTGGGTGATTTCCTTTTGTCTGGCTAAGTAGGGAGAAAAAATAGAGCACAGACTGAATTCGTCACGATGTCCGCCGGAACCAATTAAACGATAATGGGAATGAAAGAAAGAACTACGCGTTTTCTTACTTAACCTATTGTCGACTTGGGGAACAAATTTTGCAGCAGACTATCTTTTAAAACATTCACGTGAAGCACTTAATATATGATACAAGGCATTAATGCATTTGAAAATACCGCAGCAAAAGAAGAAAATTCTCCTTCAAAAATGTCTGCTACAATACGAAAATATGTCTCCTGGAGAAGACAATAATAGAATAATGATAATTCTTTAATGGAATGTCTTGACCAGGCAATGCCTGCAGTGGTCAGTGTCCTAAAGCGGAAGTTGAAGCCACATAACAACTAGGCATCAAAAAGTAGATCCGCAGTTCTGCATCTCTTCTGACTTTACATGGTTTTCATGGTTAGAAGATGCTAAGGTATTTATGTGGCTCCAAATTTTCACCAGCACTAGGCTTGGGCTCTTTAGTGACATCCGTAATGATGCTTCTAAGCCATAAACGCAGCGAGCATATAAAATTCATTTTGTCTAACAACCGACCTAATCATGAGGTAGAATAGCCATTTGACATGCAGTAAATTGACCAGTGACAAAAAAAAAAACGATTTATGTAGCATGCACGGACGGCACAGGCTGACCTGGGTCGATACGTTTGCAGATGCATTTAACCTCTTTTCTGAAAGTAAATTTTCACTGCATTTTAAACGTTGAGGTTGTCGTAGTTTACAAGGTCGTTGACGGATTAGACCCAAGATAGACGGCGCTGCTCTCTCTCTCTCTCTCTCTGATCCCAAAGAAAATAAACCCAGACAAAAGACCTTCTCCCACTCTTCTTTGACGGAAGGCATTATGTAACAGGTGTAAAGTTGAGTGACTCTTACAGACAATGATTACAATTTTATGTCATGAATACTGTCTGTAACCGATAGACAAACAACGTCAATCTTCCGTTTTTTTTCTCTACAGCCAACTGAATCGTAAGGTACACGGGTCATTTGACATGCAAAAAATTGACCAGTAGCAAAAAAATTCGACCCAGGTCAGCCTGCGTGGACTGCATCTGCAAAAAGTATCGACACATGTCAGCCTGCTTGGTCCGCGCAGGCTGACATGGGCCGAAAGTTTTTGCTATTTTTGAATTTTCTGCATTTCAAGGGGCCAGTGTACCTTATAAGTCAGTCGATTGTTACACAAAATGGTTTCATAAGTATGCATGGACGACGCAGGCTGACCTGGGTCGATACGATTTGCAAATACATTTAACCTCTTTTCTGAAAGTAGACTTCCACTGCATTTTGACCGTTGAGGTTTTCGTAGTTTACAAGGTCGTTGACGGAGTAGACCCAAGCTCAAACTGCACTGCTCTCTCTCTCTCTCTCTCTCTCTCTGATCCCAAAGAAAATAAAACCAGACAAAAGACCGTCTCCCACTTTTCTTTAAAGGAAGGCATTATCTAACAGGTGTAAAGTTGAGTGACTCTTACAGACATTGATTACAATCTTATGTCATGAATACTGTCTGTAACCGACAGACAAACAACGTCAATCTTCCGTTTTTTCCCTACAACCAACTGAACCATAAGGTACACTGGCCCTTTGACATGCAGAAAATTGACCAGTAGCAAACAGTTTCGACCCAGGTCAGCCTGCGTGGACTGCATCTGAAAAAAGTATCGACACGTGTCAGCCTGCCCGGTCCGCACAGGCTGACATGGGCCGAAACTTTTTGCTATTTTTGAATTTTCTGCATTTCAAGGGACCAGTGTACCTTATGATTTCGTCGATTGTTACACAAAATGGTTTCATAACTACGTGATCCCTTGTCTAGTATAATGCGTTACGAAACCCTCTTTTACCAGAGCATGACTCACATGCCGACGTCGTTAAAGGCCCATCAGCGTCCAAAACGACAATGTGGGTGTAAAAATGCATTAGAATTCAAATAATAACTTTCAAAAGTATGGAAAAATATTGTGAAGATAACAATATGTGATTGTGTGTCGCTGGAAGAAAAATTAATTCTAAAATCAGGAAAAAAAAAAAAAAAAAAACAAATCGAGTGATCTGGCAAGTTTTAATCAAATTTTCATCACATGTAAGACATGTATATCTAATTAATTACTGGAGTTAGCAAGGGCAAGGTAAGTCGAAGTTTTTCTGCCAAGTTTGCCGCGCATTAACTGTTATTTTCATAATCATTCGCTTGGTGGCATTCGCTTGGTGGCATTTTTCAAATACAAACCTATTTGACGTGGGCATTCTGGGTACAGAACCGGATTACTTTTCAAGGCGACAATCAATGTAGCGAATTTCTAAATAAAATAAACGTTTACTCAATAATACGCAATCCGGAATGATTCATCTAGCTATGGTTTGGCAGAATATAACCTATGCACAAGACATTTATAAACACAGCCCCTAAGGCTCGGGATGTAGCACTGGTACATTTTTTTGTTGATAAGTCTGGAAAAACCGAGATGCACAAATCCTGGATTTCCTGAAAGTCATACTTAGAAACCCTATACAAAGATGGTATTTTTAGAATCTATTTTTTCTCGTTTGCAATAATCGAATTTTTCAGAAATTTGAACCGAATAACGAGCTAGATTTTTTCACAGAAGTATTGTTTTTAGCCATTGTCTCCATTGCTACATTTGATCCATCAATCTGACGTAGTTTCTTGTAGTTTCTTGTTGGTATTAGATTTAAGATAGTATACACGCGTAGGACTGTAAAACGAGGCCTGCTAGCCAAAACTGAAAATAGAATGATTAGAGCGCAATCGTGTATGACAGTAACTGGTTCCGGTAAGACCTATCACAGTACTTTAGCGTATTAGATATACGGATCAGCCAAAAAGCAACAATAACTGAGTGGGCATCATAGAGTGTGAAACCAGGCCAAACTACAATATCGTGCAGACTGACCTCGTAAATAGCGCTAGGGGTCGAATAGATGAATAGATGTATATTTCCTAACATTTCTAAAATACGTTATCCGTCAAAAAAGGACTATTTTTATGTCTACTTTCTGTTCAAACAGATATTATTAATACGCTGAAGCGTGTTATACGACAAATTTTCTCAGAATTAGAAAGAAGCACTCTAATTGCTCCTATTATCTAAAAATCTTTACTTCACCATTCAGCTCATGCTGGCGGGGATTAACTAGCTCTCACATGCCGGAAAACGTGATTCTAATGGTCCAGGTCAGCGAAACACAAAAGGCAATAATTGTTCAGATAAAAAGAATAATCGAATCCAAATATATATCACCTGTACTTTGTTATTAATGGCTCTATTAGGAAAATGTCCGTGGATTCCGATTGTGAAGGCGAATGGTAATCGCAATGCCTGCTGGGAAACACCTCTTCCGGTTATATCAAATTATGTCTTCACTTCGTTAAGTCATTTTTTTCTGTGCTGTTTCCATAGAACTTTTCCTTTTCTCCAAAGAAAAATGCGAAAAGCCTTTCTCTGTAAAATGGGTACGCATCTGCAAAACGTATCGACCCAGGTCAGCCTGAGCAGTCCGCACAGGCTGACCTGGACCGAAACTTTTTGCTACTGGTCAATTATTTGCCATTTTAAGGACCATTCTATCCCCAGATTCAGTCAGTTGTTAACGTAACGGATTTTATTGATCCATAATTATGCGATGACTTGCTTGGTATGACGCCTCACGGAGATGCATTAAACCCCTTTTTGCCAGAGCATGGCTCATTTCCAAAGGTAAGAGCACTAGACTAAGCTGTCACTCTCATTTGTGTGTATGGCACTTGCGCAATGATATTATTTATCACCAAAAATCCCAGTGTCTTTACGGCCTTGAGGAAAAAAGCTTATGAAAACACCCTGGGAAGAAATAGAACGTTGATGTCCAGCATTTTCTTCTTTTTTACCAAAAATGTTTCAAATGAGAAATAAAACAAGAAATATCTTTAAAAAGATAGACGGCGTATTTTTGCCGGCAAATAGATAGGGGCTCTTAGAATAAACATGTCTACATTTTATACCGCAAGGGCTGTGAGAATAAACATGTCTATATATTTGACCAATCACAAATTTCTATTTATTCATTTTTATCAGTACCTAAAAGTAGGTCAAAAGCCAGCACATTCAGCTACGCCGAAAAAAATCATCAAATGACTCAAAGTAAACTTCTCATGTCCAAATGCGTTCAATATGTAGGATACAACCATTACGTCGTCTTATAAGTGTAAAGAGTTCCACTTTCTAGATTCCCTCAACATTATACTTCCTGCTCACATTCTAAATCACATACGTGGTTTGACCTTTCGGAAACGAAGTCTAGTTATCCACTGAAACCCATACAAAACTGTAAATGGTATCAAGTCATTACCGTCGAAAAAAATGCTTAGTTTGATGCTTAACGTCATTTTCAAAATCATATCAACGAATTCGTTGCGGTACCTTCTTATGCTTCATGGATAAGCACTATTTCGCACAATATTCTTCCGAAGCAGCTGGCTGCTTTCTCGCATAAGCATCCTCGAAACAGTTCCTCCGCACTGAGAGAGGAACGAAACCTTTTAGCCGTGACTTATCGTCAATTCTCGAAAAGAGTTTAGCTGAGCTGGAAATGTTACCTGTGACTCCTAGGTTTCAAACCCGGAACGTTACTGACTAATCTACTGGGGCTCGACTGAAAACAATAACAAAAAAATGGCATATTTTATCTCTCCAAAGTATATGAGCCACAATCTGGCTATAGGGGACTTCATGCATCTCCTTGACGCATTGTACCAATCAAGCTATCTCATAAACATAGCTCCATCGTAGCAACTTTTTTTAACAACCCATTGAATCATGATGTAGACTGGTCCTTGGACATACAGAAAATTGGTGATAGCGAAAAGTTTCGGCTAAGGTCAGCCTGCGCAGACTGCGCAGGCTGACCTTGGTCGATACTTTTCTCAGATGCATCAAGACCCTTTTTCACAGAGCACGGTTCATATATATAAAGCAGGGGCAATGTGACACAGACCAAGATGAAAATTCCCATTTGAAAAGTGTAGATAATCATGTCAAATTAAAGTTAAATACCTGCACGGATTTGAAAACATTGAGGCGAAAAGAAGAAATCGCTCGTCAAAATCAATTTCTTCTTTTGCAACAATATTTTCAATAGGATTCTCCTGGCAGACGAAAGGACGTTGTCTGCAGAAGGGGCAGGAGTGAAAAAACGAAATCCAAAATGTGCTCAATTACATAATTAGGCTTCCTAACCACGTTAACACCGCCATTGATATTCTCACAGTAAGTTTGAATCAGCGATTGCCCGAGGTTTCGGGGGAATTCTTCGAGACATAAAGATGGTTTAATTGGCAGAAACAGTTTGACCGGCAATGTGCTGCATGTATTGAGGCTGCTTTTTTTGCGTAACGAAATGACCGGGGTCATGTGTCTGCGTAATGGCTTCTTCCTTCGGCAACCTCGGATGATCCGTTGATCAAGTCCCTCGGCTGTATCACGTAGCTTGATATGCATCTACACGGTACATTTCTTCGCCAGAAATACACTGCTCTACCGCTCTCAAATCGTAATATTCCACTTAGAAAAAGAAAATACTAGTCACAATCTTCTATCAGAACTTTTCTAAATACATTTCCGTTGACAAACAGTTTGTACATTTATTTTCTTACTTGGTCTACCAATTCCGTAGGCATTTTTCAGCGGCAGGTTCCTTATGTCCGTGCTGTTGTTGCCGTTGCTAATCGATTTACATTGGCGCCGCCATAATTAAGATCATGTGACTGGCAGTATTTCAAAATGGAAACCTCCTTGATACAGACGAGGATATATGCAGGTACGGAATCGGCCGAGTTGTGACGGATGTGGTTTGTGGTTAAAGCTTGAAGCGGTAATCCAGAAGTCCTCCATCCTATATTGTTTCAAGGTGTGCGGGAAAAAAAAGTTTTCGGGCCGTGTACACCATAAGTTCTAAACTGCATTTTTACCTTCAAGGTTTTTTTAACTTGCAAAGAAACGTACTTTCTGATTCGCTATACCAAATGGTTAAGCCAGTCGGATTAACTGGTAAATACGGCCTTTGGATATCTCAATTTAAGGGCTTTTTGGGGGTTAATAATATCGAGGCACAGAATATCAGACAGCATAAGTTCTAGATCAGATTGCATGTTAAGTGCTTTTGGATCGGTATCTACTGTGTCCTCAAGAGCAACAACAACCGCCTGTTTTCGCTGCTGCAGACTTGAATGTGTAATATTGCAAGTAGTAAAGTTAAGCCACGCCTACTCTCTCTCCAAAAAGAAAAAAAAAAAAACTGTGAAAGAAATTAGTTGAACAGATGTTTATTTCTGTCATTTTTTTCCTAGGGAAGGAAAACTGTCTGTCGGTACCGGTAATAGCGATAAAAATTTCTCAGAATATACGTGAGCATGTCCATTAGGGAAATGTCCGTGTAACCCGACTACAATGGCGTGAGTAAATCGCAACGCTCCCAGAGTTCACTTCCGGTTAAAGATATTCTTTAACCGTAAACGGTCTTTTAATGTGAGGGATAGGTTCATGAACTCTATAAGCAGCTTTTCATTACAATGGACACTAGTCAACAACATATTTCCAAAACAGAATGTTGTTATGAACATTGTAAGTCATTTTGCTGTCTAATTTTAGATCAACATGGTATTTTAACTTGTAACAAGTCATTTTCGTACAGGCCATGAACCTTGCCAATGTTTTTTGTTTCTTTTCAAAATGATAAATGCTGGTTATTGCATTCGGCAAACCTCGGGTGATCCGTTGATCGAATCCCTCGGCTGCATTCCGATGAGTGATAATCATGCACCTATACGGCACATTTCTTTACCGGAAATAGACCGCTTTACCGCTTTTAAAATCGTAGGGCTGCACTTAAATGAAGAAAACACAAGTCACAATTTTCTATTGAAGCCCGTCTTAATACATTTCTATCGACAAACAGTTCCTGAATACATTTTTCACGTAGTTTATTTATTCCGTCGGCAATTTCCACAGACAGATAGATAGATGAAAGTAATTTCATTGTACTTGTTGTTGCCTTTGCTTATGTACTCGTAATTTCATGGACGCCGCCATTTTCAAGATCGTGTGACTGACAGTTTTTTTGTTTTTTTTTCAAAATAGACCCCGTCCCCCCATACAGACGAAGTTAGCTGTAGTTACGGAAACGGCAGAGTTGTGACCAGTGTGGTTATTGTTGGCCTAGAGTACTAGTATAGGCACTCGACGATTGTTCATGTCAGCGCTTAGCACCCATTATATTAACTTAATAATTAAATTCCAAGCGCACGACTTACAAAACACTGTTCAAGGGTATGGATCCATTAAATTTTTACTAAACATCAAAATTTTAGACCCGTCCTAATTAAAAGCATATGCAGACGACAAACCTAATGTTTCACAAATTAGGATTTTTTTTTCTTTGAAAGGGTAGAAAACATTGTGGGAAAGGGAGAAAATGCTGGTTACCAGCATTTTCTCCTTTTCCCACAATGTTTTCAAAAGTCCTTTTCCCGCAATGTTTTCAAAAGTCTTTTACCTGGGGGTCTTGGGATTGTGTGGTAAAGGGTTTAAACGAAGTACAAAGGTATAATATGAATATACACAAATTGTGAGGAAAGGAGAGATTTCCCATTACGACTAGTTTCCTCTTTTGCCATTTAAAAAAAAAATGTGTGCCTCAAAACAAAGTTTTCCGCAGCAGATGTTAAAGTGTTCACAAAACAGCCTAACACAAAAAAATGTTATACGTTGAGATAAATTCAGTACGTATATCATGCTGGCATCCCTGTTATTAATCATTGATCGTACCATTTTTGTTTTTGTTTTTTCATTAAACATACATTTATGTTACATTGATTGAGAAACAAGTTCTCTCTCGATTCTGTTTCCTGAAAATTACACCAGTGCTCTTGCCGATTGTGTGGGCCAATGAACAGTCCCAAAATTGACACCCGCTCCTGTGTATCGAACTCTGGACCTTATTATTACGAGGTCGACGCTCTACCTCACAACCATGGACACCACCCATGTTTTCATGTTTAACTAGTAATCTTGGGCCGATGATTAATTAATTATATATCTATTCTTATTAGTTTTTTTTTTTAATTTTCAAAACAGCGAAGTGCCATATTACATAGTAAGTGCGTTACTCATTGAATTTCGTCGCAGTCTGATTTATGATTAACACCACAGTGTTCTTTCCAGCATATTCAAGTGTATCTTTATCAGAGCACAGCAATATCTTTTCAGATATTTTCTGACATTTTCTTAGAATTGATAATTTCCAAACTGAATTTTGTTTTTAAGAAATGCATAAAAAGTGAATATATATACCCGTGTTGTGAAAGGTACTTTTGCGTAAGAAACACGTTGTCTATCCGATGGTCTGTAATTGCCATTAATGGGTAAGCTGCCATTAATGGGTAATATGATAGGAGGGCATTTACTCAAGAGAGAAAAAACTTTTCCGCGACAGAAAAACAACCCAAAGGCAAATTAACATTAAAAGCCACTTTTCCCAAGAACAGTATGGGATTTCTGACCAATCTTTGTTCGCCATTGTTGCCTGACATAATGGAAGTCTTATGTAAGGGACATAGAACATTATCCTTTAAATTTAACGATAATCCCTTGATTTCTGGGGAGGGGGGGGGGGAATATAAAACCACTATGTGAAGCTTCATGTGATACACTAGTCGGAACCGTTCACGACTTGAGAACAGGGGGTCGCTGGATCCCTAGCTGGGCCAATTCTTTGCGAAGATTGATGATAATCATTGCGACAGGATTCGTTCCTCTCTTATTCTTTCGACGATGGCTAAGTGGGAAAGCAGTCAGAGGCTTGGGAAGAATATTGTGCGAACTACTGCTAGAAAGAAATCCCAGGAAGGCATATACAGGAGCATTGGCAGCCGCGATATAACTAAAATAATGTTGAAAACGGCATTCAACACCATAAAAATCAATTACTCTATCATTTCACACAAAGAGGAATTACTTTCGAAATGGGAGATTTTCTATCTTGAAAGATTTGGTAAACTTTGTTGGAAAAGGAGCATTTGCTTGTAAACAAGCAATTGCTTCTTTTCTAACAACATTTCAAGGGGACGTGTTCCGTTGAACAGCAAACAGACGTACTTGAGCCATGTTCTGTGAAAAGGGGATTAAATGCATCTGCAAAGAGTATCGATTCAGGTCAGCCTGCACAGTCCGCGCAGGCTGACCTGGGCCAAACTTTTTCCTATAGGCAAATTTTCGGCATGTCCAAGGACCATTCTACCACAGGATTCATTTGACTTTTATGATGAGATGGATTTTATGGATCCATAATTATATGATTAACTTGCTTGGTATCATGCATCACGGAGATGCATTAAACCCTCTTTTGCCAGAGCATAGCTCCATGGTCTGTATATGTCATAGCCTTTGAAGACTGACCAGTCTGCTATGCCACATCACGATCCTGTACACGAAAAATATTAACACGCGGTGCACGTAACCCAAAACTCGACTGCTGAAAGGAAGCAAGCGGAAAATGGCTATAAATGATAATTTTAAGCGGGAAAAAATTTAAAAACAAAAAAACACCCGCAGTTTACTGCAAATCTTTGTAAACAGTTTCTAACTATAGATTTGGAGAAAACCAGAATTTGTGTAGGCTTTTTTTTTTTCACGAATTTTAATAACAACAAGAACAAAACAATATCCCCACCATACCGGGCTTATACCGGAAAATTTACCAGCCCTATAGGGGATGCGGTTGGAGATGACTGGTGCACAGGCTACATACAAGCTCATTATGGCTGAACCATACCATTCACGTTGTTTTGAATAAATATTTTACTTTGACATTCTCTGCATCGATTGCCATCTTGAAAAGTAGTCCGGTTTTGTACCCATAGTGCCCAAATCAGATAGATCTGAGTCATACTCTGTGAAAAGGGGGCTTCATGCATTTGCGAAAAGTATCGACCCGGGTCAGCCTGCGCAGTCCGCGCAGGCTGACCTGGGCCGAAACTTTTCGTTATTGCTCAATCTTCTGCATGTCCAAGGACCAGTCTACCTTATGATTGAGTCTATTGTTTAGAAAAGTGGCTATTATGGATCCATAATTATGTGATGGCTTGATTAGTATCATGCATCACGGAGATGCATTAAGCCCCCTTTTGCCAGTGCATGGCTCATATGCATTTGAACAATGCCACCTAGCGGTAGATAACGGCGAATGGCTCAATCGTATGCCGGTGGGTAATGTATAAAATAGGCGCTATGACATACGTTATACCCACTGCTCTGTCGTTTTATCCACTGATTCAATGATTGCGTTTGGAAGAAATAGAATAATACACCAAGTTTTATATAATTAATTTGCTCAGAATATGCTCCGGGCGACCTGGTTCTTGAAAAATTGGCTTTACTCAGGGGATTTTTTTTTTAACCCGTTGGCTAGAAAATTATTTTTTGTATTATATTGTTTGTTATTTTGTTGATTGGTTATTTTTTTTATTTGCAAACTGACCTACCGACCGAGAAAACAACAATCGACCAAATATCGATTAATCCATCCATCGATCCTTTGAACCATCCATCGATCCTTTGAACCATCCATCAATCTACCCATCCATCCATTGATCCATCCATCCATCCATCCATCGATTCATCGATCGATCGATCGATCCATCCATCCATCCATCCAACCAACCAACCAACCAACCAACCAACCATCCATCCATCCATCCATCCATCTATCCATCCATCCATCAGTGATTCAAGGAACACATCTAGGAAGGTTCATCCACTATACATTATCAATAGTGATACCGACTTGTCGTAACAAGCAACAGGTCTAACAGACGTTACATGGCTTCGGGCGAAAACATGGTCAAATTAGTTTTCTGTTCCCACAACACAGCTTGGTTGAGACCCTTTTAATTCAATACTGCACACATACAACGAAATACATCAATACGTCATAGGGCTTTTGAAAACATTGAGAGAAAAGAAGCAATTGCTTGTCACAAGCAATTGCTTCTTTTCCCTCAGTGTTTTCCATATAATATTTAGATATAGAAATTTTAAGTATCTTCTTTTCTTTGATATGTATCTAGATCTGTCAAAATGATTTGTTCAGTGCTGGTGCAACCTGATTCCCGTTTTCGTTCTTGACCAAATCGGAGTTACTGCGTGCAAAATCTTAGGGTACTAGGGCCCCGCTTCACGGAAAAACTTAAGTCTCTTATTTTGCTCAGATCAGCTAATTGGCTCATTTTCCTACCTAAGTTGAGAACGTTATTAGTTGAGAATATTATTTATGTCAGTAAGGTAAACAGACTTTAATTACATTCTGAAATCCTAAGTTGACACAACGTTCCAAACTCAACTCTGGAAAATAATGGACTGAAACGTTGTGTTGAATCAAGATTTGAGATCGTTACATAAGTCTGTCGATTTTAGTAAAATTCGTCTTAAATAACAAGCTCAACTTAAGTCGGAAATCGAGTCAGTTCTTGGATTTGAGCAAAATAAGACACTTAAGTTTTTTCGTGAAACCGGGCCCAAGAATATTTATAAATGGTCGGCAGACAATGTAGACCAAGATAAAACTGCACAAACTCGCTGTCTAAACTTAATGTAACTCTTTACCACACAATCCCGACGTTTAACGACCCCGAGGAAAAAGGCTTTTGAAAACATTGTGGGAAAAGGAGAAAATGCTGGTAACCAACATTTTCTCCTTTTCCAACAATGTTTTATACCCTTCCTAAAACAAAATTGCAAATTTTCAGTCACATTTATTTTGTCGTCTGCAAATGCTTTCAATTTGGACCAGTCTAAAATGTTGTCGTTTGGTAAAGAGTTAGAGCATCGAATCTTCAAAGACTGAAATCGCAAATTATTGGCGTATTTAATTGAAAACACCAGTTCCATTTGTTTCGCCCTCCAAGGCTTTCGCGCACTAAGGCCTTCAGCCTGATAACGCTTTAATAACTTAATGTTGTTACACAAAAAATAGTTCCAACTACATCTTTATCACTGCGACAGTTGACTTATTCATGTATTTCATTGTATTTTTTAGTACTAAACTTGGTCTCTGCAGTATGTTGCTGAAGGACACACCAACGTAACAAGGAATTTTCAGATTACAAGGCCATCTGAGATGAACGGATTGCACAATGCGTGCAGTCTCATCTTACATCTAAATAGTGCGATATTTTTTCATCTTACATCTGAATAGTGCGATATTGTTTCATCTTACATCTAAATAGTGCGATATTTTTTTTATCTTACATCTAAATAGTGCGATATTTTTTCATCTTACATCTAAATAGTGCGACATTTTTTCATCTTACATCTAAATAGTGTGATATTTTTTTTTATCTTACATCTAAGTTGTGCGATATTTTTTCATCTTATATCGAAATAATGCGATATTTTTCATCTTACATCTAAATAATGCGACATTTTTTTCATCTTACATCTAAATAGTGCGACATTTCTTTTTCATCTTACATCTAAATAGTGCGATATAATTTTTTTTCATCTTACATCTAAATAGTGCGATATAATTTTTTTTCATCTTACATCTAAATAGTGCGATATAATTTTTTTCAGCTTAGATCTAAATAGTCCGACTTTTTTTTTTTTCATCTTACATCTAAATAGTGCAATATTTTTTTTTCATCTGACATCTAAATACTGCGATATTTTTCAACCCTTGACCTGATAAATGAGTTAAATGAAACTTTCAATCCGATTTAAAAAAAAAAAAATAATAATTCATTGATTTTTGCCGCCATCATTTCACTTCTTTTTCCCTTTGAACGACACATCCCATTATTTAAACCTTTTTGATTTGTCGCTGGCAAATGCTTCCGATATCGACAAGTCTAAAACTGTGTCATCTTGCAATGCCTCAATTTTCTGACCCTTTGTCCTTTTTAAATATGAGCCATGTCCTGTGAAAAGGGGGCTTAATGCATTTGCGCGGACTGCGCAGGTTGACCTGGGTCAAAACTTTTCGCAAATGCATTAAGCCCGCTTTTCACTGAGCATGGCTCATATATAAGCGATGGGCCGAAACTTTTCCCTTTTGGTCAATTTTCTGTATGTCAAAGGACCAGTGTACCTTTTAATACAGTCGATTGTTAGACAAAATGGTTTTTATGGATCCATGATTCTATGATGTCTTGACTGGGACAATGCATTAAGCCCCCTTTTCACATAGCATTTCGTCTTACAGCTTGCGGTTCAGACAGTGAAACGAGACACTTGACTTAAATTATGGGTTCCTTTCATGCGAAGGCAAATGGCGTGTGCTACCTTTTTACGGCCGTAACCCTCTACCACACGACAAAAACTTAGACCTGTCCAATTTTGAAAGCATTTTGAAAGCAGTAAGACAAAGTAAATGTGACCCTAACCCGGAAATTCTTCTCCGGAAGTGTAGAAAAAAATTGCGGGAAAAGGAGAAAAGGTGGAAATTAATTTCGAAACAGTGAAAAAACATTGTGGGGAGAGGAGAAAATGCATATTCTCCTTTTTCCACATTTTTTTTTTTTCAAAAGCCTTTATTCTTTGAGGTCGTTAAAACTCGGGATTATGTTGTAAGGGGTTTAGCCTTTAACTGTAAATTTCAGGTTCATTTTTTAAGTCAATAGGTAGTTAAAGTAGAGGTGTTTGTTCGTATCCGCTGATTGGCTAAAAACTCTTGGGCATATATATATATGAAATTGTACTGAAATTCTGTGATTAGGAAAAAAGTTCTTTTAAAACTTTTAAAACATTTCTTTTAAGAAAAGAGGGTATCCTTAAATATTCTTTATTAACCCTTCACCACACAATCCTGAGTTTAACGTCCTCCACGAGAAAGGCTTTTGATGATATTACGCGAAAATGAGAAAGTGCCAGTAACCGGCATTTTCTCCTTTTCCCACAACATTTTCTATCCTTTTAAAAACAATTTCCACTATTTGAGCTACATTTCATTTGTTGCAAATGGTTGGGATTTGGACGAGTCCGTAATTTTGTTGTTTTGTACAGACTTAATCTTTAAGTATACAATCATGGGTTTTAACGACCCTGAAAAAGAAGGCTTTTGAAACATTGTAGGAAAAGGATTAAATGCTGGTAACAAGCATTTTCTCCTTTTCAAACAATTTTTTTTTTTTCTAATTAAAAAAAAAAAAAAAAAAAACACAGTCATCTCTATAACAGACTAAAGTTTTTCTGTTAAAACCTACCTTTCAAGTTGGACGTCAAAGTTTTAAGAACGCTCCGGATATACATGCCGTCGGATCCACGAGACAAGTACGTCATTTCCGGTTCAAATCCTGCCTCAGATAAAGTTACATACAACGAGGTCGACATTTGACTGAAAAACTGACTAGATTCCGTCAGAAGCAAAACCCCTTTCCATTGGAAATGCGTTAAAACTGTCGTAAAAGCGTAAGCACTTTGTGAAAAGCTTGGTCCGAGCGAGAACATCCGGTCTTTATTATGGTACGGAAACACAGAAAATGGACTGATGTAATGTCGGTTGTATGAACTGGCTAAAGATCGAATCTTCATTTCGTAAGACAGCTCAAGAGCACCAAGAAACATATTTGTAGTTTCGTTTTCGAAAACGGGTACTAGTTGTGAAAAGTCTCGTTCACAGGCAAGGGTTACCGTAATGTTTCTGTTATATGCCCACTGTATACCGTTCCCGTACTGTTCTTCGGAAGAGTTTGTATACCGGCATTGAAAAGAAACAACACTAGTCATACTGGGTGTCGAAAAGCAAGATGGGACGGTTAAAAACAACACTACAACGGCAGCGCAACATTGTAGCCTACCCATTCTCTGGCGTGCGCATGCGCTTTCCACACTTCTGATGGATGGAATGCATTTTATATACTCCAAAACGGGATGATTTCTGCTCTATATGCCTCCAAAAATAAATAACCATAAACTTGATCGTACATTATACCTTGAATGTTCATTCACAATTACGTTCCTACATATTCATGATAGGAATGTTCCAACAAAAAAGTGTTTTTTTTTTATGCCACGATGTTGTTGTATTATTATCAAACCTTCAAAATCTACAAAATCTATAGAGTTGTCCCAATGCCATTTTCTTCCACTTTTCTGCACATATTTCTTTTTATCCTTTAAATCCATTTATTATTTTCTTGAATGATGGCAACAGTAAAACACATATTGTTCCTTATTTGATTGAATATTGCTTATTAACCTTTAATCAAACAATTCCGTGTTTTCACGACCCTTTTGGAAATCACTTATGAAAACATTGTTGGAAAAGGATAAAATGCTGGTTTCCAGCATTTTCTCCTTTTTTTTTTCCACAAGGTTTTCTATCCTATAAAAGATATGTCCCTTGATTTGAACCACAATTAATATGTCGTCTGCAAAATGCTTTCAATTTGAACAAGTCTAAAATATTCTCTTCTGATAAAGAATTAAAAGAACCTTTGGATTGTTTTCGTCCGTAATAATGTTCATAACTAATTTTCCTCGCCGACACATTTTTATTTACGACAAAAGAAATCCCAACATACGTGCTTGCCCATGCTTCCAATACCGAACTTTAACATAAACAGAAAGTAAAATCCGATTAGAACCCAGCAAGAAGGCAATCATCGGCTATTATTCCATTTTGTGTACGGCCTCTCTCCCGAAGCTTTCCTTCTTCTCTCATTCTTCCCGAGATTTGGTCTTTATTTGCCTTTTTTCGCTGATCTCCGATACAGCGACGCATAAGTGACACCATTCGGACACATTACACTGCGAAAACAAAAAAAATCTATACTAACTTTATTTCCTCCAATATGATCCTAAAGTTTGTATTTTTGCAGTTACAATTATCGTTTCCTATCCAAGGCGGTGCTCTTCTGTGCTGCATGGCGTTGTTTAAATGTTTACCAAATGAAAGAATTTTAGACTTGTACAAATTGAAAGAATTTGCAGAGGACAAATTATTTATTGTTCAAATGACTGGATTCTTCCATGAAATGTTAAAAAACATTATTAGAAAAGGAGAAAATGCTGGTTACCAGCATTTTCTCCTTTTCCAACAATGTTTTCAAAAGGCTTATTTCTCAGGATTGTGAAAATCCGGGATTGTTTAACCCTTTACCAAACAATCCCATATTTGAACGAACCAAAAGGAGTCTCCTAAAAATATTATTGGGAAAAAAAGGAGAAAATGCTAGAAAAAAGTAAAGAAGGGGGACAGAGAAAAAGACAAAGACAGGGAGAGATAGATAAGTGATGGGATGGACGGATAAACGGACGGACGGACGGACAGAGAGAGAGAGAGAGAGAGAGAGAGAGAGATCTCCATATTCTCCATATATCTATTTTAAACAGTGGGACAGGGGCAGACGGACAAGCGGATGCATTGCAGACATACGGACAAACAGACAAACAGACAGATTGACAGACAGACAGACCTCGAAAATGAACAAGTCTTTATCACTTTACATAAACCTATACCAGAAGACACTTGTTTCCTATATAAGTCCGTAATATTGTTCCTCGATATCCATATTTATAAGCTTTTACTCCCAAGCAAGGCGGTAGGTCAATTAGGAGGTGAAAATTTCCGCTCTGTTTTCTGATGAAGACCGTCGCTTTCAGATGAGAGACTTCACGCCGGGCATTATGGGTATATTATGGTAGACTTAACGCAATACCACACAAATTTTTCAGACCTATTTTGGTACTGATAACAAATGAATAAATAGAAATATGCGATTGGTAAAAAATGTAGACATGTTTATTTTAAGGACCCCTTCATATTTTCTGGCAAATTTACGCCTTCTATCTTTTTTAAAGATATTTCTTGTTTAGACTAGTTCAAATTGAAAGAATTTGCAGGCAACAAAGTAAATGTAGCCTGTTTCTTTACAGGGGTCGAAAACATTGTAGGAAAAGGAGAAAATGCTGGTTACCAGCATTTTCTCCTTTTCCCACTATGTTTCCAAAACCTGCTTCCCCAAGGTCGTTAAAACTCGGGATTTATGTAGTAAAGGGTTGACCTTTTTACCAGACAAGACAAATTCTAGACTAGTCCAAATTTAACTCTTTACCAAACGACAAAATTTTAGACTTGTCCAAATTGAAAGCATTTGCAGACAACAATTTCAATGTAACTTAAAAATTGAAATTTGTTATGGAATGGGTAGAAAACATTGGTGGAAAAGGAGAAAATGCTGGTCACCAGCATTTTCTCCGTTTCCAACAATGTTTTCAAAAGGCTTCATTTTTAGGGTTGTTAAAAGTTGGGATTGTGTAGTAAAGGGTTAAGGGCTTTGCAGACGAAGGGGCTGCAGACGACAACCTAAATTAGTATGAAATGATATAACATGTTCTTAAAAGGGTAGAAAACATTTCAGGAAAAATGAAAAAAAAAAAAACCCACTGGTTATCAGTACTTTCTCCCTTTTCTCATAATGTTATCAAATACCACCCTGCTTGGTAGTCGTTAAACTACTGAATCGTTTCGTGAATGGTTCATTCTTTATCAAACAATCCTGACGTTTAACGACCCATGTGTGGGAAAGCGTTTGAAATCATTGTGTGAAAAGAAGAAAATGCTGGTCACGAGCATTTTCTCCTTTTCACACAATGTTTTCTACCCTATAAGAAAACTTAAACTCATAACGAATTTATAATTTGTCTTCTGCAGATGTTCTGAATTTGGAAGAGTCCAAAATTTGTTCGTTTGGAAGCTCTATATATTAAGCCCTAAAATAGTGAAATACCTGACGACAAAATTTTAGACTGGTCGTAATTGAAAGCATTTGCAGACGACATTTTAAAAGTAGCTCAAATAATGGCATTTGTCCTCGAAGGGACAGAAAACATTGTGTGTGTGTGGGGGGGGGGGGGGGGGGGGGGAGGAGAAAATGCTGATTACCAGCATTTTCCCCCTTTCCCGACGATGTTTTCAGGTTTGCCAATTGCTTTTGAAAACATTATATGAAAAAGGTAAATATGCTGGTTACCACCAATTTCTCCTTTTCCGAGAAAGTTTTCGAAGGGCATCTTTCAAAGGGGTCTTTGAAACACAGGATAATTTGATTCTATCAGGAGTTTTGGTTTCCTTGGTGTTTTATAACCTATTCAACACTATTTTACTTACGTCACAGTGGTTTGTGCACCTATCCATCAATTCGAGGTGTTTCTGTAACAACATGTATTAACCAACCGCTGTCTTGTTTTTGTATACAACAAAAACGAGGGAAGCATTTGCAAACATCAGGAGAAAAAGTGAAACATCTGGTGACCCGCATTCCATCTTTTCTCACGAAAAGGTTTTTCAAAGGCAAATATCAACATTTGAGTCATATCTTATTTGTCGTCTGCGAATAGTTTGCATGATGCCTAAGTCTAAAATTGTGTCATGTGGTAAAGGGTTGCCCAGCGCAATGTGTATTTGATAATTTGAGATGAAATTTCTCAACGGTATCAGCCAAATTTAACTACATCTACAAGTATTAATCTACAAAAATGGCGTCGAAGTAACTACTTTTCCGTGCAGCACTATATTTTGTGGACGATAATGTGCCATGCCTTTCCGGCTGATCATAATACAACCAGCAAACTAAGGCCTGGCTGAAGAATTGCACGTTGTCAATGACAAACGAGGCCAATAAATTTATCAAGACAAGTGAGCTTGCAAAGTATAAACAGGCTGCTGGCTCAATTGCTATTTTTTCTTCCTAGTAAGAGATTACACACACTGCAAAATCAGTGCTGCTTCTGACCGGGGCCAGTTTTCACCGACCAAAACCATTCTTTCGAACATTCTTATTCTCGATAATTTTCTAGATTTTAAAGTAACGCAACGTCTGACTGGCTAAACCAAAAGAGTAATGCTCTTTGAAAAAGGGATTTAATGCATCTGCATAAAGTATCGACCCATATCAGCCTGCGCAGTCCGCTGACCTGAATCGAACCTTTTATGGTCAATTTTCTGCATCTCAAAGGACCAGTCTACCTCTTCATTCAGTCGGTTGTTAGACAAAATGGATTTTCTGGATCCATAACCATGTAATATTTTGCTTGGTACAAAGTATTACGGAGATGCATAAAACCCCCATTTCCCTGAACATGACTCAAGTAGTTTAGCCTAATTGTAAGTTGTCTTACTTTCCAATCTAAAATGGGTCTAGAGTGAAATTTAAAAAAAAAAGGTTTAGTGCATACGGACCCTGGATATTTCAACCGACCCAAAAGAGCAGTAAATGAAAGTCAAACACTCTATCAGACGACATTGATTCCTATTTCAAATTGAACGCAGTTCTAATGGGATGGATCTCTCGCAGACGACATTTTTACGAGACATAAAACGATAATGGTTCTGCTCGTTTTCTACACGCTACCTCGACAAAAAGTTGCGGTTTTGTTTTTGGACTGCTATACTTTCGTATTTGAAAAGAAATATTAGCCTTATTTTTAACTATTTTTTTTCTTTTACAGAGAGAGAGAGAGAGACAAAGACAGAGAGAGAGAGAGAGAGAGAGAGAGAGAGAGAGGCAGAGAGGAGGCTGTGTAGAGTGAGAAAAGGGGAGTTGAAAGGCACTAGGGAAGGACATGACTAGAAAGATGTAAGAAAAAGAGAAAGACGATGATCTTTGGATAAATTCGGACAGAAGAAGAAGAAGAAGGAGGAGGAGGAGGAGTGCCCAAAGTAGAAGCTGTTTACGATAAATTTCCCTAGTTAACACATGGCGTTCACATACGTTCATGTATCAAACTATATCCATCTATTCAACAGTCGTCTGCGGCACATTTGCTTCACAAGGTTATAAGTAGCTTTAAAAGATGTATATATATTTAACCAGAAATATCTTTAAAAAAGTTAGACGGCGTAAATTTGCCCGTCAATAAGTCTGTAGGGGCCCGCAAAACAAACATGTCCTTATTTTTGACCAATCGCGAATTTCTATTTATTCATTCAAATCTAATACCAAAATTAGGTAAAAATCCAGCTCATTCAGTTACGCCGAAAAAAATCACAGTTCAAATTACGAAAAAAAAAAAGGAATTAAGTATATGAGCAAGAATATTCAGGTAAAAATCACCCCAATATGCGTCCATATCTAATTTGCTTCCAGAGTGGCTCGTAACAGCTTTAACCCTTGAGAACAAGGGCTAATGCAGACGGCATAGATCAAGATCAGCCTGCACAGAAATAGGTGAAATAAACTTTCAAGCCGATAGTAAAAACCCGAATTGTGTTATTTCAAACTTATTGTTGCGAGAAAAACATCTCCTTATCGGACAGTGCAGATCATACCACTCTGAACTATGTATTTCACTATAATACCGAGTTCTCCGAACATCAAAAACTCTGGATCAAGCAGAAGAAATCGCTTAATTTTCAGACAATCAAGATCTCTTAAATGCAAGATAAAACACTCTATTCTTTTATTATTAAGAATTTCTTATTTAACAACAAACCTCTTATTTCTCTATTAGCACCTCTCATATTCGCCAAAAACATTTAGTTTTTTAAACATCCCAAACTCTTCACTTCTCATATAAAAACTCTTTACTAATCTATTAGAACCACTTAATTCCGCCGCAAAACACTTAATCTTGACTATTACGAACTCTTTATTTCACCTCAAAATTCTTGATTTTTAAGGCACCAAGAACTCTATGTTTCTCTACAAACCGTAATACTCTTACTTTCAGGACCTCTTAATTGCACCACAAAATACTTTATTCACTGACCATCGGGGCCTCTTAATTTCGCTACAGCCACTTTCAACCACTTAATTCTCTGTCCCTTGAGAGCTCTCATTCTCTCCATCGAAGGATAAACTACTGAGTTACTAACAACGACAAAAGATCGCATCTTATCCTCTTAGTGAAGGAGAACAAACAGGGAATATCAAAAAGCTGAAAGCCCATGTACTCTTCACTCGATAACAAAATTTTAGCCACGACCATATTGAAAGGACTTTCAGAGAACAGATCAAATATGGTTCGACTTATTGCTTTTGTCTTTGAAAGGGCTGAAAAAATTGTGAGAAAAGGAGAAAATGCTGATAACCGGCATTTTCTCCTTTTCCTACAATATTTCCCAATATACTTTTTTCCCCATACCATTGGGTCGTTGGGAATGGATTTAGTTGACAGCTCTGATCACCATAAGTGTAAAAAAGTCATAAATCTTCCTACGAGGGTCTAGTTAACCCTCTAGAGACTGTTAAGTTATTTAACCTGTAACGGTACGTTCAGTGTTCAACTCTTTTAGACACGTCCAAATTTTCAATAATATTTCAGTTATATCGCGGAGGCCAGTTCACTTTCACCTGGTTATGATTTCTGAGTTTCTGTTACCAGCACTACGCGTAATATTCTTCTCAAGCAACTGGCTGCTTTCTCACATAAACATCGTCAATAGCATGATCAGTGATCGGTGAGAGAGGAATGAAACCTGTCGCAATGACTACCATCTATCCCCGGAAAGAAATTTGCCGAGCTGGGGATTCGAATCAGTGATCCCCTGTTCTCAAGTCATGTACGGTACCGACCTGGCAACCGGGGCTCGGCGCCAAAGAAAAAAGTATGGAGGGCAAATGAGTTTTAAAAAAGTGATTAGGGAGCAATTCTTTGTCATGACCAACCCATATAGCTCAAGTGGTAGAGCGTGGGACTTGTAAACATCAAGCATTTGGCCATTTTAGGATATGGGTTCGTGCCTCACGGCTGGCCATCTGAAATTACTAATAGTCTTTCGGATGAGACGTGAAACCGAGATCCCGTATGCAGGTGCTATACTCCGAGCACGTTAAAGAACCAGGCGTAATTTAGGACTGATTTCGTCCTGTAACTTGCACCATCCCCCGTAACGTAAATAATTGTCTTCAGGAGGCGTCGCCCATATTGGCGACGATACATAAACTGAAAATCAGTCATTTATTGTGTCATGATTGCTCCTTTTGCTGGAATGTTATGAAAATGCTACTTCTGCTCGGGCTTTAATATTTGTATTTTGTAGTGCAATAGATTTAACCTAACCAAATGACAAGATTTTGAAATTGAAAGCATCAGTAGACGACAAAATAATGTAACTTTAAAAAATTGAAATTTGTTTTTGGAAGGGTAGAAAACATTGATGGAAAAGGAGAAAATGAATGTCACCAGCATTTTCTCTTTTTTCCGATAATGATTTTATTCCCTTGGTAAGTTGAATTACGGGATTGTGTGGTAAAGGTTATTGGACAAAGGACCTATGATAAATTAGCAGAATTGAGTTCACAGGGGTCTTCCAAATATGCGGAAAGCAATCGGATTTTATGGTCATTATTGGACACTGTTTGTTTGATGTCAACAACCTAATTATTATAGTGTCTCTTGGCTGCTGCTATAAATCAAGCGGTCGTAGCGAGCAGGGTCTTCAGTCGATAGCCCAACATGGTTTTCACTTGTGTCCAAACGGACAGCGGGTTAAATCTGGTCTCAAGCTTTAATTTCTTTCTTGTGTAGCAATTATTAAGTCCCAAGCCACTGCCCCCATCCACACCCACCCCCTTCTTTAGACGGAGGCATCTGACCTAGAAGTAGAAATTCGTCAACCTCAGATCTTATCAACATGTATCAAAATTGTTTAAGTTTGTATGGACTGATTGAAGTAATTGCCAGGTAGTTTGAACATTAATATAGCTTGACACAAAACTAGGAGCAAAATACTCTAGCTTTATTGGCTTGTTGACAATAATACCATATGAGGCGTACTCTGTGAAAAGGGAGCTTAATGCATCTGAGAAAAGTATCGACCCAGGTCAGCCTGCGCAGTCCGCGCAGGCTGACCTGGGCCGAAATTTTTCGCTATTGGTCAATTATCTGTTTGTCAAGGGACCAGTGTACCTCATTAATCTGTCGGTTGTTATACAAAATGAATTTTATTGATCCATATTTATGTGATGATTCGCTTGCCATCATGGATCACGGAGATGCATTAAGCCCCCATTGCCAGAGCACGGCTCATATGTATACCTATATCCGCAATTATGGGTGCATAACCCAGTAGCTATTTCTTGCAGGTTTCTTCTTCCCTAGATCGAGATTGGAGTATGCAATAGCCGCCCTCAAAAAAGACTACCATTACATGTCCGCAGTATTGCATTTATAACTCATAACTTTTCAGTCATAAATGGTGAGATAGAATTTACGACAATGCGTTTATTGTAGAAATAACACTTGTGTCAATGGCCCCCTATAAATACAGACTCAACCCATTTCCAGTCAACCACGAATTTTTACGACCGTGCAGTTGATACATTTAGAAAATTCAGTGGGAAATGGTGAAACTGAAAGAAAAAAAAAAATTGTTCTTTGGTCACAAAATTTTGTTATGTTAGAAAAATCTTGCGTTTCCTTTTCATTATTTCATCTTCGTTTCAACTGCATACCAAATAATAGTCTGGGTATGGTACAGGACCAACTACGAGTACTGAGAGCATTTTGACTCTGGTGACTTGCTACACTCGATTGTCTTATTGTATAGTAACTATTAAATTTACAGCCTCGAATATTTTTTTACCGATGTCTGTCGTTTTAGATCTTTCCAAACTGGCGGCGAAACACTTATGGAATAATGCCAGGACGGACTGCTTCCGGGTAAGCCTAGTAGTAGACAAAGGTAGTTAGTAAGAAGACGTTGCATATATACTTGATTGAAAAAAAAAAAGCCAAATAAAGAACAAAAAAAAAAAAAACCAATGAAATAGCATTATTACTATAGGGATCGCAAATAGTTAATACAAGATTTGATTGGTTGACGGAGTCACGTGAATTTGAGATCTAAATATAGACACGCACCAACACTATTAGACGACAAAATTTAGACTCGTAAATATTGACAGTGTTTGCCAACAACAACTTAAATTCTGTTCAAATTATGGATTTAAAAAAAAAACATTCTTGGAGAGAGGAGAAAATCCTAGTTACCAATACATATTTCCTTTTCAAATGCTTTCTTCGCAAGGGTTGTTAAATCTCGAGATTGTTTGTTGAAGGGTTTCATAATTTACAGTATGTCGAAATTTTCAAAGCTTTTTTTGCAGAGTTGTTTTTAAAATTATTAATATTTTAGTCTGTGATTACTAATTAAATGTATACTTTATATCCTGAAGAAAGCAAACATTTTGCCGTCGCTTCTGACGAACATTTACCACTCTGTGACTTTTTTTACTCCTTCTTTCCACGAAAAGAAATGTGTGGTTTAATCATAGAATGCACGATTTTGAACTTAGTAATAATTCAAAGTGGAACAAAAATGTATTATGACCATGCCGGTTAAAAATCTAACCGTCCTCAGAGACCAAGGAAAGATTGCCCCATAATTCAAAACTAGTATGTCAAGTATATGTTCTATCTATGAGCCATGCTCTGTGAAAAGGGAAGTTTAATGCAGATGCAAAAAGTATCGATCCAGGTCAGCCTGCGCAGTCCGCGCAGGCTGACCTTGGTCGAAACTTTTTCCTATTGATCAATTTTCTTCTCGTCCAAGGAATATTCTGCATCACGATTCAGGTTTTTCTTTTTGTTAAACATAATTATATAATCACTTGCTTGGTATATTGCATCAGGGAAATGCATTAAACCCTCTTTTGTCAGAGCATGGATAAAATATGTCGTTATGAGAGCAACAGTTTTCCCTTACTGGTAATTCAGTCCAAGTCAAACTGAGTTTCCATAAATGCTAGCCATATACGGGAAAAAGGATTTATCAAATCTCACAAGTGACCTGGTAATTCCGAAGATCGTCGACCTATTGTCTACTCCATAACCTTTCCTGTCGGCTTAACAGTTGTTTATTTCACAGACTCGAGGGAAAAAATATGAGCCATGCTCTGTGAAAAGGGGGCTTAATGCATCTGCTAAAAGTATCGACCCAGGTCAGCCTGCGCAGTCCGCGCAGGCTGACCTGGACCGAAACTTTCCGCTATTGGTCAGTTTCCTGTATGTCCAAGGATCTAGTTTACCTCATGATTCAGTTGATTGTTAAGACAAAATGGATTTCATGGATCTATAGTTGTGTGACGGCTTGCACGGTATCATGCCTCACGGAGATGCATTAAGCCCCATTTTGCCAGAGCATGGCTCATAATTATATAGCCGGTTATAGTTACTATCCTTTTTCTTATGCAGCCATGTACACAATTGGTGACTATTGCGAAAAGCGTAGATCAAGAATAGACTGTGCGAAAACTGCAGCACGATCTTGGCTCTACGAGAGTCCAATACTTGAGCATAAACTGTTGCATATAGGCATTATATTAAGGTGGAACTGTATCTTGTGACCGTTATACGATTGGCAGCTTTAATGATCGCACAGAGTAAAGTGCAGTTGGAACCTAGTTTACTCTAAATTGGTGTCTTCATTTAATGTTAGATTGTAAACATTATGATAAAAAAAGGAATAATAAAGAGCCGTCTTCGGGAAAAATGGAGCCAGAGAGAGAGAGAGAGAGAGAGAGAGAGAGGGTATGCCAGCCAACGAGAGAAGAAAGAGTATATACATGCGAATTGTGGGGCCGACAGAAGATTATCATCTACATTTCGGCTATTTTAAATAGAGTACTTTGACTGCCTTGATTGCTAATGCTGTCATTGGGGAAGCGGGTTATAATAAAGTCACAGTTTAAAAAAAACAAAAGCACCAATTGCGGGTACCAACGCTCGGCTGCGACTGCGTGATTTTCAGTGAAAATTCTAAGTCGAAAAAGGAGCATAATTGTGTCAAACATACTTTGATGGTTACCTGCCCTTGTTGTATAGGATTCCCTTTTGATAGGTAACAACTTCTCCAAGTTTGAAGTAAATATCTTCAGTAATAAGAGAGATCTTATTAAATGTCAAAGTTTTTGCACGACGACAACACAGATGACGACGCAAACACGAACGACAACGCAGATGACGACGCAAACACGACGACAACACAGATGACGACGCAAACACGAACGACAACGCAGATGACGACACAAACACGACGACAACGCAGACGACGACCCAAACACGAACGACTACGCAGACGACGACCCAAACACGACTACAACGCAGATGACGACGCAAACACGAACGACAACGCAGATGACGACGACGCCAGGGCTACGACGATAACTCGGCGTGTTCTTTGAAAACAGCCAAGCTAATAAACTTTCCGAAACACGTTTGTTCTTAGTTTACTGAAACCGAGCCTCGGTACGACAGTCGGTAGCGTTCAGAACTCAAAATAGGGGTCGCTGGTTCGAATCCCCAGCTTGGCCAATTTCTCATCTAGGATTGTTGATAGTCATTGCGACTGGAATTCATTCCTCTTTCACTGCCGATCATTGTTTCAATGATGGTTAAATGTGAATGCGTCCAGTGCCTTGGGAAAAAAATTTGTGCGAAGTACAGGTAATAGAAACTCAGGAGGAAGCATGAAGAGGTGCGCTGGCCGTCGCAATATAACTGAAAAAATGTTGAAAACTGTGTTAAACACCTAACAATATTGTGAGTGCGCAAACCCAGCCATCTTTGCCCCCAAGGTATACTAGTATATTACAACAGTTGCTTATGTGCACCAAAACAGACACTCATTTTGAAGGTATGATCAATGTCAAATGTACAAGTACCCGCCCCCCCCCCCCCTTTTTTTTGTAAGTTAGAAGTTGAAAAGAGAATTTACCAGGAATTATAAACACCATAGGAGGCGTGCATGTTACTTCGTGGCGTTTAATGTTCCTGTAAAATTCTGTGCCAGACCCAAACTCGAAATAAATGCCAAAACCTTTCGAAATGGAGGTCGTGGATTCATTTCTCGTCCTTGAAACTCCCACGTGGTAAGATGTGATCGTTTATGTCTTCTTTATAACCGGTAATTGTCATATTTTATTCCGCCATTAGCTTGAAAATGTAGTTGGATTTGGCATTTCCTTTCTATCAATGTTTAATGCCAAGAGAGCAAACTTTGGATGAGCAATGACCTGTGAAAAGGGTGTTTAATGAATCTACAAAAGATATCTAACCAGGTCAGCCCGCGCAGTCCGCGTAGGTTGACAAGAATCGAATCTTTTTGCTATTTGTAAATTTTCTGCATGCCCATGGACCAATCTACCTAGTGTTTCAGTTGGTTGTTAGACTAAATGAAATTTTATGGATCTATAATTATGTGACGACTTGCTTGGTATCACGTATCGTGGAGATACATTAAAACCCCTTTTGCCAGAGCATGGCGCATATTATTTGCTATCAAATCGATAACTTCGCATTTCTTTCATTGTCTAAATCTTAATCTACACTGTCTGCAAAAAGTAATGAGTGAACTACCTATAAATTGATGCAAGTTCCTTAACGTTTTACGAAACAACAATATTTCGGAATCGTCCAATTCCAAAGCATTAGCAGACAATAAATTGAATGTGGCCCAAATGAAAGAATTTGCTTTTGAAAGGGCATTGTGTAAAAAGGTTACCAGCATATTCTCCTTTTCCCACAATGTTCTTAAAAGCGTTCATCCTCAGGGTTTTTAAAACTCGTGACTGTGGTGAAAGGTTAAAACATTTTAAGAATGTGCAGTCTAACAGATACGGATGAGAAAAAAGTTATATACATTTCCAAAACTACTAAGCATTTCTTGGAAAGCTCAACGTTTTCACTTTTCTCAGATGCTTACTTAAATGTTCATCCGAATAATTCGTGTTTAGAATTTTATGAGGAAAGCAGCTTTCAAAAACATAGTGAGAAAAAAATTCTGATACCAAATTGTTCATTGTGAAATGCTCTTAACCCTTTACCACACAGTCTGGACTTTTAACGACCCTGAGAAGGAAGCCTTTTGAAAACATTTTGGGAAAAGGAGAAAATGCTGGTAACCAGCATTTTCTCTTTTCCGCGCAATGTTTTCTACCCTATCAAAGACAAATTCCATTATTTGACTCACATATAACATGTCGTCTGCTGATGCTTTCAATTTGGACCAGTTTAAAATTTTGTCGTTTGGTAAAGACTTAATTTGGACGCGTACCGCCAGAAAAACTCACCAAAAGCATACTGGTGTGAGCAAGCGTATACTAGGATCCAAATACTGTCACCAATATCGTTGAAACTGGAGAATGTTCGACGCGACGCATGTTTCGTCAACGGAGACAACAGGTCCACAACCCATTCGGCAAACCTCGAGTGATCCCTTGATCAAATCCCTCGGCTGTATTACGATGGGTAATATGGGCCTACACGGTACATTTCTGCGCCGTAAATACACCGCTTTATCTTTACTTAACTCTTTCGGCGCCAAGTAAACAAACTCCAAACGCCTCTTTTGATGGCTGTAAATACAATCCACTGAGTCTCTGGAAAATTTATATCGGCTTGACCAAACAAGCGGAGGGCATAGATCAAAGATCAGACTGCAGTCTGATCTTGATCTATGCCGTCCGCAAAAGTCCCTGTTTTCGCCTATGGCGCTGAAAGAGTTAAAATCGTAACACTCAACTTAGAAAAAGAAAGCACGAGTCACAATTTTCTATCGGAATCGCTCTAAATGCATTCTTGTTGATAATCGGTTTTTACATTAATTTTTCACCTGACTCTATCAATCATGTTGGCATGTATAAGGTCATGTGATTGGCAGTATTTCAAAATGGAAATCTCCTTAATACGATGTAGTTACGGAATCAGCCGAGTTGTGACGAGTGGTCCACAAGCAACACTTGCCAGATGATTGCTGACCTAAACTGGCTTTCCCTACAGCAACGGCGCAATAATGTTAAGCGAGGGATGATGTAATGGCCACTGAATGACCAATTCGACTTCCCCAGGGCATCCCTTTACCACCTGCCATTAGCTAGAGAGGAAGCCCTGTAAAGTATATGCTGCCATCATGACACACTGATACTTTCCGTTTGTCTTTCTTTTTCTCCACTATAGTACACTGTAATCTGATTACGTCTGATATTGTCACGTTCGAAAGCGTTGAGGACTTCAAGATAGGCCTCCCTTTCTAGATTCTTCAGTGTTTCTATATTTAGCTTGCACTCTGAATCAAGTTGATTTTAGTCACCTGCTTCACAATTTCATTTGTAGATACACCACTGTGCAAAAAGTCCATGAGTGGGATGTTGATTGATTGACTGATTGATGTTTATGCTGCTTTCAACAATATTTCAGTCATATCACGTTGACAGCTCACATAGTTATGTATTTCCTGGGTTTCACCAGCACTTGGCTGGGGCTCTGAAGTGTCTAGTCCAAAGGCACTCCTACGTAAGACCCGGTGCTTCATGTGAGGCTCGGATACAGGATCTCCACATTACGAGTCCCACACTTTACCACAGAGCAGCGCAAAGGCCCTGCGTGGGATAATTTGCATTGATCAACGGAAGGATTAGAGTCAGACATTTTGTCACTTGGGAAGGATTCACAGACATTATACACACGCTAGTTGAGAGGCCTTCATGTCTAAACTTAACCTCTAGGATGCTCTGCGCGGCTCAGGGACCTTTTGTAGACAGATTAGTTCTAGATCAGACTGCACGTTCTGTGCAGTCTGATGCTTTGTTTCATTTCACTTTTTTAGCAGGTTAAGGGTTAATCCTTTGTCAGACAATGAATTTTTACTAAAGGGCATTTGCAGACAACAAGATAAATGTTGCTCAAATGTTGGGGGATTATCTATCCAAGGATAGAAAACACCTGGGAAAATGAGAAAATGCTGGTTACCGGCATTTTCTCCTTTTCCCACGATGTTTTCAGAAGGCTTTTTTTTCCCAAAGGGTCGTTGAAACACGGGATCGTTTGGTAAAAAATTAAGTTTTGATCATATTTGGTTTGTTTGCTTGTTTGTATTTTATTTAACGTCGTTTTCAACATTATCGTGGTTATCAGGTCGGCCAGTGCACCTATCTATGCTTTCCTGGATTTTTTTTTTCTGGAGTTTTTTTTTTCACCGTCACTTCGCACAATATTCTTCCCAAGCCACTGGCTGCTCTCTCACACAACCTTCGTCGAAACAGTGATCAGCGGTGAAAGAGGAATGAACTCTGTCGCAATGCCTATCATCAAGCCTAAGAAAGAAGTTTAAACCAGCGACCCCCTGGTTTCAAGCCGACAGGGCTCGGCCAGATAATATTTAAAGTAAGGCTTTCAAACAAGCCATATCTTTATGGCTTCAAAGGATGTTGCTTTTAAGACATACGGTTGAAAAAGGAGAAAATGCTGGTAGCCATGCAGCTTCTCCTTTTTCCCACAGTATCGTGTACCCTTTCACAGACAAATTCCATTTTAGCTTCAATTTATTTGTCGTCTGCGAATGCTCTTCAATTAAGACAAGTATAAAAAAAAAATACCGTCTGATTGGTGACCTTTCACTTCTCACTAACAATCCTGTTTTTGGACTTACAGGTTGCACAAGATGGACTCTGACAGACTTCACATCATTAAAAAAAAAAGACGGCTGAATTCAATACACGAGCCATTCTCTGGCAAATGGGGGCTTAATGCACCTCCGCGATGGGTGATACCAAGCACGTCACGTTATTATGGATCAATAAAATCCATTTTGTAGAACAACTGTCCAAGTCATGAGAGCACACTGGCCCTTTGACAAACAGAAAATTGGCACAATAGCGAAAAGTTTCGGCCCAGGTCAGCCTGCGCGGACTGCGCAGGCTGACCTGGGTCGATACTTTTCGCAGATGCATTAAGCCCCCTTTTTTTCACAGAGCTGGGCTCATACATATCTGTATACAAGTCTGAGGTATGGTTAGCGACCTTGCACTTTTCACTAACAAAGTTAATTTTTGACAAGTAAATTGCACAAGATGGAAAACAGATGGACTTTAGAATCATAAAATGTTTCTACGAGTGTTCATATCATTTATGGAAGACATTTGTATTCAATGCTTATATCCGTATACAATCTTTTCGTCTGGATAGAGACCTTACTAACAGCTCCGTTTGTGGACATAAAGATTGCACAAGATGGACACCGAAGTGACTGTAGACCAATAAAACACCTCTGACACTCTTCGTATTCTGTAAGGAAAACTGTTGAATATAATCCATAATCTGAATAAAATTTTGTTGTCTTGCATTTCTGACCAAAAACCGTGTTTTGGGACTTGCAGGTCTCTCAAGATAAACAACAAACAGACATTTACAAGGTCTCTGACTACTCTCGTATCGTTTATGGTCCAAGAAGGTTGAGTACATATGAGCCACGCTCTGTGAAAAGGGGGCTTAATGCACCTGCCAAAAGTATCGACTCAGGTCAGCCTGCGCGCAGTCCGCGCAGGCTGACCTGAACCGAAACTTTTCGCTATTGGTGAGTTTTCTGTATGTCAAAGGAACGGTCTACCTTATGATACAGTCGGTTGTTAGACAGATGGTTTATATGAATCTATAATTATATAAGGACTTGCTTGTTATAATGCATCACTCAGATGGATTAAGCCCCCTTTTGCCAGAGCTCATATATCTGTGTAACATTTTGACGACCTCTTTGACATTTTAGCGACCTCTCATTTCTCACTAACAACCCTGTTTTTGCACTTACAGATTGCACAAATTGGACTACAAATTGACATTTAAAGCATAAAAAATCTCGGACAACCCTCGCATCATTTAAGGAAGACAGTTGGATGCAATGTATATTATACATCCATATGCAATTTTGAAGTCTGATTAGCGACCTTGAACTTTTCACTAACAACCGTGTTTGTGTTTTTCCCATATACAATTTTAAAGTCTGATTAGCGACCTTGAACTTTTCACTAACAGGCGTGTTTGCGAACTTGTACATTGCATATTATGAAAACCAAACTGACGTTAGACCAGTAGAGTAGAACTTCTTTGAGGGCCTTCATTAACGGAAGACAGTTTATTTTAATTCATATGGGCCATGCTCTGGCAAAAAAGGGGTTTAACCCTTTCCCAAACGACAAATTTTGGACTGGTCCAAATTGAAAGAGTTTGCAGACGACAATTTTGAATTTGATGAAAATGGCAGAAAGGTCTCAAAAAGGGTAGAAAACACTGTGGGAAAAGGAGAAATTGCTCGTTACGAGCAATTTCTCCTTTTCCCACGGTGTTTTCAAAAGACTTGTACTGCAGACACGTGAAAACCAGGGCTTGTTTGGGAAAGGGTTATTGCATCTCCGTCGTCACATAATTATAGATCCATAAAATCTATTTTGTCTCACAACCGACTGAATCCTGAGTTGGAATGGTCCTTGAGCATGCAGAAAATTGATCAACATCAAAAAGTTTCGACACAGGTTAGCCTGCGCGGATTGCGCAGGCTGACCTGGGTCGATACTTTTTGCAAATGCATCAAACCCATTTCTCACAGAGAATGACTCAGATTATTATCTGTATACAATTTTTGTCGTCTGGTTACCGACCTTTCACCCCTCTCTAACAAACTTAGTCTTTGGACATATAGATTGCAGAAGATAGACACCAAATAGACATTAGAACCATAAAACGTCTCAGAGAGTGTTCGTGTCATTTATAGCAGACAGGTGAATCCATTTACCTCTAGTAGCAAACTTCCAGTAGACAGGCTTCGGAAACATCTCAATAAAATTATTGACATTACTATGAAAGAAGAAGAAGAAGAAGAAGAAGAAGCAGAAGAAGAAGAAAATCCACTCTGTTGTGAAATATTTCTGCTACTTGTAAAACAATCTGGTTGGATTCATACTCGTTTAATTATGTTCTATGGGGCTAAAGTGTTTCAAAACTCTTGGAAAAGGCAATATGAGCAGAAACATTGAACGATAGAGTATTCACAGAGTTACTGACATAAATTCTGGTTTAGTGTCCGAATGCAAGTGATTACAAATTTGAAAAAAATAGTGGCAATGGAGGAAATGAGCATTTTCTCCTTTTGCCGCAATAGATTTTAGATGAAGTCTACTGTAAGACATTAAGAGTCGTTGGCAGATTATAAAAAAGTTGTTAAAAAGCGATCAGCGACATGTCTTTGGTGTCTGGTACAAAGTGGTTCCCCCTAATTTATTTCTTGAGTTCATTACCTTGAACTGTCGTTGGAACAAGTTGGGAAATCACTATATAAACTGCACGAAAAAAAAAAAAGGTTGGACTTGGACGAGATGCCAAAAAGAAATGGATTTTTCTGTCTTTTGTGCTAAATTTCATCGATGGATATATACACATCACATTCTAGCGAACTTTATGTCCAGATTCAATCATGTCTTAATACCATTATAAAAAGACCTCACTCTTTGCCAAACACCTTGTTATGAGTTTCAATACTCTTGTTTAACATTTCATAAAAAGTTGTTTGCAAGGATAGTTAAACGTATTTGAGCCATGCTCTGTGAAAAGGAGGCTTAATGCATTTGCAAAAAGTATCGACCCAGGTCAGCCTGCGCAGTCCGCGCAGGCTGACCTGGGCCGAAACTTTTCGTTATCGGTCAATTTTCTGTATGTCAAAGGACCAGTCTACCTTATGATACAGTCGGTTGTTAGATATTTTGGATCTTGAGAATGCCTAATTATAGGATAACTCACGTGGTATCATACATTACGGAGATGCATTAATCCCCTTTTTGCCAGAGCATGGCTCTTTTATTATCATTTTTTATAATAACGTGCAATTTCTCCTTTTCCAACAGTGTTTTCTACCCTTTTTCAGAACTTTCTGCCATTTTCATCAAATTTAAAACTGTCGTCTGCAAACTCTTTCAATTTGGACAAGTCTAAAATTTTGTCGTTTGGTAAAGGGTTAATGCATCTCCGTAATGCATGATACCAAGCAAGTAATCACTTTACAGTGGATTCTTCAATCTGTATAACAACCAACTGAACTATGACCTACACTGGTCCTTTGACAAGCCAAAAATTTACGCAAAGCAAAAAGTTTCGACTCATGATGTCAGCCTGCTCGGATTGCGCAGGCTGACCTGAACTGATAGTTTTTGCAAATGCATCAAACCCCCTTCTCACAGAGCATGGCTCAATTATGTTTGCATTGCAGACGACATTTGGCAAACATTCTGGCAAAAGGGGAAATTTGCTCGTAACGAGCATATTGAACTTTTTACAAGACAATAAAATTAAATAAGTATGGGTCAGATGAAAAGATTTGTCAAGGATGGCGTATAAAAGCATCGTTGGAAGAGGAGACAGTGCTGCTTACAGGCATTTTCTCACGATGATTTCAAAAGTCTTTTTAACGGTCGTTAAAGGTAAGCTGCGTCTGGGACTGCTACATAATTAGAGAGAGAGGGAGAGAGAGAGAGAGAGAGAGAGAGAAAGAGAGAGGACAGAACATAACATCAATTTTATTTGACACATAGGCATACAAGCTCTTGAAATGGCCTTAAGAATTAATTACAAAGCATGCAATATATATGATATATTTCAATATACAAATATGGAACAATATAAATTATTTAAGTTCTGTAAATATTAACCCTGAGGGTAGAGAGAGAGGGGGGGGGGGATCAGACTACATAGGGGTTGCAGCAGGTTGATCTTTGTCTTCCCTTTTCAGAAAGGACACCAGAAGTTCGTAATGCGCAGGGTACAGATAAATACCGTCTGGTTGGCCTTTAAAATAAGCCATAAAAATGGAGACCGTATTGATTATACACAACCCTGGGTTTTAACAAACTTTGAGAAAGACAATTTTTGAAAACGTTTTGGGAAAAGGAGAAAAAAATGCTGGTGACCAGCATTCTCTCCTTTTCCTCCAATGTTTTCTAACCTATAAAAAAGTAGCTGTTGATTTAGCAGCACTGAATTTGTCGGTTACAAAAGTGACGCTGTCAATTTTGAACAAGTTCACAATTTTGTCGTCTGGTAAAGAGTTAAACATTTTCCCCTTTTAGACGACTCTTTTCAATTGACAACAGAGTTCTTTTTAGAAACACTGTGGCAAAAGGAGAAACTGCCTGTAATGCAATTTCTCCAATAGCCACGATGTTTTCGAGTATTAAATCATATACCATGATAATTATCCATATGAACCATGCTCTGACAAAAGGGAATTAAATGCATCTCCGCGATGCTTTACACCAAGGTAGTCATCACTTAATCATGGACCCATAAAATCTATTTTGTCTCACAACCGACTGATTGATTGATTGATTGTATGACTGATTGATGGTATGGTGTTCAACGCCGTTTTCAACCTTATTTCAGTTATATCACGGCAGCCAGTGCACCTATCCACGCTCTCCTGGAATTTCTTTTACCAGTACTCCGCACCAATATTCTTTCCAAGCCAATGGCTGCTTTCCCACATAGCCATCGTCGAAACAATGGTCAGCGGTGAGAGAGAAAAGAATCCTGTCGCGATGACTATCATTAATCCTCGAAAAGAAATTGGCCAAGCCGAGGATCTAACCAGCGACCTCCTGTTCTCAAGTCCTGTACGCTACCGACTGAGCTATGGGGACTTGGCTCACAACCGACTGAATCCTGAGGTAGACTGGTCCTTGAACATGTAGAAAATTCAAAAATAGCAAAAAAATTTGATTCATGTCATTCATGTCAGGCTGCGCGGACTGTGCAGGCTGACATTCGTCAACACTTTTTGCAGATGCATTAACCCTTAAGCTGCTAAGCGCGACTCACTGACCTTTTGCGGACAGTGTAGATCAAGATCAGACTGCACAGAACGTGCAGTCTGATCTTTGATCTACACTGTCCGACATGGCGTTTTCTTTTCGGTAAAATCAACTTTGGAATCTCAATATTTGGTTTTTTACTATTGAGTGGAAATTTTCGTTTTATTTATGTAGCTGTTTAAGGGTTAAGCCCTTTCTTACTAGAGCAAGGCTCATAGACATGACAACTGTTTTCAAAATCGTGTATTCCAGAGTGTTTCAGAAGGTCCTGAATGCGTATAACGTATATGTTTGTATGGTGTTTCACGCCGTTTCAACATTATTTAGATTAACCCGCGGTGTCCAGTGCACCTATCCATTCTTTCCTGTAGTTTCTTTTCCAGTACTTTAAAAAAAAAAAAAAAAAAAGAAAAAATCTTCCGAAGCTACTGGCTGTTTTCCCACATAGCCACCGTCGAAACATTGATCGGCGGTGAGAGAGAGGAATGAAATTCTGTTGCAATGGCTATCATCAATCTTCGAAAAGAAATTAGCCGAGTTTGGGATTCGAAGCAGCGGCTCCCTAATCTGAAGTCCTATACCCTGCCGACTGTGCTGCAGGGCTCGGCTAGTGGGTAAAAAAAAAAAAACGAAAAAAGCAATCAAAACAAAGAAACCAATCGACGAAATACAAAACAAAACAAACCATCAACAACAAAATATAACTGGGCCAGTATTACCAACCATTTAGAAATCGTTCCTAATTCTAAATTTCAACCCTAGCCAACT
This sequence comes from Tridacna gigas, assembly GCA_945859785.2. NCBI lineage: Eukaryota > Metazoa > Mollusca > Bivalvia > Cardiida > Cardiidae > Tridacna > Tridacna gigas. Next base: position 46,493,135 of record OX244043.2, read on the forward strand.
GAATGGCTAAGACAGGACATCTAAGCCAATCAAATTGCCAGTTTTTGGAATTCATTATTAAAACACTTCTAAGAATAGATGATGAATACGAGCACACAAGGACGAAAAAAAAAGGATACAAAATTAAAGCACCACAAACAAGCTAAATCAGATTGGTTGAGCCAGCGCCGCGGGATATTATAATTTCAACACTAGCCAATCGATTGGCTAAGACAGGACGACTCAGCCAATCCAATTGTTATTTTTCGGAATTCATTATCAAAATATTTCTTAGAATGGATAATAAATACGAGTCCAAAGGGGAAAAATAGAAAGGATACAAATTAGAGCACTACAAACCAGAACAAGCGCCGCGGGGTATGTATTAAAAGTATCGGTGTTATAAATGGGTCCGCAAATAAGTCTGCAGAAGCCCTCAGAATTTACTTAACTAAACCTTTGACCAATCGAAAGTTACTTTTTATTCATTCGAGACTAATAGGAAGTAGTAGGCCAGATGCCACCTAATACTGCTACGCATTAATAATAATAAGGAATGAATACGGACCTGCATTTACCATCCATTTTGAAATCATTCTAGGTTTTAAGATTAAAACCTAGCTTTTCTGACTGGCTGAGGAAGGCAGGTTCAGCCAATCATATGGTTGTTTTGTGTACGTACCATAACAACATTGTTGAGAATAGATAGTGAATACGAGCCCAAACAGACAAAGAAAAGAAAGATAGAAAATTTCTTTTTAAAAAGATAGACGGCATAAGAGATACTAAAATATGAATAGATATACACTCTTTTGTGGTTCAATATGAATATGAAGAGAAATAGAAAGTAACCAAACCAGCAATAGCTCGAAAATAGGGCTGCAGGGCCCGCAGAGTAAACATGTCCACATTTTTTACCAATGGCAGATTACTATTTATTCATTCTGTTAGAGCAATACTAAGAAGTATGGCAAACACCAGCGCTTTCAGCTACGTAAAAAAAGGGAAATAGAAAAGATACAAAATGGAAGCACGGAAAGACAGCTAAATGAGATTGTTGATTGTTAATGAAAACTATAAACGAGATGAACTCTCCGATTTAATGTTCTTCCATTGATGGGAAAGCAATGGCGGATTGTCACGTGACCACCAAGTTATTTAAACCTGATCGTGCGATGATTGGAACGTGAGCCTAACAAATGGCGATTAGCCCAGGTTTTTTTTTCACCTTTTTTTTCTTTTGCCCTTCATTCTTGGCAAATCTTCTCGAGTTGTTTATTGAAAACGTCATGACAAATGGATATTTTCCTATTCCGAAATTGTTTTTACCAAATTTGAAGAAGTATGCTCCCGGTGTTATCAGCCTCGTTTTAAATCATTGCCAGACGACAAAAGTTTGGACTCATCCAAATTGAAAGCAGTTGCAGACGACAAATTGAATATGGTCTATATGACGAAATTTGCCTTTGAAATGATAGAAAACATCGTGGGAAAAGGAGAAAATGCTGGTTACCAGCATTTTCTCATTTTTCCATAATGTTTTCAAACGCCTCAATCGTTGGGGTCGTTAAAACGCCGTTTTTTCAGTTAAAGGGTTACACCAAAGCCAGTTGCCTCTTGTCCTTGCATCGTGGTAAAGTGCCTTATATCGCACGTGAAGTAACGAGTTTGAAAAAAAAAAGTCTTGATTAAATCTCCATGAATACATGTAATATAGGCTAAACTTTTCGTGCCAAAGGGGATTAAAATTGCTGTAAAGGTCATTGTAGAATATGAAGGAAATATGTAGTTTAATGTCGCAACTGCACATTTTTTTGATTGAAATATTCATATATTGATTGATCGGTTTAGTGATTGATTGATTTAACGGTGTTTTTGAGACATATTTGGAAGAAAAAAGGGTGAAAAAGATATGCAATATATAGGTATCTTTTAACTAGATATTTTTCAATATCTGGTTAACTTAGGTGACACATTAAATATTAATAAAAAGAATGCTAATGTTAAGTGACCAAAGCACGACTTAATTGACCTATGCAGACCCTGCACATCAAGGACAGAGTGCCTTTTGCCAATAGTATCATTATCAAGACCAGGCTGCACAGAACGTACAGGCCTTTCTTAGATCTACACTCTCATGTACTCTGCAAAACATTTTGACAATTATGCCCCTAAAAACCAGGTCGAATGAGACTTAATCAATCCATTTCATTTGGGCCATGCTCTCGCAAAAGGGGGCTTAATGCACCTCCGTGATGCATTATTCCAAGCAAGTCATTCATTACTATAGATCCATGGAATCCATTTTGTCCGACAACCGACTGAATCATGACGTTAGAACGGTCCTTTGATATTATGCAGAAAATTTACAAACAGCAAAAAGTTTCGACCCATGTCAGCCTGCGCGGACTGCGCAGGCTGACATGGGTCGATACTTTTTGCAGATGCATTAAGCCTCCTTTTCACAGAGCATGACTTAATTATTTACAGCTATTAGGGTCAATATATAGGTAAGCAAGGTCAACCGCCATTTTTTTTTTTTCACCGGATATTACGTTCTCAATATAGCAATAACCCTACTTGAAGACAATAGGAAGATAGATAGACTCATTAACAATATTCCCCGATGTTTCTCGTTTCATAAAAAAAATGTTCTAATAATGCCAAGCAAGGATGTGGGATCGTTTTACAGATTTAGAGATTCGAAGATCAAAATCAGGCATGCCACACGGAATTTACCGTGCGATCTTGGGTGTGCATCTTCAGACTTGGTGAGATATTTTTGTTAAAAAGGGCATTAATATTTCAATGATATTTGGGCCAATGCTCTGTACAAAGGGGGTTTAATGCATCTACAAAAAGTATCGAGCCATGTCAGCCTGCGCAGTTTGCGAAGGCTGGGCATGGTAGAAACTTTTTTGCTACTGATCAATTTTTCTGTATGTTCAGGGACCATTCTACTTCATGATTCAGTTGGTTGTTGGAAAAAATGGATTTTATGGATCCATAATTATGTGATGACTTGCTTAGTATCATGCATCACGGAAGAGCATTAAAACCCCTTTTTGCCCGAGCATGGCTCATTTGATACATGAACCATGCTCTGTGAAACGAGGATTTAATGTACATGTATCTGCAAAAAGTATCGATTCAGGTCAGGCTGCACAATCCGCGCAGGCTAACCTGAGTCGAAACTCTTTGCTTTTGGTAAATTTTCTGCTTCTCAAAGGGCCTTTCCATCTTAGGATTTAGCCGGTTGTTCGACGAAATGATGTTTGTGAATCCATGATTATTTAAAAACTTTATTGTGCATCACGGAGTTGCATTAAGCCCCTTTTGCCAAAGCATGACTCATATGCGTCTTCTTTACTGAATAAAAAAATGACTATTTCATTCATCAGGCACTTTTAAGGTTTAACTCTTTATCAAACAATTTTTTTTAGACTCGTCCAAACTGAAAGCATTTTCTCAGACGACAAATTAAATGTGGCTCAAATGATGGAACCTGTTTCTGTTTGGGATAGGAAACTTTGTGGGAAAAGGAAAATGCTATTTTCCAACATTTTCTCCTTTTCAAAAAAATTTCCTCTTTTTGTTGTATACAACACGGGACTGCTCAAAGGTTTAAGTCCTTAACTAAGGTTTCTTGTATGTCTCTATCAGGTCTCTTCCCAATTAATAGTCTAGACATTGTTCAAGAGAGATCATGTTTACCAAACATTCTTATGATCAAAATTTAAAGAGCAGCTGTCTAATGGCTGAGACGCCTTGTCTCAGCCAATCAGACAGTCAGTCTCCGAATTTAGACGAAGAATTTAGATAAAGAATCATTCGTAAATAGCTGCCAAGAAATTAGTAAGGGAAACAACTCTTGTTTCTCAAAACTCTGACAGATCAGTTCTTGAGCCAGGGCCTAATTTCACACACACACACACACACACACACACACACACACACACACACAAAATCTTAATTTTCTTATTTTGCTCAAATCCCGTAAAGGAATCATTGACCGACTTGAGCCGAGTTCGTTATATCAGACACATCTCACTAAAATTGACAGACTTAGGCGCCAGAACACGGTTTTCGGCTAAACTTGTGTCGACCGACAACACGACAAACAGATCTTCTTCAACAAAAGGTCTATAGTATAAGCCTGAGACGATAAAGAGCACTAAAATGCAACAGCATAACCCTAATTGTTTAGATTTCATCAAGATATCATTTTAACCCTTGAAGCGCCGAATAAACCCAATGGACATTTTCAGTCTAGACTAACACAAAGATAATTACAATTTTGTGGTCACTTTTTATGTCTAGTGTCTCAGCAAAGCGGACAGTGTAGATCAAAGATCAGGCTGCACGTTTTGTGCAGCCTGATCTTGATGTACACTGGCCGCAAAGGCAACTTTAGTTGTGAAAGGTGCCTTTAGGGTTAAACTTGTAAAATAGTGAAATTACTGACTAATTCAGGAAAGTGGCATGGTCGGAAAAATGGACAAAATAAGCCATTTTAGCCTTTATTCCAAAATTCACAAAGTGCAAACCCAGGGAACTAGTCTAAAAATGCCAAGCTGAATTGAAACTCAAAACAATACATAATTTGGGGATAAAATCAAACATAGCACGTTACCATGCTGTTTTTTTCGCAATCTTTCATGCCATTAGCCCACCATTGTTTTTGCGGTTAAAGTTATCCATTAACTCCATGACCCCCCCCAGTTTCGCATTTGGGATCAAAACCAATGGAAAAAAGAAGAAAAGGTCATGACCTCCTGTTTTGAAGACAAACTGAATGCTTCTTTTCAATAATCTTACACAATTCCTGGGTGTAACAACTACTCTTCTTATCAAAATTGCATTGAAAACCTACCTCTCTTCATTATTTCTAATTTTAGCCATGGCCAATTCGAAAAAAAAAAAATGTTTATATGTGCTTCGGGTAATCCTGAATTTAGGCAACGTTTCAGACTTAACTCATCAGAATAATGGACTCTAGTCTGTTAACTGACTTAAGTCCATTTATTTTGGTAAGTTGAATCTGAAAAATTATGTCAACTCAGGATTTGAGAATGTAACTAAAGTCTGTTAATGTTATTGAAATACGTCTCTCAAATAACAAACTCAACTAAGTCAGAAACCGAACCCGAAAGCGAACTTAAATAATACAAGAGAAGTTTTTTCGTGAAACCGGGCCCAGATTCTCAACCGCCGAACCCTGACGCTCAACTGATTAATAAGGAAACAATAGCTATTGCACAGTCTGAAGATACATTATATTACAGTAATATTTTCAGTATTTTCAAGACTACAGAAATAATGGCTTGCAAATTTGTTTAACGCTGTCATGAATCAAGCCTTTACCTCTAATCCGAAGTGTAATTTTTTTGAGCGCTCCATAGATTAGAAACACATTTGCGGCAGGTAAAGAAGCTTTTAATACAGATGTTAGAAACTTGTCACGTGAAAAAAAAGATAAATGAAATACTTGGGTACATTCAAACTCTGAGTTTTTTTTTTCTTTAAAATTTGTAGAAATTTGTTAGAATACGAATTATAGTATCATCTGTTATTTCTTTTATTTGGGCGTTTAACTCCTGCAAAAAAAAAAAAACAACTAAATCTCCACGCCCCGGCAATAAAAAAAACAAGGACATTTTTTCAAAATGATCGTTGGCAAAGAAGCAAATGATCGGTTCCCTGCAATGCTTTCACTTTGAGGGAACAAAAAATAAAACATCCATTGTGACAAGTGCATCATTCAACAAGACAACGCCTAACTAGGATACTGTATGCAGGCATTAGACGCGGAAGAGCCACGATTCCAGCAGTTGGTGGATTAATTTATATAAATATTTATCGCCGCTGTGGGCGCCTCCCCGGGAAAGTTGTTAGTTATTGTACGAGGGATAGTACACAGTACAGAACAAAATCATCGTATGTTAAGCGTGTTACGTTAACGTGCTCAGTGTATAACACCGTTATACGTGTCCCAGTTCAACGCCTCACTCGAAGTATAAAAAAAAAAAAAAATTCTCGCTTATTTTAGACCAGCCGTGGGAATCGAACTCACATTCTCAGCTGGCACGAGAATTGTCATTTACAAGCCCTATGCTCTATTTGAACTTGTCGTTTTAGCAAAGGGGCGTAACAATTTTTTATCTACAAACAAATATAATAAAACTGTAAACAGGTTGAAGTCATTTGCATAAGGGGAGGTAAAAGCGTGGACCATGACATTTTCTTAACCCCAATGCTCCTAAGCGAGACTACCTGACCTTTTATAGATCAAGGTCAGACTGCACAGAACGTTTTTTTTTTTTTTTTTTTTTTCCAAAGTTTCAGCACAGAACGTGCTGTCTGATCTTGGATCTACAGTACGATAAGAAGATATTATTCTCCAAAAATTAAGTCTGGAATAACATTCGGGTTTTTACTATCGTCTTGAAAGTTTTATATAACTTATTTCTAAGCTGGAGAAGACTTATTCAAAGAAAACATTTATTGGTTCTCATATCATTTTCTTTATTGTTTGTCCCTTGTTCTAGTTCATGGTATACTTAAAAATAGCCTGTATGGTAATTGGTCATTTTGGGAGCAATCCTTTTTGAGGAGTGGAGTTAATTACAGAGTATGTTTATTGTTGCTGTAAGTTAGTAATTTTCTATAGCTGATGTTTTATTTCAATCAGTCTGGCGGTTCTTTTATGTTTAACTTAAACCCAGGGAGGTCGCAAATTATGAAATATTTTATTAAAGAACATTTATAAAAGATTTGCTGCAACACTTCAATTTGAACATTAAAGAATTGTCTGTACTTTACTGAAATTGAAAGGATTTAGTCCTTTTATTAAACAATCCGGTGTTTTTTCTACCCTAATTATAACAAATTAAAAAAACAACATACGTGGGAAGAGCTTTGGTACGGTAAGACCACCAGAGCGATGACCATAATTAAAATTCTAGTCATTATTGAAACTACAAAACCTCTAGAAAATCAACATTAATATCTTAATCTTTAAAGTTAATTTGTATATAAAACCAGTCTTTGTTGGACAAAGAACTACATTTTTTTTTTGTAAATTCTACGGGCAAAAATGTTGCAATTAAAACATGATGATAATAATTATACCAAAGCCATTTCTGTGTGGTAATAAACTGCCCAAGTTAAAAACGAAGCGCTTGATGAGTTTTCTATAAAAGGTGCTTGTAAAACATAAGCACGATGCGTTGTTTTGTTTGCATGTTGACTCCATTTCCAGTTTGGTTCCATCTTCAGTTTAATTTGCTTATTTTTAAATGCATCACAAAAAGGGGACGGCGGTGAGGACGAGTCCTGAATTTGTGAGACTTCAGAGTTGGACTTTCAAGGTTGTTTACCTAGATTCTCTTGAAAACTATCTAAGTCTTTAAAAAGAATTGACAAGTCCAAATGCAAAGCATCTGCAGATGACACATATGACCCGCAGTATGTGAAATGAGACTTTCGGACATTTTCGCAAAGTGTCGTCCCGGATTAGCCTGCACAGTCCGCGCAGGCTAATACGAGACGGCACTTTACGACGACATAAAAATTTTTCATACAGTAGACTTTCGTGAAACAGCAAATGGCACAAAAAATGGGAAGTGTCGTCTAGGATTAGTCACAGACTGCACAGGCATATCTGGGACGACACACTTTTACGCATATGTCCGAAGGCCCCTTTTCGTGTGTTGCACGCCATGTAGTCTGGCTCCTATTATGGGTGTTGTCCTAGAAAGGGTTGAACACATTGTGTTTGCGTTGAAGTTAAAAGGTGTCAACTTTGGTGTAGCAAGGACATTGTTGGGTAGAAGTTTGGTGCGATGAAATGTTCTGTAATATAAACTGTGGGATCCTCCTCACTTCCCTTAAAAAAAGGTGTGTTTGCTTGAATAAAATCAGTTGTTGAACAAGTTAATGCTTCTTTTGTCATACTGTTTTTAAAATTATTATTATTATAATTATTATTATCATGTTTTTTCTGGAGGAAAGTAAAAGGCATATTTTCCTCGGTTTAATTCAGCGATGTCTGTAAAATATTGACAAGATTCCAAGGAACCAAGTAGGTCATATTATTTGATTTCGTTGATTTAAGAGAGTCATGTGACCTTGATCACGTGAATTTGTTATAATTCTTTTGCGCATGACAAAGCAGGTTCGCAATCGCTTTGATTTAGTTCGACGCCGAGATTGATGAATGAGATATGTGTCTTTGTCCGTTACATAAATTGTATTCATACGCGATAAATGGTTAATGTGAAGAAATAAATACTGTATAGAACTGTGAAATTCGATGCCTCAGCATAAGAAGGTCATAGGTGAAAAAGTCTTGTTCTAGGAAAATTTGGAAAAAAAAAAACTTTAATGAGCCATGCTCTGGCAGAAAGTTGGTTTAACGCATCAGCATAAGAAGGTCATAGGTGAAAAAGTATTGTTTTGAGAAAATCTGAAAAAAAAAAACCTTTACTGTTTACTGTGCCATTCTCTGGCAAAAGGAAAATAAAAAGGGGGGGAGGGTGGCGGGATTTAATGCATCTCTAGGATGTATGATACCAAGCAACTGATCACATCATTTTGGCTTCATAAAATCCATGTTGTTTAACAACCTACTGAATCATGAGGTACACTGGTCCTTTAACATGCAGAAAATTTACCAAAAGCTATTTCGACACATACTGTGGCAATTTCATCAAAATCAGACCGTGTTATATTGACAAAAAAAAAAAAAACCCGCTGAAAAGGGTCGTTGGTGCATGATCATTGTATTAACAAAAATAAGCAATGCTCTGTGAAAGGGGGTTAGATGCATATGCAAAAATTATCGACCTAGGTCAACCTGCACAGTCCACGCAGGCTAACTTGTGTCGATACATTTTGCTTTTGGTACATTTTCTCCATCCTAAAATTTTGTAATATAGTAATGAGTTGAGGGGAAAAGCAGCAAGTGGCTTGGAGAGTGTGCTGTCCATAGCACGACTAGAGAAGCTGCCAGTACGCATGCTCAGGTACAATGGCCGCAGTTACGCAACTAAAAATTCGTTGAAAATAGGGTTAAACACCAAACAAACAGAGAAAAACACTGCAACTACCTTTTATTTTGCTCGAATATCACAAAAAAATTCGGACAGTCTAGATCTAGTATTCAAAGTCTGAAATTGGCGCCCGGTCGGGTAGTTCAGTGGTTAGCGTATCTGACTCGTGACACTGTCGTTGCGGGTTCGATACCCAGTTGAGGCAAACCTTCTTACCTTACTTACGGCGACTTTTCGTCGTCTCACCTATGATTCATGTGAGAAAAGTAGACAGTGGCTTGGAAAGAAAGTTGTGTCAGTACTGGTATGAAGGAGCCAGAAAACACATGTATAGATGCACTGACTGCCGTGATATGACCGAAGCTGTTAAAACCGTGTTTAGCTCTAATACAAGCAACGTCCAAACGGAAATTGGTCCACAGTACACAAAAGCAAGCACAGTTTTATGTGTACCTCCAGGCGATAATAGGGTTAACGTGGGTTGAACTGTCAAGATTGGCGCGCAGTGGATACCATGTGGGCTAATTATAGCCTATCATTTCTTATAGAGCTAATTTCTAGAAAAAGTGACAGCACAGTTGGAGCCAAGAGATACTCGTGAGTGTAGAAATTATTGCACAGAGAAAGGGAAAAAACACTCTGTAGGAACATCTCGCACTTTCTTTTTTACCCTTCCAGCCCCTATGAGAGAACATTTCTTTCGCTTCTTACAGCAAATGGCCGTAACATTGCTAGTAGAAAAACAAATTTAAAACCAATCATTAAGTAAAGAAAAGATAGAGTGACCTGGTAATTTTTTACCTAGTTTTGAAATTCATTTTTTTCTGCCAGCGACTAACACTTGCACAGACTGTGCAATAACTGATTGTCATCTTTGTTATAATTTTCATACTTTTAAATGGTAAGATTTGCATTTAAATGCATTTTTATTCCCGCATTGTTTACTTTTGGTTGCTATTGGGCCTTTTGAAAACATTGTGGGAAAAGGAGAAAATGCTGGTAACCAGCATTTTCTCCTTTTCCCACAATGTTTTCTACCCTTTCAAAGACATTTTCCATCTTTTGAGCCATATCATATTTGTCGTTTTCAATTTCTTTGAATTTGGAGTAGTCAAAAAATATGTCGTTTGGTAAAGAGTTAGACATAACTGTTAGACATAGCTGTAAGTCTAAAATTAACTTATAAGGTAATGGGTAAAAAAGAACGGGAAAAAAAAAACGATTGTGAAACAAAAATGAGGCCTCAATGACATGATAAGAATAATAACTAGATATAAAATATGTTATCATACAACAGCTTCTCTAATTTGATGCGGGCGATACGGTCGATTTAATCTAAATTAACTTCTACACAGTTTACTAAATGAAACATTTATTATCTGTAAGTAGACAGAACTAGTTTGTTGCATTTTGAATGTTTTTTACAGCATATCCATCAAAACACCGGACAGTGCAGATCCAAGATCAGACTGCACGTTCTGTGAAGTCTGATCTTGATCTATAGTGTCCGCAAAGGCATCTTATGCGGCCATCATCGTGTTAAGAGTTGAAGAAAAGTATGACGAGTATCTTATTAGAAACAATCTGAAGTTATTTTGTCATTGATCCCTCTTTAAATTAACTTGTAATTTGATGGGAAAATGATAACTTTGAGCAAAAAAAAAAAATAGAGGTTAATTAGATACGTCAAAGAAGGTCAAGGTAGTTTCAAGGTCTCTGTATTATCTTTTTTTTTTCTGCGCGCCTTATCCTGCAACGTTTTGTTGTTCTTAAAGGAGGCGATCCAGATTCCTACAATCATACTGAACTTCGAAAATGTTTTATCAACGAATTAAGTAAGGGAGCAGCTTGAAAACTATCTAAAAATAATTGAAAAAAAAAAAAAAAAAAGAGTGAGGGAAAAGGGAATGGTATTTCTATAAAGTGCAACGTAGCATTATACGTTTTTTCCCCTTTTTTTTCAGATTTTGCGTCAAAATTTCGAAAACATTTGTAGGAATGTCACATGATCTATGACACGTGTCCTCTATATGAGATCGTATTGAAATTGGTATTATGACTCATATCTGGTGTCATAAATATAGACGGAGTTTCCGATTGACTCTCCTGTTATTCAAACGCAACAAATGAACTTTTTAATGACTATAACGATGCAGTTTCTTTATACTCACAGGGAAAATGTATGTGTCATACTCTGGCAAAAGGGGTTTTTATGCATATCCGTGATGCATAAAAGCAAGCAAATCACCATATAATTATAGATTTATAAAATAACATTCACTGTTAAAATTTCCGCTTGACACTCCTGTTATTCAACTGAACATTTTTAATGACTCTTAACCTAGCAGTTTCTTTACACTGATAAGGAAAAATACATATGATCCTACTCTGGCAAAAGATGGTTTCATGTCTCTCCGTGATGCATAAAAGCAAGCAAGTCATCACATAATTATGGATCCGTAAAATCACATAAAAAATTCATAGTAAATTTTTTGTCAAAAAATCGACTGAATCGTGAGGTAAACTGGTCCTTTGACAAGCAGAAAATTAACCAATAGCAAAAAGTTTCGACCCAGGTCAGCCTGCGCGGATTGCGCAGGCTGACCCGGGTCGGTACTTGTTGCAGATGCATAAAAATCCTTTGTACAGAGCAATGGCTCATTTAAGAGTTCTTTTGAGTGTCTTGCAAGAAATCTCGATTCGCTCAAAATAATCTAACAAGGTTCCTTTAAACTTGTTTATCGCCCTGTTCAGACGAACCCTAGGACGAAAAAGTTCCACTCATCACGATCCCAACCGAGAAAAACATGCTGTTATCGTTCATGCTTTAGCAGACGACAAAATTTTACACTTGTCCCTATTGAAAGCATTTGCAGACGGAATAATAGCTATTGCTTAACTCTTTTCCAAACAACAAAATTTTTAGACTTATCCAAATTGGAAGCATTTGCAGACGACAGATTAAATGTGGCTCGAATAACGGAATTTTTCGTTGATATAGTAGATAACAATGTGGGAAAAGGAGAAAATGCTCGTTGCCAGCATTTTCTCCTTTTCCCATAGTGTTTTCAATTTCTTTTTCTTCGGGATTGTAAAAATGTTGAATTGTTTGCTAAAGGGTTAAATGATCGGATTTTTCAACAGATAGGGCAGATAAAATTGTTTTCCACAATGTTTTTGAAAGCTTTTTACTTGATTCATGGTCGATAAAACACTGCATTTTTTTCGGTAAAATGTTCAGCCATATTCTAAGGTATTTTATTGCGTTGTCCATAGAAATCATTGGCCTTTGTTAGCTTTTATCGGTATTTCAAAAGGATCGTAATGACTGAACCTTTGATTAAAATAGTGAAGATTGTAAACAAAGATCAAGTTGCACGTGTAAAGACTACACGTGTGCAGCCTGATCTTGGTCTACACTTCCAGGAAAGATTCAGTTTCACGCGGATAAAGGTTCTGAGATCCACGAGTAACCTACTTGTTTTATGACAGATGGCAGATGTTTCTTCATGTTATCTATAATTGTTTCACTTCAAATGTTTTAACCGATAACTCCACAAATGCGACGGTTGCGTTTTTTTAGAGGTCAGCCGGTGGAGGAAAAGGGGAATTTGTTACCAGCACTTACTCTTCTTTCTACACAGTTTTCCATACATTTTAAGAAATGTTGTTTTTTTTTTGTTAATTTGTCAGTGTCGAGTTCCACTATAAAGTAACGATATTTACAAAATTTCTTAAGTCCCACCTTTCGTTTAACCCTTAAGCTGCTAATCGCGACCCACTGACCTTTTGCGGACAGTGTAGATCAAAGATCAGACTGCACAGAACGTGCAGTCTGATCTTTGATCTACACTGTCCGATACGGTATTTTCTTTTCGGTGAAATCAACTTTGAAACGGCAATGTGTGGGCTTTTAGTATTGAGTAGAAATCTGCGTTTCATTTATTCAGCAGCTGAAGTGTTAAAAAAAAATTTTTCATAGTGGCAGTCCATCTTGACGACGGCAACACTCCTTCCGCATCTGGTAAGGGACGGTAACAATTGTCGGATAAAAGCCTGTCCAAAAGCCAACAAGCCTTTGTGTAAACAGTTGATAAAGTTATTAAGCCAATCTCTGGAAAAGGGGGGCTTGATGCGTGTTCATGATGCATTACACCAAGCAAGCCATCACATAATTATGGTTACATAAAACTCGTTTTGTCTAACAACCGACTGCATCATAAGGTAGAATGGTCCATTGACAAGCAGAGAATTCACGAACTGCAAACAGTTTCAACCCAGGTCAGAACTGCGCAGGCTGACGTGGCTCGTTACATTTTGCAGATGCATTAACCCTTTCCCAAAACGACAAATTTTGGACTGGTCCAAATTGAAGGGGTTTGCAGACGACAATTTTAAATTTGATGAAAATAGCAGAAAGGTCTCAAAAAGGGTAGAAAACACTGTGGGAAAAGGAGAAATTGCTCGTTACGTGCAATTTCTCCTTTTCCCACAGTGTTTTCAAAAGACTTGTACTGCAGACACGTGAAAACCAGGGCTTGTTTGGGAAAGGGTTAAACCCCTTTTACCAGAGCATGGCTCGTATAAATATATCTACATAAATACAGATTGTAAAGGTGATAAATAATGGAAACTCGGTAGAAAAAAGGTGGAAAGGAGAACACTGACGATTATGAAATTACTGGAGCGAGTATTAAGCATATTAGTTAAATCTTCCAGTGATCAACTTCATGGCTGTATATGCGACAGGATTCATTCCTTTCTCATGGTGCACTTTTGATTGAGTTTGAACCTGTTCAGTCGGGTGCAAAGACTGCAGTTGTTGGTTGTAGCTGATTTGTTCATACTACGGTGTTACAAGAAGACAATCCGATTCCTTTTGTTTAATTAAATATTGATGGCCATTCTTCGGTTACTTCCCTTGATTCCTCTCCAGTACTACATTGGTCCTGATAAGGAGATTACTTGGTTTTTATCCTTGATTTTCATGCACTACTCAGCTATATTCTTAGAGGTAATATCTCAACTAAATCTAGTTAGAATGTTTTCGAAATCGATGATATACGTAGTTTCTGATGATTGAGAACAAAATTTGATTTGAATTACATGGGCACCTTACACTTATATCATAAATCATATTATATTCATCGCAACATCCCCACGGGAATTAAGGATAAAAACAAAGGAATACAGGTGAAAGGACCTTTCTATTATTTGTTTATTTTTCATTCTTTTTCTGGCAAGGGAGACAATTTGTTTAGCAGAAATGACCCCTCACTGTGCCTTTTCTTCTTCTTTAATTTTTCTCAATGTCGTCTGCAGTCTTCCGAAAAATACGACTATTTTACAGAGGATAATTTTGATTTTCTGCCCAAAAGCGTTTCATTTTTATTGTCAGATTGGAGACACGAAACCCTTTTACTGTTTGTCAAAAGTAAAGGTAATCCTTCGGACAATGTAAATCAAAGATCAGACTAAACAAAATGTGCAGTTTGATCTTAGATCTTCACTGACAGATGTCATACAAAGTACTCTCGCCAACGCATTTTTACAAATGCAGTATTGGGCCTTCTTATTCCGTTTAGAAAAATCCATTGCATTGATTTGGCGCTCAGAGAATTGATGTTCCACCGTGATAAGTTTCTACCCTTTTGGCGCCAGAGATGGATTTGTGCCATAATCTCTGAAAAGGGGGGCTTAATGCATCTGCGAAAAGTATCGACCCAGGTCAGCCTGCGCAGTCTGCGCAGGCTGACCTGAGCCGAAACTTTTCGCTATTGGTAAATTTTCTATATGTCCAAGGACCAGTCTCTCTTATGATACAGTCAGTTGTTATACAAAATTGTTTTTATGGATCCATAATTATGTGATGACTTTCCTGGTATCATACATCACGAAGATGCATTAAGCCCCCTTTCAACAGAGAATGACTCATTTTTTTTTTTTTTTTTTGCAGACGCATTTGATAAGAAAATAAGCATACAGTTATAGCGAAAAGTCTGATATTGGATCGAAAATTACCAACATTTCACTTATCTTTTACCAGAAAGAATTTCGAAAAGCAAAAAAAAAAAATGTCCATTTATCTAGACGTTAATTTTTTCATTGCCAGCGTCGCCTTTGGTGCCTTTTGCAGTAGGCGTCGATCAAGATCAGACTACGCAAAAAAGCGGTACCGGACGGTGTCATACCAGTTCGGAAATATGGCATGATGATTTAATTTGCGTTTGGACTCTAGTTCATTTGTTGTCAGTGTATCAATAAAACGACTTTTGATGGAAGCTAACATATTCTAATTGAATAGAACTGGAAAAGCGAAACGTAAATAGACACGAAAATACAGGGGAATTAAAGCAGATGACAGTATATTAATTAAATTTTAGTCTTTAAAAAAAATTTCCAGATATATATCGAAAACCATGATCAGTCAAATAAATTGTCTACATGCGATTAAACCAAGGGAAACAATACAATTTACAATTCTTGCGCGAGTTATGCGGCTGTTCTACAAAATTGACAGAAAATAATCCCTTAATATACTTCTAAAAATATTTATTGGATTTTTCTCTTCGTCAGTATAAAAAAATGATTTTTTTTTCTTTTTTTCTTGAACAACACAATCTGGACTTTAAACGACCCTGTGAAAGAAGCCTTTTGAAAAAACTGTGTGAAAAGTAGAAAATGCTGGTGACCAGCATTTTCTCCTTTTCCCACAATGTTTTTTTTTTTAACCCTTCCCAGAACAAATTTCAACTTTTCAGTCACAAATAATTTTGTCGTTTGCAAATAGTTTCAATTGGGACTAGTCTAAAATTTTGTCGTTTGGTAAAGGCTTAACTGTATGTAGATATTTTTCAACCCTAACCGTTTGGGTTAAGCAATTTTAACCCTTATCCTGCTAAATAAGGAAATAAAACTTTCAAGCCGATAGTAACACCCAAATTTTCCTGTTTCAAAGGTACTTTTTTAGGAAAGAAATCTCCTTATCGGACAGAGTAGATCCATGATCCAAGATCAGACTGCATGTTCTGTGCAGCCTGACCTTGATCTACGCTGTCCACAAAAGTTCCGTGAGTCGGGCTTAGTAGCCTAAGGATTAAAACATTGTTGGGAACAGAGAAAATGTTAGTAACCCCAACATTTTCTACCCTTTTAAAGACATCGATCATTTTGGTAAGATTTCATTTGTCGTCTGAAAATGCTTTCAGTTTTGACAAGTTTACAATTTTATCGCCTTGTTAAATCTTTACCAAACGACAAAATTTTTGATTTGTGCGAAGTAAAAACATTTGCAGATGACAAAATAAGGAAAAAATGTTTGGGGGAACCATTTCCTCCTTTTTCTACTATGTTTTCAAAAGGATTTTTGGAGGGAAGATATCTCCTTATCGGACAGTGTAGATCAGAGATCAGACTGCACTTTCTGTGCAGTCTGATCTTGATCTACGCTGTCCGCAAAAGGTCAGTGGATCGTTTTCAGTTTTGACAAGTTTACAGTTTTATGGCCTTGTTAAATCTTTACCAAACGACAAAATTTTTCATTTGTGCGAAGTAAAACATTTTCAGATGACAAAATAAGGAAAAAATGTTTGGGGAACCGTTTCCTCGTTTTCCTACTATGTTTTCAGATGCCATTTTTCTCAGTTCGTCTTAAAGCTCGGGACAGTGTGACAAAGGGTTCAGAGACAAGGGCTCATATATTTCCTGAAGAAATGTGCTCACAGTCCCTTTATCGGTCCCGGTACTTTCCGGTGAAATGTAGTCCATATACCGGGATGAACCGGGATAGTAAGCCTTCTTGTACCGACCAATCACGGTACCGTCCGGTTTGTGTTTCCGGCTGGGCAAGACGGTTTACAAATTCAGGACTTACCTAGGTTCGTATCCCGAACAGTGATTACGGGTCTTTACTGCCTACTTAGCGAATGGAATTTTTTTGACAAGTGGCCTCTCTACACGGAAATGAAAAGAAACAAGTAAGAGCATAGCTATTTAAAGTTTTTGTCAAATATAGACACCCATCTAAAAGATTAAAAAAAAAAAGAAATAATGAAAAGATGATTTAACCTAGTTAGAATATTGCGATTAAAAACTTTGAGTAAAAACAGCCACCTGTTTCTGTAAACGGTAAAAAATCTGATGACGATGATGATATAGTGATCGAGTTTTTAACACGTCCGTAAAAGCTCTTGTAAATCACATTTCTACGTCAAATATTTGTAAAGCCATAAACTCTTTCTTTACCGCTGATGGCTTGAATATCTTTTGCGGACGTTGTAGATCAAGATCATACTGAACAGAACGTGCAGTCTGATCTTGAATCTACACCGTCCGATACCTGAAGCCAACCAATGACCAAAAAATTCACCCTCAACTGCAATGGAAATCTTTTCTCTTTTTTTTTTTGACCTCGAAAAAAGTCGAACTTATTTTAGTTGGTAGCGAAAGAGTTAAAGAGCGATATGAATGTCTTTTACCGCCAAAGTTTATCTCCAAGACACCATGTCATTTTCAATCTAACAATAATGACAAGACATACCCTTAACCTTTTAAGCAAATCTTGTATTTATTTTGCGGAAGGTGTAGATTCAAGATCAGACAGCAAAGAAAGAGCAGTCTGATCTTGGACCTTCACACTCCGATTTTATGTGAGAAAAGCGATACCGAAAAGGTAATGAAATGAAAAGATTCGAACCTTTCTTTATATGGCTAAATTGTCAATTAGATTTATTCGAGGCTGCGAGGTTATAACCTTTCTTCCGGTTGAACTTTATATGCTTCTCATCACAAACTTAGATTTCTTAAAAATATTTTTCATTCAACGAAAATAATACAATTATTTCTGGAAACCATTAATATAGAAGTGGAAAGGGTAGACAAAGATCAGTTTGCACGTAGGTGCAGGGTGATCTTTGTCTCCGGTCTCCACAAGAAGCGTCCATAGTTACATATATATAGCAGTATCGAGCAAGATAAGGGTTGACAAATCTGTCAATTTTCAGGCAAAAAAGATAAGCTCTTGAAAGCTGAGAAAACATCTATTAACTTAGAAATGTCAGTCTGTGATCCCTGTCCCTCTTGAAACAAATTTAGTAGAATTGGAATTTTGTAAATGTTCGTGTAAAATAACGCAAAATCAATATATGAGCCATGCTCTGGCAAAAGGGAGTTTAATGCATTCCCGCGATCCATGATACCAAGCAAGTCATCACATAATTATGGATCCATGAAATCCAGTTTGTCTAAAAACCGACTGATTCATGAGGTACACTGGTCCTTTGACATGCAGAAAATTGACCAAAAGCCAAAAGTTTCGGCCCAGGTCAGCCTGCGCGGATTGTCCAAGCGGACCTGGGTCGATACTTTTTGCAGATGCGTTAAGGTCCCTTTTCATAGAGCATGGGTCATATATAAATGCCCAGCCGGGTAGCTCAGTGGTTAGCGTATCTGACTCGCGACCTTGTGGTTGCGGGTTCAATATCCGGTGTAGGAAAACCTTCCAAACTTTCCTCCCGGCGATCTTTCGCCTCCCACCTCTGATGCATGTCAGAGAAAAGTAGTCAATGGCTTAGAAAAAAAGTTATGTCAGTACTGGTGTGAGAAAGCCAGGAAACACAGGTGCGTAGATGCACTGAGTGCCGTGATGTGACCAAAGTTGTTAAAACGGCGTTCAACTCTAATACCAACCAACCAACCAACCAACCAACCAACAAACAAACAGACCAACCAAACAAACAAACAAACAACCAACCAACCAAACAAACAAACAAACAAACAAACAAACAAACAAACAAACAAACAAACAAACAAACAAACAAACAAACAAATATTAATGTTAAATACATGAATACAAGTGAAAAGATAGAGGAAAAAACAAGATAATGCTCATGACGAGAATTTTTTTTCCTTCCGCCTCAATGTTTTCAAAAAAGAATTTATAAATGGGATAGAAGGGTGTTTCTGAAAGTGCCACAATCTCTGTGAACTTCGAAATGCCAGACAGTTATCTCCTTGACGTTCTTGCGAGGTGATTGAGGAAGAACGATCGAAAACACAGGCTCAATTCGGGGCTTTTAAATTGCCTTCATTGATTTCCTTCTCCAACTACTTTTGGTAAAAAAAAAAAAAAAAGTTTGAGCTATGGTCTGTTAAAAGGAGGTTTAATGCATCTGCAAAAAGTATCGACCCACGTCAGCCTGCGCAGTACGCGCAGGCTGACCTGGGTCGAAACTTTTTGAATTTGGTAAATTTTCTGCATGTCCAAGGACCAGTCTACGGTCGATTTTTGGACTAAATGGATTTTTTGTGGATCCATAATTATGTGAGGATTTTCTCGGTATAAAGCATCACGGAGATACATTAAATCCCCTTTTGCCAGAACATGGCTCGAGTGATCTTTTTTTTTTTTTAACTTCGGGACAAGAGTCTGTATGCAGCGTGGCTGGCTAGTCTAAATAATCCTTGCTTACGTTTTCTATCTCTGTATCTTTTCTTGACTTGATGGCTGGCTGGAGGGGGTGGCTTGCAGGGTGCCTGGGCGGCTGGCAGATTGTTTCGTTGGCTGGGCGGCTGGCAGTGTGGTTTGCTTGTTGAGTGGCTGGAAGGATGCATCGATAGACAGCTGGCTGTTTGGAAGGGTGGTTGGGAGTACGGCTTGCTGGCTAGTTACTTAGCGGACAGGCTGTGTGACACATTGGGTACCTAAGGCTGCGATCACATAGAACTATACTGTATACGGTATTCGGTATACGCTATACGCTATACGGGCACGGCGAGTCATATGGGGCAGCACGCGCGCCCTGCTCGGTCTTTGGCGCCGATCCTATGGACACGTCCGACGAAGAAGATTTGGCCCTGCTTCTGCTAGCAGATGCCGAGGAGGAGGCCCCTGGATCCCATAGGAGGGGCATCAGTCGAACCTTTTCTATGATAGCATACTTGAAATCATCCATGGCTACCTGTTAAAAATCATTTGTTTGATGTTGTAACATGTATATATGGAGGCATGTGCAATGAAATTGCAATAAAGTGAGTACAGATGGAACCTATCGTTTCTAAATTATCGTATTGTACGCAATAAGTCGTGATAGGGGAAATTCAGAACGCCTGTACTCACGAAATCCAGCTGACACATCCGAACAGGACGGTATACGCTGCACGAAAATCGAACCCGAACGATTCCCACTATTCTACACTATACGCAGGTATACGACTGTTTAGAATAGTGCCCTCTAATGTGACCCGGTATTATGAGATGACCTTGTTCGATTCAAACTATTCGCGTGCCCTGCATAAACGTGCACCGTATACCCGAATAGTATAGTTCTATGTGATCGCAGCCTTACAGGATAGCTAATTTGTGTCTTGCCTGCTCGGATATCAGGTAAGATAGTTGGCTGGCAGAATGGATAGGCTGGTTAGGGGTTTCAATGAC
Source organism: Tridacna gigas (assembly GCA_945859785.2). Classification (NCBI taxonomy): domain Eukaryota; kingdom Metazoa; phylum Mollusca; class Bivalvia; order Cardiida; family Cardiidae; genus Tridacna; species Tridacna gigas. The sequence continues at coordinate 46,513,601 of OX244043.2, forward strand.
AGTGTGTATGGGTAGCTTGGTTACAGAATGGCTTGGTTGATGGCCCGTTGGCTGACTCACGAGTTATCAGTATTTAAGTAAGTAAGAGAGGGAAATGCACCTAGCCATGCGTTCTTAAAGTTTTTGAAGGCAACTAGCTGCCTTCCCTGATGAAAAATAACGAATCTTTTGTTCGTATTTTAAAACTGCACCCAAGCTATCTCATTGACTTAGACTCATTGATTGATTGATTGATTGTATGGTGTTTAACGCCATTTTTAACATTATTCCAGTTATATCGCGGCGGCCAGTGCACCCATCCATGCTTTCCTGGAGTTTCTTTTACCAGTACTCCGCACAATATTCTATCCAAGCCACTGGCTGCTTTCCCACATAGCCATTGTCGAAACAATGGTCAGCGGTGAGAGAGGAATGAATCCTGCCGCAATGACTATCATCAATCCTCGGCAAGAAATTGGTCGAGCCGGGGATCGAACCAGTGACCTCCTGTTCTCAAGTCCTGTACGCTACCGACTGAGCTACGGGGCTAAGCTCTCATTGACTTAGACGTTCTGTCTCAGCCAATCAGATTACTGGTCTTGTAATTCATATGGTGCTCATTAGGGACGCAAAGATTAATGCTGTTTTATAGCGGATCCACAGACAATTTGTCTGTTTGTTTGTTTTTATTTGAGTTTAACGCCGTTTTAACCGCTTAGGACATATCACGTCGGTCAGTGCACCTACGCATGCATTTCCTGGCTTTCTCACACAAGTACTGACACAACGTTCTTTCCAAGTCACTGACTACATGTAATTTCCCACGTGAATCAGAGGTGAGAGGCGAAAAAGGATCCACAGACAATGTCAACTGCTTAAGTGTTTATAAGATTAGAAATACTTAATTTAAAAGAAATAAAAAAGAGACATTATAAAGGCGTAGGCTAATTAGAATGGGAGAAGACAACTATCATCAATTTCGATTTGATCTTCTACTCTGATACGCAAAAACAATTAATTGACTGATCGAACAATCTCTTTCACAAACAATGTATCAGTAAATCCCATCTTATCATTTATGTCACAGAACTTTTTACATTCTGTGAAAGAAACTGGTATGTGCTTTACATTGTCTCAACTATAAGCCATTAGCTCCTTACCAAGTAATACCGATCCTCAATGATCCTAAGACGGAAAGCTCCGGAGGTCATTGTTGAAAGGAAGAAAACGCTGTTATACTGGATTTTCTGGAAACCAGCGTTTTCTCCTTTTCAAACAGTGTTTTTACCCTTTGAAAGACAAAATTTTTATTTTAGAAACTTGTAGTTGTAGTATACAACTATTTCCATTTTGGATCAGTTTAAATTTTGTCGTCTGGTAAAGAGTTATCAATTAAATGTTCTAATTTTCGTTAAGATTGAGACAAGTTTCATAGTCATAAACATGTAGGCTTTCTTCCAGAGAGAATGTTTTCAGCCTTTGATAACGGTTATGTGAATATGTATAATATGTATGTATGTATGACTAGAAGCTGTATCAGCTTACGTCAATAAAGATTGTCTTGTCTTCTCTCTCTCTCTCTCTATATATATATATATATAAAAGACATGCTCTGGCAAAAGGGGCTTCTTATACAACTCCGTGATGCATTATACCAAAAAACTCATCACTTGCTTAAGGATCCGTTTTGTCAAACAACTGGTTGAATCCTGGGGTAGAATGGTCCTAGGACATGCAGAAAATTTACTAAAAGCAAAAAGTTTCGATCCAGGTCAGCCTGCGTGGACTGTGCAGGCTGACCTGCGTCTATGTTTTTCGCAGATTCATTAACCCTTTACCGTACAATGCCGCCTTTTAACGCCCATGGCAAAGAAGCCTTTTGAAAACATTGTGGGAAAAGGAGAAAATGCTGGTAACCAGCATTTTCTCCTTTTCCCACAATGTTTTCTACCCGACCAAAGAAAAATTGCACCATTTGAGCCACATTGAAATTGTCGCCTGCAAATGCTTTCAATTTGAACAAGGCTAAAATTTTGTCGTCTGGTAAAGGGTTAAACCCCCTTTTGGTCATATGTTAATTTTCATTATTTTACAATAATGCTCAGTTGAAACGCACATTTTCTCCTTTCCCCACAATGTGTCTACACTTCCACAGACAAACCTTATTGTTTGTGATACTTTTGACGCGTTATCTGTAGATTTGTTCAATACAGACAAACCTATACTTGAATGTGGAAAGGAGATTTTATGCATTTGCAAAAAGCATCGACTCATGTCAGCCTGCACAGTCCGTGAAGGCTGACATGGGTAAAAACTTTTTGTTATTGGTATTTATTTATTTTTTTTTTTTCATGCCCAAGCACCATTTTACCTCGTGATTCAGGCGGTTATTATACAAACTGAAGTTTATGAATCCATAATTACTGTGATGAATTGTTTTGTACGATGCATCACGAATAGCTCATTTTCATTCCTGTGGCTTCAATGCGTCTATCGTTCCTCAGGGAGAAAAAAACAACATTTGTTTGTACGGAATCTTGTTTCCGCCATCCACTTTTCGACCTATGAGGAACTCGAAAAGTAGAAATTAGGCACACTAACTTCCACTTTTCTAGCAAAAAAGTTACCTCGAAAAGTCGAAAAGTTGAAGTTTTTGACCTGACAATTGTCAAAAAACTTTCGACTTTTCGACCTCACGTTTGTCTAGAAAAGTAGAAATTAGGAAGTACTAACTTCAACTTTTCGCGTTAAACTGCTAGGTCGAAAAGTAGAAAAGTGGAAGTTTTTCACATGACAATTGTCAATAAAACTTCCACTTTTCGACCTAGAAAAGTCGAAAAGTCGAAAAGTTGAAAAGTCGAAATTAGCCGATTAAAACTTCCACTTTTCTAGTTAGGACTGATTATCACGGGATGTTTGTTTATCAGCACCGAATAATGTTGGAGCCGGTGTAGGGGTAAAAATAAACTGGTACCCGTTGTATCTCCCGTAGCCGTCCGATAGACCATAAAATAAAGATCGATAACAGGCTGCCAGTTTAGGGTAAAAATTCCTGTGTCACCGGTCCCGCGGCCAATTTATCCTACGAAAAATTAGCCCTAACTAGAAAAGTGGAAGTTTTAATCGGCTAATTTCGACTTTCCGACTTTTCAACTTTTCGACTTTTCGACTTTTCTAGGTCGAAAAGTGGAAGTTTTATTGACAATTGTCATGTGAAAAACTTCCACTTTTCTACTTTTCGACCTAGTAGTTTAACGCGAAAAGTTGAAGTTAGTACTTCCTAATTTCTACTTTTCTAGACAAACGTGAGGTCGAAAAATCTAAAGTTTTTTGACAATTGTCAGGTCAAAAACTTCAACTTTTCGACTTTTCGAGGTAACTTTTTTGCTAGAAAAGTTGAAGTTAGTGTGCCTAATTTCTACTTTTCGAGTTCCTCGTAGGTCGAAAAGTGGATGGCGGAAACAGGATTCCGTATGTTTGAGACATATTTGTGTTTTCTGCAAATGAGTTTAATACGAACAACTCTATATTTGAGCCGTGCTCTGGCATAAGGGAGCTTGACGCATTCCCGTAATCCATAATACAAAGCAAGTCATTACATAATTATGGATCCATAAAATCCATTTGTCTAACAACCAACTTAACCCTTAGGCTGCTTATCGCGACTCACTGACCTTTTGCGGACAGCGTAGATCAAGATCAGACTGCACAGAACGTGCAGTCTGATCTGTGATCTACACTGTCCGATAAGGAGATACCTTCCCTCCAAAAATCCTTTTGAAAGAGGAAAGTTTTGGGCTTATACTATCGGCTTGAAATTTGCATTTCTCTTATTCAGCAGGATAAGGGGTTAATCATGGGCTACAATGGTCCTTGGATATACAGAAAATTGACCAATAGCGAAAAGTTCCGGCCCAGGTCAGCCTGCGCGTACTGCGCAGGCTGACTTGGGACGATACTTTTAGCAGATGCATTAAGTCTTCTTTTAACAGAACATGACTCATTTCTTTCCGTTTTGATTAACCACTATTCTACAAAAGGCCCCTTGTATTTTCATTATCATTATTTCTATTTATTTTTTTTTTCTATTGAATCGGAGACAAATGCGCAAAAAAATAAATGCAGAAACATCCAGTTTGAGTTATTACATGTCAAGAAATTTATCACCGTAATTTTGTGTCTTGCGATCGCCTGGAACCGATAAACGCGGAAACAAATTGAGTAATTTGACGTATCATATCGATTGTGTGCAAAATTGTTTTGAAATCCCTCGTTCTTTGAGATGAAGTTAATTCGAAACCAAATTGACTGTTTGTATGGTGTTTTTTACGCCGTTTTCAAAATTGTTTCAGTTACATCGCGGCAGCCAGTGCACCTATCCATGCTTTCCTGGATTTTCTGTGACCAGTACTTCACACAATATTCTTCCCAAGCAACCAGCTGCTTTCCCACATAAGCATCGTCGAAACAGTGATCAGAAGTGAAAGAGAGAGGAATGAATCCTGTAGCAATGACTATCATCGATCCTCGGAAAGAAATCGGACGAGCAGGGATTCGAACCAACGACCCTCTGGTCTTAAAAGTTCTGGGTCCGTATTCACCAACCATTCTTAAGAACGTTCTTAGACTTATTCTCCAAGATTTTCCAATTTTTAAAGTAACACACCTTCTGATTGGCTAAACCGTACGGTTTAGCCAATCAGAAGGTGTGTTACTTTCAAAATTGGAAAATTTTGAAGAACAAGACCAAGAATGTTCTTAAGAATGGTTGGTGAATACGGACCCTGGACGCTGACGACTGCACTGCCGGGTCTCGGCTCTTTGGAATGAAGTAAATGCTTTAACAGCCGACAGAAATAGAATCGTCCATATTCAAAGCATTTGAAGACGACGAATTAAATGTCGCTCAAAATGATGAGATTCGTTTTTGAATAGGGTATAAGATTTTCGGGGGGGGGGGGGGGGGGGGAAAGTGATGGTTACCGTGTCCTGATTTTTTTCCTTTTCCACTGGTGTTTTAAAAAAAACCTTCTACCTCAGTGAATTGACTAGTAAAGGATTAATCCTTTATCATCCTATCTGAAGTCTTAAAGACTGTTGGTTGAGAGGTTTTTGAAAACATTGTGGGAAAAGGAGAAAATGCTGTTAACAAGCACTTTCTCATTTTCTCTCAATGTTTTCTGCTTTTTTTTTTTTTCAAAGCAAATCTCATCATTTGAGGCAAGTTTAATTTCTCCTCGACAAATGATTCTAACATTTTGTTCTGTGGTAAATAATTAACCAGTAACCCATTACTGTACAGGCCACTATTAACCTTAAAACACACTTTTGAAATTAATGAATAAGGACAAACTTTTAAATAAAAGGAAAATACATGAGCCATGCTCTGGGGGATTAATGTGTCTGCAAAAAGTATCAATCCAGGTCAGCCAACGCAGTCCGCGCAGGCTGATCTGGTTCGATACTTTTTGCTGTTGGTCAATTTTCTGCACGTCCAAAGACCAGTCTTACTCATGATTTAGTCGGTTGTTAGAAAAAAAATAGATTTTTATGGATCCATAATTATATGATGACTTACTTAGTACGATGCATCACGGAGATACATTAAACCCCCTTTTGCCTGAGCATAGCCCATGTTCTTTGAAAATATCGAAATATTGCAGGCTAAATTTTTTTCGTTTTGCGACAAACCCATTAAGCACTATATGGCCCGAAACATGCGAAATGAGACCATCGTACATTTGCGTAGTGTCGTCCCGACATGCAAATTGGATGGCTGGGTTCCATTATTTTCTCCCTTTCACACAATGTTTTCTTCTCTTTCAGAGATGGCTGATTACCAGTATTTTCGTCTTTGTCCTCAATTTTTTCTAAGGCTTTGGTCGTCATGGTTCTTAAATCCCAGGATTGTTTAGTAAAGGGTTTAGGCGTCGAAATTGTAACAAAAAGATGCACAATCCCGAGTTTTAACGACCCTGAGAGAGAAGCCTTTTGAAAACATTACGGAAAAAGGAGAAAATGCTGGTAAGCAGCATTTTCTCCTTTTCCGATAATGTTTTCTACCCTATGAAAGACAAGTTTCCTTTTGAAAACATTATGGGAAAAGGAGAAAATGATGGTAACCAGCATTTTCTCCTTTTCCCACAATGTTTTCTACCCTATTAAAGACAAGTTCCACCATTTGAGTGACATCTTAATTGTCGTCTGTAAATGCTTTCAATTTGAACGAGTCAACAATTTTGTCGTTTGGTAAAGAATTAAGACGCTGAAGCTGTAACAAGGAAAGTCTTAAGTTTGTGGGAAAAAAATCTAGGCTGAAAATTGTCCCATAGTAGAATACATGAAAGTAAAAGAATATCCGATTGTAAACAGAAAAGGCTGGAAAATTTAAGACGGTATTCCAGACAATTGATTGGCTGTGTTACAACTTCCGCTAGATTGGTTATCCATCAAATTACCGCTTCTTTCACATATATCACCCGTCTATACTCCGGGGAGTTTTAGGGAATGAAAACTTCTTAGACCGTCACCCTTGGAGCGCCGAATAAACCCTGGGAACATTTTCAAAATAGAAATAAGACCCATATAAATGAGCCATGCTCTGGCAAAAGGGGGTTTAATGCATCTCCGTGATGAATTATACAATTCAAGTCATCTCATAGTTATTGATCTATACAGTCCTTTTTCTTTAACCCTTTCCCAAACAAGCCCTGGTTTTTCACGTGTCTGCAGTACAAGTCTTTTGAAAACACTGTGGGGAAAAGGAGAAATTGCTCGTAACGAGCAATTTCTCCTTTTCCCACAGTGTTTTCTACCCATTTTGAGACCTTTCTGCCATTTTCATCAAATTTAAAATTGTCGTCTGCAAACTCTTTCAATTTGGACCAGTCCAAAATTTGTCGTTTGGGAAAGGGTTAACAAGCGACTGAATCATGAGATAGACTGGTCCTTGGATATGCAGAAAATTTACATACACAAAAAAAAGTTTCGATCAAGGTCAGCCTGCGCTTACTGAGCAGGCTGACCTTGGTAGATACTTTTTTGAAAATGCTTTAATCGCCCTTTTCACAGAGCATGGCTCAATTGTAACTTTAACTCTTTACCAAATGACAAAATTTTAGACTTGTCCAAATTGAAAGGATTTGTAGACGACAAACTAAATGTGGCTAAAATGATTGAAACTGTCTTTTATAGATTAGAAAACATTGTAGGAAAAGGAGAAAATGCTGGTTACCAGCATTTTCTCCTTTTCCTGGAATATTTTCAAAAGGCTCCATCTTTAAGGTCGTTAAAACTTGGGATTGTGTGGTAAAGGGTTAAGGTCTCTCTTCTCTAGAATGTCTCAGCAAAGCGGACACTAAAGATCAAGGATCAGACTGCACAAAAAGTGCAGTCTGATCTTGATCTTCACTGATGGCCAAGGCACCTATAGTTGTGAAAGGCGCTTTTAGGGTTAACTCTTTACCACACAAAAAAAAATTAGACTGGTCCAAATTGAAAGCTTTTGCTGACGACAAATAAAATGTGGCACAAATGATGTTATTTGTATCAGATAAGGTAGAAAACATTGTGGGAAAAGGAGAAAATGCTGGTTACCAGCATTTTCTCCTTTTCCCTCAATGTTTTCAAAGGCCTTCTACCTCAGGGTCGTTAAAACTCGGGATTGTGTGATAAAGGGTTAACACGTCTAAACAAATGAACGATCCTCCTTCCTGGCTCAGTGGATGAGGCATTCACTTTGTAATCAGAAAATACTAGTTCTATCCTCGCTGCAGAACACGAGCAGGCGAGGACCGTCGCTTTGGGAAGACTACCGACTTTTGAACCAGCATTGTTCTATCACGAAACTCCAAAATTTTCATTTCTCGATCATAGGACACCGTAACTAAAAAAAGCGCATTATTTTTTTGTGTGTTTATGCATCGCCTCTATATCGTATATTATATATTATATAGATATAGTAATAGCTATTATATACGATATCGAGGCGATGTGCTATTTTTAGTAACGGTGTCTGATGATCGAGCTATGTTAATTTTGGTGTTTCGTAAAAAACAAATGGAACCTCGGCAACCTGTGGAAAGACACAGCAAAGCAACAGTCTAATATTATTTGAAACCTGGAAAGACATCAGCATATGAGCTGTCGCCGTGATACGACTAACAGGCTTTCGTTATAAACGGCGTAAACACCATTCAAATATGAAAATTATGAGGGAAAAAAAGAAATAAATAAAATAGACCAAGCTCTGTGAAAAGAGGGTTTAATACATCAGCAAAAGTCGTGACCCAGGTCAGTCTGCGCAGACTGCGAAAAGTTTATTAAATGCTAGTTGTAATTTTTCTGCATATAAAAATCTCTGCATTAAGCCCGCTTTACTCAGAGCATGGTTCAATTATACTTTATCTAGAACGGTTGGGGAACACAAACCATGGTCCTACTTTAGTTTTAACCTTTATCCTACTGTAAAAGTGAAATGAAACTTTCAAAACTGTAGTAAAAACCCAAAGTTTGCTATTTCAAAGGTAATTCTTTTGGGAAAAACTATCTCACTATCGGACGGTGTAGATCCAAGATCAGACTGCACGTTCTGTGCAGTCTGATCTTGATCTACACTGTCCGCAAACGGCCCATGAGTCGCGCTTAGCAGCCTAAGGGTTAAGTAAGGATATTTTGCCAGACAAGCGAAACAAACCTCAGGAGACAAGGCAACAGAACTATTTGGATCGAAAAGAAGAGATTCTACAGGCCACAAATAAATTGGAAATGATTGAAGAGGTAGGAGGAATTCTTGTTAATTTCTCGAAAACTTGCAGTGAAGTGCTAATTTGATACAGACTGACAGACCGTACGAGGCGTAAGCCGTCGTGAATAACGGTTATCCAATCATGCGTAATTGGTCGGTTTCTGTTACTGTCCGAACTGCTTACCACTTACCATTTGTCCTTAGTTATCGCTAACAGCCTGCCTGTCATTTGTTATTACGTGATATCAAAATATAATGGTAGTCAATTGTTGTTCTTGTTCTTTGGTGACGCTTTGATTTCAAAAGTAGCCTCGTTTTCAGACACTATAATTAAGCCATTAGTATAAATAAGGTACGTAACTTTAGTAAACCACAAGAAATATGTATGAGCCATGCTCTGGCAAAAGAGAGTTCAATGCATCTCCGTGATACATTATACCGAGTAAGACATCACATAATTATGGATCCATAAGATCCATTTTGTTTAACAACCGTCTGAATCCTGAGATGGAATTGTCATTGGACTGGACATGCACAAATTTTACCAGAAGTAAAAAGTTTCGACAAAGGTCAGCCTGCGCGGACTGCGCAGGCTGACCTGGTCGATACTCTTTGCTGATGCAAATCCTCTTTTTCGTATAGTGTTGCTCATATCGTTATTTTCCTTTTATCTTAAAACGTTTAAACCAGACCTTGTGTAAAGTACTGTAGCCTATTTCTTTTGCAGGTTTTCTGTGTTTCATTTTTAAGATGCAATTTTTCTATGTAACGCACTGATACCATTTCTTTTCTGGAATTTCTGGGTTTTACTCATGTTTCCGTTTTGTGCTCAGTGGATAAAAACCTGAAATTAAATGATATATGGTCCGTCCAAAGGGGGCTTAATGCATTTGCAAAAAGTATCAACTCATGTCAGCCTGCGCAGTCCGCGCAGGCTGACATGAGTCAATACTTTTTGCTATTCGTAAATTTTCTGCATGTCCAAGGACCATACTACCTCATGATCCAATCGGTTGCTGTAACAAACAGATTTTATGGATCCATAATTATGTGATGACTTGCTTAGTATCATGCATCACGGAGATGCATTAAGCCCCCTTTTACCAGAACATGGCTCATATACTTCGGTATGGAACGCTTCTACCGAGAAGTAAAATAGAACAAGAATCATCTCTTTGAAAAGGATAAAAGGTGTGAGAGGTACTGGAATGTGAACATTAAAACTCTTCTGTGGTTTAACCCTTATCCCGCTATATAAGTTAGATAAAACTTTCAAGTAGATAGTAAAAACCCGAAAAATATTATTTCAAACTTAATTTTTGGAGGAAATTATGGCCTTATCGGACAGTGCAGATCCAAGATCAGACTGCACGTTCTGTGCAGTCTGATCTTAATCTACACTGTCCGCAAAAGGTCAGTGGGTCGAGCTTAGCAGCTAAAGGGTTAATATGAATAGGAATAATGAAAAATAATCTCGCTATCAATTGCCTCTTTTTTCCTCATCGTTATATTAATTGTTGAAAAGTGAAATTTTCAGTAACAAGCATTATCATAAATTACATTTTTCAAGGTTAGATGTTAATCTAAATCATCGTTCAAAAGGAGCAGTTACTACTAAACATTTCATGGTGTGATAAATATGCACGCAAAAAGGCCAGCAGGTATCCGCTGAATAAACTTTTAAGTTTTTAACCAATAGCAAAATAGTATTCATTCATTCTGGTTTAGCAATACCAAGAAGTAGGTCAAAAGCCAACGTAGTCAGTTACCCCCCCCCCCCGAAAAAAAAAAAGCAAAACTTTCAAAAACCGCAGTCACCACTGCAACAAACAGAAAGCACACACACACACACACACACACACACACACACACACACACACACATATATATGAGAGCCATGCTCTGTGAAAAGGGGGCTTAATGTATCTACGAAACGTATCGACCTGGGCCGAAACCTTTCGCTATTGGTAAATTTTTTTGTATGTCTAAGGACTATTCAAACTCATGATTAAGTCGGTTGTTAACAAAAAAAAAAAAAAACCAAAGCTATTATGGATCCACAATTATGTGATGGTTTGATAGGTATAATGCATCACGGAGATGCAGTAAGTCCCCTTTTGCCACAGCGCGGCTCATATATACCCGCCCTCCTAGCAGTTAACTACATTTTTTTCCTAAAACAGAATGAAATTCTATCAAGGTCAAAGACATCCCGGTTAACACATTCCATGTTTGCCTTTTACGACAATAAATCCCATTGGAAACGAGATTAAACAAACGGTGATCATTTTATTCCAACATAGCGTAAGATATACACAGTTAGACGTATATCAAGAAGTTAATTCAATGCAAGATGACATATTGGCAACAGTTTGAATTCCTTGGAGAACAATACGGGAGAACAAACAATTAAATTGTGTTTGTTACTGTCCAGTTTAATGTCTATTTATCAGGCTGATAGACTTCGGATGGGGGAAAATGGCGGTCATCTCGTGGAAAACGAAAATCTCAAAAAGCAACCAGGGAATTCAAGTTTGGGATAGTTTGAAGAAATGATGGCGTACGTGCTTTCATGTTCCTCGTTTTAGCAAGTCTTTTAGCTTGCTATTTTTACGTTGCTTAACTTTAACTCTTTATGCACAATTGAGTCATGCTCTGGCAAAAGGGGGTTTAATGCATCCCCATCATGTCGTCATATAATCATGAATCCATATGATTATTCATTTTGTCTAACAACCATCCGTGAATCATTAGCTAGACTGGCCTTTGGACATGCAGAAAAGTGGCCAATAGCAAACAATTTCGGACCAGGTCAGCCTCCGCGGACTGCGCAGGCTGACTTAGGTCGATACTTTTTGCAGATGCATTAAACCCCTTTTAACCCTTTACCGCACAATGCCGCCTTTTGACGCCCCTGGGAAAGAAGCCTTTTGAAAACATAGTGGGAAAAGGAGAAAATGCTGGTAACCAGCATTTTCTCCTTTTCCCACAATGTTTTCTACCCTATCAAAGAAAAATTGCACCATTTGAGCCACATTGAAATTGTCGTCTGCAAATGCTTTCAATTTGGACAAGGCTAAAATTTTGTCGTCTGGTAAAGGGTTAACAGAGCATGGCTCAGAACTCGACCTCTTTCTACGACTGAATACACAACCCACCAAAACTAAAAAAAATATATATATTTGAGCCATTCTCTAACAAAAGGGGGCTTAATGCATCTCCGTGATACGTGATACCTATTAAGCCATTATGTAATCAAATTATTAATTCCAAACAACGGTTCCCTTGATAAATGCCAAACCAGTACTTTCAACGCTTTGATTTCTTTTTTTTAACCCATTCAAAGCGGCTTGAAATCACTATGTTTCGGTCTTTTCTACCGGCTTGAAGTTTTAATTCAATTTATTTGGCAATCTGCCTGTATTTCTCTTGCGTTTGAACATAAGTCTAATATACATAGTAAAATTAGTGTTGCACCCCCTGTGTTTTTAACGTGTTTAATTTTCTGGCGTGAATGATATGAAATGGGTTGGAAATTAGAATCTGGCTGCTGTATACAAGAACAAACAAGTCTGTTGTCTCTGAAATGGAATGAACTGAGGTATCCCTTAACCTCATGGCAGCAGCTACTGATCGAGCTGTTTCAACCTCTTGTGAGAAGTGTGAGACAAAGACTGCAAGCTGTTTTGCATGCCCCGGGCGGAAGTACACAATATTGCCTAATTTTGTGTGCCCATTCACTGCAGGTCACTTTCAATCTGTCGTAAGTTTTGTTTCGACATTAAATTCCTTGTTTTAACTAAACTTAAACTCTTCTCGTTTTTCTTAAATTTGAAAGCAACATCTAGGCAAAAGATTCCTACTTACCATGAGGTCAAGTGATACCTCAGTTCAGTTCATTTTATGGGCAAAAGACGAGTCTGTTGGTGTATGCAGCAGCCGAATTCTAATTTCGACCCAATTTTACCCCATTCACGTCAGAAAATCAAACCCGGTAAACAACACAGGGGGTGCGACATTAATTTTACTATGTATATAAAAGCATACTGGTGTCTGTATGTTTTACAAGTCGCATATACATGGACGGGTAAAATAATTTTCTGAACAATTTCAAACTGGGACAGGCCGCGCGGGGAAAATAACATAATTTCCTTCTGGCTGCTTTCCGTGTCAAGGAGAGCCATTTTTATGGCCGATTTATCATATTTTATGAGTAATTTGAAAAAAAAACTGACTCATTCAATTAATGTCGATTCCGCGTGGTTCCTAGAGAATGATTTTGATCCCGTTTACCCTTTACCACACAATCCCTAGTTTTAAGAACCCTGGGAAAGCCGCATTTTGAAAACATTTTGGGAAAGGGAGAAAATGCTGATAACCAGCATTTTCTCCTTTTCCCAAAATGTTTTCTCAATTTTTGAAAAAGCAAATCTTATCATTAAAGCCATGTTTAGTTTGTAGCCTGTCATTGCTTTCAATTTGGATAAGTCTGAAGTTTTGTTTCATTGTAAAGAGTTAAGCTGATGAGACCGATTCAGTACCCTTTTGCTGACAGTGTAGATTAAAGATCAGACTGCACAGAACGTGCTGTCTGTGCCCGTATTCACCAACTATTCTTAAGACCAGTCTTAGTCTTATATTAGAACATTTTCTGAATTTGAAAGTGGCACAACTTCTGACTGGCTTAACCAAATGGCTTAGCCGATCAGAAGTTGTGTTACTTTCGTAGAATTTCTTAGAAATTAGACTAAGAATGAAATCTAGAACGGTTGGTGAATACAGACCCTGGTCTTGGATCTTCACCGTCCGATACGGCCAGTTTTTTTTTTTTTTCCTTTTAACCCTTTACCGCAAAATGACGCCTTTTGACGCCCCTGGAAAAAAAGCCTTTTGAAATCATTGTGGGAAAAGGAGAAAATGCTGGTAACCAGCATTTTCTCCTTTTCCCACGATGTTTTCTACCCTATCAAAGAAAATATACACCATTTGAGCCATATTGAAATTGTCGTCTGCAAATGCTTTCAATTTGGACAGGGCTAAAATTTTGTCGTCTGGTAAAGGGTTAAAGAACTTTGAACTCTTAGTGTTAACCCTTTCCCAAACGACAAATTTTGGACTGGTCCGAATTGAAAGAGTTTGCAGACAACAATTTTAAATTTGATGAAAATGGCAGAGAGGGCTCAAAAAGGGTAGAAAACACTGTGGGAAAAGGAGAAATTGCTTGTTACGAGCAATTTCTCCTTTTCCCACAGTGTTTTCAAAAGACTTGTACTGCAGACACGTGAAAACCAGGGCTTGTTTGGGAAAGGGTTAATTTATTCTTACCACTACCTTAAAATTCCTACTGATCTAGAACGCGGTTAAGTGCTATGACAACAACGCAACAACAACAATTATAATTCTGAATTAGAGCAAGGAGGAATAACCGCGAGAAGAGTCCTTAACCTTTCGGACCCAAGCCACCGTGATATCAAAAGTCGATTCATTTTAAGTGAGCTATGTTGAAGCATAAAGGACAGAGGAACTCTGGCTCACTTGGCTCTCTCTCTCTCTTTCTCGGTCTCTCTCTCTGTCTGTCTGTCTGTCTCTCTGTTTCTCTCTCTGTCTTACTGTCTCTGTCTTTCTTTGTCTCTGTCTCCCTCATTTTCACCGTCTGTCTGTCTGTCTGTTTGTCTTTCTGTCTGTCTGTCTGTCTGACTCTCTCTCCATCTCTGTTTCTCTCTCTATCTCTGTCTGACTATGTCCCTGACTGTCTCTGTCTTTCTCTACCTCTGTCTCTGCCTCTGGCTCTACCTCTACAATTCTATTTCCAGTTCTATTCAACCCTTAGACTACAAAGAAAGGAAAATGAAAATGATCAACCAACAGTAAATGGAAAAATACCGCGATTTCAAAATTCTTTTCACCGAAAAAATCTTACCGTTCCCGACAGTGTAGATCCAAGATCAGATTACCCGTTTTGTGCAATCTGATCTTGATCTACATTGTCCGCAAAAGTATGCAAAGTCACACCTAGCAGCCTCGGGGGAATCGAAAGTCGGCTGAAGACCTACAAAAAACTTCAGTTTTCCAAATCCACAGCTAATGACGTGCCAGACTGATGAACGACTTAAAATGTCTTATTTGTTTAAGCCGATATATTTTCCTTTGAGATTTTATAAGAATTCCATTTGCGTGAAATAAGAATCATCTTCACTTCAAGTCCATATACTTGGAAAATTTTCAGTCACTTTTGATGGGTATGTCTGCTAGAAATCAAGTCTTAACCCTTGAGCTGCTTAGCGCGACTCACAGACCTTTTGCGTACAGTGTAGATCAAGATCAGACTGCACAGAACGTGCAGTCTGATCTTGGATCTACACTGTCCGATTATGAAATATTTTTCCATAAAAATAAGTTTGAAATAGCATTATTCGGTTTATACTATCGGTTTGAAAATTTCATTTCATTTATACAGAAGGATAAGGGTTAAATGATGGTGAAAATATAAATTCATGCACTTTGGTTGCTTTTCAGTATAGAAAAAAAAAATGCAACGAAACAATTTAACCCTTTACCACACTATCTGAAAATCTAAGGACCCTGGAAAAGAAGCCCTTCCTCAAACGCGCTGTGCAGTCTGATCTTGATCTACACTGTCCACAAAAGAGCACTAAGTTCCACTGAATACACCCACGGTTTGCGTTACGAGAGTATACTAGGAAAAGGCTGAAATACGACAGGATTTGATTGATTGTAAGGTGTTTGACGCCTTTTTGACATTATTCCATTTATATCACGGCGGTCAGTGCACCTATTCATACTTTCCTGGAATTTCTTCTACCAGTAACTAAGCACAGTATTCGTTCCAAGCCATTGGCTCCTTTTCCCCCAATAATCATCGTCGAAACAATGAATCAGTGGTGAGAGAAGAGTAAATCCTCTCGCAATGACCATCAGCGATCCTCGGACAGAAAGTCGCCGAGCTGGGGATTCGAACCAACAAACCAGCCTGTTCTCAAGTCCTGTACACCACCATTTGCGCTTCTTGGGATCGGCAAAATACCAAGGGAGAATATTCTGTATGCGATTCCTGACAGACACCAAGTTTGTGTTGTCGTTTTTGGCTTGAGTATCAACTGTGGTTGTCCACTGAATTACTTCCCTTCGATAAGTGAAGATCATTTAGTCTCGTGTAACCCTTTACCATACAATCCCTGGTTTAAGAGACCCTGAGGAAGATGGCTATTGGAAGCATTGTGGGAAAAGGAGAAAATGCTGGTAACCAGCATTTTCTCCTTTTCCCACGGTGCTTTCTACCTTTTCAAAGGTAAATCCGATCACTGGAGCAGTATTTGATTTGGTCGTTTGCAAATGCTTTCAATTTGGACTTTGTTTTGTCGTTTGATAAGAGGTAACCCTCTGATCGATGAGTAGAAATTTAAATGAAGCTGAAGAGTCGGTAGGCCATAAAGATAAAGATCAAATAGCTTTTTGAAGAAACTGAAGGTATAGATCAGGCTGCACAGAATATGCTTTCTAATATTGTATTCATTCCTTCGACTTCCTCGCGAGATACTCTGATAAAGACAGCCGACCCCCGGTGGCACAGTCGGTAGCGTACAGGACTTGAGAGCAGGGGGTCTGTGGTTCGAGCGCGGCTATTGTTCCCCCTATGATAACTGAAACTCATTGAGACGGTATTCATCCCTCTCTCACCACTGATCATTGTTTCGACGATGGTTATATGGGAAATATGGGAAAGCAGCCAGTGGCTTGGGAAGAATATTCTGCGAAGTACTGGTAAAAGAAACTCCAGGAATTAATGGATAGGTGCACTGGCCGCCGCGATATAAATGAAACAGTGCTGAAAACGTCTTAAAAGACCATACAAACAGACAATCTGATGGCATTACTATGTTTTAGAATTTGTTTTCTTTCCTAACGCGAAAAGAATCCACTTGTTTCATTTACCGCCTCAAAAAAGTTTAATTGTAAGAACCCATTCACACAAAAATTTTGGATTTGTCCACTTTCAAAATATGTACAAAACACAAATTAAATATGTCTTAAATGACAGAATTTGTGAGTGAAAGAACAGCAAACATTTTGAAAAAAAAAAAAAAAAGGGAAAATGCTGGTTACCGATATATTCTCCGTTGTCTACAATGTTTTCCGGAGCTTCTCAGTCAGGGTCGTTAAAACAGGGGATTGTGAGGAGAGAGGTTAAAAGCTTTTAGATATATCTGAATCGTAAGAACCCTTTTTAAAGAAAAGTAAAACATTGTGGCAAGAAACAAGAAACCGTCGAGGCAAAATGATAAATTACATAAAACAAGCAAACGCTCCTTTTCCCTATATGTTTTCAAAGGGGGAAAATATATAGCAGGGAAGTAAAAGCTCGTAGCAATGGCTGCAGCACACGCTTCGTTGAAAAATGTTATGCACTTAAAAGAATTTTGTTTTTATTGTAAATGCTTGTGACAGAAACTATGAACTGAGCCGCGCTTTGTGAAAAGGGGGCTTAATGCATCTGCGGAAAAAGTATCGACCCAGATCAGCCTGCGCAGACTGCGCAGGCTGACCTGGGCCGAAACTTTTCGCTGTTGCTCAATTTTCTGTAGGTGGAAGGACCAGTCTACCTTATGACACAGTTGGTTGTTAGCCATGATAGATTTTATAGATCCCTAACTATGTAGTGCCTCGCTTGGTATGGTGCATCACGGAGATGCATTAAGCCCCCTTTTGCCAGAGCATGACCCACATCTAGATGGCTTTTATGCTTTTTCTTAAACATTTACCGCTCAATCCTGAGTTTTAACCACCCGGGCAGAGTAGACTTTTAATTAAACCTAATGGCCTTGGAAATCATTTTATAAGCTGGCCCCCATTGTAGCTATATATATATTACAACTGGCACAGGCTGTTGTGTCGTTGCTTTTCATTGGGCTATATGTATATCACAGAATGGCCAATCAGAGCAGCTTACACATTTCCGGATTGGCTGTATAGGTAACACTGCGATTTTTTGCACGATTTGAAGTTGGTGATCGAAACTAAGAAGAATATTAGCGGACATAAACATTAAAAGGTGATACCAAAAATACAATTCACTTACTCGTGAGGTAAAAAATATGGGAAAATCCGCTGTTCAGGAAGTGAGAGTGACCTCCCCTGAATTTTTATTACTCTCGTGACATGGCTAAAAATAGACGGGCAGAATTCCGCCCGTTTTCAGTAGCCTGTACTGATCCCTATACACTTTGCGGTATCAGGGGAGGTAACCAGTCTAATCATTTGATAGCATTTTGGGAAAAAGAGAAAATGCTGATAACCAGTATTTTTTTCTCCATTTCAAACAATGTTTCCTTCACTTTCTAAGAGAAATCCCATCATTTGACCCATCTTTGATTTGTCCTGTGCGAAAACTTAAAATTGAACAAATTCAAAATTTTGATAACTTGTAATTTCAAAGATCAGCACACATCACTTGCCTAGTTTCTTCATCATTTTATAAATAAGCCATGCTCTGTGAAAAGGGGACTTAATGCATCTGCGAAAAGTATAGACCCGGGTCAGCCTGCGCGGACTGCGGCCGAAACCTTTCGCTATAGGTCAATTTTCTGTATGTCAAAGGACCATTCTATCTTATGATACAGTCGGCTGTTAGACAAAATGGATTTTATGGATCCCTAGTCATGCGATAACTCGTTGGGCATAATACGTTAAGGAGATGCATTCGACTTGTCCGGGGATGCCAAGACCAAAACTGTAATGAAAAACGAAGGTTTTTTTTTTTATCTCAGTTTGACTACAGCAGATCGAATGGTAGCAAATAACAACATGTTTCGTAATGTCTGATCTTGGATTTACCACCATCAGCAAAAAATGCACCTGCCATTCATTTCATTCAGGACCGTAACCCATTACCAAATAAAAAAAAAAAGTCATAGACTTGTCCGATTAAAAAACATTTGCAGATGATCAAATTTTCAAAGCAATTTTTTAACCCTTAAGATGCTAAGCGCGACTCACTGACCTTTTGCGGAAAGCGTAGATCAAGATCAGACTGCACGGAACGTGCAGTCTGATCTTGGATCTACACTGTCCGATAAGGATAAATCTTCCCACTAAAATACCTTTGAAATAGGTTAATTGGGTTTATACCATCGGTTTGAAAGTTTCATTTCTTTTATTAGGAGGATAAGGTTTAAATAATGGATTGTTTCTTTAAAAGGGTAGAAAACATTGTGGTGGGAAAAGGAGAAATAATGCTGTTTACCAGTATATCACCTTTTCCCGCAATGTTTTCAAAAGCCTTTCTTTTTCCTCAGAGTCGAAAAAAAAAAAAAAAACGGTATTGTCTGGTATAAAGAAGTCAATAAGGCTTCAGAAATCGTTAGACAAAATGCTATGAATTTCCGCATTACCAAGCCTAAAACATTTTAATGTAGTCATTTGTAAACGGTGAAAAAATTAATGTGTCTGTCGAAAAACTTCTTGAGAAAGCTGTTGAAATTTATGTAAATTGAAATTTTCTCAGACTGTTGTTTTAGTTGCACTCACAAGTTTCTCGCAGTTGTTTTGATACTAAAATAAGACATTACTTTCGTTCAGAGTTTTCGTTTGTCTTCGTTTGTTTGTATTGAAATATGACAAAACCTTAGATTAATCCAAATAGAGGATCTTGTATGATAGTTTATATTGTCAATGTTATTAAACAATGTCGACAAAATTGATACAATTCGAGTCTTGGACAGCATCATTTAGATATGAGCCATGCTCTGGGAAAATGGGGTTCCCGCATTTCCGTGATGCATGATACCAAGCAAGTCATCACATAATTATGGATCCATAAAGTCCATTTTGTCTAACGACAGGTTGTGTGATAAGGTAGACTGGTCCTTTGACATACAGAAATTTGACCTATAGCGAAAAGTTTCAGCCCGGGTCAGCCTGCGCGGACTGCGCAGGCTGACCCGGGCCGAAATTGTTCGCAGATGCATTAAGCCCCCTGTTCACGAAGCATGGCTCATGTGAATTGAAATTTGTTCAGACTGTTGTTTTAGGTGCACTCAGAAGTCTCTCGCAGTTGTTTTGGTATTAAAATAAGACATTACTTTCATTTAGAGTTTGTTGTTTGTTTGTTTGTATTGAAATAAGGCATTAACATACATTAATGCAAGTAGAGAATCTTACATAAGCGTTTTGTATTATCATTTTTATTAAACAATGTTGGCTAAATTGATAGAAGCTGTGTCTTGGAGATCATCATTGCCGTGCTCTGGCTAAAAGGGGGTTAATGCAGTTATGTGATGCATTTTACCAAGACCGTCATCACATAATTAGGGATCAACAAGTTCAGTTTGTGTGATAACCGACTGAATTATGAATTATGGTCCTCTGATATGCAGAAAATTGACCAATAGCAAATATTTCGACCATTATCATCCTGCAGGCTGATATGGGTCGATGCTTTTTGCAGATGTCTTAAACCCCCTTTAACGGGGTATGGCTCTTTTTTTTTTTCGACCAGTTATATAAAAATGATAACGCATAAACATAACTATTAGGTTCTATTTATTACGTAGAACGAAGGATAGACAAGTAAGCATCCTGCATCAGGGTCCATATTTACAGTTGTAATCCGGGTTAGAATGTTTAGGCTACATGCACGAGAAAGTAGCTCCGTGAGACTTTTGCATCAAACACAGAATGAAACAGTTTCTCAGGGAGTAAAACCGAGTTATTTCGACAATTCTAATGATTTAAAATATCTATCGCAGCATTTCTTCTTGTTATTAAACTTGTAAATCATGAAAAACCTTCAACGCGTATACGTAATAGGTATATAATTTTCCCGCGAAATGGCGAACTAGTACAAAACTAGGCATGTTATATATATCTCTTTACCAGAACGACAAAATTAGATATAATTTCTGTGAAAAGGAGGTTTAATACATCTGCGAAAAGTATCGACCCAGGTCAGCCTGCGCAGTCCGCGCAGGCTGACCTGGGCCGATACTTTTCGCTATTGGTCAACTTTCTGTATGTCAAAGGACCAGTCTACCTTATGATACGGTTGGTTGTTAGACAAAGTGGAAATTATTGATCCCTAATTATGTGACTTGCTTGGTAAATGGCATCACGGAGATGCATAAAGTCCCCTTTTGCCAGAGCATGACTCATATATTTTCTATGCCTATGCATGGCCTCGCTCATCACAGAGCTCGAACTCAGAACCCCGAATATAGGCCATGCTCTGTAAAAAGGAGGTTCAATGCATTTGCAAAAAGTATCGACCCATGTCAGCCTGCGCAGTCCCTGCAGGCTAATATGGGTCTAAACTGTTTGCCAACTGTTAATCTTTTGCATGTCAAAGGACCGGTCTAACTCGTTTTTCAAAGTTAGTTTTTTAGAGAAAATATCTCCTTATCGGAGAAAATGCTGTCAAGATCATATTGTACGTTCTGTGCAGTCTGATCTTGATCTACACTGTCCGCAAAAGGTCCTTGAGTCGCGCTTAGCAGCCAAACGGTTAATATAAGTCACACCCTTTGCCCGACGTCAAAATTTTAGACTTATTTATATTAACTCTCAAGCTGCTAAGCGCGACTCACTGACCTTTTGCGGACAATGTAGATCAAGATCAGTCTGCACAGAACGTACAGCCTGATCTTTGATCTACACTGACCGATAAGGAAATATCTTTCCTCCAGAAATTCAATGATTCAGTTTGTATTTGGAAAAATGGATTTTTATGGATCCATAATTATATGATGACTTGCTTGGTAAAATGCATCATCGAAATACATTAAACCCCTCTTTCCAAGAGTATGGCACATATTGTTTTGGATTTCTCTCATTAAGCTGGCACCAAGCCGGTATTCGAACTCGCGATCCCTAGGTTACTGGCTCACTATGTTATCTATGTAAAAGAAGTGCTTGTTGTTGAATCTTCCAAAGGGACTATGTTTTACGACCCGGAAGTAGTTCGTCCAAGCACTCTCAGCTCCACGAAACAGTGCATTAAAAGTGCAATTGCAAAATTTCACATGGAACTACTTTTTTATTACTACGGCCCGGAAGCAATCACACAGTGGTGTGACACCTTTTAAAAGTTCAGCAGCGTTTTTTTTTTTTCCAATGCCGTTGCCAGATATGATAATCATAAAAGGTCAAAAGGTCAAAGAAAGAAGCACATTAGATTATTATTGGGATAATCAACGCGGCCGTTTTAGGTACACTACATATGGAGACGGACAGAGAGGAAAATGCAATGGGAGAAAGTAGTTCGACAGAATCGATCAATTTACCCTTAGGGCACTGGGCAAATCTTCAGCTGGTTTTGTACACAATGTAGATTCAGATCAGAATGCCTTTTGCAGACAGGGTAGATCAAGATCAGACTGCACAGAACGTGCAGTCTGATCTTGGATCTACACTGCCTTCTGTTTTCTGAAATATTATTGAAAAAATATCATTTAAAATTTCTAAGTTTTGATATGACTTTCAGATTTAGAAAGTCCAAAGTCATGGTAAATCGTAGGTGAAAAAGGCATTGGTGGAATGTTTTTTTTTTTTATTGTCAAGACAAAAAAAAAATCCACTTTGCTATTACAATATACATGTAGATAGGAAAAAATTAACCGAAAAGTGGAAAAAAGTAGACTAATTTCTAGTTTCCTACTTCTGCTTTAGCCGAAAACTCGATGGCAGGAAAAAGACTGCGTAGAGAGAGAGAGAGAGAGAGAGAGAGAGGGTAAAAAATGGAAGAAGACTAGATCGTTAGAATCGATCCATTATAGCATTGGAGAAAAAAAAAACTTTTCATCAACGAATGGAGGCCTTATCTGAAATAAGTTAGGCAATTTTCCCCCGAACTTTCTGCAACCTTCGAGGCACCCGTCATTCATTTACGTCGATCTATACAGTCAAATGAAGTCCAATTCGGTGAGAATTATTTAAATGAGACAGAAAAAAATTGGGCCCAACTTAATCAGATTTTTTTCTCATGTATTCCGGAAAAAAAAAAACTTACTCTTTGCCTAACTACGAAGATTTTATTTGAACCATGCTCTGTGAATAGGGGGCTTAATGCATCTGCGAAACGTATCTATTCGGGTCAGCCTGCGCAGTCCGCGCAGGCTGACCTGAACCGAAACTTTTCGCTATTGGTCAATTTTCTGTATGCCAAAGGACCGGTCAACCTTATGATTAAGTCAGTTTAAAAAAAAAAACGAGGCTGTTATGGATCCATAGTAATGCAATGGCTTCCTTGGTATCATTTATCACGGAGTTGCATTAAGCATAAAGCCCCCTTTTGCCACAGCATGGCTCATTTTCATTTTGATCTTATCACATAACTGCCCTTGTTTTCAGTGTAAAACAGCCATTACGAATTTTCTTACCTTACACAGGTTTGAGACAGGCAAATAGTGCTGTATTTATGTCAATATGCTGTAACCATAGGCCTCATTTCTACGACATTGCTGACCCAGATTTCTTTGCAAAATTAACTGTCAAATTTGGTGATCTTGGCAAAGCTGCTGATTTTATCATCTTTAGAGTCGAAACAAAATCGTTATTTACAAGTTTCTATGGAACTATTTTTTCGTTCGTAATGTTCCTGTCAAAGAAGTGAATAGGCTTCATATAAATTTCAACTAGGTATGTGTAGGCCTATGTTTAAACACACCATGAATCATAATTCTTGATATCATCATTTGGCTTGGGTTAGGGCTGACCTGGGTCGAAACTTTTTGCTATTGGACATTTTTTCTGCATGTCCAAGGACCATTTTACCTCATAAGTTTGTCGGTTGTCAGACAAAATAGATTTTAAGGATCCAGAATGACGTAATGACTTGTTTGGTACAATGCGTCACGGAAATGCACTTAACTCCCGTTTTGCTAGAGCATGGCTCGTTGATAAATCCCCAAATACCGAGGCGCGAATGTTTTCAAAACGATTGGACAAATCACGTGACTTATCTAAAATTCATTAAACTCCCTTCAGCCACGACAAGGCCCATTTTTAAACTACAAACACTCAGCTGCGAATGTTCTCTAAACAATTAGGCAAAACACTCAATCAAAAATTCATCCGCGAATCAGGACTAATGAAAGGTAACATGAATCTGTAGGTATTGGGTCAAGGATATATTTATAAACGACATGTATATTTGTTTTCATAGCAATTATTTTATCTATTGTTTACACTGATAATTGCTTTTGTGTATCGAGGCAGCTCTTATTGCTTATGCCGATAAAACTTCTCCTGGCCTACCTCTCTCGGTTCGTATCGTCTGTTTCTGTCTTAAGATGTTTGCGATAAACTAGCAAAATCTAGCATTGTGTTAGCATTGAGGTAGACAATAATTTGCGACAAGTAGCTTATGACACTACCAGCTACTTGGTTATGAAGATACATTGGTCGGTAGAATTTTTGGACGCCCACAGTTTCCGATCCTATTGATGCCATTTTTTTTTTCTTTTCTTCTTTATACTTCTTTGGTATTTTTGTGGTATTTTTCAAACTTAATGTAAACAGACTATGTCTAAATGATTTTTCCTTACCGATATCCAATTTCTTTGAAGATTCTCATTTTGGGGTCAAAATCTAGTTTTAGACAGCATTAAATCTTGTACCACACAGTTTCGAGTTTGAACGACCCTGAAGAAAAAGCTTTTTAAAACGTCGTGGGAAAAGGAGAAAATATTGGTTACCAGCATATTCTCCTTTTTCCACAATGTTTTCTATTCTTCCAAAAACAAAATTCAGTTTTTCAGTCGCATTTACTTTGTGGTTTGCAAATGCTTTCAATTCGGACTGCCCTAAAATTTTGTCGTTTGGTTAAGAATCAATGTCATTTCTTTTTTAAACTGTAGTATTTTTTTCGTCATATTTTTTCCAACTCGAAGTAAACAGAAATCACCAAATATCAATTTTCTAGAAAGATTTTAATTTTGGGTCAAAATCTCGTTTTATACAATTTTTTGGCAGTTACTTTAAGGGCAAGTCTAAAATTTTGTCTTCTGGTAGATCTTATGACTTTATCCCTCACAAAATACCTTTGTATGAAGTCTTCAACAAACGACAAAATTTTAGGCTAGTGCAATATGGAAGCATTTGCAGACGACAAAATAAATGCAAGTCAGAAACTGAAATTTGATTTGAGAAGGATAGAAAACATTGCAGGAAAAGTAGAAAATGCTGGTTATCAGCATTTCCTCCTTTTCCCGAAATGTTTTCAAAAGGCTTCTTTCTCAGGGTTGTTAAAAGTCGGGATTGTGTGGTAAAGGGTTAGCAACCCTAAGTAAGATAACTTTTGAAGACATTGTGGAAAAGGGGCAAACTGCCAGTAGCCAGCATTTTCTCTTTTATTCCCCCAAAATGCTTTTCAAATCTGTCAAAGACAGTCTCATTTTTTTCAGCCATGTTTACATGTCGTCTGCAAATGCTTTCAATAAGAACACGACTAAAATTCTGTCGTTTGGTCAAGAGTTAGACGCAATAACTTCGTGTCTTATTCACGCGTTTCAAAATAATGTGACGAATAGGGTACTTTTACTAAATGATCCAGAGAGGAAAAAATGAAAACCATGTTGTCACCTTCGAATTGCTGAAATGATGCTTATTTTAGAATAAAACAAGAAAATATTGATGCTGAACATCAATGGCGCCGCAAACTAGTTGTTTCTGTAACAGGGCACAATGCATTGGGTTATTTCCTAATACGCATCTCTTGCACAATCTTCGTAGAGGTCCAAGTGGTGATACTGTATTTAAACTCTGGGCCATCTGGTTTTTGACAAGATTTTTAAATTTCATATCATTGAAGGCTGTTTGCAAACTTCTTATCCATGGACTGGGCCATTTCTTTATCCACAGGACATCATTTGGACACAATTGGTAGATAGAAATGTTAGAGCTGTTGCCTTTCTGATATTTGATAGAAGATTTTGAAAAGTGTGCAACAAATATGGCTATGCGCAAATTTGTGACATCTGGGTGGAGGTTAGCGTATGGCAACTTTTGACCCGAAGGCCACCATTTGAACATACTAATACTTGGTAGAGGTCATTGTAGCGATACTACACATGAAATATTAAAACTCTCGACCGTCTGATTTTGAACAGGAAGATTTTACATTAACGAAAGAAAAGTCTGTTATCGGATTGTGCTAAATCTGACACTCCAACACATATGTCTGGTATCATACAACCCCTCTTTATTATAGATATAATAAAGACTTGAATGAAGTCCTTATATCTATATAGACTAGACGGGTTGTATGATACCAGTCATGTTAGGCGCTCCAACATTGATTTATGGATGTTTCGGTAACAGACGAGTTCGGTAAATTGGACTTATAGAGTAAATTGATTGGATGTTTCGGTAATAAGGCAGTAATATAGTGCCGTGACGTTTTTCACACCCATGGCTTCTGTTTGTGCAAACGTTTTTTCTTTTAATTTACAATTCTCACTCGTTTTCTGACGTAAATATATTTGTTGTTCTTTCCATGCTGTATAAATAAATACCTGAAATTAGTAAATTTTGATCACCATATCTTATTTTCGTTTTTCACCCATAGCTGATTCATGTAATGAATAATATACGATCCCTGATAAAACCCAGCCCTAAGCTTGTACCCGTATTACTTAATCGTCCTACAGATAACAGACTCCAACTTTAAGCCAATCCTCAAGTTTTTTAAAAATGTTTTATTAAAAATGACGCTATTCTTGTCAACGTTAAACTTTTCTGTGTGAAAAATAATTTCTTCCGGAAACAAATTGGTCAACTTCCAAACCAGCCATTTACCCTCAGAATACCTTTCACTCTTGTTGCCCTTGTGACCGATTCAGACAAAGATCAAACTGCAAAGCAAAAAAAAAAAAAACCAGAGTCTGATCGTTGGTTTACGCTGCCAGCTTTTCTAAGACATTATGAGGAAGGACAACTTTGCTTTGAAATAGCTAATATTAGACCAGGGATCGTATATTGTAATATATATATTGTTCTGTTTCTAAAATAAAAATAGCCTTTACTTTTTTCGATGCTCTAAAGGTTAAAATTATGGATAATTAACGTGAATTCAGAAATAAAGATAATACATTTGAAACATTGTGGCAAATGAAGAGAGGGAGTGAGAGATAGAGAGAGAGGCCTTGACAATAATGCTTTCGTGCATACTTCTTGTGATTTTGACCATGAACATTTGTGCCCATCTAAAAGATATCTGTTCTGTATTGTTCCTCTCCATTTTCCACACAGATTTCAAATCTGGTCTGGTGCACAAAAATCGGCGTCTGCTGGTTTTAAAGTGCGTTCATCAATACAACACTGCATAAAAAAATCATATGCGTACTATTTGAGAGCGAAGGGAGTACTGTATATTGTATATAGACGCGTTTACAGCCTGTCTTCACACCTCCCATTGCCAACAAGATAAAGAAGTTTCCCGTAGCTCTTAAAGATTAACCCCGGTTTATGAAAACCTGAAACACCAATGGACAAGAAGAAACTTGCAGATCAGACTGCATATAAAAGTTATGGGGATTGGGCATGTTTAGATCACACACTGCTCGTGCAGTTTGAAAAAAGTATTTGTCAAAAAAAGTATTTGCTACTATCTATCTCTCGCGCTCACTCTCTTCTTTTGCCACAATATTTTTACCTGTATTACCTGTGTTTCTGAACTAAATTTAACTATCCATAATTTTAAATCTAAGAGCGTCGAATAAACCCAAGGGTCATTTTCATTCTAGATATAAAACCTATTTTTAGCAGTGTCAAGGTTTTCTTGTTCAGAATGTCTTGCAAAATTGACAAATGAAGATCAAAGATCAAACTCCGTGTTTGGTGTACTCTGATCTCGATCTGCACCGGCCGCAATGGCAACAGCAGTAATGACAGACGCTCTAAGGGTTAATGGCTGGTTTGGAAGTCCTTCAGTAAGAAAATATTTTCACATTGAAAGGATCATAAATCATTGATTTAAAAGGAGATACAACGTGTTTCAAGTTTAGGATTGGGTGTTGTTATTCGTTACCTCAACTTTGATTCGGGTATCATTTTACGTACAGCATGACAGTAGAAACATAACAAAAATATTATGTCTTAAAGTGTGTGGAAGAAAAAAGAGAAACATTGAACGAATCAAAACCAAGACTTTATTTGGTGTGAAAAACGTCACGGTGCATTACCACTATATAATTACCTTGTTACCGAAACATCCAATCGATTTACGCTATAAGTCCAATTTACCGAACTCGTCTGTTACCGAAACATCTGTCACCCCCAACATTGACCTAGTTACAGTTAGCTGGTCTTAAAAACACGATCGCGAAAGGAAAACAATATTTCTACAATCCATACAATACTAGAACAAAAATATAAGTGGGGTCACAAGTACCACATAGGGTGCTCTAGGGTCAAAGAGCTTGAAAATGCCTCTTAACCTTTTCCAGCGTAAGATATTTAAAATGGTGGCTTCGAAAATTTGTGACAGATAATTTTTGATCACGTGAGTTATTATTCGAAATGCATTTTTTATTTTTCGAAAGGAAAATGTTGATATGTCTACGATCCGTGTTTTTATCCATCTAACAATGAAAGTGCAATATACAAAAACAAAAAAAAAAAAAAAAAAATCCCCACAAATAAATAAAAAAGTTATTAAGGACCCCGATCTGGTAATCAAAGTACAGTAGATATAGGTGGATGTTAAAACAAAGCATGGAACCAGTTCAATATGGCTGCCTCCATAGGCACTTTTCAAAACCGAATAAAAATATAGTGCCGCCGCTCATGCGGCGCCACAACAACAAATAAAACAAACAGACAATATAAGTCACATATCCACGTAAAACCTTTGCCCGACGACAAAATTTTAGACATAAATATTGACCCCTATCCTGCTAAATAAGTTAAACAGAAGTTTCAAGCTGGCAATAAAAACCCAAATACTTTTTTTTCAAAGTTAGCTTTTGGAGAAAAATATCTCCTTATCGGGCAGTGTAGATCCAAGATCAGACTGCACGTTCTGTGCAGTCTGATCTTGATCTACACAGTCCGCAAAAGGTCCTTGAGTCGCGCTTAGTAGCCAAAGGGTTTATATAAATCACACCCTTTGCCCGGCGTCAAAATTTCAGACTTCCATATTAACTCACAAGCTGCTAAGCGCGATTCACTGACCTTTTGCGCACAGTGTAGATCAAGATCAGACTGCACAGAACGTGCAGTCTGATCTTTGATCTACATTGTCCGATAGGGAAATATCTTTCCTCCAAAAATACCTTTAAAATAGGAAAAATTCGGATTTATACATTTGGTTTGAAAGTTTCATTTCTTTTACTTAGCAAGATAATTTTTAAAAACATTTGCAGATGACAAAATAAATTTGACTCAGAAGATAAGTCTGTCTTGTAAACAGTACAAAAC
This sequence comes from Tridacna gigas, assembly GCA_945859785.2. Classification (NCBI taxonomy): domain Eukaryota; kingdom Metazoa; phylum Mollusca; class Bivalvia; order Cardiida; family Cardiidae; genus Tridacna; species Tridacna gigas. Next base: position 46,542,756 of record OX244043.2, read on the forward strand.
ATTGTGGGACAAGGAGAAAATGCTGGTTACCAGCATTTTCTCCTTTTCCCACAATGTTTTCAAAAACTTTCCCTCCCCCTTCTCCCATTTTAGGTCGTGAAATCATGAGATAGTTTGGTAAATATCAATAGCTAATGAATAGTAGACATAAAGGCTGGATAAAGTTATTTTCGTCACGATTGTTTTCGTACTGTACACGGTTTTACATTTATCTCACAATCTTTTTGGCTCCAAAGCCATTTCTTATTCTAAAACTGTTACTCGAGAAACTTTATTGAAGATCCAATCGCTTACAAAATTGGTATTTAGTTATCAGTTTAGTTTTAAATATAGTTTATTCTTTACAGATGCATCCTTAAAGCCAGAATGAAAGAAACAAAAAAAAAACGCATTAAAAATCGACAAAATATAAAATGTTTCAGAATTTATTCAGCTGTGTGTGCATAGATAAATTAACGATATGATTGAGTCATGCTCTGTGGAAAGGGGGCTTAATGCATCTCCGTGATGCATGATACCAATCAAGCCATCACATAATGATGGATCCACTATAGTCATTTTTTTTTTTATCAGAACAGAGCAGAACAGATCATTTTATTGACTTAACCTATACGAGTACAGGTCATAGTCTCAACATTAACTATCAAAACCTCAAACGACAACGTGAACCATACAGGAGGCAACAAAATCTCATGCACAAAACATACATACATATGGAAACTGAAATTAATTTACATATAAACATTTAAGTTTTCATACTTCTAAGGCCTACTAGTAATATAACTGGTATAATACTGGTACTGGTATAATATATATACTGGTAATATAACATACGCATACATGGAAACTGGAATTAATCTAGACATAAGCATTTGAGTTTACACAGCATCTGAAGATGTCACATTGAATAACTGTCAACCGGCTTAATCACATGGTAAACTGATCCTTTGACATACAGAAAATTGACCAGGTCAGCCTGTAGGGACTGCGCAGGCTGACCTGGGTCGATACTTTTAGCAGATGCATAAAGAACCTTTTTTTACGGAGCATGGCTCAATTATACGGTGTAAGGAATTAATTCAAAGTGGAAATCTTCGATTTAAAACCGGAAACGTCACAGCAGTCATTTCTTTGATGGCCTCAAAAAAATGAAATGTATTTTCAATCGGTCGTTATCTATGTAACCTTGCAACGGTCAGGGGCAACATATGGCATAGAGATACAAGAATGATTCTAGTTTTATAAAATAAAGGTAAAATGGGTAAAAAAAAAACTGGCTGAACACTAATGTAGATGTATCTTTAAAACTATTACTCGAGAAACTTTATTGAAGATTAAATTGCTTACAAAGTTGGTATTTCGTTATCAGTTTAGTTTAAACATAGTTAATTCATTAAAATAATTATAATTTCTTCAAAATGCTGGGAACCAGCATTTTCTCCTCTTCCCTAAATAGTTTCTTCTTTATCAAAGAAAAATTCCATCATTTGAACCACATTTATAATGTCGTCTGCAAATGCTTTCAATTTGGACGAGTCTAAAATTTTGTCGTCTGGTAAAGAGTAAATTGAAGATGCTTATATTTGTACAGACACTATTGTAAAAGACATTTAGCATGAAAGCAGAAAAAAAAAAAAAAACAAGATAAGGTCGCAGGATTAGCGCAGTCCGATCTTGATCCACACCGTCTCAAGAGGTATTTATTGTGTATTTTGAAGCGAACAAAATTTCAGTTTAACCTTTTACTAAACTACAAAATTTTAGACTTGTCTAAATTGAAAGCATTTGCAGACGACAAATTACAGACGACAAAAAATTAATGTGACTCAAGAATTGAAATTTGTTATGGAAAGAGTAGAAAACATTGTGAGAAAAGGAGAAAATGTTGGATACCAGTATTTTCTCCTTTTCCTACAATGTTTTCCAGGACCCTTTTCTCAGGGTAGTTTAAAGTCGGGATTTTGTGGAAAAGGGTTAAACATCTCGGAAAAAGCAACGAAAGCGGCCCTTGGTTTCGTAAAGGAAAAATCATTTTTTTTTTTGGGCGGTGGATCAGATAAAGCAAGCTAACATTGTTTCGACGATGATAATGTGGGAAAGCAGCCAGAGGCTTGGAAAAGATAATCTGAGTAAAGCACTGGTGAAAGGAACTCCAGGAAATCATGAATAGATGCACTGGCAACCGCAATATGATTGAAATAATGTTGAAAACGGCCTTAATTACCAAACACGCAAATCAAAGCAAATATGAAAATGGCGAAGAAGGGACCTCCAGTCTTATAATTTGAGCCATGATCTGGCAAAAGGGGAATAAATGCATCTCTTTGATGCATGATACCAAACAAATTATCACATAATCATGGATCCATAAAATTCATTTTGCATAACAACCGACTGAATCATGAGGTACACTGGTCCTTTGACATGCAGAAAATTGACCAACAGCAAAAAGTTTCGACCCAGGTCAGCCTGCGCGGACTGTGCAGGCTGACCTGGGTCGATGCTTTTTTGCAGATGCATTAAGCCTCCTTTGCACAGAGCATGGCCGAACCTTTTCGAACAGTGTAGCAAAGATAAGTCTAATACCTACCTGCAGTCTGATCTTGGATCTTCTTTTTTCTATATTGTTTATGGTCCTTTTTAAGTCTTTGAAATGGCCCGTTTAACCTTTCACCAAGTACTCCCATGCTTTATTGACCCTAGGGAGAGGAGCTTTGAAAAACATTATGTGAAAAAGAGAAAATGCTAGTAACCAGCATTTCCTCCCTTTTCTAGAATCTATTTTAGTCTTGCGAAGACAAATTACATTATTCAGGCATAATCCAAATTGTCGTCTGCAAATACTTTCAATTTGGATCAATGATAAATTTTCTCGTCTGGTTAAAGATTTAACCCTTTTCCACACGACAAGTTCATGACAAATTAAAAACATCTGCAGACGTTAAACTGAAAAAATGCTAAAAAATTAACTTACTATCTCTGATAGGGTAGAAACCATTGCCTGAAAAGGAGAAATTGCTGGTTACCAGCATTTTCTCCGATTCCCACAATGTTTTCAAAAGGTTTCTCCCACAGGGTCTTAAAATACAGTATTGTATGGGAAAAGGTTAACCCTTTATTAAACAACAGTACTCTAGCCTAGTCCAAATTGGAAGCATTTGCAACGAAAATTTCAATGTGGTTCAAATAGTGCAATTTTTCTTTGATAGGGTAGAAAACATTGTGGGAAAAGGAGAAAATGCTGGTTACCAGCATTTTCTCCTTTTCCCACAATGTTTTCAAGAGGTTTCTCCCACAGTGTTGATAAAACTCGGGATTGTGTGGTAAAGAGTTAAAGCACTGCTTTGGTGTCCTAAACTATGTAATGAAAACCTCTTACCTGAGAAAACCTGTGATATCTAAAGAAAATATTGTATCGGTAAAAAGATAAACATAAAACAGTCTTATCCTATTATCTATATAAAGGAAGTCGGTAGCGCACAGGACTTGAGAACAGGAGGTCGTTGGTTCGATCCCCGGTTTGGCCAATTTCTTTCCGAGGATTGATGATAGTCATCGCGACAGGATTCATTCCTCTCTCAGTGCTGACCATTGTTTCGACGATGGTTAAGTGGGAAAGCAGCCAGTGGCTTGGAAAGAATATTGTGCGGAGTACTGGTAAAAGAAACTCCAAGAAAAAGCATGGATAGGTTCACTGGCCGCCGTGATAAAACTGAAATAATGTTTAAAACGGCCTTAAACACCATACAATCAATCAATCAATCAATCAAGCAACTATATGAAGGAAAATTTCCGTGAACACTTTTTTTTTTAACGTATTGGCAGAAAACTAAATAAATGTACCATTGTTGTAAAGGAATCTCAAAAGTTTGTTAACAAACCTCGGTTAACTCTTAGGCTGCTGAGCGCGACACACTGACCCTTTGCGGACAGTGTTGATCAAGATCATACTGCATAGAACGAGCAGTCTGATCTTACATCTACACTTTCCGATAATGAGCTATCTCTCCCCCCCCCCCCCCAAAAAAAAAAAAAAAAAAAAAATAAGCTTGAATTCGCAAAATTCGGGTTTCACTATCGACTTAAAAATTTCCTTTCACTTATTTAGCAGGATAAGGGTTAATTCGTGAATACATCTCAGCTATACTGGAAAAATCAACCAATCAAAATTATGAGAACATCTTCCCAACTCGGTGAATTCAACTCACCCGTGTCAGTGAACAATTGTCACAAACTTGGTGAACACAATTCCCCTATTTTATGAATACATCTCACCTGTTTGCGAACACTACTCATCAGAATTCATGAAAAGTATTCACACATTGAGTGAATAGATATCACATTTTGGTGAACATTACTCATCGAAAATAGTGAACACTTTTCACTGATTTGATGAATACATCTCACCTTTTTGCGAACACTACTCACCAGAATTCATGAAAAGTATTCACACATTGAGTGAATAGATATCACCTTTTGGTGACCATTACTCATCGAAAATAGTGAACACTTTTCACTGATTTGATGAATACATCTCACTTTTCTGTGAACACTACTCACCAGAATTCATGAGAAGTACTTATCCATTGAGTGAACAGTACTCACCAAAATCGTGAACACTATTCACCGATTTGATGAATACATCTCATCTGCTTGTGAACATTACTCAGTAAAGTCATGAGAACTATTCACCAATTAAGTGAATACAACTCACCTGTTTCGTGAACATTACTCAACAAAACCGTGAACACTATTCACAAAAACATCTCATTCTATCGTGAACATTGCTCAGCAACTTCTTGAGAACAACTCACCAATTTCGTGAATATTTCTGACTAGATCAGTATTACTCACTAAGTTTACGTTTTAAGCTTTGTAACCCTTAACCAACGGACAGAATTTAAGACTTGTTTAAAATGAAAGCATTTGCAAACGACAAAATAAATGTGACTCAAAATTGAAATTTGATTCGGTAAGGTTGGAAAACATATCGAGAAAAGGAGAAAATGCTGGTTTCAAGCATTTCCTCCTTTTCCCACAATGGTTTCAAAAGCTTTCTTTCTTACGGTCGTTAAAGGTCGGGATTGTGTAGTTAAGGGGTTAAGTTTAATACTTCGCAGCTTTCTTTATGAACGTTATATACAGTACCGTTAGAACAACTTTTCCTGATTACTGTAGCATGCAGAGATGTGATAACGATTGATACCGATTGGTTTTTACCCTTAGGCTCCTAAGCGCGACTCGCCGACCTTTTGCGGACAGTGTAGATCAAGATCAGACTGCACAGAACGTGCAGTCTGATCTTGATCTACACTGTCCGATAAGGAGATATTTTCCCCTTCCGAAAATAGCTTTGAAAATAGCCATATTTGGGTTTTTACTATCGGCTTGAAAGTTTTATTTGACTTATTTAGCAAGATAACGGTTAATGATTTTTGATATTTGGGTCGCGCCCTGTGAAAAGGGGGTTCTATGCATCTGCAAAAAGCATTGACTCATGTCCGCACATGACCCTTACCCTCACCCAGACGGATTGTGGCTCAAATCTTCCTCCCAGACAGCACTTTTCATGAAAATAAATCTAGGAATTTAGCAATCACTATTTTAAAACATACATGGATTTAGACGTAAACCCTTTCGACGAAATGTCGTGCACCGGTCCGCACAGGCTGACATGGATCGAAACTGTTTGGTATTTGTTAGTGTCCAACGCGTCAAAGGGCCATTCTTCCTAACCATTCTACGAAATGTCGCGCACCAAATTGTTATATAACCATGTATGTTTTTTAAAAAAACGATTGGCTAAATTTCTAGATTTATTTATGTCATTGAAAGCTCTGTCTGGGAGGGAGATTTTGGCCACAATTCGTCTGGGTTAGGGTAAGGGTCAGGGCTAGGAATCGTTTACGACGAACGTGGTTTTCGACGAAATGTCGCACACCCATAACAATTGTGCTGGTTGACAATATTTTTAGGAATATTCGTATGCGCTATCTCATGTTTTTTTTTTTTTTTTTTTTAAAAAAAAAGCTTATTTTGTCGTTTGTTCACGTTAAATTATATAATTTCTTCGGTCTCGGAGGACATCAGGTAGGTGATATTTAATTTGCATTATGCCCGTGCTTAGTTGTTTAAATTTGTATGAATATTCTTTGTTAATGGATACAATGTTTGTAGAATAGCTAAATGTAGATTGTACGTTTGATCTTTTACACTAATGTAACATCATATAATTTTAATAATGTTCGTGTCAATTTGACTTTTTATCAAACAACCCCGGGTTTAAACGATCCTACAGGGCTTTTGAAAACATTGCGGGAAAAGGAGAAAATGCTGGTAACCAGCATTTTCTCCTTTTTCCACACTGTTTTCTTATCCTATCAAAGACAAATTCCATCATTTCATCCACATATAAATTGCCGTCTGCTTTCAATTTGGACACGTCTACATTTTTTGTGTGTGTTAACGAGTTAAGTAAAATGCTACGAGAGAGAGAGAGAGAGAGAGAGAGAGAGAGAGAGAGAAACATGCAGGCGGGCGGGAGAGCTGACGGACAGACAGATAGACAGACAAACACGTTTATTACCCATCAATCAAAAATTGGTTTAAAAAGTGAACTAGGCAAAAATAGACACAAACAGTATCATGTCATGGAAACATAAAAGATTGAAAAACGGTTAAATATAATACATTACTGTAAAGCAAGTCAGTACAAACCTTTTGTTTGCAAAATTCACTTTCTAAGGGTGGTTTAGATCAAGATCAGACTGCACGGTCCGTGCAATCTGATCTTGAATCTACACCGTCCACAACTTGATTTGAAACAATAACTAAAGAAAGTACTTTTCTTAGGAGGAAATGTTATTTTATCCTCAAAAATTGTTCTGGGTTATTTTTATGGCAGAGAAAGGGTTATATAGCTTTGATACCATATTCCTTTGAGGCTGAAAGCTGTTTACACTTCTATATAACGTATTTATTCGATTCCCTTGTCTCATTTACAAAATCTGAATCCTTTCGAAATGGTTTAACGTCGTCTAGAATAAATGGTTTCTTTAAAAGAGACGTGTTTAAGAGGGGAGAGTTCAGCAGGTAAGAAAAGGATAGCTAGAAAACGAAAGAGAGATAGATGAACAGACAGACAGAGAGAGAGAGAGAGAGAGAGAGAGAGAGAGAGTAGGGAAGAGGGAGAGAGGCATAAACGGACAGGCTTTCAGCCACAGAGAGAGAAAAAGAACGATAGACAGGCAAAGAGGAGCACAGGGGAAAGACATAGAGAGAGAGAGAGAGAGAGAGAGATGTGTGTCATTTGTCCGTCGCTGTGTACCTCTCTCCCTCAGTCTCTTCCTCTCCGTTTCTCTTTCATTGTCTGTCTGTCAGCCTGCCTGTTTGTCTGTTTGTGTATCTCTCTCTGTCTCTCTTTCTTTTTCCTCTGTTCATTATAATGAATCTTTCCATTTGCCACGATATTTTCATAAAAATGTGCTACAGATAAATGTAGATCGTATCTGCAAATAAGAGGAAAGATTTAATATTTCCATGTGGAATTCCTGTCACCTTCAGTTGTTAAGGTATCGCATTAGTCAAACGACAGTTAACCCTGGCCACCATCGACGTCAAATATACCCTGTTCGGAAGGCGTAGATCAAGATCAGACTGTACAGAACGTACAGTCTGATCTTAGAGATACACTATCTGCTACACGAACTTTACTACAACCTTTAAGTCTTTCCATTTCCAGTATAATGGTACTTTGTGTCACCGGAAAAAGACGAATTTATTTCCCCCTGGCGGCAACAGTGTTAACGCTTTAACTGCCTCGATGACTAAACAGACATTTCCAGTCAGTTGTATAGCCAAAACATTGCGATTTCAGCGTTCCTTTTTGCCGTAAAAAGAGTCCTCCGGATCGGATATTATAGATCCAAGATCATACTGCACATTCTGTGCAGTCTAGTCTTGATCTATGATGTCCGCAAATGTGCATTGAGTCTTGCTCATCAGCCCAAGCGTCAATGCTGTTTATATAACCCAAAGACACGAAAATCTCGGCAGGAGTTTTTTGTCAGATTTGTCAGGTTTCTGCAGAAGGCTCACTTACCTTTCAGCTTCTTGTTTGATTGTTTGTTTGTTTGCAGTTTAATACCGTTTTCCAACATTATATCAGCTATATGGCGGTGGCCAGTGCACCTATTTATACTTCCAAGCTCAAGAAATGATAAAAGAAACAACAAATATCTTTAAAAAAAAAGATAGACGGTGTAAATTTGCTCGCAAACAGGCATGCAGGGGCCCGTTGAATAAACGTGTCCACTTTTTTTTGACCAATCGAATTTTTCTATTTATTTATTCAGGTATAACATACCAATAAGTAGGTCAAAAGCAAGGGCATTCAGCTACGTCAAAAAGAAAACATGTTTCAATGGTATTTCCTTACAGTAAAACATGTGCATAGCCACTTAACCCTTTACCAAACAATCCCGACTTTTAACGACCCTGATGGTAAAACCTTTTGAAAACATTGTGGAAAAAGGAGAAACTGCTGGTAGCAAGCATTTCTCCTTTTCCCGCAATGTTTTCTACTCTTCCCAAAGCAAATTTTAATTTTTTAGTAACATTTTTTTTTTTTGTTGTCTGCAAAAGCTTTCAGTTTGGGCAGGTCTAAAATTTTGTCGATTGGTAAAGAGTTAAGATGCTTTTTACCTTTGGCACCAGGATTCTGCAACGACTTTCGGGAATGTCAATCATAGATTATGTTTGGTCGTATTCTTTGTGTGCACATGTCAGTTTCTTCCAAGATTGACTTGTCTGCTATGACGTCACTATCCTCTACAGGATAAATATTAAAACGCAGTGTGCACAGCTAAAAAGTAGCAAGGGGAAAAAGCCTATAAGTAATACATTTGTGGATAAATCAAGCCTGTTTTTCGCAATAAAGTTCTCAAAAAATTTAACAATTTCAAGCGGGAATAACAATTGAAAAAAATACCATTGTTTACTGCAAGTCTGTCTATAATATTTCTAAAGAGATTTTGGGAAAACCGAGATTTGTGCACGGTTTTTCAATGCTTAACAGCAAAAAAGAAAAAAATGACCCCGGGCCCATACAGGACCCATACTGGGCGTTTTCCCAAGGCCTCTAGGGGATGTGTTTATAAATGATTGTTGCATAGGTTTTATGCTAGCTAAGCTTTGCTGGATGAATCGTATTAGTTAGCGTTGTTTTAAATAAACGTATATTTTACGGTGAAATTTGCTACATCGATTGCCTTCTTGAAAAGTAGTCCGGTTCTGTACCCACAATGCCCAAAGGAGATTGGCATGTATTTGAAAAATGCCACCTAGAGGAAGATAATGCTAGACTTCTGCAACGACTTGTGGGTACGTCACGCGTAGATTCATTCGGCAAACTTCGGGTGGTCCGGTGTTCAAGTCCCTCGGCTGCATCACGCAGCTTGATATGCACCTACACGGTACATTTCTTCGCCGGAAGTACACCGTTTACCTTTTTTTTCAAAATTGTAAGGCTCCTCATATAAAAAACCGTGAGTCAAAATCTTTTATCGATATTTTCTTAAGATTATTTCCTTTGACAAACAGTTTGTACATTCAATTTTTAGTGTGGCTTATTAATTTCGTTGGGAGCTTTCATCGACAGATCGATAGATGTGAATAACTTCACCCTGGTTGTTCATGTCGTTGCTAAGCGACTTACACGGGCGCCGCTATGTTTTAGATCAAGTGATTGGCAGTTTAAAATGAAAATCTCCTCCATACGGACGAGGTTAGATGATGATGTAGGTATGGCATCTGCCGAGTTGTGACGAGGGGTGTAGATTATGTTGGATGGTATTTAAAGAGATACACGGGTGATGACGTCATATCTCGTCTCACGGAAATAGACGAAATAGGCAATTACATAACGGCCATTTCGTTGTTTGAACTCCAAAATAACAACTTTTTACTGAGTGTACACGTCCAGCTTTTGCTCGCTTGCAAAGAAAAATATTTATCAGTAAATAACTGTTTGTTTAGGAGTGTTTTGCACCATTTTTCTTATTCACTGCAACACGTCTCCCTTAATATACCCATCTAGCTTTTTTACAATTTAATACTGGTCTAAAATGAAATCACTTGCAGACAATAAATTAGATACTGCTAAAAAAATGGTATTTGTCTCTATCGGGTAAAAAACACTGTGAGAAAGGAGAAAATGCTGGTTACCAGCATTTTCTCCTTTTTCCCCACAATGTTTTCAAACGCCCTTTTCCCCCATGGTCCTTAAAACACTAGATTGCTAGACATGGAGTAAAGCAAGAGAAAGGAAAGTCTATACTAAGCTAAGTAAATGTTATTTAGTTAGACCGATAAAGCGTCCGTAACTTTCACTAGAAATGGCCGCATTTTCTCTGCTAAATGCCGTTTGCGTCATTGGGCAATTTGGGTTAATGGTACCATTTGGTAGTGGCAGTGGTTTTGTGGTTTTGGAGGGGGGGGGGGGGGGGAGAACCTTTCTCACTAACCGAGCCTTTTTTGTCGGAAACATTCACGAGAAAAGATTTTCATTATACTAAACTTTTTTTTTTTTTACCGTATTATTTATTCATTATGCTAGAAACGACTATTTATAACAAATAGCCACACATTCAATTTCCAATTCGTCTGTCTGGTACTGGAAATGGTGGGAGTGGGGAGAACGCTTCCCACATATTGGGCCTTTTTAACGGATACATTCATGAAAAATGATGACTTCAATCTAACCAGAATTTGTTTTTCGTATCATTCTATAAATTATATTATATCTATATGTGACTAATCCGACCATCCATCCATCCATCCATCCATCCGTCCGTCCGGGCAAACATTCAGGGTTTGTGAGCTTAAATCTGTCCATAATTTATGTGAAATATAGAACAAATACCTCATAAAACTTGTCTCTTTAGGGGCTAAATGCCTCATAAAAATCAAAGAAAAAAGCCCACACACCCAAAATGTTGGAATGTCCGTCCGTCCGTCCGTCCATCCATCCATCCATCTGTCCGTCCATCCATCCATCCATCCATCTATCCATCGAACTTCCCTCCTGTTTGTCTGTGAAGCATGGGGTGTATTTATTGATCGAGATGTTTTTACGACCTTCAGATCAAAGGTTTACGAAAACATAGCGAAAAATGGAGAAAATGTCGATAAGCAGTATTTTCTCCTTTTCCAAAAATGTTTTGGGCCTTTTTGATATAAATCCTATCATTTTATTCTCATTTGATTTGCCATCTGCGAATACTCTCAATTCAGATGAGTCTAGAAATTTGTTCCGTGTCATAAAAGTGTTAAACAACGGAAATGGAGCACCGTCTGAGCTTCACGCTTTACAAGAAAGCCATGATATGTGAAAAAGCGGTTTAATACATCTGCAAAAAGTATCGACCCAGGTCAGCCTGCACAGTCCGCGCAAAAAAAAACAAAACTTTTTGCTATTGGTCAATTTTCTGCATGTTCAAGGACCAGTGTACCTCATGATTTGTTCGGTTGTTAAAAAAAAAATGCTTTTTTTTTTTAATCCATAATTATTTGATGAATTGCTTGGTGCAATGCACCACAGAGGTGCATTAAGTCTTTACCCAAATGTCAAATTTTAGACTCGCCCAAATTGAAAGCATTTGCAGAAAACAAAATAAACGTGATTCAAAACTTTAATTTCGTTTTGGGGAAGGGTAAAAAACGCTGTAGGTAAAAAGGAGAAAATGCTGGTAACCTTTTTGTTTCTTCTTCTTTTTCCCACAAAGTTTTCAATAGCGGAATTTTTAAGGGCGATTAAAAGTCGGGATTGTTTGGTAAAGGGTTGAATCCCTTCTCACGGAGCATGGCTCAAATATAAAAATGTCCCTCTATCACTAGTAGGAGAAAAACGAGGAAAGAATTTCGTGCTGAAATTCGGAAACCTTAGCAAACAAGATGGACGGGATCGATATTTGGAAATTTTTTTGTGGGGAAAATATCGTAGAGACGTTGATCTATATATAGCCAGAAATATACAAGAAAATTGACTTGAGTTTCGTCCATTGACGACCTCGTAATGTACGCATTGGTTATTTCACGTGGGCCATACTCTTGCGAAAGTGGGGGTTTCAGATGCATTTCTGTGATGCATTTTACCGAGTTAGTCATCACATAATTATGGATCCATAAAATTCATTTCGTCTAACAGCCGACTGAATCATGAGGTAGAATGGTCCTCGGACATGCAGAAAATTGACCTAAAGCAAAAACGTTCGAACCAGGTCAGACTGCGCAGACTGATCTGAATTGATACTTTTTGCAAATGCAATAAACCCCTTTTTCACGGGGCAAGGCTCGTACGAAGCAGTTTGTGTTGTATGCTTTTATTGACTGGGGAGCCTCTAAATATTGTCTCGACGATATTTATGTGGGAAAGCAGCCAGTGGCTTGAGAAAAAAATTGTGCGAAGTACTGGTGAAAATAAACTCCAAGAGAGCATGGATCGGCGCACTGGTCTCTGCGACTTAACTGAAATAATGTTGAAAACGGCTTTTAATGCCACACAGGCTAATCGGTTGATGGTGTTGCTGAAGAAGAAGAAGAAGAAGAAGAAGATGATGATGATGATGATGACAGAGAACTATCTATTTATTGTTCGAATTCTTTGTCGCATAGAGATAAAGTAAGTCATCCAATTTTCAAAGCAACAAGTTTTTATTCAGAAACGCATTTATTCGTCTCGTTTCTGTTTTCTGTTAATCCTTGAGCTGCTAATCGCGTCCCACTGACCTTTTGCGGACAGTGTAGATCAAGATCAGACTGCACAGAACGTGCAGTCTGATCGTTGATCTACACTGTCCGATACGGTATTTTCTTTCCGGTGAAATCGACTTTGAAACCGCAATGTTTGAGCCTATAGTATTGAGTAGAAATTTGCATTTCATTTATTCAGCAGCTTAAGTGTTAACTATGAAGAACCTTATTTGTTAAGTCACCCTCTTTTTTTTCTGTAAACCCTTTGGCCACTAAGCGCGACTCAAGGTCCTTTTTCGGACAGTGTAGATCAAGATCAGACTGCACAGAAGGTATAGTCTGATTTTTGATCTACATTGTCTGATAAGGAGATTTTTTCCCGTAAGAATAACTTTAAAATAATGCTTGGGTTTTTGCAATCGGCTTGAAAATTTCATTTAATTGAGCCATGCTCTGTGAAAAGGGGGCTTAATTTATCTGCGAAAAGTATCGACCCAGATCAGCTATGTCAAAAGACCAGTCTACCTCATGATCCAGTCGGTTGTTTAACCCTTTCCCAAACGATAAATTTTTAGACTGGTCCAAATTGAAAGAGTTTGCAGACGACAATTTTAAATTTGATAAAAATGACAGAAAGTTCTCCAAAAGGCTAGAAAACACTGTGGGAAAAGGAGAAATTGCTCGTAACGAGCAATTTTTCCTTTTCCCACAGTGTTTTCAAAAGACTTGTACTGCAGACACGTGAAAACCAGGGCTTGTTTGGGAAAGGGTTAAGCCCTCTTTTGTCAGAGCATGGCTCAATTTATTTGGCAGCTTAGAGATTATATCTTTCCCAGACAATTCCGAGTTTTAACGATCCTGCAAGAAAAGGCTTTTTAAAAAAACCTTGTGGGAAAAGGAGAAAATGCTGGTAACCAGCATTTTTTCCTTTTCCCGCAATGTTTTCTACCCTATCAAAGACAGAAATCATTTCAGCTACATTTAATTTGTCGTCTGCAAATGCTTTCAGTTTTGTGTAGTCCAAAATTGTGTCATTTGGTAAAGGATTAACTCTTAGGCTGCTAAATAAATGAAACGAAACTTTCAAGCCGATTGTAAAAACCCAAATTTTCCTATTTCAACGTTATTCGTTGGGGAAGTGTAGATGCAAGATCAGACTGCACGTTATGTGCTGTCTGATCTTGATCTACGAATTCCGCAAAAGGCCAGTGAGTCGCGCTTAGCAGCTTAAGGGTTAACATTTTCCGTCTTTCAAGAACAGATTTTTTCCAGGGCACAATTGCATATTCATTTGGGTCTCTTTGTGTGTTAACGTCCTCGCCTTGTATGAATCTGAGTAATGAGTGTCCAGAAATAGACCTGAAAATTGACTTCGAGTTTTTGTTCATAGAGAAAGAAAAAGTTGGAGGACGAGGGAGGGAGCGGAGGAGCAAGGGAAGAGGGCAGGAGGGAGCGAAGGAAAGAAGGAGGGGAGGGAGCAAAGGAAAGGAGGAGGAGGGAGCGAAGGAAAGGGGGAGGAGGGAGCAAAGGAAAGGGGGAGGAGGGGGCAACGGAAAAGGGGAGGGGTAAAGAGGGAGCGAAGGAAATGGGGAGGTGGAAGAGGGAGTGAAAGAAAGGGGGAGGGGGGGAGAGCAAAGGAAAGGGAGAGAGGGGGAGCGAATAAACGAGGTAGGGAGGAGGAAGGAATGAAGGAGCCAGAGAGGTAGGTGGAGGGAGCGAAGAAAAGGAAGAGAAGGGAGGGAGGGAAGGAAAAGAGGAGGAGGAGGTGGGAGCGAAGGAGGGAGGGAGGGGGATGGAGAGAAGGAAGGTGGGAGGGGCAGGAGGGAGCGCAGGGGGAATAATGGAGAGGGCAGAGGCGATAGAGAGCGGGAGCGAGGGATTGAGAAGAGGGGGAGGGAGGCCGGGATCGAGCGAGGAAGGGACCGAAGGAGCAAGCAAGATAGAAAGGGAAGGAGTAAGCGAGGAAGGAAGAGAGGGGGTGAAAAAGTTAGGGAGAAAAAATGGGGAAGTTTGTGGTTTTTCGAATTCCTGACTTACACGTTTTCAAAAAGATGTGTTTAAAACTCTCAGCGCTAAAGGCGAAAACAGCAGCTTTTGCGGACAGTGTAGATTAAGATCAGACTGCAAAGAACTTGAAGTCTGATCTTGGCTCTATACCACCCGTTTGTTCTGTTAAGCCTACAAGCTAAAAATCTGTCTGGGTTTTACTAAATTGTATTTTTGGCCATGGAAAGAGCTCGAGGTTATATATTTTACGCTCAAAGAGGAAAACCCAACTGAGACTCGCTCTGTGAAAAGGGGTTTAATGCATCCAAAAAAAAAAAAAAAAAATGGTATCGGCTCAGGTCAGCCTGCTCAGCCGCGCAGGCTGACCTGAGTCGATACTTTTTTTCGTTTTTTATTTGTCAGTTATCCTCATGTCAAATGACCAGTTTACTTCATGAATCAGTTGGTTGTAATACAAAATAGATTTTATGGATCCATAATAATTATGTGATGACTTGCTTGGTATAATGCATCACGGAGATTTATTAAACCCCTTTTTTCTAGAGCAGCGTTTAACATTTTTTTTTTTTTCAAAGCTACAGGTTTTTGCTAAGATCCCTATACGTGTTTTCATTTTTTGCGATCTAATTTCTCAAAAGGCACTCTGTTTTCGTCTCTATGCTCAGTAATGATACTTTCTAGGACAAAAAAAAGCATGTCTATTTAGACATTTTTGAGTCGACGTCAACTTCAATCCCTAACAAGAATGCCTCTCATTTTTTCCCGTTTCCTTTTTTTTTTTTATTCCCAGAATGTTGAAGGTTTTTTTTTTTCGGCGTAGCTGAATGTGCTGGCTTTTGACCCACCTTTTGGTAATGACCAGAAATGAATAAACAGAAATTTGTGATTGGTCAAATATGTAGCCATATTTATTCTAAGGGCCACTGTGGTAAAAAATGTAGACATGGTTATTCTAAGAGCCCCTGCTGCCTATTTGCTGGCTAATATACGCCGTTTTTCATTTTTGAAGATATTTCTTGTTTTTTCAAATCTACGGGTTTTCTTCTAAGATCCCTGTACATTCTTCCATTTTTTTGAGATCTAATTTTTTAAAGCCTACAGCTGTACGCTCGTTTCGTCTTTATGTCCAGTAATTAAACTTTTTGGGAGCAAAAACAAAATGCCTATTAAGAGATTTTTGTGTCGACGTCAATGTCAATCCGTTACAAGAATGTCTCCCATGTTTCCCCGTTTCCTTGTTTTCTTTTTTTTCCCCATAATGTTGAAGTTTTTTATGCTAATTCTTCACTCTTCTTTTCCCGTTTATTCGATAATAACTTCAGTCAAAATTAATCCATTCTTTTTTTCACCTATTTCCACACTTTCTGTGTCACTCGCTTTCCATCTTAACTTAAGTCAATTTTTATCCATTACTGTTAATTATCAGTTTCAACTCTGTATTCTACACATCTCAAAACCTCTGAGATGTCGTATAGAAATGGGTAATGATTGGCTTAGTGGTGAGGATGTAGAATTTGAAACCTTGATGTCGATATTCATCAACCATTCTTACGAACAATCTTAGTCTAGTTCTAGATTTAGAAAGTAACACAACTTCTGATTGGCTAAACCATTTGGTTTCAGAAGTCGTGTTACTTTCCAATTCAGAAAATCCTCGAGAATAAAACTAAGATTGACTGGTGAATAAGGGCCCTGGAGGACCGGATTCAATCCTTCCTCAAGGCAGAGTGGTTTTGGACAAGGCATTGTAGGGACCAAAGCTTAAAATAAAACGAAGAATATTCTTGAGAATTATCGGTAAATACGGACCCCGGAGCTCCCGGGCTCGATCCTTTCTAACAAAGGAGTCACAGACGTGACCTGACTGAAAAATTTATGAAAGCGGCCTAAATCCCCATTTACCCCTTACAAGCCAATCCCGATTTTGACGACTCTGGGGGAAAAGGCTTTTGAAAAAATTAGTAGTATTTGATAAACTGCTGGCCACCAGCATTTTCTCCTTTTCTCTTAATGTTTTCTAGCCTTATAAAGACAAATCTGCTCTTTTTAGCAAGATCTTATTTCTCCTTGGTAAATGCTTTCAGTTTGGACAAGTCTCAAATTCCCTCGTCTCGCAAA
This sequence comes from Tridacna gigas, assembly GCA_945859785.2. Lineage (NCBI taxonomy): Eukaryota > Metazoa > Mollusca > Bivalvia > Cardiida > Cardiidae > Tridacna > Tridacna gigas. The sequence continues at coordinate 46,559,631 of OX244043.2, forward strand.
GAATCGACGCAGACAAAACAATAGAAATCAAGGGGAACAAGAAATATTCCTAAAAAACGATACACGACGTAAATGTGCCGGCAAATAGACCTGCAGGCGCCCGCAGAATAAACATGTCTACATTTTTGACCAATCACAAATTTCTATTCATTCATTCGAATCTATCAATACCAAAAAATAGATCAAAAGCCAGCGCATTCAGCTACGCCGAAAAAAGGCTAACGTTTTATTTGACATCGGGGCAAAGAGTAACATCCAGAAAAAAAAAAACGTCATTCCCCCCTTTTCCATGTGTTGAATGCGAGTCGATCAATACCAGTTTTAAATACAATGCAGAATTTCGAGATGTTTTGCCTCAGCGATGGTTTGTCTAGCTACAAAATCTTCTATTGGTATTTATATATGGATACAGTGAATAGACAAAAAAACCTTCTCGGATAATTGCTGTTGACATAAATTACGTAGTAAGTTAATTTACTGTTTTTTTCGTTTTATTTCTTGATTTGATTCGTAGTGTAATATTTTTTCACTTTATAATCAGGGGAAGAATTTGTCATAAAAATGCCAAAAGTTTTCGTCAGATTTCATTATTTTGGTCTAGATAGATCGTTGAGTGCGTATGAAAGACAGAATGTGTTCGCATGTTTCTGGTTTTACATGAATTTGAGTAAAATGTTATCATTGGTGCACACAAAATCGTAACTTGGGTTTAACCAATCAAATAAGCCATGCTCTGGCAAAATGGAGGTTTAACCCTTTCCCAAACGACAAATTTTGGACTGGTCTAAATTGAAAGAGTCTGCAGACGACAATTTTAAATTTGATGAAAATGGCAGAAAGGTCTCAAAAAGGGTAGAAAACACTGTGGGAAAAGGAGATTTCTCCTTTTCCCACAGTGTTTTCAAAAGACTTGTACTGCAGATACGTGAAAACCAGGGCTTGTTTGGGAAAGGGTTAATGTATTTCTGTGATGCATTATACCAAGCATGTCATCACATTATTATGGACCCATAAAGTCCTTTTTGTATCATAACTGACTGAATCTTGAGGTAAAAAGGTCTTGGACATGCGTAAAGTTTATAATAGCAAAACGTTTCGACTCATGTCAGCCTGCGCAGTCCGCGCGGTGCGCGGACTGCGCAGGCTGACATGAGTCGATACATTTTACGGATGCATTAGACCCCTTTTCACAGAGCATGATTCAAACCTATTTTTTCTGTTGTAAATACTTAAATTCAAACAGAAAATACCCTATTCGTAACCCTTTTTAATAAGAAATTATTGACTCTTCAAAATTGAAAGTAACACAGACCACAAAGTCGAAATTAGTACAAATGAGTTGTAGTTCTCGGACAGGGTAGAAAATGTGAGAATAGTAGAAAATTCCGGTTACCACTATTTTCTCCTTTTTCTCACATAGATTCCAAAGGCTGTGTTTCTCAGGATCGTTTAAACTTGGGATTGTGTGGTGAAGAGTTAATGCTTAGTTGCAACGGTCCCAGTTTCGGAGACCGCATTTTCCCGGTAAATCCGCATCCACCCGGAAGAAAAAACGCGAGCTTATCATGTATAATAACGGGGAACCAGGATGAAATAATTTGATCGTGTATCTAGTTCCGGTTAATTTCATATTTTTCTTTAGACTGGTTACCTCCCCTGATACAGCGAAGTGTTATATGGATCGGTACTGGCTATAATCTGGTCCCCGTCTAGTGGTAACAAATTAATATACAGATGGTACAGGCTATTGTGGCGATTGTTTTCATCGGATAAGCTAAATTAGCTGGATTAGCCAATCAGAGTATCTTTAATATTTCACATTTAGCCATAGTAGATTGGTTGCCGCTTTTGATGCAGGTAGTTGATTATTATACGTATACAACGGGGACCACCTTAAGTATGCGATGGTGAAAGATGATGCGCTGTGGTGCTTTTCTCTTCGTGCAAATTAGGGAAATTGGTTAGTGCTTGGACGGGTAACCAAGTCGTTGCACGTTACGAAGTAACAGAATACATGTACTTTACAAATTATTAATATCTGCAAGTTAGTTAATACAAAAGAAAATCACTTCAATTTGCTTTATATCTGCGTAAGAGATCACAAGAAACGAGAGTGGCCTCCCCTGATTGTAAAGTAAACAAGAGTGACCTTCCATTATTCTAAAAATAGACGGGCAGAATTCTGCCCGTTTTTAGTAGCCTGTATCGTTCCCTTCACACTTTGATGTATCAGGGAGATAACCAGTCTATACTGGCTTCTGAAAACGTGCAGAATTCTATCCGTCTATTTTTAAAATAGTGGGAAGTTTTTTCGGTTAACTGCGCATTCAGGGGAGGTCACTCTACTTTCTTTTGTAGCCTATTACGCTTTCCATATACGATTCCTACGCAGATCAAAAGGTAGACTGGTTACCTTCCCTGCCCAGTAGTTTACTACTAGTCTACTAGTTTAATTTTCCTTACAACCGGGACCAACGGAAATCTCAGGGTACAGCTTTTAAACTGTTTCAGTCTGGGCGCAACGCCGTATGAATAACAGAAGTAACGGTCTATTTCCGGGCAGGTCAGACGCTAAAGCGGGAGAAGACCAGGGCCCATATTTACTAACCATTCTTAATAGCATCCTTGGTTCAATTTCAGACACGAAAATAATGCAAGTTTTGATTGGCTTAACTAAATAGCTTTGTCAGTCAGAACTTACGTTACTTTCTAAATCTAGAGTTAGACTAAAAATACAATTTCAGAATGGTTGGTGAAAACGGGCTCGACACCAGTGTGTCAACGGCGTATAACCTTAGTGAACGGGACGATAACGGTAATCTTTGGCACATCACCAATAGCCAGAAATAGCCCCTCTCCTTATTCATACATATAAGAATTTATCCTGTGCTCTCCATTTGCGAAAGCGTTATCAGGGAAGGTAACCAAACCTTGGCGGCCAAACGAGGCGCATAAAACTTAAAATTGGTCCCCGTTGTATCTTCCGTAACCGCCGGATAGACAACAGGCAACACACAATTTATAGATGGCAGCTATTTGTTGTCGGTCTTGTCATGCGCACCACTTGTCATGCGCACCACGTCACATTTCAAATTTCCCAGTCAGGTGTTATTTCATGAAGTCTCGAACCGGACAGATATCTGCCTTTTAGCATCGGGTGGTACAGGTTGTTAATACAAAGCTCGATAACAGGCTGGCAGTTTAACAGGGCTTTCTTTCGGCATCAACAGAGAACCACACCGGTTTGAATACGTCAGTGACCAGGGCTAAATCTGAATAGTACGTAGTCATAGTATAGGAAACGACATCTAAACTTCTTTCACACCAGGAGACATGGTGTGTCTGAAATTGTTTCTGTAGTCATAGTACAGGAAACGACTTTTAACTTGCCTTTACACCAGGCGACATGGTGTGTATGAAATTGTCCTAATCCTTATCCAGGTCAATAAGTAAAATGAATCTTTCAAGCCGACAGAAAAAGAAAAAAAAGTGCTATTTCAAACGTATTTCTCGGAGGAAAAATATCTCTTTATCGGACAGTGTAGATCCAAGATCAGACTGCACGTTCTGTGCAGTCTGATCTTGATCTTCACTGTCCGCAAAAGGTCAGTGGGTCGCCCTAAGCATCCTAAGGGTTAACATTTTCTATGATAACGACAATCCCGGGTTATTCCGGTATACCGTAAGGGCCAATAACGTGATTAATTCGTTGCCTCCCCTGATATAGCTAAGGTGTATGGGTAATACTCGGATAGAGATGTACAATGGGGACCATCTTAAATCCGTGACGTAGTGACAAGGCTTCATTATCCTCCGCTAGGTGGCATTTTTCAAATACATATACTGATTTGGGCATTCTGGGTACAGAACCGTACTACTTTTCAAGATGGCAATCGTTGCCGCGAATTCCAAAATGAAATTATGCGTTTATTATAACTGTTACGATTCCTCCAGCCATGGTTAGCTATAGCCGGTTCGTTTGGGCTCTGCTAAGAAGAGAATGCTATTCACAGAAGCGATTAGAATAGAAAGCCAATCGAACGAATTTAGAATCAGTCAACATGGCGGCTTTTTACAACAAACTGCTGTTGTTTGTAGAAGAATGGCTATTTGATGAGAATGGCGCTAGCTTGTTCTGTCTAAACAGGCCTTGAGCAATCCCCAAAATAGCAGCTTTGTATTCATCAGTGTATGTCGAATTAGTGATAAAAATATATATACTTTTTATACCAATTCGAGAGATATTAGAACGTTTCGAACCCAAGACATTTCGCCCCTAAAAATTCTGAGAGCGATTCAAGACATGCGGAGGAATTAATCAGTATTTAATGTATATTTTCCACCGCAAATTGGATACTGAGCAAGAGCAATCTTTTCAGCAAGTAAAAACACGAATATTTGCACATGACAACAATAAAAACAAATGTCAACTGAAAAGAAACCATTCTTCAACTCACGTTTCGTTGGCCGCTTCCGCCATTTTGTTTCGAATCTCTGTCGGCCCTTCCAAATATGGAGTGGAAGAGACGGCAGAGCTTCTAAAAGCGGAATACGCCCAATCGAACGCACCGGAATATCTCCTCCAATTCTGGCAGCTCTACCGTTGGCCCAAACGAACCGGCTACTAGTCTTTTACCTATGGAATTTTCATCTATACACACAGCCTGTGAAATAGGCCTGTGAAATAGCCCGGTATAGACCCACCATGGTGGCGACAGTTTTTTTTAAAAGACTTCGAAAACCTTGCATAAATCCCGGTTTTCCCACGTCTATATTTAGAAACTGTATACAAAGGTTTGCAATGGTATTTCTTTACATGATTTTTCCGGTTTACAATTATTATATTTATATAAATTCTTGACCGAAAAACAGGCTTTACTTCTCCACAGACATATCATTTATATCCATCTTCCTCATGCTACTTTTAAGCAGCAGAGTTTTGACTTGCTCACAACGCATCAATATCTATCCTGTACAGGATAGTGATGCGTCACAGCAGACAGGTCAATCTTCGAGGAATATGACATGCGCAGACAACGGACAAGGCTTTAAATAGAATCTTGACATTTTGGATAGGCGTAGATTCAAGAATTGATGTGATCTTATCAAACTTCTATTCAGTACCAGACGACAAAATTCTAAGCCCGATTAAGTTGAAAGCATGTGCAGACGACAAATTGAATTCATCTTTGATGATATGATTTGTCTCCGAAGAGGTAGAAAATGTGGTGGAAAAATGGAGAAAATGCCAGTCACCACCATTATTTTCTGTTCCAACTTTTTTTTAACACTTTATTAAAAAAAAAAAAAAATACTTGTAAAAATTGAAACGATTTGCAGACAACAAAGTAAATCTGACTCAAATACTAAAATAATCATTGCTTTTGGAAAGTTAGAATTGTAGGAAAATGGAAAAAAAAAAAAATGCGTCTACTAATGATAGGTGCACTGGCCGTCGCCATATAACTGAAAAAATGTTGCAAACGGTATTAAACTCCTTGCAAAGAGACAAACAAGACAATAAACCACATGTTGACCTTTAAAAGTCGTTATTCTTTGGCTTTGAAATGAGCCATGCTTTGTCAAAAGGGGGCTTAATTCATCTCCGTGTGGCATCTTACCAAGCAATTCGTCAGATAGCTATGGATCCATAAAAATCATTTTTTAGAGCAACTGCCTGAATCATGAGGTAGACTGCCCTTGGACTTGCAGAAAATTCACCAATAGCAAAAAAGTTTCGGCCCAGATCAGCCTGCGCGACATGCGCAGGCTGAGCTGGGTCGATACTTTTTTGCAGATGCATTAAGTCTCCTTTTCACAGAGCACGGCTCAAATATAATGGGGGAGGGGGGGGGGAGTTTAATTTGAAATGTTTATATTGTGGTATTTGTACTTCTGTTCGTCTTTTCCTCTCAAGTGTAAAATTTTATGAATAAATAATAGTGCGTGGTGAAATTTTAAACCCGTTTGATTCTTTACTAAACGAAAAAATTTTAGACTCGTTGAAACTCGAAGCATTGCAGACGATGAAATGAATATGACTCTAAAATTTGTCCTAGCATGGGTAGAAAGCATTATTGGAAAAGGAGAAAATGCTGGTAACCGGTATTTTCTCCTTTTCAAACGATGTTTTCAAAAGTCTCCTCTGTCGAGGTCGTGAAAACAAGGGATCGTTTGTTAAATAGTTGATAACCAAAATTGTGAAACATTCTAATGGACTGAATTGTTTGCGAAATTCCCATCATTAATAATGAAATAGTTTGTCGTTGTTTCTTTTTTATATATCAAATAACTGCAGATAAACAAGGAATATTCGATTATGCAACCACATTGTATTGTCATGTAACTCAAGGCCACAGAAATGTGACTTTTTTTAGGGCCGTCCGGGAGAATTCAAACCATTAAAGGCCCAGTGGCAGCCAAAAGTAAACAATGCTTTACCGCACAATGACGCCTTTTAACGACCCCGGGAAAGATGCATTTTGAAAACATTGTGGGAAAAGGAGAAAATGCTGGTAACCAGCATTTTCTCCTTTTCCCACAATGTTTTCTACCCTGTCAAGAGAAAAATTGCACCATTTGAACCACATTGAAATTGTCGTCTGCAATTCCTTTCAATTTGGACAAGGCTAAAATCTTGTCGTCTGGTAAAGGGTTAAAATGCTTCGGAGCCATGCCCTGACAAAAGGGGGCTTAATGCATCTCCGTGACGCATTGCACCAATCAAGCCATCACACGATTATGGATCCATAGTGGCCACGTTTTTAAATAACCAACTGAATCATGAGGTAGACTGGTCCTTGGAAATACAGAAAACTGACCAATAGCGAAAAGTTTCGGTTCAGGTCAGCCCGCGCGGACAGCGCAGGCTGACCTGGGTCGATATTGTTCGCAAATGCATTAAGCCCCCTTTTCACAGAGCATGGCTTTTTTTCTAAACATTTAAAACATGTCATTTAAAAGTATGGAAAGAACTGTGAAGATGATAATCTTTGATTGTATGGTCTGTCCAATTGTTTCTCTTTTTTTTGGCTATTTCTAGATAATTGTTCTATTTGAGTCGTTTACAGATGAGCCATGCTCTGTGGAAAGGGTGCTTAATGTATCTGGAAAAAGTATCGATCCAGGTCAGCCTGCGCAGTCCGCGCAGGCTGACCTGGATCGATACTTTTTGCTGTTGGTCAATTTTCTGTATGTTCCTCATGATAGAGTAGGTTGTGAGACAAAGTGGATTTTATGGATCCGTGATTATAAGATAACTTGCTTGGTTTAAATCATCACGGAGACGCACTAAATCCCCTTTTGCCAGGGCATGGCTCATATCTTTCTTGTTATTCTATATTCACTTTATTCGTCTTGTTTGTTGAAAGTTTGTAATTGAAAAATAATCTCTGAAATATAAAACTGTTTATGAAAAATGGACATACATATGTGAAGTTCTTGCATTTTTAATAATTCATGCGCGGTTCTACCCCACATTGACAAGTAAAGTTTCTGTGTATTGGCTTTTTTAGACCTCAAGAAAACCTTTTACAAATTAACCGAAAGAAAGATATTTGGAGAAAATGAAGTTACACGCAATGGCTCGTTTTCCCACCATATTTGCAAAGCTGTTATCACGAAGAGCGTGTAAAATAAAACCGTATTTTTGTACAGCAATGGGTCTAAATAAATTTGATCCGAAATGAGATAAGACGTATCAATAGATAAATCAGGAACCGGAACTAGAAAATCATAAAGGCGAGAATGGTTCTCATGTTTTTAGGCGTAAATTTGTTTAGAAAGATCAAAGACAAAGAACCGGTCCTGCCCACCATAATTCACAGATCTTCTAGACAGTGTGACAGTGTGAGTTGGAAAACTTGTCATCCTGAATCAACCCTTTATCGAACTATCTTGTTTTTTTTTTACGATCGCGAGGATAAGTGCTTTTGAAAAAAGGAGGAAATACTGATAGCCAGCATTTTTCTCTTTCTTTGTCAGTGATCTTATTTATTCTTTCAACGGCAAACTTCACTTTTTGAGTCACATTTATTTTTTGTCTGCGAATGCTTTTAATGTCTCTACAGAAAGAATAATGAAAATACTTGTTTGTTTGTGTGTATGTCTGTGCGTGTGTGTGAGTGTGTTTGTAGCTGGTTTTATGTACAGAAATCGATAGACAAATATCTTTTATTATACAGACATCGTTAGACAGATATCTTTTATTTTATCACACCTTGCATTATTTTTGTTAATCTCTGAAAAATGACAGAGAAAGAAACACAGAGAGAGAGCGAGAGAGACAGACAGACAGAGAGAGACAGAGACAGACAGAGACAGAGAGAGTTAAGAGTTTGCAATCATCATCATCAACAACAACATCATCATCATCATCATAACCACCATCATCATCATAATCATCATCGTCCTTGTTTTCGTCATCACCATCTTGAACACAATCAGCACTCAAGTTTTACAATCTATATGAAACTAATAGCATCATCACTCTTAATTTCCGACAATCATCGTCAATCATGTTACAAGAGTAATTATCGTTTTTGCTTGGCTCCACAAAAACTAATACAATTTTATTAAAAGTCGATTTTAGAATATGTTCTACCAGCTCTACCAATCACGCCCGATGATTGCTTCGGACTGGAAACTTTAACCGATACCATCTTCGTAATGTGGGTAGTACTTGCGGTTGATCAGGCTCATCACTGGATCCGAACCCAAAACCTCTGTTTTAAAGCATGGTGCTCTACCGCTACAGTACTGTCTCCCACGTAAATGACATAGCTAGTACTGAGAAGAAAGACAGATCACACTGAAGCGAAAAAAACGCATAAACAATCTGAAAAATTTGTCATAAATACAAAACGTAATATGCTTTCACTTAAAGTAGGAGATAAATGTCACTATACGTTGGAATGCTAAACAAAAGCACTGCACTTTTTTTCCCGTTAACCATTCTCGCTCATTTGTCGATATAATAAGCTTTTGCGGACGGCGTAGATCAAGATCGGACTGCACAGAACGTGCAGTTTGATCTTTGATCTTCACCGTCCGCTGCTTGATTCTAAATTTCGGCGAATATGTCTCTAAATTTGCTGTGGAAGTGTATATTCGTCTCCGTAAAAAGACGAGTTTAATGAGTTAGCCCTATAAAAGTTAATGATACAGTCCAAAACGTTACGATTTTCAAAAGATTCAGGTCTGAATATCTAAAATCCATACAGGTCAGTGTGAATATTAGATCAGACTGCACGTCCTGTGCACTCTGGTCTTAATTTATTGTCTCCTAAATAATAAAACCACATAATATTTCTCCCCGGCAGTGCTAAAGGTTCAGAAGCCATAAATAAGACGAGATGGACCAAATGAGCCTCATTTGCATCTATAGTAAATAAAAGGATGGGAAAGTTATTGTCCGGGAACATGATTGTCATATAGATCACCCGGATATATAGGTCCTGTCCGGTGACCTATGACCTTTCCTTTTTTACTGAGAAAGTCTGTCTTGTCAGAAAGAATCACCGTAACTCATTACTAAATAAGATTTCTTGATTGTTTGGTGGTCTTAACTGTTTACCAAATGATAAAATTTTAGAGTTGTCGAAATTGAAAGCATTTGCAGACGAAAACTAAATTGTGACTCAAATGATGGAAGTTGTCTTTGAAAGGGTAGATAACATTGTTGGAAAAGGAGAAAATGCTGGTTACCAGCATTTTCTCCTTTTTCCACAATTTCAAAATACTTTTTCTCCAGTGTTGTTAAAACTCGGGATTGTGTAGTAAAGGGTTAGGCAAGTGTCAGCAGCATTCTAGTCATATCAGAGCTAGTCGATTTTCCATGGCAGTTTTAATGCAGTATTTCTTTTCCCAGAAAATAACCGTAAATAAGTAGCTGATCAGACAGTGTTCTAAGCTGCTACAATATTTCTGTGCAGTCAGTTGTTCTTGCATGCTTTTGTCTGACAAGGTCTGATGAACTTGCGCTATAATATACATCTGGGGATTTCCCGTTTATTGTTCACTACAAGAATCTGATGTACTCGCATACAAGACGCACTTTCAGCTTCAAGTTCAATGTCTAGAAAATATGCGTTTCATTGGTGACTATGTGCGTTAAGGGCTTTAAACATGCCAGCCTGACCGCAATGTTTTGATTGCTATTGATAGTTGCTTAACTAACGCAAAGTAACAGATGAAGTGAATGAATTTCTGCGAAAACAACACGTTTCTTTACCCCACAGCTCCGTGTTATAGGCTACTCGCAGTAACTTGTTATCAGATAAGGATTCTTGTTTGCATGGGATTTTAACCCTTAAACTGCTAATCCCGACCCACTGAACTTTTGCGGACGGTGTAGATCAAGATCAGACCGCACAGAACGTGCAGTCTGATCTTTGATTTACACAGTCCGATACGGTATTTTCTTTCTAGTGAAATCAACTTTGAAACCGCAGTGTTTCGGCTTTTAGTATTGAGTAGAAATTTGGGTTTCATTTATTCAGCAGCTTAAGTGTTAAGTTATTTAGCAGCATAAGGGTAAAACAAGTTTCATTAGTCTTGGAATTAATGGCTGTTTCATGGTAATGACTAGGAAAGTCGTTATTTTCCAAGAAATTGGCCGTAACTCATTACCAAAAATTGTTTTTTGAAAATGAAATATGTAAAAAAATTCAGACCCTATATTAAGTCGCTTAACCCTTTACCAGACGACAAAATTTTAGCCTTGTCCAAATTGAAGGCATTTGCAGACGACAATTCCTATATGGCTCAAATGGTGCAATTTTTCTTTGATAGGGTAGAAAACATTGTGGGAAAAGGAGAAAATGCTGGTTACCAGCATTTTCTCCTTTTCTCACAATGTTTTCTAAGGGCTTCTTTTCCAGGGTCGTCAAAAGGTGGCATTGTGCGGTAAATGGTTAAAAAGAGGCGAAACAGCTTCAGCAATTTGACGAACATGAAGTGACGTTATCGTATTTCCCTTGAATATCGAGCCGGATCAGCCCACACATTCCGCTTTAACCTTTTTCATCAAACGATTTTTTAGCTATCTCGAGGAGGAAGACCTCTGAAAAAAAAAAAGAAAATACTGGAAAAGGCAAAAATGCTCGCTCTCTGTCTCTATCAGAAGAAGGGAAAATATTGATGATAAACATTGTCTTCATTTCTTAATGTGATTCTAGCATTAGCACGATTGTTTTTAATTTTTGCAAGTGCTTCCGTTATGGACAGGTCTACAATGTTCTCCAGACAATGTAGCTTTGGGCTTGTCCAAATTGAAAGCATTTTGTAGACGACAAGAAAAATGCACCTACATTAACAGAAATAAATTTTCAGAAGGGTAAAAGCAATGTGAGAAAAGGAGAAACTGCTGGTAATCAGCAGTTTCTCCTTTTCTCACAATGTTTTCAAATGCATTCTAAGTCATTTAAACCGAGGCTTTTTTGGAAAAGAACGAACAGAAGACTAATTTTGGATAATCTGTAAGAACGTCATTCTATCCTGAAATTTCCACACTTCTGTCATAGATCAGCACGCGCAGACTCTACATGCTGATCTGTATCGATACTTTTTTTGCCGGAATAAAAGTGGATTTTTCTTCTCATTAACTGGTTAACTGTAAAGTCTTCTAAACTTATTGATTTTATGTCTCGTCTTATCTCTCCGAGTCACAAATCGACGAAATTTACCCATAATTCCTCTTGATCCTTTACCAAACTACCCCTTCTTTTACATTAACAACTGAAGGTTTTTAGATAACATTGCTGGGAAAAAAACGCTACTTACCGGCATTTCCTCTTTCTTCCACGATGTTTTGTACTCTTGATAAAGGGTTAAATAGTCGTTAACAAGTGGTATCTTTTTTGCGTTTGCGGCAGACCACTTGTGAAAAAATACGGCAGGAGTGGAAATTGCTCCTAACGAAAGCGAAACTAGACCATGACTAGAGCATCCTGGAACTTTCGCCCTTTCCATTCGCCCTGTTTTCTGTTCACCCTATTTTCCTTTCGTCCTATTTCACTGCATATTGGGTTTTTTTTTTTTAAATCTGAATTCTTGGGCAAAATCAGTGAATCCAGCCGTCGGAAACAGTCAAGCTTATTTATCAGGGTGCCAACATAGTGGATCATTGTAGAGCTAAATAAATGAAATCAGCACTATTATTCAATACTTACGATGCAGATGTTAAACATAGTAAAAATAGTGTTGCACCCCTGTGTTTTTACCGGGTTTGAAGCTCAGGGCAGCGACTACTGATCGAACTGTTTCAACCTCTTGTGAGAGGTATGAGACAAAGCCTGCAAGCTGTTCTGCAAGGCCTGTTTGGAAGTTGCAATATTGACTGATTGTGTGTGCCCTTTTTCTGCAGGTCACTTTCAACCTGTCGTAAGTTTAAATTCGACACTAACTTCCCAGTTTTAACCAAACTTAAACGCTCCTCGTTTTTCTTAAAATTAAAAGCAAATTCAAAGCAAAAGAATCTTACTTCCCATGAAGTCAAGGGATAACTGCCACGAGGTCAAGGGATACCTCAGTTCAGTTCAGTTCGGCAAAAAACTTGTCTGTTGGTGTATGCAGCAGCCTGATTGTAATTTTTACCCCATTTTATATAATTCACGCCAGAAAATTCAAACCCGATAAGACATACACGGGGTGCAAAACTCTTTTTACTATGTTTATAATTTAAAGCTGTTTTTCTCGGAATTACCTGCAAAGAAGCGGACAGTGTAGATCCAAGATCAGACTGCACGTTCAATCAAACCAATTAAATTCAGCCCTAAAAATAGTAAGTATAGTACACTGTTTAATGTCGTGCCCATCTTATTCGCAAGTGGCTACCGTGTTGTCAAACAGAGACCGCCTTGTGAGTACATCAATATTTTCCATACAAATTCTTCTTTTACTCTTTCAGCGTCGTAGGCGTAAAAGTGGGGCTTTTATGGACGGCATAGATCAAGATCAAACTGCACAGAACGTACATGCTGATCTTATTTTGGGTCTATACCCTCTGCTTGATCAATTAACCCTGTCAGATAGAAGTTCTGATAAGTTTCAGTGGGTTCTATTTTCAGCCATCGACAGAGGTTGATATTATTTTGCTCTCGAAGAGTTAACCCTTATCCTGCGAAATAAATTAAATAAAATTTTCAAGCCCATGGTAAAACGTCGAATATGTTATTTCAAACTTCATTTTTTGAGCAAAATATCTCCTTATCGGACAGTGTAGATTCAAGATCAGACTGCACGTTATGTGCAGTCTGATCTTGAATCTACACTGTCCGCAAAAGGTCAGTGAGTCGCGCTTAGCAGCTTAGGGGTTAGGCGGTATCAATAAAGGTCAGATTTCAGATTTTATGGGTTCTCCTTTCAACTGGGATGTCATATATCACTCAAAATAACTCGAGCTTTATGGGGGTGCACTGTCCTATAGAAGCCCAATGGGGACATCTATTTTTTCACTTTTATCTCAGGTTTTATCGTCTATTTGGACATCATATTCCGTTGCAAGTAACGTGAGTGTCAGCTCGAGAGGGCAATGCTTTGATATGAAAGAACGTTTTTATTGTCCACGCGGACACTTATTTTCTAGCAAGTCAATCTGATTCGGGTGACATTTTATCAAAGGCCCAGCAGCCGAAGGTAAACTTTTTGGGTTTTAAAACGAATTTAAATTTGAGCGACGCTCTGGCAAAAAGGGGGTTTAATGCATTTGCGTGACTCATGATACCAAGCAAGTCATCACATGATCAATGATTCATAAAGTCCATTCTGTCTAACAACCAACTGAATCATGAGGTAAATTGGTCATTGAACATGCAAAAAACTGACCAAAGCCAAAGGTTTCGGCCCCGGTAAGCCTGTGCGCATTGCGCAAGCTGACCTGGGTCGATACATTTTGCAGATGCTTTAAGCCCCCATTCTCACAGAGCATGAGTCATTTAAAAGTTTGGAAATTGTTTTGAAGATAACAATCTGTTATTGTATAGTCTATCCAGATGTTCATCGGTGGCAGAAAAGTGAATTTCAAATCTATGTAAAAGGTTTGCAAATTGCTCTATATTTTGTTTACTTTTTAACCTGGTTTTGATATTTATTTTTTTTTTCGAACGATTAATAATTGGACCGGCCGTACAATAACAGATCTTTATTTTAACATAACTTTCCATGCTTTTAGATGGTATCATTTAAATTCAAATACAAGTTTACACCGGCATTTCTGTCGGTTCTGGGTCTTTAAGGTGCTCAAAAGTAATATCATTTGATTATGGCTGTCATAAACTGCACTTCTGAGCAATTTAGAACATTCTTGAGAATAAGAATTAGAATTCTTACAACGATTGGAGAATACGACCAGAGATCAAACTCCGAAAACGTAAATTAAAATTCGTACAGACACTGATGAAGGTCAGTTAGGCCCATTTATTAAGGCTAGTACAATTACTCCCCTTTAATAAATGCAAATAAGGTAGGCTGAGCAAAGTGGTTGGGGGCTTGTGTAGGTATATTAATTGAACCTGAAGCGATTCCTGTAGATCAGATCGGGTGCTTCAGTCTGTTTGCTTACACTTAGACCCCAGACAGGCGTTTTATATTGCGTTTACAAGTGTGGTTTCTCCTTTCCACTTGGCTTTCGAAGTGCAGTATACGACCAAAGAGCAAACTCTGAAAATGCGAAATAAATCGTACCGACATTGATGAAGGTCCTGCCTTTTTATTAACTCTTTACCAAACGACAAAATTTTAGACTCGTCCAAATTCAAAGCATTTGCAGACGACAAATTAAATGTGACTCAAAAATTAAAATTTCTATTGGGAAGAGTAGAAAACATTGTGGGAAAAGGAGAAAATGCTGGTTACCAGCATTTTCTCCTTTTCCTACAATGTTTTCTAAAGGCTTCTTCCTCAGGGTCGTTAAAAGTCGGGATTGTGTGGTAAAGGGTTAAGGCCAGTACAACAACCTGCGGTTTAATAAATGCAAATGATACAGGCTGAGCAAAGTGGTTGAGGGCTTGTGTAGGTATATAACTTGAACATGAAGCGTTTTCTATGGATAAGTGCTTTAGTCTGTTTGCTTGCACTTAGTCTTCGGCAAGGCGCTTTTATTGGGAATATATGTTCTGTCTCCTTTCCTCTTGGCTTTCGAAGTGCTGGACGTAACACTATCTAAGCCGTTATTCTGTTGAACTTTAATCATTAAATAAACTGATAAAAGTTTTCAAGAAAGTAATCATTAAATTAAAGTAACAACAGCTGCCAAAAGTAAACAAAACGGCTTTTAAAATGCATTAAAATCATAACATAATTATTCAAAAGTATGGAAATTAAAGTGAAGACGACAATCTGTTATTTTGTACAGTCGGTCCAAATGTTGGTCGCTGGAAGAGAAATTCTATCTATTGTTTACTTTTTGCTTGATTTTGAAATACATTTTTCGGCCAGCGACTAACAGTTGGACCGACCACTCAATAACAGATTGTCATCTTCACTATTATTTCCCACACTTTTTAAATGGCATGATTTAAATTTAACCCTTAGGCTGCTGAGTGCTACTCACCGACCTTTTGCGGACAGTGTAGATCAAGATCAGACTGCACAGAACGTGCAGTCTGATCTTGGATCTACACTGTCCGATAATGAGATATTTTCTCCAGAAAAAAAAGTTTGAAATAACATTATTTGGGTTTTTACTATCGGCTTGAAAGTTTTATTTAACTTATACGGCAGGATAACGGTTAAAGGCATTTAACACCTGCACGGTGCTTTTGACCCCTACTGGGTCTTTAATTCTAAAATTGGTAAATGCCTGAACACCAAACAATATCGACAAAGATCAGACTATATGTGTGTACTTCACCATGTGACATTAGAGGTGTCGATGAATATGCTATCTATCTAGGTTACAGCCTAAACATCTGTCGTTATACTCTAATTACAAACATAAACTCTTTCAGCTGCATTGGCGGGAAAGTTTGGGGGCTGACAAGTGCGGACGGCATAGATCAAGATCAGACTGCACAGAACGTGCAGTCGATCTTGGATCTATAACTTGTGCGTGTTCAATCAAGACTTTAATTTGAAAAAAAAGAGAAAAATATTTGTTTTACTGTATTTTAAATCGTCGTAAGAGGTCCAGGTTTTTTTTATAATTGCCGCCTTAAGTGTTTATATGCAACATACTGTCGTAGAATATATCGAGCCATGCTCTGGCAAAAAGGGGCTTAATGCATCTCCGTGATGCATGATACCAAGCAAGTCATCACATAATTATAAATCCATGATAGCCACTTTTTTTTGAAACAACCGACTGAATCATGAGGTAGACTGGTCCCTGGACATACAGAAACTTGACCAATAGCGAAAAGTTTCGGCCCAGGTCAGCCTGCGCCGACTGCGCAGGCTGACCTGGGTCGATACTTTTCGCAGATGCATTAAGCCCCCCTTTTCACGGCGCATGGATCATATCGACCATTTTACACTTTATGAAGTGTCACATGATAACTCAACACAATAGAAAGTCGCTTTTTGATAGACCTATAAATCTACCGTTTGTAATACGTCCATCAGACGAGGATAAAATCATAAACTAAACAATAGAAAAGTACGTATCTGATGGTGCCAATTACGGTCCAATACATGGTATGATGACGTAATCCATGTACGGACTACTTTCCGTTTAATTTCAAATTCAATTGGTCCAAATGTTGCGTTACGATATTCGTCCGCAATATGTCCAAGGAAGCCATTACCCACTTAATGAATATATTTTATATTTGAATTTCTTTACGTTTTCCAATAAATTTTGTAATATTATATCATTAACATTTGTAGGTATATACATGTAACAAAAGGAATAATATATTGTAGTTTCTCTCCCAAGGCTTATATTTTTCCTCTCGCTGCAGGGCGAAATTTTACGCATCTGGCTATAGCAAATCAAAGGAGCAGTATGAAGTAAATAAAAGCCGCAGAAAAGCTGCTAAAACATACTAATCTGTGTGTATCTAACTCATAGATCGCTTACTAAATCACATGTACATGATCCGAGCTCTGTGAAAAGGTTATTTATTTAATGCGTCTGCACAAAGTATCGACCCATGTCAGCTTGCGCATAGCCCGGGTCCAGGTGGTAATAACCTTTCAACCACTCGTTATCGCGGTCTACTTTTACGATCTATACATATCTAGGGCAGTGATCTGATAATCGGTTCCTTAGTTCTTGACAAAGTATCGTCCGAATATACGCATAATTCGAATATTCGTATACAAGGAAAAAATGTTCGGACTTTAACCCTGGCTAGCCTTCGCAGTATGATCAGCCTGACTTGAGTCGAAAATTTTTGACGCGGGTAAACTTTCTGCATTTCAAAGAACCGTCATACCTCACGATTAACTCAGTTTTTAGACAGGATGTATCCACAGTATGCGACGACTGGCTTTGTTTAACCCTTTCCCAAACAAGCCCTGGTTTTCACGTGTCTGCAGAACAAGTCTTTAGAAAACACTGTGGGAAAAGGAGAAATTACTCGTGACGAGCAATTTCTCCTTTTCCCACACTGTTTTCTACCCTTTTTGAGACCTTTCTGCCATTTTCATCAAAATTAAAATTGTCGTCTGCAAACTCTTTCAATTTGGATCAGTCCAAAATTTGTCGTTTGGGAAAGGGTTAACGCGATACAACGATGCATTGAACTCTTTTTTAACAGAGTACCCGTCATCCTCTGTGAAAAGGGGGTTAAATGCACTCTGCAAAAAATGTGGACTCATCGATAGCGTAGTCCGCGCAGGCTGACATGGATCGAAACTTTTTGTCCGTTGCAAATCTTTTACATGTCCAAGAAACATGCTACCTCATGCTTCAGACGGTTGTTAGAAACTAGAGCTGTCACTGAATGTGACTTAATACCCCCGCCAGCGCTTTGACAGAAAAAAAAAGTGTCAAGTTCAAGGGGAGATAATTCCTCAACCAGGGGGAGTTGACACTTGAAAATTACATCTTGCAAACCTTCAATATATGATGAATGTATGTGCAAAGTTTCAATACAATTGAAAGAAAACTGGAGGAGGAGTTTGCGACACAAAATTAGTAGTATTTTGTACACAGACGGACACATGGACACACGGACGGACGGACAGACAGACATGCTGATTCCAGTATACCCCCGAAAACATTCGTTTTGCGGGGGTATAAGAATGGATTTTATGGATCCATGATCATGTGCTGACTTGCTTAACTCTTTACCAGACGACAAAATTTTAGACTGGTCCAAATTGAAAGCATTTGCAGCCGACAAAAATAAATGTGACTCGAAGATTAAAACTGGTTTTGGAAAGGTTAGAAAACATTGTGGGAAAAGGAGAAAATGCTGGTTACCAGCATTTTCTCCTTTTCCCACAATGTTTTCAAAAGGCATCTTCTTCAGGGTCGTTAAAACCCTTGATTGTGTGGTAAAGATTTAATATAATGCATCAGGGAGATGCATTAATCCCCTTTCGCCAGAGCATTGCTCATTTTCATTCACTTAAAACTTAGTACAAGCAACACCAACACTATTTTAGCCAGAATAATTCAGTAAGGCCAAAAGGAGGCTTAATGCATCTTCGTGGTACATCATATCAAGCAAGTGATCACATGATCTTGGATCCATAAAGTCCATTTTGTCAAACAGTCGACTGAATCATGACGTAGGATTGTCCTTTGACAGGCAAAAAATATTGACAAATAGCAAAACGTTTTGACCCGGGTCAGCCTGCCCAGACTGCGCGAGCTGACCTGGGTCAATACTGTTTGCAGATGCATTAAAAACCCTTTTTCACAGACATGACTCATTTTCAATCAGTAAGAACTTAGTATCGGCAGCGCCAAAGCTGTTTTAACCAGAATGTCTTCTGATTTAAACAAAAAAAAAAAGAGAATGGCATCGGATACTGCGTGACCACAATGATAAAAAGTCTTACGCAGTCGGTCTGATCTTGATATACACAAAGCTTTTTATAATGAGAGAAAAAAGTAAATTTGAAATTATCTCCCTTGTTAGATAAAAACCAAGGGTACCAAATTGCAGCAGGGTCCTTTTCTTTGATTTCCTTTGTTTTTATCCTTGCTTTACTAAGAGATGTTGCGATTATTATAATTTGACATATTATGTATATATGTAAGGTCTTCATAATATTTGCAAAACGAATTTCACACACTATTACCATTGAAATGCATCAAATAGATCAAATTTGTGGTTTGATAAATTTTGAAGGAGATATTAAACCTGAACATTCCTAAATTGTGCTAAGAATATCAAGGATAAAAACCAAGTAATGCCTTATTGGGGACCTAGTAACTGGTGGAGAGCTCTCAAGGGAAGTAACTGACTTTTGTCTCCCATTCCCGTCAGCATGATAATATTTTATTACTCTGCTCTTTCACAGCGACCATTATGATGGATTTAGATCACTCCAGAGAACAGTTAGCCCATATTTCATATTTGTCAAAGGCCTGAAATATGCCAAGGAAAATTTTTTTTCTGTTCTTTTATTTGCAGAGGAAGATGCGTTTTCTCTTTTTTCGCCATTTAATTCCTTCTCCCATCTTTTGATTTTGTTTGTTTTCAATAGCAGAGATGCCTGCCCGGGTAGCTCCGTGACTCTGACTCGTGACCTGGTGGTTGTTAGTTCGATACCCGGTTGAGGCAAACTTTCTTCCCGGCGAATTTTCGTCTCTAAGCACTGATTCATTTTAGAAAAGTAGTCAGTGACTCTGAAAGAAAGTTGTGTCAGTACTGGTGTAAGAAAACCAGGAAACACATGCGTAGGTGCACTGACCGCCGTGATATGACCTTAGCTGTTAAAACGGCGTTAAACTCCAATACAAACAAAATATCCAAGATATATACAGAGAGGATACTTATGGAGTTAAACACCCTGTGTGTGTGCGTGTGTGGGCGAAAAACATGTCACAGTGAGCGAGCGAGCGAGCGAGCGAGCGAGAGAGAGAGAGAGAGAGACAGACAGACAGAGACAGAGGCGAGAGGAAGAGAGAGGACAGATAGATAAAAGGAGAGACAAACTAAAAGTTAGACAAAATGACAGACAGAAAACTGACAGACTACAGGAAAGACAGACACACAGAGAAAAAGATATGAGCCACGCTCTGTGAACAGCGTAGGTGCACTGACCGCCGCGCAGGCTGACCTGGGCCGAGATTCTAGCTATTGGTCAATTTTTTGTATGTCAAAGGACCAGTCTACCTTATGATACAGTCGGGTGTTAGACAAAATGGATTTTATTGGTCCCTAATTATGTGATGACTTGCTTGGTATCATGCATCACGGAGAGGCATTTAGTCCCCTTTTGCCAGAACAAGGATCACATAAAAAAAGGCAGACATACAGACGGAGGATGATGGATTGGCCGGATTAACATTTCCTTGTATAATTATGTAAGCGAGCTAAATTCGGCAAAGAGTCAGACAGCGTCAAATATGCGCCAAGTTATGAACATGGCAGTACTTCTAAATTCTTTACTAATGGGGACGGGGTCGAATTACAATAAACTTCTCAAAGAAAGCTGATTCAACGAAGATAAACTCAGTAAGAACACAAACAAATAAGTATCTTTCTATCTAGGAAAGGAACGGGAAAAAAAATCACAGCCGTTTTACCCGAAAATCGATATATCCGAACATCTGTGACATGAGGTCCGCTGACTGTAAATTATTCCGCCGCTATTTTTACCCTTCAGGCGCCTTTTCGTATCTTTACTCGCTCTGCGGCCATTGTAGGTCAAAATTCGACTGCACAGGACGTACAGTCTGATTTTGAATCTACATTGTCTGTTTTTTCAAGATATTGCAACAAAAGTAATCCTGAAATTACAATATATGGATCTACATTTTTCTAATTGAAAAGGTTCACTGCCTTTATTCGGTGTCTAAAGAGTTAACATTTGTATATACCGCCTCGTGGTATTCCTGCTCCAAATCTGTGGACATAAATCTTAATCCTTTGAAATTATAGTCAGTTTTAAAATAAGAAACGACAATGGGAAAAGAAGACATGCACTGTAATGTGAAACTGTCGAGGATACATTTTTACAAATGTAGGTAATGTCCTTAAAGAGCATTATTCTGCTATACCACAGTGTTTTCGGAGGTATTTATACGCAACAAAGAAAAGTGTTTAGTTTTTGTCGCAAGCTGCTGGTTCACGACAGTTTATGTATACATCGTTTATTTATCGATAAAAACCTATTGTTCCATTCATTTACACTTTGAATAAAGTTCGGAAGAAGTCTTTATATATCGTTCACAAACAAATAAATATTCAGGTCAGGCTGCTTCATGTGGGAGGCAATGGTGTGTGGGTATACGTCCTCCTGCTTTATTACTGGCCCTGGGTTCGGATCACGTGATGGATAGGTTAAACGTAGGATATCGATGGGTGAGTGCAACACTATCCTAAGTGCCTATACTTTGTATAGGCACTTAGGACAGTGTTGCACTCACCCATCGATATATAATGGCACGAATACAAGTCAGCTTTCCCGGAAGCAGTAGTCGATGATGATTGATAGAATTTGTCGGCCATATTGCACAGCTGTTGTAAAATATGAGCCATGCTCTGTGAAAAGGTAATTTAATGCGTCTGCAAAAAGTATTGACTCGTGTCAGGCTGCGTAATTTGTGCGGGCTGACATGAGTGGAAACTCTTTTCTATTGGTCAATTTTCTACATCTCAAAGGACCATTCTACTTCATGATTCAGTAGGTTGTCAAACAAACTGGATTATACGGATCCATAATTATGTGATAACTTGGATGGTATAATGTGTCACGGAGATACAATAAGCCACCTTTTGCCAGAGCATGGCCCATATCTTATGCAATGTAACAGTTGAAGAAAATGGCCGTATTGCTTGCTATTAAATCGATAAAAAAGTAGGAAGGAAAAAAAAAAGAAGGACACAGTTTGGAGAAAAGCCGTAGATTTGTTTTCTCCGTAAGGGCAAAACCAATAACATATGATGGAAGCCGATGACAGAAACTCTATTTCGCCCCGTTTCTCTGCGAAATGAGGTGGAATTTATCACTGACCATTGTCTGGAGAAAGTATTATTGCATTGTTTTATCCTTTGGGCGCTAAATAAACACAACTGACATCTATAGCCAGCGAAATAGATAAAATGTTGCGTTGACTTGAGGACGTTTTCGGTTGGGGTATCTGAGCAAAGCGGACGGCGTAGATCTAAGATCAGACTGCACGTTTTGTGCAGTCTGATCTTGATCTACACTGTCCGTAAAACCGATTGCAGTAAATCTTTGCTGCTAAAGAGTTAATCCTTTAAACAAAGCTGACATCTATAGCCAGCGAAATAAATAAAATGTTGCGTTGACTTAAGGTCGTTTTCGGTTGGGGTATCTTAGCAAAGCGGACGGCGTAGATCTAAGATCAGACTGCATATTTTGTGCACTCTGATCTTAATATACACTGTGCGCAAAACCGATTGTAGTAAATCTTTGCTGCTTAAGAGTTAATCCTTTAAGAAGCAACAAATAAATAGAGCTGACATCTATGGACTGCGAAATAGATAAAATGTTGCGTTGACTTAAGGTCACTTTCGGATGGGGTATTTTAGCAACGCGGACGGTGTAGATCTAAGATCAGACTGTACGTTTTATGCAGTCCGATCTCGATCTACCCTGTCCGTGAAAGCGTTTAAAGTTAATCTTTGGTGCTTAAGAGTTATTCCTTTAAATGTCAAATAAACAGAGCTGACATCTTTGCTAAGGGAAAAAGATGCAAAAAATCGCAACACTTTGATGTTGTTTTCTGCTTGGGTATCTCAGCAAAAACTGGACGGTGTAGATCTGCGATCAGACTGCACGTTTTGTGCAGTCGGATCTTGATCTACACTGTCCGCAAGTCCTTATAAGAGTTAACTCTGTAGGCGATAAATAAACAAACCTGACGTCATTAGGCAGCAAAGCAAGGGCAAACATAGCAGTATTTCGAGAACGATTTCCGTTAGGCTATTTCACCAAGGCGGAAAGCGCAGCGCTAAGATCAGACTGTACGTTATGTGCAGTCTGATCTTGGTCTGTATTGTCCGCAGAAGCAACTTCTGAAAGTCCTTAGTGCTTAAGAGTAAATCTTTTAAAGATACATCTAGATTCGTAATAAGCTAGGTTTTAACCCATTTCATCTTTATTTTATCAAACTGTAATCATTCTTGTATCTTCATGCCAACTGGTGCCCCTGACGGTTGCAAGGTTGCACAGATTACGACGGATAGAAAATGCGTTTCATTTTCTGGAAACCATCAAAGAAATCACTGATGTTGCTTCCGGTTGAAAATAAGGACAAATCCCTTGAGTTTCCCTATTCTTAGCACCATATATATATAGGTAATTTATACAGCTGACTAAATTCTGAGTGATTCTAAACGCTATCAAGTTTTTTTTTTTTCTCCCTGGCTGTAAGGATGTACCTTTAAGGGCCAAATAAACAAAGCCGACATCTTAAGTCAGCGAAAAAGACGCAGAAATCGCAGCAATTTTCGAGACTGCTTGGTGTTTTTGGCTTATATCAATAAGTAGGTAGTGTATATCAAAGATCAGACTGCGAGTTATGTTCAAGGTCGAGCAAACACTCGTTTAATTCGTACAGGGTTAACCCTTACCCTGCTAAATAAATGAAATGAAACTTTTAAGCCGATAATAAAGACCCGAATAATGTCATTTCAAACTTATCATCATTATTTATTTCTTTTTGGCAGAAAAATATCTCCTTATCGGACAGTGTAGATCTTGATCCACATTGTCTGTAAAAGGTCAGTAGGTCGCGCTTATCAGCTTAACCCTTTACCAGACGACAAAGTTTTAGCCTTGTCCAAATTGAAAGCATTTGCAGACGACAATTTCAATGTGGCTCAAATGGTGCAACTTTTCTTTGATGGGGTAGAAAACATTGTGGGAAAAGGAGAAAATGCTGGTTACCAGCATTTTCTCCTTTGCCCACAATGTTTTCAAAAGGCTTCTTTCCCAGGGGCGTCAAAAGGTGGCATTGTGCGGTAAAGGGTTAAGGGTTATAACGAAACGAATAGATATGTAAGCCTCCATCTGGTTCATATCATGACATAATGTATCGCTTTTATTTACTGGCATTTGGCGCTGTGTAAAGGTGTTAACATTTACAGCACCATAGGCAAGAACATGGGCATTTTCGGACGGTATAGATCAAGATCAGACTGCAGACAAAACTTGCAGTCTGATCTTGTAACTATGCCATCCGATTGTTTATTAAGCTTATACGATAAGTTAAAAAAAAAACCTGGTATACTGTAGGTCGCGTAACCTGGAGGCCAGCTTTTCGTTGGAGTGTCCTTGGGCAAGAAACTTCAGAGCCCTAGCCTAGCACTAGTAAAATCCAGGACATACAGAAAATTGTGAACTGTCGTCGTGATATGACTGAATAATGTTGAGGGAGGGCGTAAGACATCAATCAATCAATCAATCAATCAATCAATTCAGTGGATTACTTTTTCAGCTGTCGAAAGAATATTTGGCGCAACAAGGGTCATCAAAGGACCGATAAATACAATTTCCTGGTTTTCAATAACCCTTCACTCGACGGCAACAACTCAGACACATATAAACTGAAAGTGTTTCTAGACAAAATTTGCCTTAACTAATGTGGTTCATCTTTTTAAAGATAGGAAAAAAAAAAAGTTTTGGAAAAGGACAGAAAACATTGTGGAAAAAGGAGAAAATGCTGGTTTGCCAGCATTTTCTCCTTTTCCCACGATGTTTTCAAAAGGAGGACCTTCTGGAAGTTTGTCAACATACAGAATTCGTTGGTAAAGGGTTAAGACCGGAGATCTTCCAAATATCACGTTAAGGAAAATAAATGTTGATCTTATCCACGCTTTGGTCGAATAATGCTTCTCTAGAGGAATTGATTTTGTTAGGGTTTCCTCCATTTTTGGGATGTTTTTTCTTTTTATTTATCTTATTCCTTGGATACCTGCAAGGGGTGCCACATGAGAGAGAGAGAGAGAGAGAGAGAGAGAGAGGGAGAGAGAGAGAGAGAGAGAGAGAGAGGGAGGGACGGAGGGAGGCAGGCAGGCACTGAATTTAACAGCGAGAGGGGACATGCATAGATACAGACATAGAGATGCTCAACCCCGTAACTTAGTCGCTAGCGTACAAGACTTGAGAACAGGAGGTCGCTGGTTCGATCCCCTGCTCGGCCAATTTCTTTCCGAGGATTGATGATAGTCATTGCAACAGGATTCATTCCTCTATCACCGCTGACCATTGTTTCGACGATGGTTATGTGGGAAAGCAGCTAGTGGCTTGGAAAGAATATTGTGCGGAGTACTGGTAACAGAAATTCCAGGAAAGCATGGATAGGTGCACTGGCTGCCGCGATATTACTGAAATAATGTTGAAAACGGCGTTAAACACCATACAGTCAATCAATCAATCAATCAATCAATCAACAGACACATAAAAATAGTGATAAACAAAGACATACGTTGTTAGTTATTCAGACTTTCATAATCTCACCAAATTAAAAATAAAAAAGGATGTATAACTGAATTAAGTAAGACAATAGCATGCAAACCATGCGTCAAAAAGAAAGACAAAAATAAGAATAAAATGTTTTCAATGCTATTTCCTTAATGGGCTACGTAGCCCCCTAACCTATATTTAGATTTGGAGCCAGAGCTTCGTAAGAATTATTTGGAATATCACATGACCAATAACATACGTTGATGACGAGGATTCAGAATGATGACGTCATATCTGATATGATAAAAACAGACGGAGTTACCGATTGATAAAAGTCCATCCCGTTTTTTAAACGCAAAAAATTGCATCTTTTAACTCATTTCAACATAATGCTTATATGATTGCAGAGAAAAAAAAAAAACATGATATGAGCTATGGTCTAGCAATACCTAATTTTCCTTAAATGTGTTCTTTACTTTGTGGGCATCAAAATTTTATCTGTATGGTACCAGGTTATATGCAACTAGATTTAGATGTTATCAAACGAGAATGCCAAATCACCAGTGTCCATTTTGAGAATTCTGTCATTCAGTTACCCCTTTCGCTACCAAATGACGCTTTCTTAGGATGATCTTAGTGTATTTTTTCCACACTATTAAGAGACCTAAACATTTGATCATGTTCCAGAACGAGAGAGCTAGTAGTGTAGGTCAGGATCAGACTACACGTTCAATGCGATCTTATCCAGATCTACACTCCCAGCCCAAAGCATCTAGAATTGCATATTGGGTTGACTGGTGCAAATTAGTGTCGTGGCGTTGGAATCTAGTTTTTTTTCTTACTAAAATAAATGGATCGAGTAATTTCCCACAGGGCGTAAAATAATGAAGGGTGTTTGTTTGGTTTCCCAATCTGTGACCTTTTTTTCCATTGCATGTTCTATGTTGTCGATACTCGTGGTTTGTTTTGAGAATTTGTTTTGAGATTGGGAAACGTCTATGTGTTCGTTTGTCTTTTTCCAAGCAACATGCCCGACGGACAGACTTAATCCAATATACCACCTGAAAGATTACTGGTGCTAAAGTATAATGTATGATGATGGCTTCCTCTCTACCAGTTTTCGTTTTCCGTTTTTGCTTGACCTCCGCTCTCTGTTTGTGCGGCATCTTCTATGATGACATTGATGGTGAGATCCGAATTCGTAATCTCCGGCTGCATGCAGCACACCCCGACCCCATGCTAGACTAATCTCACGGTTAGGCACATGGTCTCTCCCAAACGCCGGATCAATGCATCCAAATGCCGGACAAATGCATCTAAATGCTTGATCCATCAATCCAAATGTTGGACCAGTGCCTCAAAGTGCTAGACCAATGCATCCAGATGCCTGACCAATGCATCCAGATGCCTGACCAATGCATGCTAATGCCGGACCATTGTATCCAAATGCCGGATCAATGTATTTCAATGCCAGACCTGTCATATGGCTCTTCGTCAATCAAGCCATGTGCTATCCGTCGTGCCATATTTCGCGGTTGACGCCAATTCCAAATTTTTCTTGCAATTGTCGGTTCTATTTGCTATATTCTTGTCATTGTCGGTTCTAGTCGCTACGTTTGAACGACTTCAACCCTTTAACACACGACAAAAATGTAGACTTACGAAAGTTGAAAGCATTGGCAGATGACAATCTAAATGTGGCTCAAATGATGGAATTTGCCTATATTATAGGAGAAAACATTGTGCGAAAGGGACAAAAAAAAAAAATGCTGGTTACCAGCATTTTCTCCTTTTCCCACAATCTTTTTAAAAGGCTTTTTCCCAAGTGTCATTAAAATTCGGAACTGTGTGGTAAAGAATGTAACGCATTTGTGAAAGCCTTTTGCGTTCCATTGCCAGAGACGCTTTTTTTAATCCCTCGTGTGACAAAACTGTAGCAATCAGTTGGTTTCAAATTGTGAAAGGGACATAACCCTTTACCAAAAAATCCCGTTTTTAATGACATTTGTGAAAAAAAAAAAGCTCTTGAAAACACTGTGCGAAAAGGAGAAAATGAGGGTAAACAGAATTTTCTCTTTTTTTTCCCCAAAGATTTTTACCCTTTAACAGATAAATTTCGCCATTCGAGCCAATTTAAATTTGACGTCTGCAGATGCTTTCAATTTGGATGCGTCTAAATTTTGTATCGTCTGCTAACGAATTAACTCTTTACCACACGACAAAATTATAGACTTGTCCAAATTGGAAGCATTTTGCAGACGACAAAATCAGTGTGGATTAAGTGACAGGATTCGTTTCAGAAAGATTAAGAAAACATTGTGGGAAAAGGAGAAAATGCTGGTAACCAGCATTTTGTCCTTTTTCCACAATGTTTTCAAAAGTCTTCTTGAGAGTCGTAAAAATTTGAGATTATGCGATAAGCGAACCTTGGCGCTGGCAGGCTACTTTATCATTAAAATTTGGCTGCGAGGAAACTTAATATCTGTATTGCAAATGGCATGCCGCATGCAACTACGGGACAGAACGTAAATTCCCAGGGATGCTGCAAATTAGAGATTGTCAAACGCCTAGTAATTTTTTACAATCCTGACCTTTTAAATCCTTTATCATACAATGCCGGGTTTTGACGACCCCCAAGGTAGGAAGGCTTTAAAAAAAATTGTGAGAAAAGAAGAAAATGCTGATAACCAGCCATTTCTCCTTTTCCCAAAATGTTTTCCACCATACCAAAGACAAATCCAATCATTTGAGCCACATCCAATATGTTGTCTGCAAGTGCTTTGAATTTGGACACGTCTAAAAAGTTTGTCGTTTGGTAAAGAGTTAATGCAAATTATCACAACGAGTGTTCTTGTAAATTTTCCCCAACAGTTGACGAAATTTTTATTACGAGTTGCTAACACATTGGTAACCAGCATTTTGTCCTTTTTCCAACAATGTTTTTTTACTAAACTTAAAAAAATTCAATCATTTGAGCCACATGTAATTTGTCGTCTGCTAATGCTTTGAATTTGGACAAATCGAAAACTTTGTCGTTCGGTTAAGAGTTAATGCAAATTATCACACCGAGTAATCTTCTAAATTTTCCCCAACAATTAAAGAGAATAC
Source organism: Tridacna gigas (assembly GCA_945859785.2). Lineage (NCBI taxonomy): Eukaryota > Metazoa > Mollusca > Bivalvia > Cardiida > Cardiidae > Tridacna > Tridacna gigas. Next base: position 46,588,236 of record OX244043.2, read on the forward strand.
GGGTTGCCATTGGTAACTAGCATTTTCTCCTTTTCCTACAATGTTCCCTACCATTCCACAAATTAAATCCAATCATTTGAGCCACGTGTAATTTGTCGTCTGCAAGTGCTTTGAATTTGGAAAAATCGAAAACTTTGTCGTTTGGTAAAGAATTCATGCAAATTATCACAACGAGTGTTCTTCTAAATTTTTTCCCCACCGAGCCCCGTAGCTCAGTCGGTAGCGTACAGGACTTGAGAACAGGAGGTCGTTGGTTCGATCCCAGGCTCGGCCAATTTCTTTCCGAGGATTGATGATAGTCATTGCAACAGGATTCATTCCTCTCTCACCGCTGACCATTGTTTCGACAATGGCTATGTGGGAAAGCAGCCAGTGGCTTGGTAAGGATATTGTGCGAAGTACTGGTGAAAAAAACTCCGGGAAAGCATGGATAGGTGCACTGGCCGCCGCGATATAACTGAAATAATGTTGAAAACGGCGTTAAACACCATACAACCATACAATCAATCTATTTTTCCCCAACAATCAAAGAGAATGCGAGATGCTAACTTGTGGGTAATCAACATTTTCTCCTTTTCCCACAATGTCTTCTACCATATGCCAAAGACAAATCCAATCATTTGAGCCACAGCTTATTTGTCGTCTGCTAGTGTTTGGAATTTGGACAAGTGTAAAACTGTCGTTTGGTTAAGAGTTAACCCTTATCCTGCTAAATAAATAACATGAAATTTTCAAAAGTGTGGTAAAAACCCGAATTATGCTTTTTAAAACTTATTCCTCGCCAAAAATATCTCCTTATCGGACAGTGTAGATCCAAGATCAGACTGCACGTTCTGTGCAGCCTGATCTTGATCTACACTAGCCGCAAAAGGTCAGTGAGTCGCGCTTAGCAGCCTAAGGGTTAATTCAAATTTTCACAACGAGCGTTCTTCTAAATTTTTCCCGAACAATTCAAGAGAATGCGATTTGCTATCTCATTAACAGACAACAGAAGATTAGATCTATTCCACATTGAATGCATTTGAAGAAGACACAGGCAATAACCCTTTACCAAATAATCCCGAGTTTTAATCACCCTAGAAAAAAAGGGCTTTTGAAAAGATTGTGGGAGAAGAAGAAAATGCTTGTAACCAGCATTTTCTTCTTTTTCCACAATCTTTTCTACCCTATCAAAGACAAATTTTCAGAACTTTAGCCACATTTTACTTCGTCTTCTGCAAATGCTTTCAATATGGGGTTGTCTTATTTTTTTTTTTTTTTTTCATGGGGTAAAGGGTCAAACATGACTCACTAAATTGGAAATATCTTTGAAAGGGTAGAAAACACTGCGGAAAAAGGAGAAAATGCTCAGCATTTTCTCCTTTTCCCACGATGTTTTCAAAAGCTCACTTCTCGGGGTCGTAAATGGTCGAGTAAAGGGTTAATGCATTGCAGTTCTTGCATTGGTGACTAATTTAAATGGCGTGCATCAAACTCTGTGCCGAATCATGTGTTTAAACTTAATGTGACCTGTCTCATCTTCCGTACAGATAGTGAAACCGGTCAGTTGGAATCATCATCATCATCATCATCATCATCATCACTAACCATCGATATCATAAATGTCAAGAAAAGTTTGAGAGTTCTAACAACAATAAAACCTTCACCACAGGTAATGGTGCACTGTAACCCTTAGAGCGGCAAATATATTCAGTCAGTAAGACAAATGAATTTCAAATCTGAGTCATGCTCTGGCAAAAGGGGTTTTAATGCATCTCCATCATGCATCATACCAAGCCAACCCATCACATAACTATGGATCCATAAAAACCATTTTGTCTAACAACCAGCTGTATCATCATGAGGTAGAAAGGTCTTTTGACATGCAGATAATTTACAAAGAGCAAAAAGCCCCTGACTGACTCCTTACTAGTATTGCTCATAAATAGCTTTCGAATTCATTTAGACCACTTTAGAAAAATGAGATTTTAATTAAAGATAAAAAGCAGTTAAATTCTCTCTTATAATGCTCGGTGGATAATTATAGATCTAATTCCGGAGAAACAGAACTATTTATAAAACGGGAAGCAAGGAGCTTGATTAAGGAAAACATTTTGGCTCAGGTCAGCCTGCTTGGCCTGCGCAGGCTGACATGCATCGTTACCTTTTGCAGGTGTATTAACCCCCTTTTTCACAGAGCATGGTTCATATGTTTTTGTCAGAATATCTAACATAATTGTGGACAGTTTGTGCCGTTTTATCTTGATTTATACAGTTCACCCTAGTATGTACCGAAATATATAACATTCTTATTCCAATTCTAAAGAATTTTCTTAGGTTGAAAGAAACAAAATTTCTACCTGTTCGGCCAATCAGGGAGTTTCGTTACTTTCCAAAGTTAAAATTAGACTAAGATTTCAACTTTGGCTGTGAAATATGGTTTGTGAATATGGCCATTACCTAAAGATGAATTTCATGAATTACAAAGTAACACAATCTCTGATTGGCTAAACCAAATGGTTTAGCCGATCAGATATTGCGGTACTCTCTTAATACACAATCATTACAAGAATGCAGTTTAGAATGGTTGGTGAATAAGGACCCTGTACATTTTTAGTCTAGTTCTTAAGAATTTTCTAAATTTCAAAGTGACGCAATGTCTGACTTAGTATGCTGCGTAGAATGAATACGTACCAAGAGTACATTTTGTTAAGTACAACCTGACGCACACATAAGGACATGTTCCGAGATGTTCCGCATACTGATCTATCAGAGCTGACTGGTTCCACAATTTGGCTGCATCTGAGCGTGGCAAATCACCAAATGAGACGTGAATATCTCCACCGACTAATTCCTCAATGACGTTTTCTGCGGCCATTTCGTCTCAAAATACCATTGAATATATCTAACAATCTCGCTTCCGGTCAGCAAAGTCCAGTCTGGACACGGTTCTCTATTGGAAAATAACAAAAGGCTTAATTACCTTCCACCTAGGGCAACAATTAATAAGCTTCTCTACGATACCGATTACTTGCTCCGGGAAAACGTCTAATGACACGGATCAATTTTGGCCAATTTGGGACGATCGAGAACCCGACTACCATTACGAATTGAATTTGCAATGATATTTCTGGCTTGTTGACCCTATTACTCCGATTTTCTTTTGTGATTCCGAAATTCCGAATATTTTCCTTAATCAAGCTCATTGCTTCCCGTTTTATGAATAGTTCTGTTTCTCCGGAATTAGATCTATAATTATCCATCGAGCATAATAAGAGAGAATTTAATTGACTTTTATCTTTAATTAAAATCTCATTTATCTAAAGTGGTCTAAATGAATTCAAAAGCTATTTATGAGCAATACTAGCAAGGAGTCAGTCAGGGGCTTTTTTACAGAGAAATACGACAGAAAACTAAGATAGATTACGTCTGTTTCAGTCTAATGGCTTTAAAACTCTTCTCTTGTACGCTTTTCTATAGACTATAGAAGAGAATCGGTGGCTCGTAACTTAATGGTTTGACTGCTGTGACGTGACTGCTCGTGCAGTTTTGTATCCCTGTACTGCAAAAGTATAGTGTATTTTGGCTTTATTTAAGATGGGCTATAAAATTCTAATGATGTCATACATATCGGGTGTCGTCATGAGCATTATGACGTCATCCAATGGAAATAAAAGCATAATGTAAAATAATCAAATATTATTTTTTGCCAGTTTTTAGCATATAAAAAAGGACGTTTGTTGTTGTTATTGTTACTGCTGCTACTACTGCTGCTTCTGCTGTTTAGATGTAAGGTCAAGTCATAATTAATTTTCATTTGTGAACACCAACATTCAATGCATGTGACTCGTTCCAATGCAACGGGTTTAAATTACATTTTTCGCACTATCCAGTCTGAATAACATCTTTTTTAACCCTTAAGGTGCTAATCGCGACCTACTGACCTTTTGCGGACAGTGTAGATCCAAGATCAGACTGCACAGAACGTGCAGTCTGATCTTTGATCTACATCGTCCGTTACGGTATTTTCTTTCCGGTAAAATCAACGTTGAAACCGCAATGTTTGGGCTTTTAGGATTGAGTAGAAATTTGCGTTTCATTTATTCAGCAGCCTAAGTGTTAATTACATAGATAATAACTAACTGAGTCATGCCCTGTGAAAAATTAGTTTAATATATCTGCAAAAAGTATCGACCCAGATCAGCCTGAGCAGTCCGAGCAGGTTGACCAGGGTCGAAACGTTTTGCTATACAAATGCATGTCCAAGGACCATACCACCTCATGATTCAGCTGGTTGTTGGACTAAACACCTCTTCTTTAGAAATGTAATCAACTCGCCTCTTTGTAGATGCGGGTCAGTTGAATCTATTCAGCACTTTTTCTTTGATTTTATATTATATAGAGAAATACGAGAACGACTTATCAGCAATGTTTCGCAATACACAACAGTAAATCTAACCCTACTATTATTCGGGGATGACAATTTATCTCTAGATTTTAATAAACACATTTTCTCCGAAGTACACTTATTTATCAAGTCCAGTAAGAGATTTAGTATTGGCTAATTAAGTGTATAATTACCGAATCAGCTCACGTAATAAGTTATTCTTATAGTGCAAGCGTATCGTTTCTTCGAAGACCCACCAACAGTTCAACTTAAGCATGCCTCACACTGTGCTTCTATTTCATTATCGTCATTTTTTTACTGTCTTCCTCATAATCTTTTCTCTTTTTTTTTTCATTGATTCAGAATAACATTACTTATGTCATCTGTGTATTTTTCCATCATCCAATAGGAAAAGAACATAATAAGCTATACTTTCGTTCCAGTCCTATTGACTTGTTTTGTATATTTATGACACTGTAAATTATTGATCAATAAAATATGTTTAAACTTAAAAAAAAAAACGGTTTTTTTTTGTATCCATAATTATGGGACAAATTTCTTGGTATAACCCATCTCCGTCAATTCTTTACAACACAGTGCCGACTTTTAACGACCCTGAGGATGAAGCCTTATGAAAACATTGTTGGAAAAGGAGAAAATGCTGGTTACCAGCATTTTCTCCTTTTCCCACAATGTTTTCTACCCTATCAAAGAAAAATAACACGATTTGAGTTAAATTGAAATTGTCGTCTGCAATTGCTTTCAATTTGGGTGGGTTTAAAATTTTGTCGTGTGGGGAAGGGTTAATTCCCAGGCATGGCTTATTTGCTTAGGCCAATCAAACTTGCGTTACTTTGAAAGTTAGAAAAATCTTGAGCGTTAGGACCGGTATTCACCAAACTTTCTTGATCACGTTCCCAGTCTTATTCTCAGAAAAAAAAAAGAAAAAAAATGTAAGTTCCAAAGTACAGTATTTTCTGCTTAGCTGAAACAAATGGTTTATCCAATCAGAAATTAAGTTACTTTCTAAATCTAAAATAAGACTTAGATTGCAATTAAGAGTGGTCGGTGAAAACGGATCTAGATTTAGAGCGCAACTAAGAATGTATTGCGAATACGGCCCGGAATCCCAGACAGTTGACTCTGGGTCTTTATCGTAACAGACAATTCCTGAATTATTGCTTTATTGCTCCCCGTAATCCACGTTAAGAAGAAGGCACGGACTCTACAGTTTCTTGCCAAGGGACAATGCATTGGGTTACTTACAAACCTGAATTCTGAATCCAGAATAGTTGACCTACATTGGTTGACCAGCGTTCATTTATAGTGACGGATTAATTCCTGAATTATTGCTTTATTGCTCACAGACGTCAGCGCTTAGAATGCCAATAGTGACTTGGCAAGTTCAACGGCCTTCCACTGCCTCGGATACCGAATCTACCAGGGAATCCACGAAAATATAAACTTGGTTTATACAACAGAAAGAGAGAGAGAGAGAGAGAGAGAGAGAGAGGGGGGGGGGATTCTCAAGAACAACACAGGCTGATTAGGTTTCAAATTGTTGATGGCGCTGAGTTTACAGACCAATCTGGTCTGGATTGTTTTATTTAATTCATTCAGGAAGTTTAGGATTAGTTCCACAGGATATGTTTTGACAGGGCAAAAAAGGCAACAACAAAAACTTACCATGCTCTGGAAAAAGGGGTTTAATACATCTCCGTGATGTATCATACCAATCAAATCATGACATAATAAGGCATCCATAAAATACACCTTGTCTAACAACCAACTGAATAATGAGGTAGACTGCTTCTTTGACAGGCAAAAAAAAAAGACCAATAGCAAAAAGTTTCGGCCCAGGTCAGCCTGCGCGGATTGCGCAGGCTGACCTGGGTCGATACTTTTTGTAGATGCATTAAGCTCCCTCTTCAAAGAGCATCGCTCAAATGTTATTTACACTTAGACCGGTAGTACAGTCTCGCAACTACACGCCTATATTGAATTCGATTTACAGAACTTGCCTTTGTATATATAGCTTTGTTTAGAAATATTAACGTTTGCACCGAGCGCTCTTAAAAGCAAGAATTTCACTGTGTGAAATGAGGCAGGAGGCAAACGACATCGTTCACGTACGATTCACGATACTTCTTATTTCCAATAATTAAACTCTTTAAGTTAGAGACGTGTTAAAACCTATTACCGGAACCACTCGTCACAACTCGGTCGATTCCGTACCTACATCTAACCTCGTCCGTACACAGGAGATTTCCATTTTGAACTACCAATTATATGATCTTAAACATGGCGGAGCCCCTTTAATTCGCTTAGCAACGACATGAACAACCACGGTGAAGTTATTCAGATCTATCGATCTGAGGATGAAAGCTCCGAACGGAACTGATAAACTACGCTGAAAGTTGAACGCACAAACTGTCTGCCGACGGAAATTTTCTTGAATAGATATCGATAGAAAACTGTGACTCACGTTTTCTGTTTTATAAGGAGCCTTACAATTCCAATACCTGCTTCCGGAGAAGAAAAGTATCTTGTGGGTGCATATCAAGCGGCGTGATACAGCCGAGGAACTTGATCAATGGATCACCCGAGGTTTGCCGAATGTTACCGGAACCACGTGTAAACAAAAGTCAATGGCGTCATATAACGAAGTGTACAATCAAACGCAGCCATCTGTACTAGCGCAGGCACATTTCATTGCAATACAGTGTGTAATAAGTATATTAAGGTCTTCATTTCTCATTTTCTTTTCCCGTTATGGGTTAGTTAACGATTTGGCATACGTTACGGGAACCGTGTAGGTTCCAATAATATCGTGCTGTCTCGCGAGACTTGTTCCTCTTCTTACCATATAGGCGCAAGAGTGTCAAAGAGAGATAACTCTATAGGACTGGTGATAAAAAGTGTTGCTTCTCCTTTTTTCTGCGGTTTTTTTTTTTTGTATAAGAAAAACATCAAGAACAGAATTTTAGATGCAAGCAGATGAATGCTAGCTCTGAAAAAGTTTATTTAGAGTTTTGCCAAGAAGTAGTATTATTATTATTATCATTTGTAAAACCCTAATAAATACTACAAAACATGATTTTCTCTGCAAGCGTAGAGAAAATGTACGGCTGCATTCAGTATAAAGGTGCAACTTTAGTGTTTAAACCTCTAACTGGAATGTACTTTTGCAACTGGCTAAGCTCTCCGTCTGTTTTTCTTGATGTCAGATGTGACGTCATCGTACTTGTTTGGATACTGTCCAACATGGTTTGTGTTACTTACTATATGACATTCCCATATGTAATTTCATTAGGTAGTAAGTTCATACGTATACCAAAAGCCAAGATATAAAAAAAGGCTGTAGGAATAGCGTATAGGTAAGGCATCAAATGTGAAAGAGCCATAGTCTGGCAAAAGGGGCCCAATGCATCTCCGTGATGCGTGATACCAGGCAAGTCATCACATAATGATGGACCCATAAAATCCATTTTGTCAAACAAGTGACGGAATCACAAGGTGGAATGGTCCTTGAACATGCAGAAAAAAAAAAAAAAAAAACCCAAAGGAAAAAGTTTCGACTCAGGTCAGCCTGCGCGGACTGTGCTGAGTCGATACCTTTTGCAAATGCATTAAGCCCCTTTTTCACAGAGCATGGCTCAATTTGAATTGGAGGCTGTGAAAAGACTTTAGTTGAATAAGACTAACTAACTCTTGGTCAAGTGACCCGTGAGATGACTTAACCTATGTCGAAAAGGACGAAATCTTGACTCTTTCAAACTGAAAGCAGTTGCTTATGACAAATTTCAAAAAAAGTTTACACGAGATAAGCTCTTTGATTAAAAAAGAAAAAAAATGTGAGAAAAGGAGAAAATGCTGATCACCAGCATTTTCTTCTTTTCCCACAATGTTTTCAAAAATACTTCGTCCCCCAGGGTAATTAAAACTCGGGATTGTGTGGTAAAGGGTTAAGCCGATATAATGCCATACTTTTCTTGAGACCTTTTGATATCTAATTAAGCGAGACAAAAATTGTTCGCCTAACTGAACAAGGACGATTATCGGCACCACAGGTGTTCTAGAACATGGTAACATGTGTTTGGCACGAAAGCTGGACGATGTCAACCTTCTAAGAACTAATTCCATTGACTTTTGGTATTTCAACTTTACAAGTTCATGGTCTGGGATAGTTTTTCCGAGTTTCATGGTTTGGGATAGACTTTCTAAGTCTCGGATACATTTCAAGCTCTAAATACTTTGCTGTTCAATGTCCTTGACAGTCGTTCATGCCAGTACAATCACAAAACTGGGCATTACAATTGATTTAGGATTCGGGTTTTTACTCATTCTTGGCAGAATTAAGGTTTCGGACTGAACGTTTACAAGAATTTATCGAGGTTTTTTTTCTGTAAAATCAAGTATCAAAATTTTGTTACTGGTGTCTTTAGGTACAGCCAAAATGAATCGGGTGTTTTGCAGAAAAGTAATACAGAAAATGTTCAAACATATAGATTTGTTACGAAAATATGTCGCTCTAATCCAATTAAGCACATGAACAGTCAAAAAGCGTAAAAAACTCACTCGAATCAAAAGCGGTAGATTGTAGATTGTATTGTGTTTAACGCCGTTTTCAACATTATTTCAGTTATATCACGGCGACCAGTGCACCTATCCATACTTTCCTGGAGTTCCTTTTACCAGTACTCCGCACAATATTCTTTCCAAGCCACTGGCTGCTTTCCCACATAACCCTCGTCGAAACAATGGTCAGCTGTGAGAGAGGAATGAATCCTGTCGAGATGACTATCATCAATCCTCGGAAAGAAATTGGCCAAGCCGGGGATCGAACCAGCGACCTCCTGTTCTCAAGTCCTGTACGCTACCGACTGAGCCACGGGGGCTTGGCTGAATCAAAAGCGGACGGCGGGATACGTTAGAAATGTCATTATTGCACTGAATATTTGCATTTGCAAGACCACAAAATATAAGACTTGCCCATATTGAAAGCATTTGCAGACGAAAAACAAAATGAAGGTAGATTGCATGACTATGCCTTAACCAGCCCCTTGAGGGTAAGGATTTCTGAAAACATTGTGGGAAAAGAAGAAAATGCTGGTAACCAATATTTTCTCCTTTTTTTTTTTCCCACAATGTTTTCTACCCTTTCAAAGATAGATCAAATAATTTAAGCCACACTTCATTAGTCATCAAATGCTTTCAACCTGGAATGCCTAAAATATTGCTTGGTAAGGAATTAAAAAAGTTAAATTACATCAAATTATTACAATAGAAAACGACAGATTAAATGTCCCCAAACGATGAAATTTGCAACTGCCACTAAAGTAGAGAACATTTCAGGCTACCAGGATTTTTGCTCATTTTCCCACAATGTCTTAAAAAGTGTCTCGCTGATCACTGCTCCGACGATGGTTATGTGGGAAAGCAGCCAGTAGCTTGGGAAGAATATTGTACGAAGTAATGGTACACGAACATCCAGGGTCCATATTCACCAACCATTCTAAAGAACATTCTTTGTCTTATTCTCCAAGATTTTCCAAATTTAAAAGTAACACAACTTCTGATTGGCTAAACCATTTGGTTTAGCCAATCAGAAGTTGTGTTACTTTAAAATTTGGAAAAATCTTAAGAACAAGACCAAGAACATTTTTAAGAATGGTTGGTGAATACGCCCCCAGGGCTTGTATTCACCAATCATTCTTAATTTCATTCTTAGACTTATTCTAGATATAGAAAGGAACAGGACTTCTGACTGGTTATTACCATTTCGTTTAGCCAATCAGAAGTTGTGTTACTGTCAAATGCAGGGACTTCTTAAGAATTAGACTAAGAATGTTCTTAAGAATAATTGGTGAATACGGACCAAGAGAAAAATGGATAGGTGTAATGGCCAGCGCCATATTACTGAAATAGTGCTGAAAAAGGTGTTAAACACCATACCAACCAACCAACCAACCAAACAAACAAACAAACAAACAAACAAACAAACAACAGGCAGACAGACAGACAGACAGACAGACAGACAGACAAACAAAAAACAAACAAACAAGTGTCCCATATCAGGGTCGCCGAAACACAGAATTATTTTCTAAAGTGTTAATTCTACTATTTTCAGGTTATTTATAGAGCTTCTTCAATACGATTCGGCGGATTCGGCTGTCGCCGTTAATCAACGTCTTCGAATTTTAGAAAACTCTGTTGAAATAAATCAAGATTTATTTAAAATAAAGAAAAAAATCTTCGCACGCCATTATCGATGCTGACAGGTCACGGATTTGAAATAAAATATGCGAATATTCGTAGGGTTTCAGTCCTTTTTTTTTTTTGTCAATCTACTTGTTTCTTCGCAATATAACGATTTTGTTGGCACCGCTCTTACTACTGCTATTTATTTGTTCATTCGTTTAATCACCGTTTATTTATTTATTTATTCGTGCTTTATTTATTTGAGCCATGCCTTGCCAAAACGGGGCTTAATGCATTTCCGTGATGCATGATACCAAGCAAGTCTTCACATGATCAAGGACCCATAAAGTCCATTTTTGTCCAACAACCATGAGGCAGACTGGTCTTTTGGCATACAGGAAATTGACCAATAGCGAAAAGTTTCGGCCCAGGTCAGCCTGCGCGGACTGCGCAGGCTGACCTGGATCGATACTTTTCGCGAATGCATCAAGCCTCCTTTTCACAGAGCATGGCACATTTATTTATTGACGACACAGTAGTCATTCCGTCAGGACTGACTCCCCTCTCACAGCTTAAAGATGTTTAAGCGGGAAAGAAACCAGTGGCTTGCCAAACTTGTTGTGCCCAAAACAGGTAAAACTCGAGGAACGCATGAATAGATGCACTGGTGGCCGCGATATCATTGAAATAATGTTAAAACGATGTCAAACAGACAAAAAAACCCTTCATCATTACGTTAAAAATATTCTTAACAAGAAATAAATAGACGACGTAAAAAGAAACTGGAGTATGAATATTGAAACCTTTTTGGGGCTCAATATGAAGAGAAATAATGAAAAACAACCTCATGAGTAATTGCCTCTTTTTCCTCGCTGTTTTTCCTTTTGTTGAAAAGTAGTATTTGATTACTGAGTAACGCTTATGAAAATATTTAATTTCCAAAAAGAACAAGAAAAGAATTATTCTCTAGTACATTATTTAGGTATGGCATGAGTCAAGGCCCCGCTGTATCGGTTAGCAGTAGGAACGCTTGTTAATAATGGTTTCATAAATGTGTGAGCGAATATGCCAGCAGGGGCCCGCCGAACAAAAATGTTCACGTTTTTTAACCAATCGCAAATTACCAACTATTCATTATTTATCGGCACCAAGAAGGAGGTCTAAAGCCAGCGCATTCAGCTACGTCGAAAAAGGCCTTGAAATCGTGCATCTGATAATGAGGCGATGGTTTCTTTATAACCTTGGAGAAATTCAGCTATTTTTGGAGGAAGTGTGCACCTCGCCATGCTTTCCCGAAGTTTCTTTGACCTGTACTTCGCACAATATTCTTCCCAGCCACCGTCTGCTTTCCCAATATAACCACCGTCGAAACATTAATCAGCGGTGAGAGAGGAATGCACCTTGTCCCAAAGACTATCATCAATCCTCGGGAAAGAAATTGACCGAGGTGGGGAATCGAACCGGTAACCGCCCGTATTTTCAAGCCCTGTATGTTACCGACAGAGCTACATAGGTCGTCAAAGATGGCTATTTGTGGAATGTCAGAAACATGCTTTATCTTCTTTTTCTGGGACATGATGAATTTGTCCTACAAATTCCACCATAATTCTCAAGTTTCCCTTATTTAAATGAGCCTTACTCTGGCAAAAAAGAGGCTTCATGCATCTACATGATGCATGATATCATGCAAATCATCACATGACGACGGGTCCATAAAATCCATTTTGTCTAACAACTGCCTCAATCATGAGGTAAACTGGTCCTTAGACATGTAGAAAGTTAACCAACAGCGAAAAGTTTCGGCCCAGGTCAGCCTGCGCGGACCGCGCAGGCTGACCTGGGTCGATACTTTTCGCACATGCATTAAGCACCCTTTTCACAGAGCATGGCTCATATCTTTTTTTTCTTTTTTAATCTTTTTATTCTGGAACATGAGGTTTTTGTCCTACAAATTCCACCATATTTCTGAAGTTTGCCTTATTTACATGATTTAGAGAAACGCTCTGCGTTTTATCTAAAAATAATCTGCCTCATTCCAGTCACGCTTAACTATTCTGATTTGATGGCATTTGTTTGCATGCTTGGAATTTAAACCCCATTTATTTGTTATTTTATCTCACAGAGATGTATTCAAGAAACATGTATCTAAAATTCTATTTTCACCAATTAGGAAGTTGCTAATTGATTGACTGATTGAATGAATGAATGAATGAATGATTGGTTGATAGATTCATTCGATCCATTGATTGATACATTCATTCGATCGATTGATTTGCATTTTTCAGCACTAGGATATGTTGCCGCAGCAACCTAGGACTTAACAGTGCTAGGCTAGGGATCTGGGATGCCTTTCTTTACACTGCGTACGCAAGAAATTTGCGTACGCGGTTTAGGCAAGCAAGCATACAGTCGGAAAACAACTTTCACTAAACTACATAACGTTACGATTTGAGTAAATATCTGCGTAACTTTACGTCAGCTCATACCTTTGCGTAAAGCAGGGTTTGTATGTATGTATGTAGGTTTGTATGTACGTATGTATGTATGTATGTATGTATGTATGTATGTATGTATGTAGGTTTGTATGTACGTATGTATGTATGTAGGTTTGTATATATGTATGTATGTATGTATGTATGTATGTATGTATTTAGATTTGTATGTACGTATGTATGTATGTATGTATGTATGTATGTATGTATGTATGTATGTATGTATGTATGTATGTAGGTTTGTATGTATGTATGTATGTATGTATGTATGTATGTATGTATGTATGTTTGTATGTAGGTTTGTATGTATGTATGTTTGTATGTATGTATGTATGTATGTATGTATGTATGTATGTATGTATGTATGTATGTATGTTTGTATGTAGGTTTGTATGTATGTATGTATGTATGTATGTATGTATGTATGTATGTATGTATGTATGTAGGTAGGTTTGTATGTATGTAGGTATGTATGTATGTATGTTTGTATGTTTGTATGTAGGTTTGTATGTATGTATGTTTGTATGTATGTTTGTATGTATGTATGTATGTATGTATGTATGTATGTATGTATGTATGTATGTATGTTTGTTTGTATGTACGTATGTTTGTATGTATGTATGTATGTATGTATGTATGTATGTAAGTATGTTTGTATGTACGTATGTTTGTATGTATGTATGTATGTATGTATGTATGTATGTATGTATATATGTATGTATGTATGTATGTATGTATGTATGTATGTATGTTTGTATGTACGTATGTTTGTATGTATGTATGTATGTATGTATGTATGTACGTATGTATGTATGTATGTATGTATGTATGTATGTATATACAATCCCAAATAATTTGCGTACATATACGCATCTATTGAAACGCCAAGCCCCGGCAGCTCAGTCGGTAGCGTACCGGACTTGATAACAGGAGGTCGCTGGTTCGATCCCCGGCTTGGCCAATCAATCCGAAGATTGATAATAGTCATTACGACAGGATTCATTCCTCTCTCACCGCTGCCCATTGTCTCGACGATGGTTATGTGGGAAAGCAGCCAATGCATTAAAAAGAATATCGTGCGGTGCACTGGCCGCCGCGATATAACTGAAATAGTGTTGAAACGGCGTTAAACACCAAACAGTCAATCAACTTATTGAAACGCGGCCCTGAAATGTCATACCCAAGGATATTTCTACAAAAAAACCACGGCTACTCGAGGTGAAAAGCGAACCAGAAGCCTCCAGACTACGTTATCCTAAAAATTGATCCCTGCCCAATAATCGACTAAAATATTCCCTCTGAAAAGCAATCCCAAATCATAGATTCTATTGCTTCGGAAATAATGTATGTAATAATTTGAGCCGTGCTCTTTGAAAAGGGGGACTTAATACATCTGCGAAAAGTATCGACCCAGGTCAGCCTGCGCAGGTCGCGCAGGCTGACCTGGGCCGAAACTTTTCGCTATGGGTCAATTTTCTGTATGTCCAGGACAAGTCTACCTCATGATTAAGTCAGTTGTTTAAAAATAAGTAGCAATTATGGATCCATAATTATGTGATGGCTTGATTGGCATCACGGAGATCACGGAGATGCATTAAGCCCCCTTTTGCCAGAGCACGGCTCAAGTAATAATTTATGTATTCTGTGTAATATTTCAGCATTTCGAATTGTGGTGTGACAAATGGAATTCTCGGTTTCATTTCATGTGGAATTATTCTCATGATCGTTTTGTATTCAAAATTCCAGACCATTGAATGGGTTTTATGATTTATTCATGAGTACAACGGCAGAATTGTCGAAACTCTTTCAGCGCGAAAATACAATTGAGCCATGCTCTGGCAAAAAGGGGGTTTAATGCATCTCCGGGATGTATAACACCGAGCTAGTAATCTCATAATTATGGATCCATAAAATCCATTTTGTATATACAGTGGACTGAATCATGAGGTAAACTGGTCCTTTGACACGCAGCATATAGACCAAAAGCAAAATGTTTCTGTCCTTTGGCAAGACATTTCAGAGCCGTAGCCTGGTACTGGTGAAACCCAGGAAATATATGAATATGTGAGCTGTTGGCGTGATATGACTGAAATAATGTTGAAAGCAGCGTAAAACGCCATTCAATTCAATTCAAAATGTTTTGGCCCAGGTCAGCCTGCGCGAACTGCGCAAGCTGACCTGAGCTGAAATATTTTGCCAATGTATTAAGCCCCCGTTTCACAGAACATGTCTCATATATAAATTCGACCTCTTTAAAACGCGAAAAATAATATCCACTGAAACTCAAAAAGACTTTTTTATCTTACTGACTTGATGAAACAAAACGGACGGTATAGATGGAAGATCAGATTGCACGTTCTGTGCAGTCTGATCTTAAATCTATGCCGTCCGCAAAAGCCCCAGTTTTCGTCCATTGTACGCATATTGGTAATCAATCTTTAATATTCATATTTTCGGTGGATTGTCGTCGCCCATATGCAACATGAATCTTGAAACCTTTAAGAAAATGAGCCATGGTCTTTGAAGAGGAGGCTTAACGCGTCTGCAAAAACTATTGGACTGCGCTGGCTGACCTTAGTCGAAACTTTTTGCTATTGGTCACTTTTCTACACGTCAAAGAACCAGTCTACCGCATGATTCAGTCGGTAGTTAGACCATAGGCCACTGAAACTCCGTTGGTCTATTACTGGACAACGAAATTTTCCTTATCGGATACCGTTACTATAAATAGCACATTGGCAACTGCCTCTATATTGTATATAATAAGACAAGGTGTACAACGAAATCGAAGAAAATTTTTTCCCCTGTACCCTTTCAGAGATAATATTTTACTGAAAATTGAAAAATAAAGCTAGTTACCGTTGCAGTTGGGTTCCCAAATGATTTTTCTTGTGCACCCTGACCTTCGAAAGTTCCAAACGGCTCCTGCGATTTCGTTGCACACCTTGTCTTGTTATGTACAAAATAGAGGCAGTCGCCAATGTGCTATTTATTGTAACGATGTAAATGAAAATTTGTGTATTCCCTGATATACAGGCGATGCACCAATTCGCAAGTATTCGACGATCAACCAGGAAAAATGTTAGTGTTCCGTAACAGACCAATGAATCTTCAAAGGCCTGTGGTTAGACAAAATGGATTTTATGGATCCATAGTTATGTGATAACTTGCTTGCTATCATGCACCACGGAGATGCATTAAACCCCCTTTTGCCAGAGCATGGCTGAAATCCAATTATTAACTCCAAACCTCGATTTCCAATTGTAAGGGAAAATATGTCCCAGTTTGATTGCTTTGAGAGATCTAAATGTGTCAGCCAATCAAAAAAAGTCATTTCAAAGCTATATATACCATCATGCCTTGCGAGTGTTTGTTGTTAAACTTCCGGTTGCTAAAATCAGTATTTCTGTCCTGGGTCCGTATTCACCAACCATTCTTAAGAACGTTCTTTGTCTTGTTCTCCAGAAATTTCTATTTTTGAAAGTAACGCAACTCCTGATTAGCTAAACCATTTGGTTTAGCCAATCAGGAGTTGTGTTACTTTCAAATGTAGAAAATCTTGGGGAATAAGACTAAGAATGTTCTTAAGAATGGTTGGTGAATACGGACCCTGGTCGGTTCCTCGAGCTATACATTTGTTGCCACAGCGTAGCTAGCTCTCTGTCATAAGGATTCAGAATTGTGCCAAAGGCGGGGGCAGGGTATTCAACCTCCCCTGAAACATTTTGAAAAGAATTTTGCATGTACTTTTCCAAGGACGATCTGACGTGCTTCATTTTGTACAAAAGATCGAAGATTTAATTGCTAAACAGAATACAACATTTTAGAATCGTCCAAATTGAAAGATTTTGTATAAAACAAGTTTGGCCCAAACGATTATATTTCATTTGGTAGGTAAGCAAACTTTGTACGAAGAGGAGAAAATGTTGGTAACCAGCATTTTATCCTGTTCTCACATTTTCTATCCCTTTCAAAGACAAATTCAACATGTGAAGCAAAAGTTAATTTCTCGTCCGCGATTTCTTTTGGATATGGACAAGTCCAAATTTTTGTCAGTTAGTTAAGGTTATTTTTTTTTTATTATCATTATTACTATTTTTTTTTCCTGTTTTCGAAGTCATCTACAGACTTGCAGAAAGATTCCACATACATTATACACTAGTTATGTAAATGAAAGTCAAAACTGTATATGGCTTTTCACGTATTCTTGTATATCATCATCATCATCATCATCATCATCGATATCAATAAACAATGATGTTTCTAAATTCATCTACAGACTTGCAGAAAGGTTCCCGCACATAATACACTAGTTATGTAAATGAAGGTTAAGATTGCATCGGCGATACCATGGTTTTACTGGGATCCGGTAAAAATTGACGTCATTCATGATTCCTCGTCTAATGTTGTTATAGCTATAAAAATAACCGGGTCGAATCTGGCATTCGGAAATAGGACAGCCTGGGGTTTATTGTTATCTTGTTATGTTAGAACACTGACCTGCAATTCTAGTCCTTCAGCTGCTAGGCATGACTCAAGGACCTTTTAGGGCCAGTGTAGATCAAGATCAGACTGCACAGAACGTGCAGTCTGATCTTGGATCTACACTGTCCGATAAGGAGATATTTCTTTCTCCAATTAATAACTTTAAAATTGCAATATTTGGGGTTTCCACTATTGGCTGGAAAATTCTATTTAAGTTAACTGAATTAGCAAGTTAAGGATAAAGCTTTTGCCAAATGATTTGGACGAGTCAAATATTTTGTCGTATGATAAATGGTTAAGGGTTAGCCCTTTCAGTGACACAAGCGAAGGCATGGGCTCTTGAGGACGGCAAAGATCAAGATCAGACTGCACAGAACGTACAGTCTGATCTTCGATCTCTACCGTTCGCCTGTTTAATCAATTGAAATTAAAAATCCTCCGAGTTTCCGCAGATTGTTCTTTCAGCCGTTCGAGATAGATTGAGTTTATATATTTGGCGATCTAACCCTTTACCAAACAATCCAGAGTTTCAACCAACCTGAGAGATAAACCTTTTAAAAATGTCTTGGAAAAAGGAGTACATGCTGGTAACCAGCATCTTCTCATTTTCTCAAAATGTTTCTAACTTTTCAAGGACAAATTTCCATCATTTTTCAGCCACATTTAATTTGTCGTCTGCAAATACTGTCAATTTGGGCAAGTCTAAAATTTTGTCTTCTGGCAAAGAGTTAAAGATACATCCTTACGGCCAGAGAGAGAGAGAAAAAAAAAAGTTGTCAAACCTTGAAAATGTAGAATGGCTCAGAATTTGGTCAGCTGTGTAAAATAGATAAATTACCAATATGTCGGATGTAAGGGATAGAAAAACTCAAGGGATTTATCCGCATTTAAAGCCGGAAACGACAACAGTATTTTCTTTGAAGGTTTGCCCCCAAAAATGAAATTCACTTTCTATCCATCGTAATCTATGCAACTTTGCAGCCCTTAAGGGCAACATTTGCCTTGAAGATACAAGAATGATTATAGTTTTATAAAATTAAGATGAAATGGCTTAAAAAACTGACTAAACATAAAGAGAAAATTGCTTAAAAACTGGCTGAAAATAAAGATAAAAATGGGTTAAAAACTGGTTGAAAACAAGTGAACCATGCTCTGTGAAAAGGGGGCTTAATGCATCTGCGAAAAGTATCGACCCAGGTCAGCCTGCGCAGTCCGCGCAGGCTGACCTGGGCCGAAACTTTTCGCTACTGGTCAATTTTCTGTATTTCCAAGGACCAGTCTACCTCGAGATTAAGTCAGTTGTTAAAGAAAGTGGCCATCATGGATCCATCATTATGTGATGGGTTGATAGGTATCATGCATCACGGAGATGCATTAAGCCCCCTTTTGCCAGAACATGGTTCAAGTATGTAATAGTGTGTCTTTGACTCTTTACCAGACGACAAAATTTCAGACTGGTCCAAACTGAAGACATTTTCAGATGACAAATTAAATGCTGGTTACCGGCATTTTTCTCCTATTTCCACAATGTTCTTAAAGCTGTCTTGCTAAAGGTTGTTAAAACTCGGGATTGTGTAGTTAAGGGCCCCAAATTTTAACGACCCTAACAAAGAAGGCCTTTGAAACAATAGTGGGGGAAAAGGAGAAAAATGTTATTGCTAGTTACCAGTGTTCTCTCCTTACCCCACTAAATTTTCTATCCCATCAAAAACAAATTCAATAATTTGACCCAAATTTGAATTGTCGTCTGCAAATCCTTTCAATTTGGTCAAGTCTAAAATTTTGTCGTCTGGTGGAGAGTTACCTCTTTTTTTGAACAGCGCCAATTAAATTGATTGATCTTATTGTGTTTAACACCGTTTTTAACATTATTTCAGTTATATCGCAGGCGCCAGTGCACCTATCCATGCTTTCCTGGAGTTACTTTTTTACCAGTGCTGCGCACAATATTCTTTCCAAGCCACTTCCAACATAACCATTGTCGAAACAATGGTCAGCAGAGAGAGAGAGAGAGAGAGAGAGAGAGAGAGAGAAAGAGAGAGAAAGAGAGAGAGAGAGAGAGAGAGAGAGAGGAATGAAGCCAATTAAATAAGCTTGATCTCTTTCTACAGCTGAAAAGACAATCCCCTTAAACCCAGAATGATTTCCATTCGTAAGACTTGGCTATATAAGCGGACCGCATAGATCAAGATCAGACTTCACGTTCTGCGCAGTCTGATCTTGATCTATTCTGTCTGCAAAAGTCTTTGTCCACGCATCTGTCTCTGTCTCTACCACATAATGACGCCTTTTGTCGACCCTGAGAAAGAAGCTTTTAGAAAACATTGTGGGAAAAGGAGAAAATGCTGGTAACCAGCATTTTCTCCCTTTCCCACAATGTTTTCTACCCTTCCCAAAACAAATTTTCATTTTTGATTCCCATTTATTTTGTCGTCTGCAAATGCTTTCAAGACAGATCTGATAAAGATTTAAGATTGATGAATTGCTTGTATTGTTGTTAAAGCCTTTTTTCGGCATTATTTCAGTTATATCGCGGCGGCCAGAGCACCGATCCTTGCTCTCCTGGGGTTTCTGTTACCATTTAATGTACTTTGCATATTATCCTTTCTAAGCCACTGGCTGCTTTCCCACATTACAATCGTCAAAACAATAATCAGCTGTGAGAGGTAAGGGGTAAAGATCAAATCAAATATATGGAGAACAAACGTCCTAATTGCTCCAATAAGACAAACATTGATCTTTATTCCGAGACAATATTTATGTAATGCGATCTAATTGGGAACATTATATCAAGAGAAAAATCTTTGACGAGATATTGACTGTGTTCTGTTCTGTTGACCTTGTATATAAATGTAACTTTGCGGTGACCGACTTTTGACAGTTTATGCTTTGTTGACGGATCATCATCATCATCATCGTCGTCGTCGTCGTCATCATCATCATCATCATCATCATCATCATTATCATCATAGTCGTCATCGTCGTCGTCGTCATCGTCGTCGTCATCATCATCATCATCATCATCATCGTTATCATCATAGTAGTCATCATCGTCGTTGTCGTCATATTCACATCCATCATCTGCAGCCTCCTCCTCCTTCATCATCATCATCATCATCATCATCTTCTTCTTCTTCTCCTTCTCCTTCTTCTTTTTCTTCTTCTTCTTCTTCTTCCTCCGCTTCCTCCTCCTTCTCTTTTTCTTCTTATGCTTCACTAATTTTGACTCAATGGCTATGGTAAATCATCGTAAATCATTGGTAAAAACATGAGCACTGAGCTAGGTAATCAAACCCCTTTCCGATCTCAAGCACTCTACGTTACCAACTGCCAACTGGGCAAGCAGACTTGGTGGTAAATAAGCAAACTCAAGGATTGGGAAGTAGCACTGCAGGGACACTATCTAGCAAAAGAAAACATGTTGGTCCTGTGAAATACAGAAAACCGATCAATAGCAGAAAGTTTCGACCCAGGTCAGCCTGCGCGAACTGCGCAGGCTGACCTGGGTCGATACTTTTTGCAGATACATTAAGCCCCCTTTTTCACAGAGAAAGGCTCAGTTACATTCAAATTATAGCTGTATTGATATATTCAAAGTTTCATTATATCTGAGATAAACAAAGTTTCATTATATTTGAGATAAACAAAGTTTCATTATATTTGAGATAAACAAAGTTTCATTATATTTGAGATAAACAAAGTTTCATTATATTTGAGATAAACAAGGTTGGAACCTGATAAAATATTGGTAAATCGTCGTGAATAACAAGAGATAACATCATCAGAATTTTTAGCAGTCATGAATTCATAAACAACATTTTGTATTTGATATGGACGAGATGTAATGGGGGCGGTCATGAATTTTTTCATCACTCTACAAGATATGGGGTTTAAACCCCCATCCCCTTCCTCCCTCTCCCAGATCGGCCTTTGAAGATATCAGCTTTTGAAAAAAAAGTGTGGTAAAAGAAGCAATATCAACATCAGTTGTTTAGTAATCATGAATTCATAAACCGTATGTTGTATGAACGAGATCTAACGGGGTTATAAATTTGACCCATGCTCTGGCAAAAGGGGGCTTAGTGCATTTCCGTGATACATTATACGAAGTAAGTCATTACATAGTTGTGGATCCATCAAATCCATTTTATCCTCGTATAACAACCGGCTGAATCATGAGATACACTGGTCCATTGACAAGTAGAAAATTGACTGATAGCAAAAAGTTTCGCCCCATGTCAGTCCGCGCGGACTGCGCAGGCTGACATGGTTCGATACCTTTTGCAGACGCATTTAACCCCCATTTTACAAAGCATGGCTCATTTATCTATCATTCTACAATTAGGAGAGCCGAGCCCTGGTAGCTCAGTCGGTAGTGTACAGGACTTGAGAACAAGCGGCCGCTGATTCGAATCCCTAGCTCGGCCAATGTCTTTGCGAAGATTGATGATAGTCACTGGGACAGGATTCATTCCTTTCTCACAGCTGATCATTGTTTCGAGGATGGTTATGTAGGAAAGCAGCATATGGCTTGAGAAGAATATTGTGCAAAGCGCCGATAAAAGAAACTACTGGAAATCATGGATATGTGCATTGGCCCCCGCGATATAACTGAAATAATGTTGAAAACGGCGTTAAACACCATACAAACAAACAATCGAACAAGCAATGCTCTGTGGAAAGGGGGTTTCATGCCTTGGCAGAACCGGGCACGCTGACCTGGGTCTAGACATTTTGCCACAGGTCAGTTTTCTGCATGTCTAAGTACCAGTCTATCTAACGATTCAGCCAGTTCTTGCACAAAATGGATTTTAAGGGTCCATAATTATGTGATGACTTGCTTGCTATAATGGATCACAACTATGCATGAAACTCCCTTTTGCCAGAGCATGGCTCAAATATTTTCGAAAACAGTCTTTTCAACCGTCGTTCAAACATGGAATTGTTTTGTAAAGGGTTACTGGTCAAGTAAACATGAATCTAATTTCTGCGGGATTAATCTTTTAGGTAGCCGGAGAAATGAAAAGTCCCATTCAAATCTGTAAGAAAAGGCCACAAACATTGCGGTTCGATAATTAGGCATCGAAAGGGTTTGCCCTTTAGCAAACAATCTCGTTTCGTGACCATCAGGAAGACGAATTTTGGAAACATTACAGGAATTGGGGGAAAAATGCTGGACACTAACATTTCTAGTGTTCCCCATTTTACTTTCTGTAAAGCTTTGATCGTCAAACCCCTAGATTTGAGCCATGTTTTATGTGTTGTTTGCAAGTCTTTTTACTCTGCCAGCGTCAAATGTATTAACTCGACCTCTTTCGACGACTGAAAATGAAATCCACTGAAATTCAGAGACATTTTCATCCAATAGTTTTGACCAAACAAGCGGACGGTGTAGATCTAAGATCAGACTACACGTTCTGTGTAGTCTGATCTTGATCTACGCCGTCCGCAAAAGCTCCTATTTTCACAGTATGCCACCGTTAGGTTTAAATTCGACAAGTCTAAAATGATAGCATCAGGCACAGGGTTGAGGAAAATGGATACTACAGAATTGGAAATATCACAGAACTATGATAAATTTGCATTGAGACAGATCATAGCCCGATTCCGGCGATTAACGTCATGAAACCAGCCGCGGTATAGAAAAAGTAGTCCATCATAGCAGATGGTTACAGATATTAATGCGCTGCTCAGTCGGTGAGGCCTCGTTCTCTGAGTCCTGTGTGGCTAATCAGTGAAGGTGTACCGCGCAGGCTGACATGGGTCGATACTTTTTGCACATGCATTAAACCTCCTTTTCACAGAACGTGGTCCACATTTATTAAAAAACGAGAAAAAAACTGCACAATTTTCTCTTCTGTTTTGTTTGTTTGGATATCTTTCGGCCAATTTTCGATTAGTTAAACCCAGACATATTGTCAGTTGAGATCGCTGATTGTATTCTCGAGATGGGCTTTCCGAGGTTCGTGTAGTACTTTGATGTCAAGATACACAGGAACTCATGTACATATATACAAGAAACATGGAACAGTAATATACGAGTACTGTAATACACCGATATACTGTTTATCTGGACCAGTGATTGAATGATTTTTTTTGCCTCTCACCTCTAATGCATGTGAGAAAAGTAGTCAGTATCTTTGGAAAGAAAGTTGTGTCAGTACTGGCGTGAGAAAACAAGGAAACACATGGGTGCGTCACTGACAGCCATGATATGACTTGAGCTGTTAGAATGGCGTTAAACTCCAATACAAACCAAACAAATGAATGACTGTATTGTGTTTAACGCCGTTTTCAATTTTATTTTAGTTATATCAAGGCGGCCTATGCACCTATCCATGTTATCTTGGAGTTTCTGTTACCAATACTACGCACAATATTCTTCTAAAGCCACTTGCCTGCTTTCCCACATACCCATCGTCGAACCAATGATCAGCGGTGACAGAAGAATGACTTGTCGCAATGACTATTATCAATCCTCAGAAAGAAATTGGCCACACTTTGGATCATCATCATCATCATCATCATCGTAATTTTCGTGGTCATCATCGTAATCATCATGGTCGCCGCCGCCGCCGCCCTCGTCGTCGTCATCATCATCACCATTAGCAGCAGCAGCATCATGTCGTAACTTAGGCGTGTGGTTTTCATGACTATGATTCATGAATACGACAGAACAGGAATACAGTATTCACTAAAACACCTCATTGCAGATACAGATACGCTTTAACGAACGGTTCAGCAATTAGTACATTGTTAGACAACCCATTTCCCCAATGCCTTGCGATCTATCTCACAAAAACATTGTGGCACATGGAGAAATTGATCAGAATAAGCTATCTTTCCACTGACCACAATATTTTATTTGTCATTCTGATAAATCGATAAATTCCTCCTTCATTTTCTCTCAATCTTTAGCTGAATTGACCAAAGACTGTCACCGCTTTTCAATTGGGTGTGTTCTAAAATCGCGGCTGGAGGAACGGGTCAAATGGATCCCTACAGGCCATTAAAGTGTCATGTAATATTGATGTTTCCTTGATTTTTATCACCATGGTTATTGTTTCCTATCTTTTTTTTCATTTGTACAAACGATGAGAGATCAAATATCAGTCACCCACCATAATGTTTTAACCCTCTCCCATTTCCTGAGGTTTTTTTGTGACCCTAAGAGATCAAATTTCAGCCACCCACCGTAATGTCTCATCCACCAATTCCTGCAGTTTTGTGACCCTAAATTATCCTTATGCGAAGTGTGTCAATCATGATCAGACTGCGCATCCGTGAGAATTTGTGCGGTCTGATCTTTTTCTACAGCCTTCGTTATCAAAATTAACTGTTGAATAGTTACTTTTATCATTTTTATAATTTTTATATGAGCCATGTTCTGCGAAAAGGGGGCTTAACGCATCTGCAAAAAGTATCGTTCCAGGTCAGCCTGCGCAGTCCGCGCAGGCTGACCTGGATCGAAACTTTTTGCTACTGGTAAATTTTCTGCTTCTCAGAGGACCGTTCTACCTCATGACTCTTGACTCTTCCAAATCAGAAGTAACTGTGTTTGACAAATTCGAAATTGATACATGCAAACTGTAGTTCTATGATACGGTTTGAAAACATAGTGGGAAAAGGAGAAAATGCTGGTTACCAGCATTTTCTCCTTTTCCCACAATGTTTTCAAAAGGCTTCTTTCCTAGTGTCGTTAGAACTCAGAATTGTGTGGCAAGGGGCTCATTGCATTGAAACATGCGCCAATTGAACAAAAAGCTTGGAAATATGTCCTTATTCTTTTTTTTCCCCATGGGGTCCTGTGTGGATCAGTGGTAAAATGTGGGACACGTGACCTGCAGGCCCCGGGTTCAAGCCCCACCTTATCCGCTGGTTTTTTCGTGGGAGTGTCTTTAGGCAAGACACTTCAGAGCCCTAGCCTAGTACTGGTGGCATCCAGGAAATACATTAATATGTGAGCTGTCGCCGTAATATGAGTGAAATAATGTTGTAAGCGGCCAAAACACCCTACAATCAATCAATCAATCAATCAATCAATCAATTTTTCCCTTTGTCTTTGAATTGTTTTCAAGGTTCTAGGTGAAGCAGTAGTGTATGCGTACGATTTGAAATTAGAAAACTTTGGTTCGATCTAACCTGGTGGCGTTTTTCAAGTGAACATGTCTTTGTACAAGGCATTTCAGGACCCCAGTCTCTTATCGATCGAAAACGTTGGAAAGACGTTAGCAATTGAATTGCCGCCCTATTACGACTGAAATCATGTTGAATGGGTCTTAAAACATATGAACTGAAAAAAAATGTAAAAAGATAATTTGCTCCAAGATAATGTCGGTTTTTTATTAGCTCCACTGGCCGAAGGCCAGCGGGCTTATGTCATGGCCCGGTGTCCGTCGTGTGTCCGTCCGTCCGTGCGTGCATGCGTGCGTCCGTCCGTCCGTGCGTTAACTTTTATTTCAAACATCTTCTTCTCTGAAACTACCCATCCAATTTTCATGAAACTTCACAGAAATGATCCTGCCATGGTCCTCTTCAGAATTTCTTGAAAGAATTTGATTCCTTCTAAAACTCTGGTTGCCATGGCAACAAAACTGAAAAATATTGGAAATCTTTAGAAATCTTCTTGTCTGAAATCATAAGGCGTAGGGCTACCAAATTTGGCATGTAGCTTTATGTAGTAGACCTCTATCAAGTTTCTTCAAATTATAGCCCTGGGGTCAAAATTGGCTCTGCCCCAGGGGTCACAAGTTTTACATAGGCTTATATAGAGAAAACTTTAAAAATCTTCCTGTACCTAGCCATAAGGCCTAGAGCTACCAAATTTTGCATGTAGCTATATCTACCAAGCAGGCCAAAATTTTAGCCCTGGGGTCAAAATTGGCCCCGCCGGAGGGGTCACAAGTTTTACATGGGCTTACATAGTGACAACTTAAGAAATCTTCCGCTTTTTTTTTTCTTTTTTTTTTTTTTTTTTTTTTGAAATTAGCCTTGCATCAGGGGTCTTATGTTTTACAGAGGCTTCATATGGACAAAACTTGAAAATCACCTTATTTATAACCATACAGCATAGACTTATATTATTTTGGCATGTGGCTTTATCTTGTGGACCTCTACCAGGGTTCAAGTAATTATAGCTTTGGGATCAAAAATGGCTTTGCCTTGTGGGTCTCAACTTTCACATGGGCTTTTACAGAGAAAACTTTGTAAGTCTTCATTTTGAAACCATTTGGCTCAGAATTGAAATGTTTAGTATTTATGGTTCATATTTATAAGTCAGTGGAGCGATACAGGGCCATCATGGCCCTCTTGTTCGTTATTCGGCCAGACATAACCCTTTACTGATACTCCTGCGTTTTAAGGACTCTAAGAAAGAAAACCTGTGATAACATTGTGGGAAAAGGAGAAAATGCTGGTAACCAACATTTTCGCCTCTTACCACAATATTTTCTACCCTTTTTAGTTAAACTCAAATAATTAAAAAATCATGAGATTTGCCGTCTGCAAATGCTTTCAATTTGGACAAAACTAAAAAATTAGTCGTCTGGCTGAACGTCATCGCCTTTCTTAACCCTTAGGCTGCTATGCGCGACTCACTGACCTTTTGCGGACAGCGTAGATCAAGATCAGACTGCACAGAACGTGCAGTCTGATCTTGGATCTACATTGTCTGATAAGGAGGTATCTTTCCTCCAAAAATACCTTAGAAATAGAAAATTTGGGTTTATACCATCGGTTTGAAAGTTTCAATTTCTTTTATTTAGCATCTTGTTCATATCTGATAAAGTTAGAGTCATTTCTCGTCAAGTGCATATAGGGAACGTGTTCTTAGTACTGTTGTACTCATTCCAGAATTTTGTCTGCTGTTTAACCCTTTAGCAGACGACAAAATTTTAGCCTTGTCCAAATTGAAAGCATTTGCAGACGACAATTTCAGTTTGGCTCAAATGGCGCAATTTTTCTTTGATAGGACAGAAAACATGGTTACCAGCATTTTCTCCTTTTCCAACGATGTTTTTCAACAACCGTCTTTTTCTGGGTTTTTAAATCACGGGATTGTTCGTGAAAAGATTAGTTATGGATGTGTAATCTTGAAAATCCGGTTTGATGACACTGGTTACCATAAGCAAGGCACCTCAAAATCTGCTATATATACCTCAGAAGCTCTGGGAAATACCGAGAAATGAATTTGTGCCGTGATATAGCTGACATACTTTTGAAAGCGACGTAAAACGCCATTTAAAGGGGCATTCAAATTTCCATAAAACGTCTGGGCCAGGCTCTGTTGAAAAGGGGTTTAGCGCATCTTTGCAATGATGTTGCATAAGAAAAAAAAAAAAAAAACCTTTAAAATGGCTTAACCACAAGGTAGAGTCATGTAGACTGGTCCTTTGTCATACAGAGAATTTACTGATAGCGAAAAGTTTCGACCCATGTCAGCCTGCGGGGATTGCGCAGGCTGACCTGGGTCGATACTATTTGCAGATGCATAAACCCCCTTTTCACAGAACACGGCTCATTTTTTTTTTTTTATATTTAAGCGCTCAATAAAGCAGTCGTATTCATGTATATCATACATATCAGGGAAGCTAGATCCATTTTACCATCTTATCACAAGAGACTGTCATGGACTGTTTCTATGTGTGTGTGAGAGAGAGAGAGAGAGAGAGAGAGTCAGAGAGAACCAGGGAGAACGAGAGAAAGCCAGAGAGACGGAGAAATAGAGATTTGAGATTTATTCAATATTGTGGGCGAAAAACACAGACAGAAACACTTAGAGCAGCTGGGAACCGTATGAGGAGTCGACAAAGCATTCTTAGAAAAAAGCAACCGCCTTTAACGGTCATCGCTCATTCCGAGTTTTTAAAACCATGAGGAAGAAGCCCTTAGAAAACATTGTGGGGAAAAAGGAGAAAATGCTGGTATCCAGCATTTTCTCCTTTTCCCAACAAAGTTTTCTACCCAATTGAAGACGAGTCCCATCATTTTAGCCACACTGATATTGTCGTCTGCAAATTCTTTTAATTTCGACAAGTCTACTTTTTTGTCGTTTGGTAAAGAGTTAATCATCATCGCTCGTTCCGAAAATACATTTGTATTAGAAAACATCTGCCATACTTTGAGAAGAAAGTAAACAAATTATTTACGAAAGTGGACATTAACACACTTTCCCCATACAGACGGCATTTTGGTCACGTTGCAGGTCGCATTTGGGAAAAAATGTGGAAACCGGAAAAATTGCCCATGACGTCTTTTGTTACAATATTTGAGTCATGCTCTGTAAAAAGGAAGTTTTAGTGCATCTCTGTGACACATGGTACCGAACAAGCTGCCACATAGTTATTGTTCCATAAAGTCTATTTTGTCAAACAAGCCGACTTCATCATGAGGTAGACTGGTCCGTTTGACATGCAGAAAATTAACCAATAGCAAAAAGTTTCGACCCAGGTTAGCCTAAGTGTATTCCACAGGCTGACCTTCTTGGTCGATACTTTTTGCAGATGCATTAAATCCCTTTTTTCGCAAAGCATGGTTATTGATGACGTAATTTCCGGTTTATGCAAGGATATATTTACAATCATCTGGTGAAGGTACGACGTAACTAGTTACTGCTATGACAATCTTAATTTTGAAACGGGTATCCAAGGCTGTTTCATGTTTATGCGGCAACCGATAGATTGTGTAGAAAGACAGATGGCATTACAAAATCAGAGCAGTCCTGTCCTGATCTACCTGGACCGCACGGGCAGCTTAAACAATGTTTCAGTTTCCAGATATGTAAAATGCAAATCATCAGCATTTTATGGATTAATATTAATCATCAGCATCCTTAGATTAATAGCAGGCATAAGCTTCCTAGCGATTAATGTCAATTCCCAGCATACTATAGATTTGTGTCAGTCATCATCATCCTAAAAAAAAAAAACAAGAAACATCTTTAAAAAAGATAGACGGCGTAAATTTGCCAGCAAATAGGCAGGGGCCCTAAAAATAAACATGCCTACATTTTTTACCAATAAAAAATTCCCACTTATTCATTTGTTATCAGTACCAAAGAAGTAGGTCAAAAACCAACACATTCAGCTACGGCGAAAAGAATTAAAACGTAGTCAACCTAGAAAGCATTATTAATATTCAGCACCATAGAGATTAATACTAATCGTAAGCAACCTAGAGATTGGAAATGATCATTCGCATCCTAGAGAATAATATCAATCGTCGGCATCCTAGAGATTAATATTAATCATCAGCATCCTAGGGCTTAATACTCATGAATCACCGGTATCATAGAGATTGACATTAATCACCGGCATTCCAGATATCAGTATTAATCATCAGCATATAAAATGTTAATCTTAAGTACAGGCATCATAGAGAATATAATTAATCATAAGCATCCTGGAGATTAGCATAAATCATCAGTACCTAAAGTTTAATTCTTAATTATCAGAGCTCCATATAAGAGGGAGTGATGGTATTCTAAATACATTATTTCTCTTCCAAACCCTATGTTGTTTGTACTCATCAGAATCGTCTTCGATGAGACAGTTCTAATGAGTACCCATAACATAGGGTTTGGTGGAGAATAATTAATATTTTCAATTTTAAAATCAAAATCACTCCCTCTATCTAGAGCTCTGATTATCAGCACCCAGGAGATTTCTTTTAATTATCAGCATCCTAGAGATTGATATTAATCACCGGCAGCATCCTACAAAATGATACGAATCATAAGCATGCTAGAGTTTAATATCAATCATCCGCACCCTAGAGATTAATATTAATCATCAGAAGCATCCTACAGAATGATACCAATCATTAGAATGCTAGAGTTTAATATCAATCATCCGCACCCTAGAGATTAATATTAATCATCAGTATTCTAGAAAACGATCTATAGCATCCAAGATATTAATGATATTAATCGCCACCATCCTAATGATTAATATCGTTAATCAGATACTTTTATCTTTTTTAATCAGAGAATTTAATGTTTGTCATGCTGACTGAAGGATTTGATGTTTAAAGTGGAAATGAAGCATAAATAAAAGAGAAAATGCTACATACTGAAAACAAAATTCAAAACCTTGAGTGTCTAAGCGCTTTGTAGACAGAAGATCCCTCTATCTGTCAAGATTAAAGCACGATAAAAATCCGGGATCCGGGCAGATCCCTCTATCTGTCAAGATTAAAGCACGATAAAAATCCGGGATCCGGGCTACATGTTGTAATGAAATCGGATCAAAGTTTCAAAAGTATCACATCTCTTTTTTGAACTTGTGGTTCATGAAAAACGTTTAACTCTTTACCAAACGGCAAAATTTTAGACTGGTCCAAATTGAAGGCATTTGCAGACGACAAAATCAATTTGATTGAAAAATTGAAATTTGTTTTGGGAAACGTAGAAAACAATGTGGGAGAAGGAGAAAATGCTGGTTACAAGTTTTTCTTCTTTTCCCACAAGGTTTTCAATAGGCTTCTTTCACAGGGTCGGAAAAAAACCAACATTTTCTCCTTTTCCCACAATATTTTCAACCCTATCAAAGAAAAGTTGCACCATTTGAGCCACATTGAAATTGTGGTCTGCAAAGCTTTCAGTTAGGACAGGGCTAAAAACTGTCTTCTGGTAAAGGGTTAAAACGATTTGAAATATTCTCTTTGTAGACGATAGACTTTGGACCCGTCCACATTGTAAACATGCTCAGATAACAATTTGAATAAGTCTTAACCTATAGGATTTGCCTTCACCCTATACCAGACAACAAAATTTTAGCCTTGTCCAAATTGAAAGCATTTGCAGACGACAATTTCAATGTGGCCTAGACCGTGCACTTGTTCTTTGATGGGGTAGAAAACATTGTTGGAAGAGGAGAAAATGCTGGTTACCAGCATTTTCTCCTTTTCCCACATTGTTTTCAAAAGGCTTCTTTCCCAGGGTCGTTAAAACTCGGGGTTGTGTGGTATAGAGTTAAAACAGGTAGAATTTTAATCTGAAAGATTTTTAAAAGAAAAAAAATAAAATAGAATTTGTTTTTCTTTGAACCGATTTGAAACTATTCACTATGGAGAAAATCTAATAATGTTTTACCGAACGATAGAATTTAGGGACCGTTCATATTGAAACCATGCTCAGACGACAATTTGAATAAACCTCAAACTATAGGATTTGTCTTGAAAAAGGTAGATAACACTGTGAGAAAAGGAGATTGATTGACTGATTCATTGTATGGTGTTTAACGCCGTTTTCAACATTATTTCAGTTATATCACGGCGGCCAGTGCACCTATCCATGCTTTCCTGGAGTGTCTTTTTACCAGTACTCCGTACAATATTCTTTCCAAGCCACTGGCTGCTTTCCCACATAACAATCGTCGAAACAATGGTCAGCGGTGAGAGAGGAATGAATCCTGTCGCGATGACTATCATCAATCCTCGGAAAGAAATTGGCCAAGCCGGGGATCGAACCAGCGACCTCCTGTTCTCAAGTCCTGTACGCTACCGACTGAGCTTGGCGAGAAAAAGAGAAAAACGCTAGTTAACAGAATTTTCGTTCTCTCACTATGTTCTTAAAAGCTTCTATCCACAGGGTCGTTGAAACTAGGAATTTTGCAGTAAAGGGTTAAAAAGAGTAAGAAACATTGTGAGAAAAGGAGAAGACGCTGGTTACCCGCGTTTTCTACTTTTCACACACTTTTTTAAAAGCTTCTCTCCACAGAGATGTTAAAACTCCGGACTGAGTGGTAAAGGGTCAAAAAAGGTTAAAAAAGACAAAAAAAAAAAATGTGAGAAAAAACGCTGGTTGCCACTTTTTCTCCTTTTCCCACAATGTTTTCAGAAGCTTTCAAGGTCGTTAAAACATGGGTTTGTTTGGTAAACGGTTAACCCTTTTTCACAAAAGCCCGAGTTTTAGCGACTTTCAAAGAGAAAGCTTCTAAAAACATTGTGGGAAAAGGAGAAAATGCTGGTAACCAGCATTTTCTCCTTTTCCCACAAAGTTTTCTATGCTATGAAAGACAGAAATCATCATTTGAGCTACATTATATTTGTCGTCTGCAGATTTGTCGTCTGCAGATTTGTCGTATGCAAATGCTTTCAGTTTGGTCTAGTCCAAAATGTTGTCGTTTGGTAGTTAAAGGAGTTAAACACTGACTAATCCTTCTAGCGTTTAGTTTGTGATTAACCCTTTACCAGACGACAAAATTTTAGCCTTGTCCAAATTAAAAGCATTTGCAGACGACAATTTCAATGAGGCTGAAATGGTGCAATTTTTCTTTGATAGGGTAGGAAACATTATGGGAAAAGAAGAAAATGCTGGTTACCAGCATTTTCTCCTGTTCCCACATTGTTTTCAAAAAGCTTCTTTGCCAGGGTCGTTAAAAGGCGGCATTGTACGCTAAAGGATTAATGCAATCTCTCATTTAGAGTACTGCGCATTTCCGTTTGAAGATGGGGGAACATTTCGTGACGTAAGACATCACCTTCTGTAACAAATCTGCTGCAGACGACATTGAAAATGTCCTCATAAATTATGGATAATCTACGAAAATAAACGTTTGATCCGTAAATAATGGTTAAAAAAAACATTGTGGTACAGGGAAATATTGTTCGTCACGAGGCAGAGTTCGCTTAACCAAAATAAAGTTATCTTAACAATTTATTCAACAATCCTGTTTTTAACTCTTTACGAAACAAAAAAAAAAAAAACTCAGTCCAATTTAAAGCATCTGCAGACGACAAAAATAATTGTGACTCAGAAATTGAAATTTGTTTTGGAAAG
Organism: Tridacna gigas; assembly: GCA_945859785.2. Classification (NCBI taxonomy): domain Eukaryota; kingdom Metazoa; phylum Mollusca; class Bivalvia; order Cardiida; family Cardiidae; genus Tridacna; species Tridacna gigas. Next base: position 46,621,558 of record OX244043.2, read on the forward strand.
GGTAGAAAACATTGTGGGAAAAGGAGAAAATGCTGGTTATCAGCATTTTTCTCCTTTTCTCATAAAGTTTTCAAAAGTTTGTTTTTTTTAAGGGTCGTTAAAAGTCGGGATTAAGTGGTCAAAAGTTAAATGACCCTGAGGAACGAGGCTTTTAAAAACATTGAGGGAAAAAGAGAAAATGCTGGTGACCAGCATTTTCTCCATTTTTCTCAATATTTCCCAACCTTTTTGTAGAAAATCACAATCAAGTTGTAGTCTAGAAATGCTATGAGTCTGGACGAGTCTTAATATTATGTAGTTTGTCAGCATTTTCTTCCTCTTTCCACAATGTTTTTCTAGGTTCAAAGACAAGTTCCATCATTTGATCTACAGTAATCTGCAAATGCCTTCGATTTGGACAAGTCTGTAATTGATCACGTGGTCAAGGCTCTTTACCCGGTTGCCCAAGATCACCGGCTTTTATTCAATGGAGTGTCGTTGAGAAAGCCAGATAGGTTTATCGGTTGCGCTTGTTTTCCCTGAACTTTCTCGTACTGGGCTCAAGCAACCCCCAAAAAATGAACAAAGGGAGGCAAGCATTTAAGTTCTTGGGGATATTTAGCAAGTTTGGGTGTCGAATTTATGGACTGAGCAATGCTCTGTGAAAAGGGTGCTTAATGCATCTGCGAAAAAGTATCGGCCCAGGTCAGCCTGCGCAGTCCGCGCAGGCTGACCTGGGCCGAAACTTTTCGCTATCGGTCACTTTTTTCTGTATGTTCAAGGCCCAGTCTGCCTTATGGTTCAGTCGGTTTTTAGACTAAAAAAGTATTTTATGAATCACTAATTATGTGATGTCTTGCTTGGTGTGATGCATCATGGAAGTGCATTAAGCCCCCTTTTCACAGAGCATGGCTCAAATGAATTGACACATTTGAAACGTATCAGCCATTCTCTGGCAAAATGGGTCTAACGTGTCTCAATGATGCATTGTACCAAGCAGGATCCATAAAGTCCATTTTGTCAAAAAACTGGTTGAATCCTAAGGTAGAAATGGTCTTTGGACATCCATAAAATTTATCAAAAGCAAAAGCGCAGGCTGACCTGGGTCGATACTTTTCGCAGATGCACTATACCGCTTTTCCACAGAGCATGGCTCATAATCATGGTAAGAAATGCTGTGGTTTTACAGGTATTGAGCTAAATTATCATCTTATCAGTGCTAGTAACGTACTAATTTGTATTTGCGAAATTCGCGAAAGTCTATAAACCGCGAAAAATAAAATCTCCGTGAAAAGGCTCATCAAGGAAAATCGCGAATATTTCTGTCCGCGAATATTTTTTCTTTGCTTTACAATCTCGTCAGTGGGTTGTGAAAGCTTAACTCTTTACAACAGGACAAAATTTTCGAATAATAAGAATTAACCCTTTAGCTGCTAAATATATGAAACGAAACTTTCAAGCCGATAGTAAAAACCAAATTTTGCTGTTTCATTGGTATTTTTGAGGGGGGGATGTCTCCTTATCGGACAGTGTAGATCCAAGATCAGTCAGCACGTTCTGTGCAGTCCGATCGTGATCTACACTGTCGGCAAAAGTTTACTGAGTCGCGCTTAGCAGCCTAAGAATTAAAAGCCCTTGCAGACCAACTGAAATGCGAATGACATGATGGAATTGGGTTTTGAAAGGATAGGAAACATTGTGGGAAAAAGGGGAACATGCTGGCTACCTGTATTTTCTCTTTTTCCAACAATGTTTTCACAGACCTGTTTTTCTCAGGGTCGTTAAAACTCGGGTTGTTAGGTAATTGGTTAAATCTTTCAACACTAAATATTATAATCCCCACCACTCTCGACGGCTGACAATACACTCCATTGAAACTCTGAAAAAAAAAAAATTCATGTAGGACTGAATAGACAAGATCAGACTGCATGTTCTGTGCAGTCTGATCTTGATCTATGCCGTCCCCAAAAGCCCCTTGATTTTGCCAATTTCCCTGAAAGGATTAATGGAACATTGGTATCTCTATTGACAAACGCAAATATTTGAACAAGATGGCTTCTAAATATAAAACTGACACACATAACACTTGACCTTGACCTTATTTCGTAACCATACAATGCAACTTTCTTGATTCAATAATATAATTTAGCTATGCTCTATGAAAAAGGGGCTTCAATGCATTTGCAAAAAAAGTATCGATTCATGTCCGCCTGAACGGTTTGCACAGGCTGACATGGGTCGAACGTTTTTGCTATTACTGCATTTTCTAGATGTACAAGGACCATGCTGCCTCATGATCCAGTCAGTTATTAGACAAACTAGATTTCATTGATCCATAATTACGCGCAAACTTGCTTAGTATAATGCATCACGGAGATGTATTAAGCCTCCTTTTGCCAGAGCACAGCTAATTCGTAATATATGGCGTGCAATACACGAAAAGGGGCCTTCGGACATTTGCGTCAAAGTGTGTTGTCTCAGATCAGCCTGCGCAGTCTGTGACAAATCCGAGACGACACTTCCCGTTTTTGTGCGATTTTTCTGTTTCACGAAAGTTTACCGTATGAAAAAAATCTGATGCAGTCGTAAAGTGCCGTCTCGGATTAGCCTGCGCGGACTGCGCAGGCTAATCCGGGACGACACTTTACGCAAATGTCTGAAGGCCCCATTTCGCACGTTGCGGGCCAATTATAGCATTTATTATCAACGGTGGGAAAAGAAGTGAAACCGCTGCTGCGTTATTTTTAGAGTAAGAAATTAGTCATTCAAATACGGTTCATGTAGTTGATAATGTTCTTTTAATTATTAAGGTTGGGGGAAAATGGAGCTGTCGCTGCATTATTTTGTAAAAAAGACACTACGCCCACAAATACAGATTTTCGAATCCCTGTAGAAAAAAAAAGGAGATTTATTATATCTCTGTAGTGTGTAGGTTTTATTATACCCTTGCAGTGTATAGGTTTTATCGTATCCCTGTTGTGTATAGATTTTGTCACATCCCTGTAGTGTGTTGGTTTTATTATATCCCCGTAGTGTATAGGAATTATCACATCCCTGTAGTGTAAAGGTTTTATTGTATGCCTGTAGTGAATAAGTTTTTATTAAATTCCTGTTCTGTACATAATTCATTTATTTTATCCCTGTGGTGAATAGGTTTAATTATGTCCCTGTAGTGCGTAGGTTTTATTGTATCCCTGTATTGTAAAAGATGTATTGTATCCCTAGTGTGTATATGTTTGATTATATTTCTGTAGTGTAAAAGTTTTATTATATCCCTTTAGTGTATAGGTTTTATTTTATTCTTTAGTGTATAAGTTTTAACAAATTTCTGTAGTGTGAAGGTTGTATTATATCCCTGTAGTGTGTAGGTTTTATCAAATCCCTGAAGCGTATACGTTTTTTTTTTTTTTCAATTTCTGTAGTGTCCAGAATTTATTATATCGCTGTAGTGTATAGGTTTTAGTATATCTCTATAGACTAAAGGCTTTATTACATCCCTGTAGTGTTTAGGTATTATTCAATCCCTGTTGTGTATAGGTTTTATCAAGTGTATATGTTTTATTATATCCCTGTAGTGTATAGGTTTTATTATATCCTTGTAGTGTTTACGTTTTATCATATCCCTGTATTGTTTAGGTTTTATGGTATCCCTGTTGTGTAAAGTAGTGTATAGGTTTTATCAACTTTCTTTAGTGTGTAGGTTTTATTATAGGTGATTGGGGAAAAGGAGCAGCACAGCTGTTGCATTATTTTTAAAGGAAGAAACTTCTCTTGCAAAAACGACAATTTCCACAATCCCTGAAGTACAAAGGGTTTTCGGCCTAGCTGAATATACTGGCTTTTGACCTTGTTTTTGTTATTGATAAACTCGAAATAATAAATAGTAACTTGGGATTGGTAAAAAATATGGACATGTTTATGCTGATGATCCTGTAGGGGTATTTGCGGGCAGGTTTATGAAATGATATGGCGTGCAACACACGAAAAGGGACCTTTGGACATTTGCGGTAATGTTCACGAAGGCCTACTGTATGAAAAAAATCTTATGTAGGCGTAAAGAGCCGTCTCGGATTAGCCTGCGCAGACTGTGCAGGCTAATCCGAGACGGCACTTTATCTAAATGTTCGAAGGTCACATTTCGTATGTTGCGGGCCATATACAAGTGCTGGTATCGCTAATATTTTTACCTTCAATGTATTTTCAGACATATTAGTTTAACAACAAATGCTCCTTTTGAGTAGATGATTTGGATTTACACCTAATCTTGAAAAATGTAATTTCTGATGGAGTTACTTTTTGTTGTTTTGGTCATGTTGAACCACAGTATAGTCTCATTATTCATACTGCAGTATCTATTACGCCGTCTATTATTTTAAAAGATAGTCCTTGTTTTTGTTCGTTTGGAAAAGGAGAGGAACAACAATAGCGCGATATAGGAAGACATCTTGTGTTTTGAAAGAGAAATTTCAACAGGTCAAAATTGGGATTGCCAAAGGTTGAGCTGCCGAGAAACAATCCCCGTTTTGCCCTGACACCATGGTAACAAATCTGACCATAATACTACACGGGATAATCTGTATGGATTCAAGAATATACAATCCTTCCCAGAACTTTCTATACACATGTGATTTTGTTCTATAATTTCAGGAAACACGAAATCTGACAAATACCACGAGATCCCCCGAGACTTCTAATTCGGAGAGCTTTGCGTGTACATAGCAGCGCCATGCATTCGAGTTGCATTGTGGGCTAGAAACACACGATAATAGCAGTTTTTGACAATCCGATACATTGCGATTAAAGAGCGTTTTATTCAACAAGTCAACAAGCAGAGGAATTTATGGATTTTTAAGTGAAGAGAGGGATAGACTGGGAAGGTACAAAAAAATCTCTATGACTGAAAATGGGATGGAGTGAACAGTGTCTTTACTTCGATATTTGTAGCTTGGATCAAACAGGCGCGAGCTATAAATGGGCGATAATATATTGGAAAATCACCCTCAAGTATTGCTTAACTTATTAGCGAAATTGGCAGCACAAGGATACTTTCTGCTACTGTTTATGACAAGAGCTATTTGCAGTTGTGTTCGCTTCATAGCAGGGAGTTCGTCGAAAACAGGCTGACGCTCTGGAGTATGATTTGTAACTTGTGGCAGAGATAAACAATGTAACATTTGTGATATTCAGTTCTATCGTGAGTTGTTAGTGAAAGACCTCGTTAAATACAAGCCGCGTTAAGAATAATTTGAAAGCGTCGTTTGATTTGTGCTGTGCAGCAATTGGTTTTTATTTCTTATTGGATTTTGTTTACTTTACATAACTTGACTTTTGCAACAAAAAAAAATCGTTATCCGATTACTGGTAGATCCGAACATATGGCCACAAATATGGAGTGTTCTATGCATCCAGTATCAATATTACTTTTCAAGTTTCTTAAATATTCCGCGAAAGAATGGGTTTAACACCTTTTTCGTGACTGTAAAGCTGGAAATATTCGTCAGTGTGAGCATGATTTGGCATATCTTTTATTAAGTTCGATAGATCAGGTTTTATTTTGTTCTCTAAGCAAATTGTTAGTTTGATTTTTTTATGTACATATAAAGACTCGTCTCATTTATTACTCTCCTAACGTCTTCCTTTTAATATTCATTTACAGTACAAACTGTGATGTCTGATAGAAAGGTATTGATCGTCGAGGAAATAATAGGCAATTTCATTTTGTGTGTTCTTTTTATAGACCTATAGACCTCAGATAAATAGATACTCTCACGCTACTGGTCTTCGCAATAATTTTTGTACCGTCTGTGGGTCTACTATTATATCACGTGTCTTCCTTAAAAAAATGTAAAAAAAAAAAGTAATGCAATAAAGATACTTTCATATAAAAAGAAAACTTATATAACAAAATTAAAAAAAAAAAAAACGATTGGTCTAATCTACAAGTGAGGGGGTTGTTCTTATTGTAATGAATATTTTTGATATGAAAATTTCATTCATTTAAGTGTCATTTATGCTCGACCGATAGCATCTCTGTTTAATAATACCAATTTGTAGTTATTGCAATACTATTGACAATATTTCCCAGAATCATGATACGCATCTCTTAATGAAATAAGGGTTATGTGACGTTACTATCAAGAAGCAAACAAGAGTGTATGGCTAGAAATAGTATTCATCAATAGGATATTGGATAGAACGTGTTGGAATTCTGTCATTGCTCTGCTATCGATGGTGCTCTATAAAATGTTCTCGGATTTGTCATTGTGTTTCTCTGGAGTATGTCAAGCGGGATAATCGTGCAGCGGACTACAGATTCGGGGCTTGCCATCAAATACACACCTTGTGCAAGGGATGAACAGACCGACGAGGACGAATTGGAAGAAATCTCGATCGTGGATGATCGTCAAGAAGGCGATCTTAGTTTAAGTAATTTAAGTAAAACTGAGGACGATGTCACGGACGCTGAACTCGGTTGCCATAGCAACCCTGACGCCGTTAGTGAGAAAACCGACGCTGAACTCAACGGACCAAAACAACTTCCGGGATCGGTACACAGTATTACGTCATCACCGAACGATCGAACGAAGTTAATCGGGGATCGGGTGAGTTCGATTGCAACTCTCTCTTCTCCAATAAACTCGAGTAAACTCTATGACCAGAGAGGACCGCGCTCACGGACAACCTCAAGACAAAGTATTTTTGAACTTGTTCGGTTGAGGGCTAATCGAAAGTCTTCCAGAGAAGACCAATTTAATCTGATGAAAAAAGTTCGGTCTACAGAAACCGTTACATCGAAAGAGGTGCGTAAACAGAGACGAAAAGAGATCGATGCTCGTTTCGGCAAAAAAAGTATTCGATCTAACAACCGGTTTGAAACTGAAACAACAGTGTCGGACCATGAAGGTTGCAACTGGACTTTCGTGTTCGATCCTTCCGGGCGTCTTAGTTACTGGTGGTCATCTGTGGTTAGCGTAGCCTTTATTTATAATTTTTGGGTAATAATTTATAGATTTGCTTTTCAAGAAATCAACGCTGACAACCGATCAGTTTGGTTCACACTGGATTACCTTGCGGATTTCATTTATATTATGGACATTGCTTTCCACTTTCGAACGGGTTACCTGGAAGACGGTGTGTTACAAACAGATAGCATTAAATTACGTATTCATTATATGAATACAACAACTTTTTACATAGATTTGTTATGTTTATTACCGTTAGATTTTCTTTATTTGTCCACCGGATTTTGCTCAATTCTACGTTGTTTTCGACTGGTTAAAGTATACCGGTTTTGGACGTTTTTAGATCGTACGGAAAGACATACAAACTATCCTAACGTGATGAGAACGCTCACGTTAATGCATTACTTAATCGCTCTCTTTCATTGGAACGCTTGTTTGTACTACCTTGTGGCCGACACGACAGAAAAGCATTCCAAACCATGGGAATTTCCGAAAGAAAATGGCGACGTTGCTAGGCAATATTTGCACGCGCTGTACTGGAGTACTTTGACACTGACAACGGTTGGAAATTTACCACGGCCTCGCACAAATGGAGACTATGTGTTTATAATATTCGAACTTATGTTCGGACTACTTCTTTTTGCGACCGTCCTTGGACATATATCTAACATTGTTTCGTGTGTCAGTGCGGCGCGGAAGGATTTTCAAGGTAAGAACTATTTTGTTTCGTCATCTTCTAACCAAGTTTCAACTACTGTCTTGTTTCATACATGTATGAGCCTTGCTCTGTGAAAAGAAGGCTGAATGCATCTGCAAAAAATATCGACCCAGGTCAGCCTGCGCATTCCGCGCAGGCTGACCTGGGCCAAAACTTTTTGCTTTTGGTAAATTTTCTGCATGTCAAAGGACCATTCTACCGCAAGATTAAGTCAGTTGTAAAAGAAAATGAATTTTTTGGATCCACGATCATATGATGACTTGCTTGGTATCATGGATCACGGAGATACATTAAGCCTTTTTTTGCCAGAACATGGATCACATATATCTTAATTCTTAGGTTGCTATTCGCGACTCAAGGTGTACTTTGCGGACAGTGTAGATCAAGACCAAAATGCACGGAATGTGCAGGATCTAAACCGTATAATATGGTGATATAACCGGCAAAAAATGCTTTGAAATCGCAATATTTTGATATTACTCTTGGATGGAAATTTACATTTGAGCCAAGCACTGTGAATAGGGTCTTTAACGCATCTGCAAATAGTATCGACTCAGATCAGCCTGCGCAGTCCGCGCACGCTGACCTGAGTCGAAACTTTTTACTATTGGTCAATTTTCTGCACGTCTAAGGACGATTCTACCCCATGATTCAGTCGGTTGTTAGGACAAAGCGGATTTTATGGATCCATAATTAAGTGATGACCTGATTTGCGTAATGCATTACGGAGATACATTAAACTCCCCTTTTCTCAGAGCATTGCTGATTAAATTTATTAGGCAGTTTAGTGGGCAAACAAAGCTAGAACGGTAGGCTAATTTTAGTTTTCTGATGCATACTATCGATGAAACCGACATTAATTTCAAATAACATGTCAAAAGATTCACCGAGAAGAGGATTTCGACCTATAAAGAAGGTTTATACAAACTTCCGCGTAAAGTACAGAGACACTGACCTTGGCATTGTTACGAAATTGCGGTAATGCGCTTTTCGCACGAGCTTAAGGCATAAAACCGATTAAAATGCTGTGTTCTTTCGATAGACAATACAATAGATTACTCCGCACTTGAAACGTGGCCTCTTCTTTGAAATGCAACTTTATGGGATTTCCTTATAAGACTGGGGCTATTGACAGAACAGTATTTGCCACCGATACCAATCTTTATCCTTTGAAAGCTTGACTTTTGTTCTTGGAAACATTCCTATATCTTATTCTGTCATCACTTATTATCTAAGCCATGGTCTGGGAAAGGGGGCATTTATGCACCTCCGTAATGCATTATACCAAGCATGTCATCACATAATTATGGATCCATAAAATCCATTTTGTCATATCAATCGACTGAGTCCCGAGGTGAAATAGTCATTGGACATGCAGAAAATTCACCAATAGCAAAAGGTTTCGACCAAGGTTAGCCTGCGCGGATTGCGCAGGCTAACCTGGGTCGATACTTTTTGCTGATGCACTCAGCAGCCGTTTCATAGGGCATGGCTCGTATAAACTAGACCTCGTTCGACGACGGAAAGTACACTCGTAATCGATTGAAACTCAGAAAGACTTTATTTTCGGCGTAACTGAATGCGCTGGCTTTTGACCTACTTTTTAGTACTGATAAAGAATGAATAGATGGTAATTTGCGATTGGTCAAAAATATGAATATGTTCATTCGGCGGGCCCCTGCTGGTGTATTTGCTCGCACATTTATGAGACCACTATTAACAAGCGTTGCTTCCGCTAATCTATACCGCCTTGATTCATGCCATAGAAAATTAATGCAATAGAGAATGGTCCTTTTCTTGTGCTATTTGGAAATTAAATACTTTCATGTTGACGGGCTGGATCCAAGATCAGACTGCACGTTCTGTACAGCCTGATCTTGGATCTATGCCGTCAACAAAAGCCCCTGATTTAGCCTAAGCCGCTAGAAAGGTTGACACATTGATATAAGAACAAACTTTGTATATCTATCTATAAAACCTTGAAATGTAGTACAAAGTTTTTTTCTTTTTCGAAAACGTTGGTAAAAGGACAAATTAGACCGTCTCACCTTTTTGCGCCTTTTCTCCAAGTTACGATATAATTCAAATTAGCCAGTTACTTTCACTTCAAATGCCAGAAACGTACAGGGCTTGAAGCCAAATTCTGCAGTACGGCGAAAATCTTTTCAAAGATTGATGTTGGTCACTGCGACAGGATTCATTCCTCTCTCACCTTTGGTTATTGTTTTGACGATGTTAGTGTGGGAAACGAGCCAGGGGCTTCAAAATTAAATGAGACATGTTCTTGCAAAAGGGGGTTTAATGCATCTCCGTAATACATTGTGTAAGTCAATATGTGATTATGGATCCTTAAAATCTATTTTCTTTAACAACCGACTGGGTCTCGACGTAGAACGGTCCCTGAGCTTGCAGCAAATTGACCAATAACAAAAAGTGTCGACCCAGGTCAGCCTGCGCAGTCCGCGCAGGCTGACATTGGCCGATACCTTTTGCAGGTGCATTAAATCCCTTTTTCACATAGCATGTCTCAAATGCGCGAAGTGTTGGTTAAAGAAACTCCAGGAAAACGTGGATAGGTGTGCTGGCCCCCGTGATATAACTGAAATGATGTAGAAAATAGTGTTACACACAACCAGCTAAACGAATCAACCAACTCTCTTTTTCGGTAGAACGTTGAAAAATAAAATCTCCATCGAAGGCATGGTATAGAGATTTGGCGCAACCCTCTATCTGTGAAAGCTATGGTCTCGATTCTAGTGCAACGTTGAAACTACCAAAATAATTGGCACGAGGACTGTTTTGGCCTTATGGAGAGAAATAGTTTAGAATAATGTAAATAAGTCGCAAGTCTTGTCGTATCATTCAGATCAAGTAAAACTGTACTATCTGTGGCCAGACGATATAATATGACTTGTCTAAATTCAGAGCAATTCCAGATGACAAATTGAATTTGGCTCAAAATGTGGGCTTGGTATTTGAGAGGGTAAAAAACATCTAGTGGAAATAGGAGAGAATGCTGTTTAGTCATGCTCTGTAAAAAGGGGGCTGAATGCATCTTAAAAACAGTATCTCCCGGGTCAGCCTGCGCAGTCCGTGCAGGCTGACCTGGGCCGAAACTTTTTTGTTGTTGGTAAATTTTCTGCATTTTTTAAGGACCAGTTTACATCATGATTAAGTCGGTTGTATCACAGAATGGATTTTATGGATCCATAATTATGTGATGACTACATTGGTATAATGAATCACGGAGATGCATTAAATCCCCTTTTGTCAGAGCATGGATCTTATGTTGGCTTATAAGTCAAGTTATTCCGAGAAAATTCATACTCAAGTTTATTCGTGAGTTATGTCTTAGTTTGTGTGTCTTTATGTTGCTAAACGCCGTTATGAACGTCATTACATTTGAGTCATGCTCTGTGAAAAGGGGGACTTAATGCGTCTGCGAAAAGTATCGACCCAGGTCAGCCTGCGCAGTTCGCGCAGGCTGACCTGGCCCGAAACTTTTCGCTAACGGTCAATTTTCTGTAATGTCAAAGGACCAGTCTACCTTATGATGCAGTCGGTTGTTAGAGATAATGAATTCGAATCCATCCCAAAATAATTATGTGATGTCTTGCTTGGTATGATGCATCACTGAGATGCATTAAGCCCCCTTTTGTCAGAGCAAGGCTCATTAATATCGCGGCGGTCCTTATCCACATTAATCTGTGCATTCCTGGAGCTTCTTTTCCAGGACTTTGCACAAATTTCTTTCCAAGCCACTTGGCTTTTTTTTCCAGTAAACATCGTCGAAACGATGATCGGTGCTGAGAAAGGAATGAATACTGTCACAATGACTATCATCAATCTTCGGAAAAGAAAAATGGCCTAGATGGGGATTCGAAACATCGACTCCTCTGGTTTCAAACCATGTACGTTACCGACTGAACTAACGGGCTCTGCAAGTTATATCTACACGTATCAGTATTTTTTTCCTTTTTTTTTTTTTACAATGCCAGTTCTTAAAGGCCCAGTAGCTACCAAATGTAAACGATTCAGAGATCAAAATGCAGACAAATTTAATTCACACAATTTACAGGTATGGATATTAGTGCGAGGAGTGTTCAAGTATGAATGCATCTAAGCTCCTAAAATTTTATCCTTCAAAGGTTTCACTGAAATTTTTATTTTGTTCCCTCAAAGTATTCACCTTCAATAGATACGCAAAGTTTTAGTCTCCGGGTTCAATCTTTGAGGGCATTTTCATAGTCTTTTTTAGCTATACTATGAAGACACTGGAATATCGCAGAACCGAGGTATTTGCGCTGAACAAATTTTCGACCTGAAAAGTATTTTTTTTTTTTAGCTTTGGAAATAAAAAGAAGTCTGGTGAATACGGAGTGTGGGGGGGCACAACGACTTTTTCCTTTATCAGAAAGTCTTGCACCTCGTACAAAAGACAATGACTGAAATTGATGGTTTACACACATTGAAATAGAGGAGACAGAAAATGAATTCCAGTGTATGAAAATGACTTCAAAGACTGGATTCGGAGACTGAAACTTTGTATATCTGTTGGAGGTGAATACTTTGAGGGAACAAAATGAAAAATTCAGTGAAATCTACGAATAATCAAATTTGAGGAGCTTAGATGCATTCATACTTGAACACTCCTCGTATATGTCTGATGATGTGTTACAGTGGAATATGTCAAAGTTCTAGCCACTGGCAGAAAAATGATAAAAGATGCCAACTTTTGTTTTAGTTTTAAAATACAGTTGTCTGCGGGCGACTGGAACTTTGAAACAGATCTACTGTACTGTGACACATTGTCAGATCCATAATAATGTGAGTCTTGCTCTGGCAAAAAGGGGCTTAAAGCATCTCCCTGGTGCATTGCATCAAGCAAGTTATGGATCCGCAGAATCCATCTTGTATAACAGCCGAAACATTCATGAGGTAGACTGATCATTTGACATGCATAAAATTGACCAACAGCAAAAATTGTCGACCCAGGTCAGCCTGCGCGGTCCGCGCAGGCTGACCTGGGTCGACACTTTTTGCAGATGCATTAAGTCCCCTTTTCACATAACATGACTCATATGTATGTAAGACAGCGATATTATCTTTACATATGGTATGTCGTATATTATCCTAAGCCAAATTATGCAATTTTTTAACTGTCGATAGCCAAAAAAAGAACCGTAGAATTTTTACTATTTACAGTTAACTGTCAATGACCCACATACAGTGTAGGTATACGTAAAATGTGCTTATTTACAGTTAACTGTCAATGACCCACATACAGTGTAGGTATACGTAAAATGTGCTATTTACAGTTAACTGTCAATAACCAACATACAGTGTAGGTATACGTAAAATGTACCAGTTACAGTTAACTGTCAATGACCAACATACAGTGTAGGTATACGTAAAATGTGCTATTTACAGTTAACTGTCAATGACCAACATACAGTGTAGGTATACGTAAAATGTACTATTTACAGTTAACTGTCAATAACCAACATACAGTTTAGGTATACGTAAAATGTGCTATTTACAGTTAACTGTCAATAACCAACATACAGTGTAGGTATACGTAAAATGTGCTATTTACTGTTAACTGTCAATAACCAACATACAGTTTAGGTATACGTAAAATGTGCTATTTACTGTTAACTGTCAATAACCAACATACAGTGTAGGTATACGTAAAATGTGCTTATTTACAGTTAACTGTCAATGACCAACATACAGTGTAGGTATACGTAAAATGTGTTATTTACAGTTAACTGTCAATAACCAACATACAGTGTAGGTATACGTAAAATGTGCTATTTACAGTTAACTGTCAATCACCAACATACAGTGTAGGTATACGTAAAATTGTTATTTACAGTTAACTGTCAATAACCAACATACAGTGTAGGTATACGTTAAATGTGCTATTTACAGTTAACTGTCAATCACCAACATACAGTGTAGGTATACATAAAATGTGCTATTTACAGTTAACTGTCAATCACCAACATACAGTGTATGTATACATAAAATGTGCTATTTATAGTTAACTGTCAATGAGCAACATACAGTGTAGGTATACGTTAAATGTGCTAGTTACTGTTAAATGTAAATAGCCAATTCTACTTTGTTTGGCGTAGCTAAATGCGCTGGTTTTGATCTACTTCTTGCTTCTAATAAAGAATGAATAGTTGGCAATTTGGGATTGGCCAAATATGTGCACATGTTTATTCGGCGGGCCCTATGCTGACATATTTGCTCGCACATTTATGAAACCACTATTAATGAACGTTGCTTTTGCTGTCGTAATTTATTGATTCATACCATAGCAAGCTTATGTAGTAGAAAATCATTCTTTTCTTGTGCTATTAGGAAATATAATATTTTCATAATTGTTACCCAATAACCAGATCGATCTACGTCTTTTCAAAAAATGAAAAACAATGAGGGGAAAAAAAAGGTAATTGCTCGTGAGTTTGCAATTCATTATTTTAATTCATTTTGAGCCACTAACGAGTTTCAATATTCATATTCCAGTATCTCTTACGCCGTCTATCTTATTTTAAAAAAAGATATTTCTTGTTTTAGACTACTGGCAGTTAATAGTATACAGTCATTTTAACGGTTTTTCGCTATTTACATTTGACTCTAAATAGCCACTCCGTTTTTTTTTTTTTAACGTCAGGGTCCGTATTCACCAACCGTTCTTGAGAACGTTCTTTGTCTTGTTCTCCAGAATTTTCTACATTTGAAAGTAACACAACTCCTGATTGGTTAAACCAAATGGTTTAGCCAATCAGGAGTTGTGTTACTTTCAAATGTAGAAAGTCTTGGAGAACAAGACAAAGAATATTCTTAAGAATGGTTGGTGAATACGGGCCCAGTTCTTAAATAAGAGTCAAAAGATTTCATTATGGGGGAAAAGGCATATAGCATCGAATACGTTAATGAGGCTTCCCGCAGAGATCCATTGATTTCTCGGAATGTATTTATATTTAACTCCTTAACAGACGACAAAATTTAAGGCTTGTCCACATTCGAGAGCATCTGCAGACGACAAATAAATATGTAGCTAAAATGATGATATTCGTCTTTGAAAGGGTAGAAAACTTTATTTGATAAAGAGAGAATAATGCTAGCATTCAGCATATTCTCCTTTTCACACACTGTTTTCAACGCCTTTTTTATTTGGGTCGTAAAAAAAAAAAAAACGAGTTCGCTCTGTAAAGGGTTCTAAGCCGAAACACAGAAAAGAAACCTTAATAGTCAAATGAGCACTTGAAATGACTGAGATTAGTATATGCGCATGCGCAGGAGGGGGGGGCTGATCTTAATCATGGCTAGACGCTCTATGGCAAAGAAAGTTTCAAGCAATGCCAAACAAGCGTTCTAAAATCTGATCTAATGGATCCATTAAAGTGTGCATACTAAAAACAATATAGGTCTAAAGATCTAAGGAGGTCCCCTTTTCCGTGCCGTGCCTCTTTCTTTAGAAAAGTCGCACTTGAAGACTGTTAGTAAAGCTGCAATTAACGGTATTTACCGTTTTATTTATAAATCTCCGTAAATGAGCCACAAGGTCTCACCTACGCATGCGCGCAGGACGTGCTATTCACATCCGGTCACGACGCCATTCCTTCCGGAATCAGGTGTTAAATTCATTGCGCATGATTCTATTCTTTCTCACTGCTTAACCCTTAACCACACGTTTTCGACTTTAAACTTCCATGAGGAAGAAAGATTTTGAAAACATGGTGGAAAAAAGGAGAAAATGCTGGTAATCAGCATTTTCTCCTTTTCCCACAATGTTTTTTTATCCTATCAAGGACAAATTTTGTCATTTTAGCCACCTTTTACATTTCGTCGGCAAATGCTTTCAATTTTGACAATTCTAGGTATTTTTTTCCGATAAAGAATTAAGCTATATCTCAAGTATGAGAGGCTTGATAGCTTTTTTGATGATCTGTTTGTTTGAATTTCGTTATATGCTGCTTTCGCCTGTATTTCATTAAAATCACGGCGGCAGCTCACTTATTCGTAACGCTTCTTGGTTTTCATCAATATCAGACTGGGCGGCTTGGCAGAAGGGCATGATGCATGATCTAGTTTCACTTTCGTAGTCAAATCTTCATCAGACGACAAAATTTAAGACTTGCCCAAATTTGAAAGGGTCAGCAAACCACAAAATAAATGTTTTTGTCAATGCTTAACAACAGGTAGGGCACAGTGTAGATCTAAGATCAGACTGTACGTTCTGTGCAGCCTGATCTTGATCTACGCCATCCGCAAAAGCTATTTAAGTCGTCAATGTCAGCAAACGAATTACACCTTCGGCATCCTGCTCTCATTCCAAACATCATGTACTAGTTTTTACCCAGGGGCGTCCAAATTACTAGTAAATAGCATAAAAAAGGGGTACGAAAAGGATAGGAAAATATAGAACTTGTAAAAGACCGACAACAAATCAATATAAATAGGTTAGACATCCAGTAACTTTATCTATGAGCTATGGATTGCTCAACATATGTTTGACATCGCACAGTCATACATCAAAACAATCGGGTCGGACACATTGCTTCCAAGAATAAACGCAGGAACCAGTCTACATCTATGTTGTTGTATAAACTTTATGGTTTTCTTTCTATTCATTATGTTTGCCTTAAGTTTCGTGTTAATATTTAGAATGAAAGATGATTGATTGATTGATTGATTGTGATTAATTGATTGATCGATCAATCGATTGACTGATTGATTGATTGATCTGTTGGTCGGTCGGTCTGTTGATTGACTGATCGATACTAACTGATCGGTCGGTCGGTCGATTGATTCATTGATTGATAGTAATTGATCAGTTGATTGATTTATTGATTGATATACGTAAACATGGAGAGTTGCTGCTACTGCTGTTGTTGTTGTTGTCTTTGTTGTGTTGTATTTCATTTACGGGCTTCTTGAAGGTTGTATACGGGTTTTTTTTTTTTGCCTGTCTATCATGATAATCATACAGGACGAAACAGATGATACTCGATTACCAACTCATGACACTTTGTCTCTGTCTCTCTGTTTCTCTCTGTTTCTCTCTCTCTCTCTTTGTCTCTCTGTCTGTATGTCTCTCTGCCTGTATGTCTCTCTGTCTGTCTGTCTATCTCTCTCATATTTTTTCGCCATCCCTCTCTCTCTCTCTTTCTCTCTCTCTCTTACTTTCTCATTCTTTCGTCACTCCTCTCTCTATCTCTGTCTCTGTCTGTGTGTGTATGTCTCTCTCTTTCTCTCTCTCTCTCTCTTTATCTCTCTCTGTCTCTGTCTCTCTCTTAGTCGCCTCCTCGAGTCTGTTTTTCTTTTCTATTAGCAGGAAGTGACCCAGTAATTTGCTCGGCGGAAATGACTCAAAGAGTAAACACCCAAAATCAATCGATTCTATGTAAATCAATGCATATCCAGTGGGAAAATTCCATATAACTGACGCATACTAATCGCAACGGAACGGTTTTTCGGTCGATCTTCATTTGGAACAGCTCGGACAGAAAAATTGGTCATTTATGCATTCTGGGGTTATTAACTCTTTACTAGACGACAACAATTTTTAGACTTGTCCAAATTGAAAGCATTTGCGGACGACAAATTAAATGAGGCGTACATTATGGAGTTTTTCATTGAAAGATTGAAAATGTTTGTCGGAAAAAGAAAGTTCCATTCTTCGGGATAGTTAAAAAAAAAAAAAATTATCACAAGTCCAAATTGAAAGATTGTGCAGGCGACAAATTTTAATGTTGCTTAAATGATGACATTTGTCGGCGAAAGAGAAAGAACATTGCGGGAGAAAGGAAAAAATGCTGGTTACCAGCATCAGAGCTCCAGATAAAAGGGAGTGATGGTGTTCTAACTCCATTATTTCTCTCCTAAACCCTATGTTGTGGGTACTCATTAGAATCGCCTCGATAAGACGGTTCTAATGAGTACCCATAACACAGGGTTTAGTGGAGAGTGATAAATATTTTCAATTTTTGAAATCAAAATCACTCCCTCTATATGGAGCTCTGCAGCATTCTCTTCCCCCCCCACCCCCTTTCCCTTTTTTTTAAAAAGTTTTTCAAATGTTTTATATTTCGGATTCACACGAGATTGCTCAGTAGAGGTTCAAACAAAGATTGCTATTCGAGTTTTACTTTGTAGGTGAAAACAAGATTATTTTTAGAAGGTCATGACCTTTCAGGTCCCGACTTCTTATGTCAACCGTTATACTGAAGTCCCATGACAACGAATCACTC
Organism: Tridacna gigas; assembly: GCA_945859785.2. NCBI lineage: Eukaryota > Metazoa > Mollusca > Bivalvia > Cardiida > Cardiidae > Tridacna > Tridacna gigas. Next base: position 46,639,485 of record OX244043.2, read on the forward strand.
CTCTTTTTCAAGAAAAAAATAGGTCCTCATAGAACAATGGACAATGTGTGTTGGTGTCATTTGATATTTGAAAATAACATGTGGATTGAAAAACCGTGTATTCTAATTACACAAACAGTGAACTTCAGAGTTAAAAGTCATAGAATTAGCTCTAGGTTTAAAATTGGCTTCCTTTTGCAGCTTTGACATGACCTAGTTTTTAAAGTCATCGTCGTGGATGAGTAAAAAAGAGAAGCACCCTCAAACACCCAAGAACCTCTAGAAAAACACCCCAAGCCATTGATATTACACCCAAAACCACTTTCCTAATACCTAAAATCTCATGCAAAAAGTTTAAATACACGATGTTTTGGAACTTAGTCATGAAATAATGTTATCAGTCCCAGACAAAAAAAAAAAATGTTTTCAACCGTCAGATGACTGAATTTTTATCGAAATAGTCCAATCCTAACCCGTGTCCTGCTAATATAATTTTTTTTTTCAAGTCGCCAGTATTAAAAAAAAAAACACACGAAGATGTCATCTCAAACCTATTTTTTGAGAAGAATATGTCGTTTTATTCCATGCTTTCCGGTAGGATATCGAGAAATAGCGGTGAAAATATTTTTCGATATTACACGGGTACGACCAGTGAGAATACCGACCACGGGGAGTTTGTACTGATCTTTATGGAAGTCTCGACAAAAAAAGGCGTTAGAAGCATGAAATAAATAGAATATTTGTTTTTTTTTTTTCGGTGAAAGATCGAAATTTATTTCATCTCGTGAACATCATCGGTAATATTTTCACGAATGGTGCGCGCCACTCGTGAAAATATTACCGATGATGTTCACGCCATGAAATAAATTTCGATCTTTCACCCAAAGAAAAAAACAAATATCCTCTATATCAGACAGTATAGATCCAAGATCAGACTGCACGTTCTGTGCAGTCTGATCTTGATCTACACTGTCTGCAAAAGGTCAGTGAGTTGCGCTTTCCACCCAAAGAAGACTTAAGACCTATTTGCTAGCAAATTTCTACCATCACCTTCTATTAGTACTTTCAGTACTTTGATTTTCTAAGTCATACATGGATCCGTGGAAATCGATATTTGACCAATCAGGTCATCGCATTTATTTGGCCCGATATGCAGCCTTGCTGTCTGCTATTTCGGCTCACAAACAAGCGACTGTTATTGTTGGAGAAGTGCGATATTGTGTGATTTTACAACGCTTGAATTTTAGGAAAAAGTTTAAAAGATGTGCTTTGCGATCGTGTACTGCTTACGTGAGATATACGAAGAGATTATAAGTTTGGATTATGATTATGATTCACAATGGGACATCAGCAAAGGGTTTCGATTAACGCTATATTACGCAATGGATTAATTAATGTTAGTTTTTTCCCCTCTGAAACTCTCCGAAAAAAACCTAAACTATTTTACAGTGGAAAAACAAGGGAAAAATATATTAAATACTAATAAAAAGAAAGTACGTTCACTCAAATAGCTAATCTTGTTTAATAACCTCTGCACATCCAAAAAGGGGCACGTGCCATTAATGTTTCAGTTTGACGTTAACATTAACCCTTGGTGCGTGAAGAATGCTGAATGTGAAGATACAGATCTGAGCGCAAAAAATGCAGTTTATTCTTGGATTCAAACCATCTGCTACTTAAATTAAGTACATTTACGTATATTCTTTACTGAAGGTACATGTATATTTCAATTATGAAACAGACTAAGTTCTGTTTTGTACAGTTTTGGAAGTTCTGTTCAAAAGGCAACTTATGTTAATTAAAACAGCTTTTGACTTAGCCATATTTAGGTGGATTAGCACATCTGCCATTTCAAAGGGTATGTCGATAAACTGTTTACTGATAAGATGTGTGTTTGATTGCCGCTGTAATCCACTCGACCACCCGTTGTCTTCAGTATATCATAAGATAAAACAAACAACCGCCAATGATATTAACAAGTTTGTTAATTGACAGCACACTTTACACTTTTTAAAATCATCAGGCAACCATTTTCCTTTAACTTGAAATTTAAACATTTCTCTGACTTCGACCTCTCTGTTGAATGAGACAATCTTTAAATATTTCAAAATGCTTGTTATTTAATGTAATTTATTATCGAATACGATGTTGAGACAACCTAACAAGCCTTACAAAAATATTAATCATCTTTAATTCTATTATTTTTAGGCAAATCTGAGGATTATGGGGTGTTTCATTCTCTCTCGTAGAAGTTCAAAACTTTGCTGGCACATGTCCGTAGCCCCTGAAATTCACACTTTTTGTACAAATCCTTGTGTAAATAAGTTCAAGTATCCATACATTTTTTGCCGAGAATCCATCATCGGCAGAAACATATGAAAAGGAATATTTTTTTCCGGAATTTAATCGAAAGAAACAGTCATGACAGCACAATTTAAGTAGCCTTTCTGCTATACCGTATATGTATTTACTGCGTTTGTTTGTGAGCCCTTAACGACGGTAACCAAGGAAGTCGGTTTATCTCATCGCCACGGATCCATGTATTGCTGACGACGTTTTGGGTTTTGCAGGAGACTTCAAAGTACACGCTGCATAACAAGAAATTTAACCGTACTGTTCGAATTTTCCTCTTGTCACAATGTTGTCTAAAGTCGTCCACTGCAGTACCAGAAAAGGGTGTTTTTGAAACGATGAAAAATTAAGGTTTTTTTTGCGGGGGGGGGGGGGGGGGCTAAACATAATTTTACGCCAAGGTTTGAAAGGACTCCTGTCGCTTGCTACTGGATCGAAACAAAACACTTTCAGGTTTTAACTGTCTTTGCATAGATATGAATGTTAAACTTGACTTTATCCTTATTCTACTACATGAATAAAGTGAAACTTTCAAGCCAATAGTAAAAAACCCAAATGTAGTTATTTCAAAGGTATATTCTGGGAAAAAATATCACCGTGTTGGAGAGTGTAGATTCAAGATCAGACTGCACGTTCTGTGCAGTCTGATCTTGATCTACACTGTCCGCAAAAAGTCTGTGAGTCGCGCTAAGCAGCTTACGGGTTCGTGCCTTTTACAAAGCAACCCTGCGTATTAATAACCCCGGTTAAAAAGGCATTTGAAAACTTTGTGGGACAGAGCAGAAATGCTGGTGACTTCTTCTTTTCCCTGTATATTTTCTTCCCTACTAAATAAAAACCCCTATCACGTGAGCCAGAATTAATTTGTCGTCTGCAAACGCTATCAACTTATGCAAGTCCAAGATTTTGTCGTATGGTAAAGAGTTTACTCGAGGATAACTGATTGACAAGATGTCCTCATTGAAAAGGGTCCAATTGCGGCAGAAGTTAATCTCGTTGCCTTACACGAGATTTCGTTAAATATGTTTCTTATGCAAATTCTAGGAGACGCGCTGTTTCTCCCTAGAGGATGCCCTGATGCCTTGAAATAAACATATGTAATCGAATCAGTCGATGGCATTCCACAAAAATGTATAACAGTTCGTGCATTTTATTTAAATGAGACGGTTTCTTTTTAGCCCGGCTTACGTTCTGCTGTTATGTCATCAAACTGGAAGTACAAGACTTATTATGTACAGTCGTCTAAGTGTACAATTGCAAATAGAAAAGTAAAACTCTAATGGAGAAAGCTCAGTGGCCTTGAAATAAACATATGCAATCAAATCATTCGATGACATTCTGTAAGACTGTAATCTGTGTATCTTGTAAGAATAAGATACTTTTAGCCTGGCTTATCTTCTACACTACGATATAAAGCCGGAAGTACAAGAAATAGTACAGTCACCTAAATGTACTGTCGCGATTAAAAAAGTAAACCTCTAAAAGAGAAAGCCTGGTTTCCCTGAAATAAACATAGGTAATCAAATCAGTCGATTACATTCCACAAAACTGTGTTAGAATTCGTGTTTTTTTTTTTCAATGAGACGTTTATAGCCCGCTTTACGTTCTGATATTGTTATCAAACCGGAATTACAGGCCCCATCACAGTCAACTAGATGTATTGCCACGATTCACTTAATCTCTAATACAGGGAAAATTGTTTTCTTAAACATAAAAAAATTATGTAATAAATTCAGTTGATAGTAATTGATGAAACTTTATTAGATTTTGTGTATTTTATTTAAAAAAATGTTTATGGCCCGACTTACCTTCCGTTGTTATGTAGCCAAAACGGAAGTGCAATAACAACATGGTATTGTAAATGTATTTACGCATTTAAAAACCCTTTCCCAAACAAGCCCTGGTTTTCACGTGTCTGCAGTACAAGTCTTTTGAAAACACTGTGGGAAAAGGAGAAATTGCTCGTAATGAGCAATTTCTCCTTTTCCCACAGTGTTTTCTACCCTTATTGAGAACTTCCTGCCATTTTCATCAAATTTAAAAATGTCGTCTGCAAACTCTTTCAGTTTGGACCAGTCCAAAATTTATTGTTTGGGAAAGGGTTAAAAAGTAACCATTTAACAGATAAAGCTTTGTTTCCGTGAAATAAACATGTATACTCAAATATATCGATAGCTTTTAACGAGTTCTTTGCACGTATTAATTACAATTATTTTAAATGGCACACTGAGTCTCAAAGCAAATTTAGAAAGTCACACAAATTCTTTAACCAATAAAAAAAAAAAAAAAAAAAATACGTTACTTTCAAATTCAGAAAATTTTGAGCATTCTTAGACTAAGAATGTTTATTTAGAGCGGTTAATCAATACGGGCCTGGTATTTCATTAGAATTAGGCATTTTAGCCAGACTGTCACGTGGTACTATTACGGTCTCGCCACGAACGGTAATAATAAATAATTTAGGGCCATGTTCTGTGACAAGGGGGCTAAATGCATCTGCAAGAAGTATCGACCCATGTCAGCCTACGCGGACCGAAACGTTTTGCTACTGTTCAATTTTCTGTATGTCAAAGAACCATTGTACGTCATGACCCAGTCGGATGCTCTTGAAAAAAAGTGGGTGAAAACAAAAAAAGAAATGCTGATAACCAGAATTTCCCCTTTTCCAACAATATTTTCTACCCATTGTGATACACATCCTGACACGTAAGTCACTCATTTTAATTTTTCGTCCGCAAATGCTTCGATTTTGGACCAGTCAAAGATTTTGTCGTTATTTAAGAGTTAAATTGCGTTATTCCACAGAGGGTGAAGGAGCCTAAGGGTGTTTTGTTCGGGGCAAGGGTTAAAATCAAGGGTGTTTTGTTGGGGCAAGGGTTAAAATCAAGAGTTGTTTTGTTCGGGGAAAGGGTTAAAATCAAGGGTGTTTTGTTCGGGGCAAGGGTTAAAATCAAGGGTGTTTTGTTCGGGGCAAGGGTTAAAATCAAGGGTGTTTTGTACGGGGCAAGGGTTAAAATCAAACTATCATCATGTTATTGTCGACACAAACGATAAGGTACTCGATAATGGCAGACATTACATTACGTCTAGCACTCACTTTATTGCATCTAAATACAGTCGATAATGCATTTCACATGCATTGATGATACAAGTGGGGTTCCAACTAAGTTGTTTCCGGCATTTTCGGTGATATAACTCGGGTTAAGCTGGCGTCGCGTAAGGATATGAGTCATGCTCTGTGAAAAGGGAGCTTAATGCATCTGCAAAAAGTATCGACTCAGATCAGCCTGCGCCGTCCGCGCAGGCTGACCTGGGCCGATTCTTTTTACTTTTTGTCAATTTTCTGCATGTCTAAGTACCAGTTTTCCCCTTTGGCTCAGGCGGTTGTTAGACAAAATGAAGTTTATGGATCCATAATTATGTGATGACATGCTTGGTATCACGCATCATACAGATGCATTAAGCCCCCTTTTTGGCAGAGCATGGCTCACATTTGATTGCTCACATTTGATTGTTCACTTATGCTAGTTAGTTTTAGAATAGATATGTTTTTGATAATACGTTATCAAGAAGAACTGAGACATTACTTCCATTTGTTACTCTATACTAAACGTTGAAAAATCAACTTCCGAGTAGATCTATGTGTCTGAAAACACGCATATGTAGACATTCAGGTTAGAGAATACCGCTTTAAAAAGATATTAAATTGGCAATAAGTACAAGAAAGAAATTATAACTTATCATTTTCATTTACTGTGGTGTGGAAAAGCGCCCCGGTATATAGATTAGCAATAGCAACGGTTGTACATGTATTTTTATGTCATAATTTATGTGCCCGCAAATAAGGCTGCAAGGGGCCGTTGAATAAACACGTCCATATTTTTGGCCAATCGCATGTCACAATTTATTCATTCAAGTATATCTTTACCAGGAAGTACGTTAAAAGCCAGTGTACCCCGAATATAAAAAAAAAGCATGGATTACAAGACCAAATAAATTTGAGAGACACAAATGACAATAAGGAAAAAAAAAAACAACACTTTGAACTTGTTATCATCTTTTGCTATATTAAGAATAACTGTAACTACGTCGGAACTAAATAAGGAGAATGAACCATGAACACGGAAACGCATTTAGATATGGAATTCTAAAAGTGCATCGTTTGGAACCTTTTTTTTTTTCCCAGCTGACATTATAACGGCCATCATCCTGTCTATGTTTGGCCTTTCTGACAAGTAATTCTTTGTCTGCGGGGATATGTTTCGCCCTTTTACAGACAAATGTAACCATGGACATGAGCTGCGATCTGGTTAAAAGAGGCTTAGTGCATCTCCGAGATGCATTATACAAAGCAAGTAATCAAATAATTATGGATGCATATAATCGATTTTGTGTAATACTAAATTATAATGTAGAATGATCCTTTGACATGCAGAAAATTGGGCAATAGCAAACGGTTTAGGCCAGTCCAGCCTTCGTGGACTGCGCAGGCTGGCCTGAGTCGATACTTTTTGCTGATGCATTAAGCCCCCTATTCACAGAGCGTGGCTCATGTAATTTGCAGAGAGTGTAGACAAGATTATCCCATACGTAGGTGCAGTCTGATCCTGGTCCTCAAATTTAGCTATTGTATGAAATATTTTAATCCTTTACCAACATTCAACCATTACAACCCTTCATGAAAAAATTTAAATCGGTTTTCTCAATCAAGGAAATGGACAACGCCCTGATATTTTAAGGTGTTCATCCACAATATTTCATACAATAGCGGTAAGTGTAGATCCAAGATCAGACTGAACGGTCTGTGCGGTCTGATCTTGTCTATACTGTCCGCGAAAGACTGTCTGGTCTTTGAACCACACTGTCTAAGAAAACAGCTAAAGTAGTGCTTGGCTCCATGAGAGTGAAATGTCAGTAAACAACTGAAAATCTATTTTTGTGAATGCCAACCATAATTATGGTTTTATTTTCTGTTGGAAAAGGTTGTTCAAGCCCTGTACAATAGAAGCTCTGGCAAAAGGAGACTTAATGCATCCCTCGGGATGCATGATACCAAGCAAGTTATCACAGTATTAGGGACCATAAAATCCATTTTGTACAACAACCGACTCCATGGATGAGGTACACTGGTCCTTTGAGATGAGAAAGTTAACCAATAGCAAAAACGTTTCCGCTCAGGTCAGCCTGCGCAGACTGCGCAGGCTGACCTGAGTCGATACATTTTGCAGATGCATTAAGCCCCCTTTTCACAAAGCATAGCTCATATACATGTATGATAGTACAGTATTGAATAGAGCAGTGTCAAGGCGCAATACTTGGTAATTGTTGCGTAGTAAACACGGCAGTCTTAGAGATTAACTAAGTGGTCGTGGGGTGTTTAACATAAACTAGTCCCCGTCATACATGTACAGTTGGTACAGAACCTGTGGTGATTTTTTTCATTGAATGATATTGATTAGCTAGATTACCCAATAGGAGTGTTTTTTTATATCAGTTCTCGTCGCGGTAAACTAGTTACATCTATTTATGCAGAAAATCGAGTATAATGCGTATAAACAACGGGGACCAGCTCAAGTATCCACAAGTTAAACAGAGTGCGTTATGGTTAGTGCTTGGATGGGTGACCAAGTCGTTGCACATGACAGTAGTAAATGGATACATGTACATGTGCTTAACAAATCATTAATCTGCAAATGACTTAACACACAGAAAGTGACCTCCCCTGCATGTGTAGCAAATGAGGTTGACCTCCCATCATTCTTAAAATAGACAGGCAGAATTTTTATCCGTCTTCAGTAGCATGTACCGATCCCTATACACCTTGCTGTTTCAGTAATGGTATAGTCTTAACTCTTTACAAAAAAAAAATGAGTTGTCAAAATTGAAAGCAAAAACAGCCCACAAATTAAATGTATCTTAAATAATGGAATTTGTCTTTGAAAGGATAGAAAACATGGATGGAAAAGAAGAAAATGCTGTTTACCAGCATTTTCTCCTTTTCCCACTATGTTTTCAAAGGCTACCTTTCTAAGGGTCAGTAAAACTCGTGATTTTGTGGTTAAGGGTTAAATAGGGCAGTGTATTTTGTATCGGTACAAAATTAAACACAAGAGACTCAAGGTACTATATTTAGTAATAGGAAAGTTTTAAATCGTGCAGTGTCAAAGTGTTATACTCAGTAATGGTAGAGTACTGAACATGACAGTCCCAAAGTGCTTAACTAGTCACTTTAAAGCGTTAAACAGGATAGTTTCACAGTCAAATACTTGGTAATGATAAAGTGTTAAAGGGGGTATTTATTGAACAGGATAGTCACAAAGTGATATTCTGTTTTACAATAGAGTTTTAAACAGGGCGGTCTCAGAGCGCTATACTTGGTAATGTTACAATGTTGAGTGGGGCAGTCTCAGAGCACTATACTTGGTAATGGTAGAGTGTTAAACAGAACAGTTTCAAGCGCTATATGCTTAGTTATGGTAGAGTGTTAAACAGGGCGGTCACAGAGTGCAATACTTGGTAATGGTAGAATGTTTCACAGAGTGCTCACGGAACGCTATGCTTGGTAATGGTAGGATATTTAACAGGACAGAGAGCGATATAATTGTTAAAGGTCGAGTGTTAAACAGGACAGCCACAGACCACTATACTTGGTAATGGTAGAATGTTAAACAGGGTGGATTAAAGCACTATTCTTGATAATGGTGGAGAGTTAGATAGGGCAGTCACAGAACGTTATACTTGGTAATGGTGGGGTGTTAAGCAGGCCGGTCACAGAGCTCTATACTTAAAAATGGTGGAGTGTTAAACAGAGCAGTCACAGGTTGCTACACTTGGTGGAGTGTTACACAAGACACTCATGGAACGCTATACTTGGTATTGGTGGGGTGTTAAGCAGGACAGTCACAGAGCGCTAAACTTGGTAATGGTACAGTGTTTAACAGGGCGGTTTTAGAGCCCTATATTGGTAATGGTTCAGTATTAAACAGGGCGGTCTCAGAGCACTAAGCTTGGTAATGGTGGACTGTTAGACAGGGTGGTGAAAGGCAGCAGTAGTGCTTAACTTTGTTATAGTAGAATGTTATACAGAGCGGTCACAGAGCGTCATACTTGGTAATGGTTTAGTATTAAACAGGCCGGTCACAGACACTCCGACGAAAAGCCCAGTGCTTCCGGTAAGGCTTGAACCCATGGCCTCCATGTTACGAGTCCTACACGTTACCATTGAGCCACACAGGACCCCATACGGCACAGAGGTTGATCAAGTATTATACATTTTCCACCCTGTGAGGCTGAAATCTGAAAAAAAGTGTATGAAAATACCATTTTAATCATTTTGTTCTCGGAAATGTGGTTAGTGGTAGACTGTAATGATACCTTGATGATTAGAGTCCGTCAATCTATTTTACGAGCTAGATATAAAGATAAAACCAGAATAACTAAAATCTAGGATTCAATATTTGCATTTTCATCATCCAACATGTAGAAACACAAAGTAGTCGCATTCATACATTTTTCAGTGATTTATCCTTATCAAACAAGCCCCTGTTATAAGAACCTTGTTCAATCATGGCTTCTGAACACCTTGTTGGAAAAGGAAAAAATGTTGTTAACCAGCAATTTCTACTTTTCCCACAATGTTTTTTTCACTTTTCCAGACAAATCCCATCTTTTGGGCAACGTTTAAAAATGTCGTCTGCACATGCTTTCAATATGGACGAGTCTAAAATTGTGTCGTTTGGTAAAGTGTTAGGTTGAAAATAATCCCATATGAATCACAGGATCGCAAATTGTGATCAACATCACACGGAAGTACGGTTGTTAATTTCTCGACAGCTTTTAACTTATTAAATCCTGAAACTACCTTGCTGCAGAGGGCTTTAATATTGAGGATACAAGTTTAACCCTTAAGCCGCTAAGCGCGACTGAAGGACCTTTGCGGACAGTGTAGATTAAGATCAGACAGGCACAGAACGTGCAGTCTGATCTTGGACCTACTCTGTCCGATAAGGAGACATTTCAATCTCCCAAAGATCATCTTTGAAATAGCAAAATTTGGGTGTTACTATTGGCTTGAAAATTTCATTTTACTTATTTAGCAAGATAAGGGTTTATATATTAATTCAAAGAAAACCTAGTTCAAAAAGTGGAATTTGTCCGTTACAAGCACTTTCTTTGGTCCTTTTTCTTTCTTTTTCAAAAAGTAAAGTAAAGGAACGACAGAACGACAATAATCGTAAATATGAGACAGTAAAGTAAAAGTAGAACGTCGGTCTGTCACATTCAAAGGTGCCGGGTTCGAATTCTGTCATGAGTGGGCTCAACCTTGGGAACTACCCACATCATGGCGCAAGTGCTGGTTAAGGTTTCCAGGATGCAATCATGGAGAATGATTAATAACAAATTTTTCACAGCCGATATAAAATGAATATGAACAGTGCTTTGGCAAAAGGGGATTTAATGCATCTCTGTGATGTACTATACCAATCAAGCAATCACATAATTATGGGTTCATAAAAGCCACCTTTTTAAACAACCGACTTAATCACGAGGTAAATTAGTCCTTGGACATACTGTAAATTGATCAATAGCGAAAAGTTTCGGCCCTGGTCAGTCTGCACAGATTGCGTAGGCTGACCTGGTTCGATACTTTTCGCAGATGCATTAAGCCCCTTTTTCACAGAGCATGGCTCAAATATGTGCTGCGCTATGTCAAAATGGGGTTTAATGAGTCTCCGTGATGCATTGTTCCGGGCAAGTTTTTATATGATCTGTTTTGTGTAACAAAAGACTGACTTACGAAGTAGACTGGTTCTTAGACTTGCAGAAAATTGACTAATAGCAAAAATTTTCAACTTGGGGCGATAATCTTTGCAGATGCATTAAACCCCCATTTCCCAGACCATGATTCATATGTTTAAACTAGACTAACAAACTAAAAGTTACTAAATGTCCAAATACTGTATACTTGTATTTACAGATGAAAGTATGTTACGGCAAGCATAGTCCTAACAAAGAGCAAATGAAACAAGCCAGATAAATGAGGCAATATCGCCAAGCTGGGCACCAAATGCAAACAAAAAGACTAAGGGATTTCAATAGAAATGCTTCTGCCTCCGTTTTTCTATACACAAGCGCCGAAACAATTTGCCTAAAGCCTGTCCAATTTGCATTAATTAAAGGGAGGTAATTATACCAGACGTAACTGTATGTATGTATGTATGTATGAAACAATACAACCCAACTTACCTCTGCACTCAGATGTATTGCAGTTCATTCGGGATGAAATCGGGAACCATGCACGAATCTGTGGAGTGTACCTTCGATCTGACAACAGTTTCCTTTCTTGTCTCTCCGAGACTCAGTGTAAAAGATTTGGCGATTCTATCGCTTTTAAAGGTTTGATCTGAACAAAGGTGTGTAAACATCCATGATGTATGGGTCTTCAAACGGTCTCTTAGTGTTTTGTATGTAAAGAAAGTGATAAATAATTCAACAGCCCTGCTACAATAAAATCGGCGAGACGGATAGAGAACGTTCAACACGTGCGCTTTGCTGTCGTGATAATAGCTTTAGCGTAATAATTACCCTGGAGTACATAATAAACACCACACCGCCTGCTTGTCGGAAATTTTTGTCCTCATTTGGGGAAAGGCTGTAATTACATCTTTCGCATTGGGATTTTCCAGTAAATCAAACGGCAGGCCGGTGCTGCCTTCAATAATAATGCGACGGGTTGCAATATTTTTGCCTTGTATTTTACTACATTAACCTTTTTTTCTAGATTCGTTATGCACTAAAGGGAAGGAAAAATATCAAAGCACTGACAAAACTGGTATACCAAGAGTCTATAAGGCTCCAAAGAACGCTTATTGTCCAAGTTTTTCACAGAACGGAACGGAATATAGATACATTTATTCCTACTTCCCCTTGCATATATCTGTGTGATAAGATTATTTACATTTGCAAATGCAACCAGTCCGAAACGAAATAATATAAATTCTTGACAACATATTCTTTCATCTTTAAAACGGATCCGGAGATCTTATCATTCCGTGCAAGAACGGGTTTGGAGTTCGGGGCAACAATTCAGCTACGGGTTGTGTGATTTAAAGAGAGTGTCAAATGCCCATCAGTTATCTATAGATATGAGCCATGCTCTGTAAAAAAGGGGAATTAATGCATCTGCAGGCTGACATGGGTCGAAAGTTTTTGCTATTTGTAAATTTTCTACAAGTCAGAGTACCAATCTACTTCAGGATTCAATGGGTTGTTAGAAAAAAAAAAGAGTTTGTGTGAAAAGTTGCTCGGTACAATGCATCACGGAGATGTATTTAATGCCCTTTCCCCACAGCGTGGCTCATACCATTTTGTCAATATTTTCTAACTTATTTACAGAACGTACAACGTGTTGAAAACTAAATTGACGAAACTAAAACGATTTATAGTACAGTTCAAATGCCTGATAAAATCTAAGTAACTTAGCCATATTCTTCTATCGCCAAAATTTGCTCAGTAAACATTTCATAGGTCTGGAACGAACGATATCGGCCGGGTAAATGTATAATGATGATGTTGTTAGTATTCGTGACGTATGCACGGAAGACAAAAAATTTCTCAAAGAAATAGAGAGATAACCAATCAGATTACCCCATTAATAATTCATGAGTACGAGAAAATGTAAAAGAGATATTTATAGCTCAGGGACGATAAATAAATTGCGTTCTTCCCGGATTGCACATGTTGAAGACATGTAAGAATTTATTTTATAACAAGACCTTGCTAAAGACCATCCTTGTCGAAGAGGATTTGCCTGTTCCAAGGTTGTCTTGGACAAAAAAAAGAAATTCTTAGTCTTTTAATAAACACATTAATGTCTTGATTAGCGTGACGTTGTCCAACAGAAAAACACCAGTTGTCTATTTTAGCATGTAAAAAAAGATAAATGGTTTGTTTTGATGAAAGATCAAGATATTATTTCATCCGTAAATACCAAATTCTGTATTTTAGCTCGTCGCTTCCCGGCTTATGAGAGAAAAGGGATTTTTTGGTGTTTGTACTCTGAAATTATATTTAAATCTTAGATCGAAAGCAACAAAATGTCACAGAACTTCCCCCTGTTTTTATTGTGAAACCGCTGTGACGAATTATCTTTTACTACTTTTGGATAACCAAATAATGCTTGCTTTTATTATTCCGACAAAGCTTCAAATCTTACCATTTTTAGATTCAAACCAAAATATTACATGCCAGTTTCTCTGCATCTGTTTTACACACGAGTGAAAGAAGTGAATAGGTTTTACGTAAACTTTATTACAAATGTACAAGTCGGCCTTTGTTTAAACTCATCACGATCAATAACTCTTGAGATAAATATTTAGGCGATAAAGCGAATCTGGCGTTGGAGGTAAAATTTTGAATTCGTCGACGAAAAATGGAATTTAGTTCACCAACCCTCGCTAAATAGATATTTACTTTTCTTTAAATGCCAATTCATGTCAGATCGTATATTTATCACATAATCTCCCTTGATTTCTGTGAAATACAACCAATTAGAATTTTTTTTTTTTATCGTACGTGTACACGGAAGAGGTAAGCACCGTTGTTTTACGTAATACGTGACGTCATTTTATACTACTTGCAGAGGAGAATGTCGGGGATTACTCAAGGGACTTTCCACTTGCACGTGTATGGTTTTGCATATTTTCACAATAATCCTAGAAACATCATCAAACGATGAAAACAAAATGACATTCGTAGGCTTTTGTGATATATTTTCATTAAACTCATCTAGGAAAATGATTTTAAGTTCGTCAAAGGCTCGCTTCATAACATTTTTCCAGACTCGTTTAACCCTTTCCCAAACGATAAATTTTAGACTGGTCCAAATTGAAAGAGTTTGCAGACGACAATTTTAAATTTGATGAAAATGGCAGAAAGCTCTCACAAAGGGTAGAAAACACTGTGGGAAAAGGAGAAATTGCTCGTTACGAGTAATTTCTCCTTTTCCCACAGTGTTTTCAAAAGACTTGTACTGCAGACACGTGAAAACCAGGGCTTGTTTGGGAAAAGGTTAAAAAAAACTTATCTGAAATGTCAACTATGTCAGATCTGTATATCTCCATATTCTTTTTGAGAGAGAGAGAGAGAGAGAGAGAGAGAGAGAGAGATTCATTCTGTTCTACCACAATTCCGAAGGGTGATACTTTTTCCCGAAAAAAGTGTTCATTTTGAGACTATATTAGGTGTGAAGCTGGTGTTATTTAGCGTCTGGGTGATATTGATTTCGTAAAATTTTGTCTAAAGCGGGAAGAGCGTCCACTTACAGAGGGTCAAAAGCGTCGTTAGAGGTCGCTTGGATGACTTTGATCGCAGTTAACTCTCTACATCATCACAATCTTTTCGAAAACTGCGTCGTAGAAGAAATGTCTTATGAACATCTGAAAAAAAAAGTCAAGAAAAAGAATGCTAAATGATGGTCAAAAACATTATGAGAGTTGAAGAAAATTTTTATGGTAGTTTTTTTTTTCACTTGTCTCATTGTTCTCAAGAATCACCATACCCTGATAATTCGTCAAAATACATATATGGGAGAAGTGTCATCTCTTTACCGAACGACAGAAATTTAGACCTGTCCAACATAAAAACATTTGCAGACGACAAATATAATGTGACTATGATGATGAGATTTGTCGTTGGAAGGGTAGAAAACTTTGTGGGGAAAGGAGAAAATGCTGGTTACCAGCATTTTTTCCTTTTCACACAATGTTTTCAAAAACCTTTCTTTTCGGGCTCGTTAAAACTCGGAATTATGTAGTAAAGTGTTAAGGGATTTCCCCTTATCTATAATTGTGTTCAGCGTTCTTTTTCGTCGTTGCAGAATCATTTACGGCGTAAATAATTTCTTCTGACCAGACATTCAATAACTATACTTGTTAAGCAGACTTGTTTACAGAGGATGATAAAAAAATATAAACGAGCGTTCAGCTTGTCTGATGTATTTGTTCCGTGTTTTCCCGTTTCGTGCTTTTTTCCCTTTCGATTTTTTTTTTTTATGGTTGTTCTCTTTATTATTATTATTATTATTATTATAAAGAGAGTAAATTAATAAATATTAACATTATTTATACACGTATTATTATAATATTTATTTTTATTACAAGTATTATTATTGTTATAGTTATTGTCATTAAAATTACAGTCATTATTATTATTATTATTATCATCATCATATTTTAGGAACGTTATCATCATTACTCGGCATGTTGCGGTTTTTCGGTTTTGAGGCGAGGCCAGTAGGGGTATTCTAAGAAATAATAGGTTATATCATAATGCGGCCAGCTTAAATTGGGGAGCCTTATTATAATTAATCGGTTAGCTCCAAAGTTTCATGGATTTGTAAAGCTTCGGTGGTCTATATGCTTTAGAACGTCTCTGCAACTAAGTGGATTGATACACCCCACAGTTTGATTGCTTCGTGTGTCTCAGTACAGTGATGATTGGGCTATTTCTGAGTTTTAAAAATAGTTTCGGGCGAGCATCAAAGTTTCAAGCCATTTCTCATTTGCAAAAATAATTTCAAGAAGGGCCTGTTGCAAGACGAAAAAGTCGTCTGCAGGATCCACATTAAAAGCATTTGCAGACCACAAACTAAGTGAGCTACGCTCTGGCAAAAGGGGGCTTAATCCACCTCCGTGGTGCATGATACCAAACAAGTCATCATAATGGATCCATGTAAAACATTTTGTCTAACAACCGACTGAATCATGAGGAAAACTGGTCCTTTGACATACAGAAATTTGATTAATAGCGAAAAGTTTCGGCCCAGGTCAGCCTGCGCGGACTGCGCAGGCTGGCCTGGGTAGATACTTTTCGAAAATGCATTAAGGCCCCTTTTCCCAGAGCACGGCTCATAATTCTATAAAAGCGCTGGTGTAAAAGGAGGTTTGTTTGTTTAGGATCAGTGTAAACAGGCCAACTTTTTACTTATTAATCATGAGGTGGACTGTCTTTGGACATACATACAATTGACCATTAGCGAAAAGTTTCGGTCCAGGTCAGCCTTCGCGGACTGTGCAGATGCGTTAACACCCTTTTTCCTAGAGTACGGCTCAAATTTTAATGTTACACATATGATTGGATTTTTCTTTGAAAAGTTATAAAATATTGTGGGAAAAGGAGAATATGCTGGTTACCAGCATTGTCTCCTTTTCCCACAATGTTTTCAGAAGACTTCTTACTTACGGTCGTTAAAACTGGGAATGTTTGGTAAAGGGTTGAAAGCTAAACATCCTGCCTCCCTGTACCTTCAGTACTTTGATTTCTGATAATGGTTTGACCTAGAAATTTTCAACCGCCTTTACCCAAACTGCCTTAAACCAGCCCGAATAGCTCAATCGGTAGGACTTATAAACGTCAAATTCTTGGCTACTTAAGGGTGTGGGTTCCAGAGGTACGGCTGGTCATCTAAAAGTACTAATAGTTTTTTTTTCAGATGAGACGTTAAAACGAGGTCCCATATGGCGGTGCTATACATCGAGCACGTTAAAAAAACCAGGTGTAACTTCGGATAGATTTTGACATGTATCTTGCACTATCCCCCGTTACATAACTAACAGCCTTCGTGGGGCGTCGCCCATATGGGCAATCTTTGGCGAAGATAATTAAAAGAAAAATCAATGAATACCTGCCTCTCTGTACCTTCAGTACTTTGATTCAGGATAACGGTTTGACCTAGAAATTCCATAACTGCCTTTTACTGGTACCCTTTGTGCATATACAGATATATACACTTTGCTATATCGAGGTAGATAACTAATCTATACCCGCTACTCAGTACCTTCAGTACTTTGCTTCGGAATAACACATTTGGTCTAGGAACTACCATACTTCTCTGTACTTTCAGTGCTTTTATCCGTAAAAACGGCTTGAACTAGACATTCTATACCTGCCTCTCTATACCTTCAGTGCTTTGATCCGTAAAAACGGCTTGAACTAGACATTCTCTACCTGCCTCTCTGTACCTTCAGTACTTTGATTCGTGAAAACGGCTTGACCTTGGAGCTACCTTTCCGTACCTGCAGTACTTTGATTCCTGAGAACGGCTTGATCTATGAGTTCTATACCTGCCTCTCTCTACCTTCAGCACTTTGATTCGTAATAATTTTTTTATCTACGAATTCAACACCTGCCTCCCTGTACCTTCAGTAATTTGATTCGCGATAACGGTTTGACCTAGGATTCCATACCTGCCTACCTTCATTACTTTGATTCGTGGTAAGGAATTCCATATCTGACTCTCTGTACCTTCAGAAATTTGATCCGTGATAACGGCTTGACCTAGGAGTTTCGTACCTAATGAAATTGTCTTTGGTAAGCGAGACCCTTCCTCGCACGTCATTTGAATAATTAGGGAGACAGAAGCTAGTCTCTCCAGGGTATTGTAACCTAATTAGGCAAGGTCAAACCCATGCATACTTTTCCGCTTAATTTGTATAAATTTGGACACTTGTAGTAAATTTGATAAAATCCTTCTTGACTATACTCGTTTGCAGTGGTATCGATTACCTCCCCTGTTTCCGTGACCGAAAGCGAATATTGTTTTCAACAAATAAGTAAATAGATAGAATAATAGATGGATAAATTTAAAGATATCTTGATGGAATTCAATTTAACATCTTACGATTATCAATCATTAGTTGGTTTGATGGCAAAGTTCTTTGGTTTGGCGTTTAGAATAAAAAAAAAAAAATGACGTCATACAATTGTGGAGTTAATGTTAAACAAAAAAGGAGGTCACGAAAACCGTGAGGTCTGCTTCTTAAGTACTTTGAGGCTGATGTTAATTAGTCCTCTATCTCTAGGTCTACAGTGTCAAGTCGGATGTACGACAAATGACCTCAATTCAAATGAGCAATGCATCTGCGTGATCCATGACAACAGGAAAGCCATCACGTATTTATTCATCTATAATATTCACATTTTTTTTAAAATAACCGACTTAATCATGAGGTAGACTGGTCCAGTGCCATACAGAAAATTGTCCAATAGCGAAAAGTTTCGGTCCAGGTCAGCCTGCGCGGACTGCGCAGGCTGACCTGAATCGATACTTTTCGCAGATGCGTTAAGTCCCCTTTTCACAGAGCATGGCTCAAATGCATTTGCAGTGATAAAAAAAATAAATCTTAATTTTCGATAGTGGATATTATTAACTGAACCATGCTCTTGCAAAAGGGGGGTATAATGCATCTACCAAGCAAGTCATCACATGGGTTGCACCAGTACTATGTTGGTGCTGTGATGTTTCTTGTCAAAGGACATTCCCACAGAAAATTCAGTGCTTCTAGTGAGGCTGGAAGCCGGGGCATCTAGAATACGAGTCTACGACTTTTTGAGTTTCTTGATTAAAGAGCTTAACTTCATGCATGCAGCTCTCCCCATCTTGGCTTGTAGCCCTATAAGGTTCCCAGAAAATATCGAAATCAGCATGACTTTGACTATCGGATTCTTAAGGTCATTGCAAGTGCTACTTAAAAGGTTTTATGTCGCTTTAAAATTTATTTCAGTCAAATCACGGCGGAATCTCGCTTATCCTTGATTTTCTTTCTTAGATTTCCCGGTAATGAGTGCGAGCTTTGAAGTACCTTGCCTAAGGACTCTTACAAGAAAACTCCAGTGTCTTGGATGAGGATCGAACGTAGAACCACTATATTATTAATTTTACATCTCGACGACCTAGCTACGCGGGGCCTCTATCAAATGACAAAAAAAAAACATTACGTTTTTTTCCCAAAGACGGTAATTCCCAATATCGGGGTGATGAATGGGCTTACCCCGTAATGTTTACTCCGGAGATATATAAAACACGGCCCTATCTGATCCAGAATTAGATTGAATTTTCCGCACGTCTCCCTCATGGTTTCGAAAAAAAACGTCAGATCTTGTGAAATAGGACAGCATTTAACTCTCTCCCAGACGACAAAATTGACTTTTCAACACGTTTCCCCTTTTTGGTTCCGAAAACGTCAGATCTTATAAAACAGACCAAGCTCAGTGCTTAAGAAAATGAGCCTTGCTCAGTGAAAAGGTGGCATAATGTTTCTGCGAAAAGTATCGACCCAGGTCAGCCTGCGCAGTTCGCGCAGGCTGACCTGGGCCGATACTTTTCGCTATTAGTCAATTTTCTGTAATTCCAAGGATCAGTCTATATCATGATTAAGTCGATTGTTACAAAAAGTGGCTTTTATGGATCCATATTTATGTGATGGCTTGATTGGTATCATACATTACAGAGATGCATTCAGCCCCCTTTTGCCAGAGCATGACTCAAATATTTCTGCAGGCTCAACTCAGTTGAGCTTGAAATTTCAAATGTAATTAAGTCTTTACCAAACGACATAATCCTAGACTTGTTCAAATTGAAAGCATTTGCAGACGACATATTTAATTTAGCTGAAATGATTTTTTTTTCTTGCTGAAATTATGGACCGAGCCCAGCGCTTATAAAACCAAACGAAACAATCTAAGACTTGTCCACATTGAAAGAGTTTGCCGACTTCATATTATATGTAGCTGAAAGGGGTGGTTATTTTCTGTGATAGTGTAAGAAACCTTGTGGGAAAAGAAGGAAATGCTGGTAACCAGCATTTTCTCCTTTTCCCACGAAGTTTTTCAATAGGCTATTTCCTCAGGGTTGTTAAAACTCGGGATTGAATTGTAAAGAATTAATTATTATTCAATACAACTGATGGAATAAATTCTTATCGTTTAGGGCAATTTCTCCCCTCTTCTCTTTAGAGTAATGTCTATTTTTCAAAGTCTAATAATGTCTGTTCAAAGCATATGAGCCATGCCGTGTGAAAAAGGGACTTAATGCTTCTGCGAAAAGTATCGACCCAGGTCAGCCTGCGCAGTCCGCGCAGGCTGACCTGGGCCGAAACTTTTCGCACCAGGTCAATTTTCTGTATGTCAAAGGACCAGTCTACCTCATGATTCAGTCTGTTGAAAGACAAAATGTATTTTATGGATACATTATACTTGTAGTAAATTTGATAAAATCCTTCTTGATTGTACTCGTTGGCAGTGGTATCAATTACCTCCCCTGTTACCGTGACCGAAAGCGAATATTCTTTTCAACAAATAAGTAAATAGATTGAATAATAAATGGATAAATTTAAAGATATATTGATGGAATTCAATGTAATATCTTACGATTATCAATCATTAGTTGGTTTGATGGCAAAGTTCTTTGGCTTGGCGTTTAGAATTAAAAAAAAAAAATGACGTCATACAATTTTGGAGTTAATGTTAACCAAAAAGGGAGGTCACGAAAACCGTGAGGTCTGCTTCTTAAGTACTTTGGTGTTAATTAGTCATCTATCTCTAGGCCTACATTATACTGTGGTGACGTGCTAGGTATCATGCATCACGGAGATGCATTTAGCACCCCTTTTGCAAGAAAACAGCTCATTTATAAAATTGAGATGCGTAAAGTTGAACATGATCGCAAGTTTTATAATAAGCATGGCCACAACACTTAAAACTTTGTGAAACGTCTATTTATAGTAACATCTTTATAACTAGACGATGATTTTTTCCTCTTGCATGAAAATACCGAAACAAATAGTCTTTTATCAAACGATCTCGTGTTTTTACGACCTGGAAAGAAGATGTTTTTTTAAACATTGTGGGACAAGGGGAATATGTTTGTTAGCAGTTTCCCCTTTCTCCCAAAAGTTTTAAAACGACAAAATACGCCATTACCTTTCGTCTATTTATAGTAACATCTTTACTACGAGATACTGATTTTTTTCCCTCTTGCATTAAAATACCTAAACAAATAATCTTTTACCAAACAGTCTCGTGTTTTGAGACCCAGAAGAAAATGGTTTCTGAAAACATTGTTGGAAAAGAAGAAAATGCAGGTAAGCGATAGTTTCGCCTTTTTTCAAACCTTTTTTAAAATCCTATCAGAGACAAATCCAAATAATCTTTTGTCCATACGACCAAAAGAAAGATGGCACTTTAAAGAGGCAATGTGTGAAACGGGAAATTGCTTTTAACCCGTAGTAGATTACCGTTTTGAAATTCTGCCTGTCACATGATCTTAAACATGGCGGTGCTCATGAAAATGGATTAGCAACGGCAATGTTCAACTACCACAATGAAGTTATCCACATCTGTCCACCTGTTGGAGAAAACTGTCCACAGAATTGATAAACCAAGTTTAAAAAAATGAGTTTACGAATTGTATGCCAACGGAAGCGTATTGATAAAGATTTCGATCGAAATTTGTGACTCGTGTTTTCTATGTATTATTATTCAAGTGAAGCCTTACAATTTTAAGAACGGTAAAGCGGTCTATTTCCGGCAAAGAAATGTACCGTGTAAGTGCATATCAACCATCGTAACACTCGGCATACCTCGGGTGATCTGGTGATCAAATCCCTCGGCTGTATCACGTAGCTTAATATGCACCTACACGGTACATTTCGCACATCTCCTGAAGCACGCCCCTTTACCGTTATTGAAATTGTAAGGCTCCTCTTAAAAAAGAAAACATGTGTAAATTTTCTGTCGTTATCTTTCTAAGAATATTTCAGTCGGCAAACAGTTTGTACATTCTATTTTTAGCGTGGTTTATCAATTCCGTTGGGAGCTTTCATCGACAGATCGATAGAAGTGAATAACTTCACCGTGGTTGTTCATGTCGTTGCTATGCGATCTACAGGGGCACCACCATGTTTAAGATCATGTGATTGGTAGTTCAAAATGGAAACCTCCTTTATATAGACGAGGTTAGATGTAGGTACGGAATCGGCCGAGTTGTGACGAGTGCCATTGTAATACAGCGCAGGGATCTGATCAGCGGATCACCCGAGGTTTGCCGAATGAATGTATACGTGTCATACGAGTATCTGAAAGCGGAAATTCAGAAGCAAAAAAAAAAAGAACAGAAATGTGAATTACTGAGCTGTCGCTTTGACATGACCTGAATACTGTTAAGGGTGGTGAAATACTCGTTTGAATAAAAAAAAAATCGCATTGTTCTAGATTTTCACAGTAAATAGAAGAAAAGAATTGGGCCTCATTCCAGATCGCATTGTGTCACCCAAAATAAAATACGACGCAATCCACATTTGATATACGCGTCTAATCTGAGACACAGGAAATTCAAATCTCACAAACGATAAATATAGTGCTGCAAATGAATTATTCTCTTTCGTGACATTTATTGAGCGTTCTTTCTTAGTTTTGAGGCAAAACGAATCTACCAAAGAAACAGGCCAATTTATTAGCTTCGGAAAAGTCTGCGATATTTAAAGTAATGATTTTTTTTTGCAAATCTGACTTTTGCGTGAAGTGCCTTTTTTACACTAAGGTACTTACATGTAACTCTTTGCCAAACGTCAAAGTTTTAAAACTGTCCAAATTGAAAGCATTTACGGACGAAAATTTCAATGTGGCTCAAATGATATGATTTTTCTCTGATATGGTAGAAAACATTGTGGGAAAAGGAGAAAATGCTGGTTACCAGCATTTTCTCCTTTTCCTACAATGTTTTCAAAAGGCTTCTTCCTCAGGGTCGTCTGCATTGTGTGGTAAAGGGTTTAATAAAGAAAGAACAGACATTTTCAATGTATATTGGAAGGTTTTAAGAACAGGAACTTCTCTTTGTGTGTAGTCTGATCTCGATTTAGTTTGGTGGCAAAAAAATTTAAGGTGTCACACCAATGGTTTTTGCCATATTGAAAATAGAGTGAAATTGACCATCTTTGAAGCTTCACAAATCGCTTAATGGCAAAACTTTGGCTTTAGCGTCTCTTGCTCTCAAAAGTACAGTCATAGTCCTTCAAAAAAATGTATAAAAAACAACATGTCAACCGATTGCGTTTTTCGCTTAATCCCAATCAATACAGGCACTCTAGAAATTGTCCTCTCAAAAACACCTGTTCACGGCCATGACCCCAATTTTTTGGTCCTCCACTGACATAAAATAGTCCAATCAATATATGATAAAATCACATCTAAATGTTCCCCCACTACCTAAATTGGAAGCAAATCTAAATTATATACCACCAAGCCCTCTCAGCTCCATGAAACAGTGCAACAAAAGTGCTACTGCAAAATTTCACATCGAACTATTTTTGACTACTAAGACCCGGAAGCAATCTCGCCGTGGTGCGACACCTTAAATTGTAAATATCAGGCATCTGCTAATACCAATGCAAGTCTAAACTGAGATGAACGTTATCGTGTAACTACATTTAAAATCTTTACTCAATGATCTTGAGGGAGACTGAATCTTCAAAACATCGTTTCATTAGTAATCTTAACCCTTAGGCTGCTAAGCGCGGCTCAATGACCTTTTGCGGACAGTATAGATCAAGATCAGACTGCACAGAACGTGCAGTCTGATTTTAGATCTACGCTATCCGTTAAGAAGATGTTTCTCAACCCACATAAGTTTGAAATACCAACATTTTGGTCTTTACCATTGGCTTGAAAGTTTCATTTAACTCTTTACCAAACAGCAAAATTTTAGACTGGACGAAATTGAAAGCATTTGCAGACTACAAATTAAGTGTACCTTAAATGGTGATTTATATTTTGGATAGGGTAGAAAACATTGTGGGAAAAGTAACCAGCATTTTCTCCTTTTTCCACAAGGTTTTCAAAAGGCTTCTTTCTCAGGGTCGCTAAAAGTCGGTATTGTGTGGTAAAGGGTTAAGTTATTTAGCAGGATAAGGGTGAATAGTTGAACCCCCACGTAGTTTTGATGAAACCCGGATTTCACTTGCCAGTTTTTTGGATCTTCTTCTTTTTCACTTGCCAATTTTTTTGATCTTCTTCTTTTTCTTCTTCTTCTTCTTCTGCTGTATACTTTACAACATTTATCTCTTTTATCATGATCATCATCATCATCTTCTTCTTCTTCATCTTCTTCTTCTTCTTCTTTTTCATCATCATCATCATCATCATCATCATCATCATCATCTTCTTCTTCTTCTTCTTCTTCTTCATCATCATCATCATCATCATCATCTTCTTCTTCTTCTTCTTCTTCTTCTTCAGCGTCATCATCACTACCACCACCATTATATAGCTGTTAAATCTCTAAGTATGAACAAGAAGGTCAAATAACCACACTGTCCCGCCAGACACTGGAGATATTTCACTTTTAGAAATAAAAAATGTTTTTATCCCTTCGAGAAGATAGCTTATTTCCTCGTTATGTCTGAACGAATAGACTGTGATAATAATGTAGAATTATTTTTGTCTAGTTTATAGAAATCATTTTTTCCTTCCAAAATAATGACTCTGGTATAATGACCAAATATAACTCAACTAGATTGCCAATAGAAACAAATATATGCTTCGAGAAAACTCAAAATCATTCGAGTGACCTTCCAAAATAATATTTTAGCCGTCCTCTGGCAAAATGGTAAGGCTTTATGCATCTATTTGATGTATTGTACGAGTCAAACCGTGGCATGATTATGGATCCATAAATGTCACTTTTTAAACAAACCGACTGAACGGTAGACTGTCCTTGGACATACAGAAAATTGAAAAAAAGCGAAAAGTTTCGGCCCAGATCAGCCTGCGCGGACTGCGCAGGCTGATCTGAGTCGATTCAACCGCCTGTACCCAAATCTGCCGTACTTTAAACTAAAACCAACGATAAACCAATCAAATCATATCAAAATCAGAAACCCTGGACTGTAACACCTTTTGACGATTTTGATTGGTCAACTATGTAGGTCATTATTTAGGACATGTATACACTTTCGCTGAGGAAAAAAAAAATGAGGCGACGAAGTATCTTAAATTTACGTTCAAACAGAATTGATTAGATTTAGCAAACGTCCAAATCGAGCCTGATTCGGGCTTCCTCGAAATAAGAGGACAAAAGGATTGACGTACGTTGCAACATAATCAAATAGTGTTCGTCAGGTTTTATCGAAGCCATTCCTGATGGGGAGAAAATGAAAATACGTGTGTGGCCATCAAAATCAGAGCTGCGATAAATTTTAGAGCAACAATGTAGCCTTCTGATTCTCGACGTAAAATAAAGTACATGTCTGAATGTCTATGATGATTAGAATCATCATTGTCGTCGTCATCAGCTTCATCATCATCATCAACATCATCATCGCCAGCATCATCATTATTGTTGTTGTCGGCATCATGAACATCATCATCAT
Organism: Tridacna gigas; assembly: GCA_945859785.2. Lineage (NCBI taxonomy): Eukaryota > Metazoa > Mollusca > Bivalvia > Cardiida > Cardiidae > Tridacna > Tridacna gigas. The sequence continues at coordinate 46,665,020 of OX244043.2, forward strand.
CGTTGTCGGCACCATCATCATCATCGTCATCATCACTGTCATTTTTCGGACCCTCATCAACCATTAACTCCACCACGACAAAGGGTAACAACAAGAAAGAGGCCAAATAGGGGATGATTTCAGATACAAAACATTACATGCACTTACTTTTCCGGAATCAATATATGTATAAGGTAGTTTTGTTGCCAGCGAAAGGATCGAGAAAATCGTAATTGCGCAGAACATGCTGTTTCAAATAGTGATTTTAACCTTAGGCTGCCAAGCGCGACTCCTTGACCTCTTGCGGACAGTATAGATCAAGATCAGACTGCGCAGAACGCGCAGTCTGATCTTGGATCTACACCCTCCGATGAAGAAAATAACTTCGAAATAGCAAAATTTGCCTTTTTACTATCGACTTGAAAGTTTCATTTCACTTAACTAGTAGGATAAGGGTTAAATGTGCATGAGAGATGAAGGGTGTAAACAGCGTTTTACCCTGAGCCATAAGAACTATATAGCAAAAGAAGGCAAGGGTTAATAAAGTCCCAAAAATAGACCCGCAAACCACTTGACATCTGACATTCCTTCTTCTCGATAGCGCGTGTCTGTGTCATTTGGAGTGACAAACAACGTCACTTCCTGTCGTTCTGCCTGTAGCCTTTTTGGAATCTGTCCCGGCCTTATGGTTTTTTTTTTATGCTTTTGGTCGCGAACCTTCGGTTGTCCTTTGTAGATTTGAATCTTTAAATAGTACACATATTCATTTTCACAGATAAGTTATTTCACACCGGGGAAAAAGGGGGTTTAATGCACTTCTGTGATACACTATACAAAGCAAGTCATCACCTATGATGGATCAAGTTTGTCAGAAAATCGCCTGAATCATTAGGTACCTAAAACGGGCCTTTGACATGTAGAAGATTTACGAATAGCAAAAAGTTCGACCTAGGTCAGCCTGCGCAGACTGTGCAGCCATACTTTTTTGCAGATGCATTAAACATCTTTCTGACAGAGCTCGATAACGTCAAAAAGTACAGCCGCAAATTATTTAACCTCTGATATATATTTTTTTGCTCGAAAGGGCGCGTCCTCGGTGTGAATTCCTGTCATTCTACCTGCAACGATTTGGAAACCTTCCAGGATTTATGTTTTTATTCTTTTTTTGTGAATCGTCGATATTCTTAGCAGATCTAGAGTGAATTATGCTACATGTTTTCATTTCATCCATTTTGTACTCTAAAAAGAGGTCATTTGATAAAGTCAAAAAAAGACCCGCAAAATGCTTGATATCTGACATTACTTCCTCCCAACAGCGCGTGTCTGTGTCACTTGTAAGTGACTGGCTACGTCACTTCCTGTCGTTCTGCCTGCAGCCATTTGCAAACTCTCACGGAGTTATGTTTTGTGTTTGTGAGGTTTTTTTTATGCCTTTAATATCGTCAGACTAAAACCGGTAAGAATACAATGCGCGTACTGTAACATATATTAGCCATGTTCTGTGTAAGCTTTATGAAAAGAGGGTTAAATATATCTGCAAAAAGTATCGACCCATATAAGCCTGTAAAGTCCTTGCAGGCTGACCTGAGTTGAAACTTTTTGCTATTTAGACAATTTTCTGCAGCTGAAAGGAACAGTTTACGTCATGATTCAATCGATTGTTAGACAAAATGGATTTTATGGATCCATAATTATGGTACGACTTGCTTGGTATAATGCATCACGGAGATGCATTTAAACTCCCTTTTGCCAGAGTATGGCTCAAATACTTAAAAAAAAAATCAAATACTTGTAGAGACAATACAGACACAGGGGTTTCGCTGATTGCCTGTTTCTTTGAATTTTGACCTCCTGATTTTCAAAGGTCCACAAAAATTTAATAATTTGCCGTATATTATGTATTTGAAGGGAGTCAAATGACGGCTACGTGAGCAAGTTCCGGTGTAATGCAGAGAATTGACCCTCCCTTACAAAATGACCCATGGGTCATTTTGTAGGGGAGGGTCATTTCTCTGCATTACACCGGCAAAACCTAGCCTACATAAACAAGTACACATACAGACTTTTCAAATCAAATGTCAACAATTGTTTACCACATTTTACGTCTACATGAATTGACATCAGGGCGCGTATTCACAAACCATTCTTGATGGCCTTATTCTGGATTTGCAAAGTAACGCGATATTTTATTGGCTAAGCCATTTAGTTTAGCCAGTCCGAAATTGCGTTACTTCAAACTTTAGAAAATTATTGAAGAATTATATAAAAAAAAATGATATTAAGAATGATTGGTGAATACGGGCCCTGACGCCAGATACGGTTGTGAAAAGTCTTAATGGGAATGACGAGCCATTTTGGAGTTATAATAAAAACAAAATAGGAACAGGAACAGTTGCCTAGTACAAGCAATTGCTCTTTTCTTCTTGATTGTTTTCTTACATTGTCCATAGTCATGTCGTTCGTAAACTCGATAAATTTGTGTGATGAAGGTTTTATCTTTTATCGCCAACATTTATGTACACGAGAAAATGAGAAGGTTACCGCAATGAGGATAAAGTTTCGTCAACAACTAATTGCATTCCAAATGAAGGCATGATTTTTGTGTAATACTGTATACTATTCCGTTCTTCAGAATGCACCGCTTAAGTGCGTCACATAATATTCTGTACGTGTATAACATGATTATCTGAGTGGCGCTTAAGTGTTAGCTGACAACTTACAGACTGTATAAAGATATTATGTGCTTTTCGCAAAAACATAGACTGAGATACCGTTTGGAAAACGAATAAGCCGAAATTTGAAAGCAAAATTTGCACCATTTTATGGCATGCAGCTGTTCAGTTTTTTTTTTAGGTTCTGAGAGAAAATTATATTTTGTTGTAAAAATATTCCAGGAGAGACAGTTATATGAGCCGTGCACCCTGAAAAAGGGGGTTAGTACATCTGCAAAAAGTATCGACCCATGTCAGCCTGCGCAGTCCATGCAGGCTGACATGGAACGAAACTTTTTGCTATTTGTGAATTCTATGCATGTCCAAGGACCATTCCACCCCTATATGCAGTCATGTGTCCGACTGAATGGGTTTTACGGATCCATACATACGTGATGCATTGCTTGGTATAATCACAGGCCTTTGAAGCTCCATTGGTCTATTACGGAACACTAACATTTTTCTGGGTTGATCATCGAATACATGCGAATTGGTGCATTGCCTGTATATCAGGGAATACTCAAATTTTCATTTACACCGTTACTATAAATAGCACATTGGCGACTGCCTCTATGTTGTATGTAATAAGACAAGGTGTGTAACGAAATCAATTTCAATTTTCGGTAAAATATTATCTCTGAAAGGGTACTGGGGTAAAGATTTTCTTCGATTTCGTTGCACACCTTGTCTTATTATATATAATATAGAGGCAGTTGCCAATGTGCTATTTATAGTAACGGTGTCAGATAAGGAAAATTTCGTTGTCCGGTAATAGACCAATGGAGTTTCAGTGGCCTATGGTATAACGCATTACGGAGGTGCATTAAGCCCCTTGTAGTAAAGGTTTAACATGTCAAATAAAGAAAAAAAAAAAACCTCACAGCAAAAAACATATGTACAATAAAGCCTCTTTAATAAGTAAAACAATGGCCAAGCTTTGTAATCAAATCCCCAACTCTGGCATCATTATTTACGTAAACCTTTACGTGTCCGGTAGTAGTCGATTCCTCAGATGTTTCCTAGTTTGAAAGAATCTCGCTTTACTATCTTAAATATGGCGTTCCGGAATTGAGTTGGGGTTCTCCCACTCTCAAGTCCCTCGTTCGTATCACGTAGCTTGACACGGTACGTTCTTTCGCCGGAAATACACCGTTTTACCGTTCTTAAAAGTTTAAGGCTCCTCTCAAAAAAGAAAACATGAGTCACAATTTTCTATCGAAATCTTTCTAAATACATATCCGCTAAAAAACAATTTGTACATTCAATTTTTATCGTGGTCTGTAAATTCCATTTGGAAGTTTACAGCGAAAGATTGATAGATGTGAATAACTTCACCGTGGTTGTTTATGTCGTTGCTCATCGATTTACATTGGTGCCGCCATGTTTAAGGTCACGTGATTGGCAGGTCAAAATGGAAACCTCCTTGATACTAATAGGTTACATGTAGATGTAGTTACGGAAGTTGTGACGAGTGTTACCTTTACGTATCCGTTAGTCGCCAATTCCTCAGATGTTTTCCAGCTTGAAAGAATCTCGCTTTACTATCTTATATGGCGTTCTGGAAGAGAGCTTGGGTTCTCCCACATCGCGGCACGGAACTTGACAATCTCAGAGGATCCTGGGAGAATCCCCGTAAACAACCATCAAACCACTACAATGCTCTGGAAAAAGATGGTTAATGCACTATGGCAAGCAGGTCGTAGCATAATATGGATCCCTGTAAATACACTGGTTTACGTCAAATGTTCAAAATGACGCCCATTTTTACGCCGCAGTGCACTCGGTCTTAATATCCTAGACAAACCAATTGTTTGTATCTAAATTAAAAGGAACATAAATTTTGCAATTTCTGTCTTGCTAAACCAAATGTTTATCAGGAATTGTTGTTGAAAACAGGCCCAAGGTTTGAAATGGAGACTAAGATCTAAAACATTTTGGCTATCAAATGAGTTATCGAGTCTCTATTTCTCTGGGAAAGGAATCCTCTCGTGTATTCTAATGCGGTTCGGTGAGAAAAAGTACATGCAAATTTTCAACGCTATAAATACGATTTTGTCGATAATCCGCGACGCGAAAATAACGATGTGTGTTGAAATAATGGCATGGGTGAAAATAATGATGTGTGTGAAAATAACAAGTTGTAATAAAAAAAGAGAGCATTAACGACCGTAACTCGATTTAACGTTCTTTATTTGGCTGAAAGTTACCGTCTTATTTTATCTTGAATTCAACAGGAGAATAAGGTTGTCCTATAGAAGATTTCTTTATGCTCTTTACCAGACCACAAAATTTTAGACTTGTCCAAACTGAAAGCATTTGCAAACGACCAATTTAAGCTGGCTTAACCCTTTCCCAAACAAGCCCTGGTTTTCACGTGTCTGTAGTACAAGTCTTTTGAAAACACTGTGGGAAAAGGAGAAATTGCTCGTAACGAGCAATTTCTCCTTTTCCCACAGTGTTTTCTACCCGTTTTGAGATCTTTCTGCCATTTTTCATCAAATTTAAAATTGTCGTCTGCCAACTCTTTCAATTTGGACCAGTCCAAAATTTGTCGTCTGGTAAAAGGTTAAAGGACGAACTGTTACAAAAAATCTTGCAAAACGAAATCTAGTTTGATACCCTCATATGGTAAGCCAAACTCAAATATGACTCGGTAACCCTTTACCACACAACTCCGTCCTTAACGACGCTGAGAAGAAGGCTTATAAAAAAAACATTGTGGAAAGAGGAGAGAATGCTGGAAACCAGCATTTTCTCCTTTTCCAACATTTTTTTTTTTTTGCACCTTTTCTAAGGAAAGTTCCACCATTTTAGCCATATGTGAGTTTTTCATCTGCAAACGGTTTGAGTTTTGACAAATACAAAATTTTGTCATTTAGTAAAGACTTAATTTTAGAAAATAGTTTAAAATTTCAACATCAAATCATACAGAATACAAGCACACGTCACAGCTCGGCCGATTCCATACCTACATATAATATCGTCCGTATAAAGGAGGTTTCCGTTTCGAAATACTTATCAAATGATCTTAAACATGGCGGCGCCCATGTAAATCGCTTAGCAACGACATGAACAACCACGGTGAAGTTATTCACATCTATCGATCTGTCGATGAAAGCTCCCAACGGAATTGATAAACCATGCTAAAAATTGAATGCACAAAGTATTCGCTGACGGAAATATTCTTAGAAAGAGAATGATGACTCATATTTTCTTTTTCAAGGGGAACCTTACAATTTAAATAACGGTAAAACGGCGTACTTCCGGCGAAGAAATGTACCATGTAGGTGCATATCAAGCTAGGAAATACAGCCGAGGGACATGATCACTGGATCGCCCGAGGTTTGCCGAATGAAATACAGGATACCATTTTAACAGACATCCTGTTCCTCATTTACCTTGTCCTACCTTAGGGACTATATTACGTTAATCGTGAACCCACATGAGGTAACTATTTCTGCTCGAGACGTTCATTTCCCCTCTTTTTCATTGGAATTCGTACTGCGGACCATCCAGATATAGCTGTATGTCTGTATTCGACAGCTTAATTATACAGCGTGATATAACACACAACGGTAAAGTCAGAGTAACGCCGGTTTGACGTAAATTAAACAATTTGCAGTGTTATGAAACTTTGTGCTTCTTGTTGCCTTATACTGCACTGTTTGAACATATTTTTAACCTTGGGCTGCGTCGCACGACTGGCTGACCCTTTTAGGACACTGTAGATCAAGATCAGACTGCACAGAAAGTGCAGTATCATCTTGGATCTACGCTGTCCAGTGCGATGAGATCTTTACGGCGAGGAAACAACCTTTAAATCGCAATATTCGGATTTCTAATGTTGGCTGTTACTTATGAGCCACACTTTCTGACAAAAGAGCTTAATGCATTTGCGAAAAGTTTTCGACCCAGATCAGCCTGCGCAGTCCGCGCAGGCTGACCTGGGCCGAAACTTTTCGCTATTGGTCAATTTTCTGTGTGGCCAAGGACTAGTTTACCACATGATTTAGTCGATTATTAAAAGTATTTTTAAAAAAAGCTGTTTTATGGATCAATAATTATGTGATGGCTTGATTGGTATGCTGCATCACTAGCCCCCTTATGCCAGAGCATGGCTTTTATGTGTTTTTTAGCAGTTTAGGGGTTTCAAATCTTGTTTGTCCGAAAAAAGAAAATACGCGTTTGCATGGTATGTGTGTATTTTACTTTGTTTTAGTCGAAGTTTTTATAACGTCAAACAAGCAAACCGGCATTTTTCCCTGTTCCGACAATGTTTTCTGCCATGTTAAAGATTGACCACACCTTTTATAGTTACATTGAACCTGTCGTCTGCACATGCTTTCAATTTGGACAAATCGAAAATTTTGTCGTTTGGTACAAAGTCACTTCTGTACTGTCGCATTTGAACACTTCTACACGTTACCTTTATACCAGGCTCTGTCTGTCTGTCTGTCTGTCTGTCTGTCTGTCTGGACTGTTTTCTTTTTCAAATTAAAAAATAAAACATGATCTCGATATGATTTCATAAAAGAATACAGACGTTTCCCCGTCCTTGCGACACGACATGATTATATTTCAAATGACGACAAATTCGCCAGATCCATCGATGATAATAGCCAATCATTTCTTGCAACTGGTGCAATTAGCATGACACATAAATGGCTATCTCCGTATTCCAGAATATAATGTGTAATTACTAAAAGCCCATACAAATGATCAGAACGGCTAATTACGTTAATTCGCCTCCCATAATTCCGCGTTATTATGACGTCATACAACTTCCGTGTGCGATGGTAACCGCCCCTGCAGAAGCCGAATGAGGATTTCTTGATTAACAAACGGGCGCCTGAATCACTGAGCAGTAGAGGACTAATTGAAAAGGTTTTGCGTCCAGGGCCCGTATCACCAACCATTCAAAATTGATTCCAAGTCGAATTCTTGAGTTTAGAAAGTAACGCAGTTTCCGATTGGCCAAACCAAGTCGACGAAACAGTTTCGCCAATCAGGGCCCCACCATCAACAGTTCTAAATTGCATTCTTCATCCACTTCATCACTTAGAAAGTAACTTGGTTTTTGATTGGCTAAAGTCTTTGGTTTTGGGTTTAGACAATGGGAACCTGTGTTTCTTCCAAAATTAGATAAATCTTGAGAATTAGACAAAGAATGATAATGTATAGAATGGATGGTGATGGCCACCTTTTTAAACTCTTCATCAAACGAAAAAAAAAGTTAAAGTCGTCCACATTAAAAGCAATTGGAGACGACAATTTAGATGTGGCTGGAATTAGGCTCTTTGGCTGTAAAGTTGTAGATAACATTGTAGAAAACATTTTGGGAAAAGGAGAAAATGCTGTTTTCAAAAGCTTTCTCTATTAGGGTCGTTAAAACTCGGGATTGTGTGGTAAAGGGTTAATGATATTTTTTACATTTTTCCCTGACTCGTTCATATGTATGTATGCATGAACTAAGTGACTTGACGAAGAAATGTATTCATATATAACACATTGCGATCTGTTCTATTCTGGCCATTGATCGACTTATCAAAAGTCCGCTGTTTGACAGTTCCCAGTTTCTTTGGTGTGTCATTTTTTCTGTGATTCCTAACAACATTACAAACAGTTATAAGGCATCTCCAGATTTCCGCTATCTGTCGAACAGGCGTAAATTTCTAAATTTTCATCTTAGGAAGATGCCGGATAGCTCAGGCTCAGGATTCGCTGGTTTATGGTTTTGTAGTCACGGGTTTGAATTCTACCGTGGGTCAAGGCGGTAATATATCTTTTGGCGTAGCTGAATGCACTGGCTTTTGACCTACTTTTTGGTATCATAAAGAATGAATAGATGATAATTTGCTATTGGTCAAAAATGTGCAGATGTTTATTCGGAGGGCCCCTGCTGGCATATTTGCTCACACATATATGAAACCAATATAAACAGGCGTTGCTATTGCTAATCGATACCCCGGGACCTTGATTCATACCATAGAAAAAATATTGTAGTAGAGAATGATTCTTTTCTTGTGCTTTTTGGAAATTCAGTATTTTCGTAAGTGTTACCCAATAACCCAATACTACTTTTCAACGAAATGAAAACAGTGAGGAAAAAGAGGCAATTGCAATTGAGGTTATTTCTCATTATTTTACTTAATGTTGAGCAACAAAAGAGTTTCAATATTCATATTTCAGTATCTCTTACGCCGTCTATCTTTTTTAAAAGATATTTCTTGTTTTCTATAATTCCTAACAGCATTATAAATACGGAATATTATGTTGTAGTGTGTTTCCTGGGGCTTGTATTTACTTCGAGCTGCGTGGGAAAATTTTATATCGCGCGAGACCGAAGGTCGAGCGCGATATCAAAATTTTCCCATGCAGCGAGAAGTAAATACAAGCCCCAGGAAACACACTACAACATAATATTCCATTTATTATATACCTAAACTACCAGAAACCAAAATATATGCATTTAGTGACAATTTTATTCGAAAACGAAGCATAGTTATAAGAAAATTTGGTTTAGTAGGCGTTAACATCTTTTTTTCATGAATGGCGGATGAATTTTATTTAGTATTATTTCCACCACGCCCATTGTGTTAACATATAAACAATCAAAATGACTGCCGTGTTCACGTGGATACAGTGTTACGTCATCATACCATATTTGGAACCGTATTCCACTGAGTGGAATACGGATTTTTTTTTTCCGTCGTGTGTGATTTTAGCCGCGTGCGAAGCATGTATTTAACCCGGAAACCTTACAGGTATATAATAAACAGTTGTAAGGCATCTCCAGATTTCTCCTATCTGTCATACAGGCGTAAATTTCTAAATTTTCATCTGAGGAAGATGCCGGATAGCTCAGGCGGTAGGGTTCGCTGGTTTACGGTTTTGATGATCGCGGGTTCGAACCGCAGAGACAGCGGAATCGTCAGGTAGAATGGTCCTTTGCATGCATAGAATTTACCTATAGCAAAAGGTTTTGACCTAGGTCGGCCTGCGCGGATTCCGCAGGCTGAAATGGGTCGATACTTTTTGCAGATACATTAAACCCCCTTTCAACAATTCACGGCTCGAATACGAAGTATAACGACGCCATATTAAATCTAAGAAAAATAGACTGAGATACCGATAGCAAAACCACATACCCGATATTTGAATGCAAAGCTTGCACCTTTTTACAGCATTTTACTGTCCAGTTTCTTTAGGTTTGCAAGGAAAAATATAAACGGGGGCTTGATGCATCTGCGAAAAGTTTCGACCCAGGTCAGCCTGCGCAGTCCGCGCAGGCTGACCTGGGCAGAAACTTTTCGCTATTGGTCAATTTTCTGTATGTCAAAGGATCATTCTACCTCTCGATTAAGTCGATTGTTAGACGAAATGGACTTTATGGATCGATGATCATTTGATGACTTGCTTGGTATAATGCATCGCGAAGATTGATAAAGCCCCCTTTGCCAAAGGGGCCGGGGGCTCAAATTTTTTAGTAAAGGCTAAACTTATTCCAACCAAAAAAACTTATCTCACAACAAAAAAAAAAATTAAAGAATGCCCCTTTAATAAGTAAAACAATGGCCGAGCTCAGTAATCGAACCCTCAACTCTTGCATCGTTAATAATGTAATTAATAACCATCTACCACCCACCCACCCACCCTCCCCCCCCCCCCCCGCCCCCGTTTTAACGACCGTAAGGGATAAGTCTTTTGAAAACATTGTAAGAAAATGAAAAAAATATTTTCTGCTATTCCAAGTACAAATATCAGTTTTTGAATCACATTTAATTTGTCGTCTGCAAATAGTATCAATTTCGACCATTCTAAAATTTTGTCGTTTGGTAAAGAGTTGATACTTAGTTTAAATACATTTTATTCAATTTGATGTTGATACTTAAACCTATTTTATTTGATTAAATGTTTACATACCTGTTGGTACATAAAAAGATTGCCGAGCCTGGTAATCGAACCCAGAGCTCTTGCAAAATGAAGCCGATCGACCATGTCTCGACCGATTAAAACTGATCGCCTACGACCCGACCAATCAGTACTGATTGACAACCTCTCAACCAATCAGAACTGATCGACTACGTCTCGACCAATCAAGGCTGATCGTCTAAGGCTCGAGCAACCAGAAGTGGCCAACTACGATTCAACCAATCAGAACTAATATATGTTGAATAAGACAAGCTGACTGTCACACGATATTTTCCATCTATATTTTTAGTTTTTCTGGGCAATACGAAATTTAATTATCCGCAGACGATTCCCAGATGTATGATGGGCAGACAAGAAATGTCGACAGACATTTAAATCATTCTACAACTTTTTTTATCCTTAGGCTGTATAGGGTGACGGCTCCATTGGGCTTTTGCGGACAGCCGTAGATGCAAGATCAGACTGCACAGAACGTGCAGTCTGATCTTGCATCCACGCTGTCCGATATGGTAACATTTCTTAGGTGATTAATTGAATGGTGTTTCATGTCGCTTTTAACATTATTTCAGACATATCATGGAGACAGCCTACGTATTCAAGTAATTCCTGGGTTTCACCAGTGCTAGTCTAGGGCTCTGAAGTGTCTTGCCAAGGACTCTTGCACGAAAGGCCAAGTGCATCCACTGAAACTCGAGCCCGGGGCCTCCAGATTGTGGATTATTTAATTTACCACAGAGCCCCACAGAACCCCCTTTCTTAGGCGAGAGAAAATACTAACACTTTAGCTGCTAAGCGCGACTCACTGACCTTTTGCGGGTAGTGTAGATCAAAATCAGACTGCGCAGAACGTGCAGTCTGATCTTTGATCTATACTGTCCGATAAGCAGATACTTTTCTCCAAAACATAAGTTTCAAATAACATTTTTCCGATTTTTACTATCGGCTTGAAAATTTTATTTAACTTATTTAGCAGGATATGGGTTAATATTCTATATTTTGATTTCTGCGATTCACTTAAAATCTTCGATTAGTTTACGTGGAAAATTAAGCATTGAATTCTAAGTCTTTCAGGCTAAACTGCTCAAATGTGTGTAGTGAGAGCTATAATTTAATGATTGATTGATTGACTGATGGATGGATGGATGGATGGGTGGGTGGTAGGGTGGGTGGGTTTATGGATGGATGGATGGATGGATGGATGGATGGGTGGGTGGGTGGTAGGGTAGGTGGGTTTATGGATGGATGGATGGATGGACGGGCGGATTGATGGACTTGACCGACAGACGGTTGGATGGACGTACGGACAGATTGATGAATGGGATGAATTTCTAACAGCTGTCAAGTACATGCATGTTAAACTCATATTTTAGCATCAATGGATTTAGGTTAACCCTTAACCAAACAGTCCAGTGTTTTAATGGAGTTGGGGAAAATGAATGCTTTTGAAATCTTTTTTTTTTTTCAAAAAAGACAAAGGCACTTCATCTGCGCCATATTTGATTTGCAGTCTACAGTTGCCCTCAATTTGATTGTCGTTTCGTAAAACACGTGATCGTAGGTTTATCATGTGTCGTCTGCAAGTGCTTTCAATTCTGACAAATCTTATTTATCGTCTGGTAAAGTACTTGATCGTGCGTATATCAACTATCGTCTGCAACATGATTTGAGCCATGCTCTTGCAAAAGGGAGCTTAATGGATCTCCATAATGCATTGTACCAAGCAAGACCTCACATAATCATAGATGCCTTTAGTCTAAAGCCCCATTCTCATTATCACTGTGCTGGTCCCGGTACTCCCCGGTGGCGAGATGTCGGTATACCGTGATGATCCGGGAATGTTTTCATAAAAGATAAATTGCATTCTCATATTACCGGCGTTACTCCGGTGTATCTTTCAGTTGGACCTCGGGGTAGCTACGTTTGATCCCGGTTTCCCACGGAGTAGCTACGGTGCAGGCCGGTGTGTTTCCGGCTTCATCCCGGTAAAGCCCGGTCTGACCCCGGTTGTTGCCGGTGTTGTCCCGATTACCGCCGGCGTTTTCCCGGCATTTTTGTACGGTTGTACCCCAGCGACGCGCCGGTCTAACCCGATTTTACCCAGATGTGATATTATTAAGGGCAAAACGTCAAACAAGATCAGTTGTCTAGTCATGTCCAGAAAGAAACAAGCAAAAATTTGTGTACCGGTAAATGAACCAGCATCTACCAGTATTCTACCGGGTCATTCTACCGGTATTCTACCAGTATTTACCGGATTCTGCTGGTGGGCGATCACCTTCAAAACCACCTCATCTTGAAAGAGAACCGTCACCATCACCGACGCAAAATCAGCCCCAAAAGCGTCAAAGAATGTCTCCACTCCTCCTGACTTAGCAGTAGGAAGAAGGACTCGCAGACTGGCTCAAGTCTAATGATTTTCTCTACATGACAGTAGTATTCTCTTCAAAACTACTACAGTTTGAATTTGCATGCATATATAAAACAGCATTAAATGATGTGTCACCGTAACTGCACCGTCTTTAATCGTGGTGGTGCCGGGATCGCCCGGTATGAACCCTGTTCCACCAGGCCAGTCCCTAATAAAACGGGGCTCTTCCGGCCCTAGCCAGTAGGTGCACCGTCATTTTCCGGGTACAAACGGGGCGTAACCGGCCGATGAACCGGCTAATACCGTCCCATTTCCTGGCTCCACCGGGATGAAACGGGGCTTACCGGAGCCAGCAACACCCCCGGAATGCTACGGTATATTACGGTGGAGGAACTACAGCCCCGCACGTTTGACGGAATGTCCCGGCATCGGCCCGGAAACCCCGGATTAAGGCGGCCGTCGGCATCCTTCCCGATGACCCCCTAGTTGTATTAAGCATTTTAAAACAATAGAGGCTATTAGCCGGTTCGTCACGGTTCATTCCGGAACATTCCGGATGCTCACGGTACCGCTAGGGTTTTCTCCCGGTTCTTCATGGTTCTCAAACCGGGCCTGACCGAGGTTGCCAAACCAGGACAGTTTGGGGCTTAACATTCGACCGAATCATGAAGAAGATAGGTCCTTGGACATGCAGAAATTTGACCAGTAGGAAAACGTTTCGACTTATGTCAACGTTCGAGGACTTTCTGGCTCAAATGATGGGATTTGTCAAAGAAAGGATGGAAAAGATTGTCAGAAAAGGAGAATATGCTGGTTACCAGTATTTTCTCCTTTTCCCACAACGTTTTCGAAAATCTTTTTTTCTGTCAGGATCTTTTAAACGCGGAATGGTTTGGTAAAGGAATAAAAGATACTACAAACATTCGGAAACTCTCATACGTCAACCCACAAGGATGAAAAACATTGTAGGAAAAGGAGAAAATGCTGATTATCAGCATTTTCTCCTTTTCCCACAGTGTTTTCAAAAACTTTTTTTTTTTTCTCTCAGGATCGTTAAAACCCGGGGTGGTTTGGTAAAGTGTTTAACCCTTTCCCAGACAAGCCCTGGTTTTCACGTGTCTGCAGTACAAGTCTTTTGAAAACACTGTGGGAAAAGGAGAAATTGTTCGTAACGAGCAATTTCTCCTTTTCCCACAGTGTTTTCTATCCTTTTGGAGAACTTTCCGCCATTTTCATCAAATTTAAAATTGTCGTCTGCAAACTCTTTCAGTTTGGAAGGGTCTAAAATTTGTCGTTTGGGAAAGTGTTTAAAGAAACTGCCAACATTCGGAACTTCTCGTATGTCAACCCACATTAGGAACACTGTTGGTATTTCCACAACTTTTGTGGATTCAATGTCTTGCAGAATACGTCGACGTCAACTTTATTTTCGAATTTCTAGTTTGAATGACACTTAACCCTTTACCACTTACTCATGAGTTTTAACGAGCCTGAGAGAATAAGGCTTTTGAAAATATTGTTGGAAAAGGAGAAAATGTTGCTAACCAGCATTTTCCCCCTTTTTCTCCACAATGTTTTACTCCCTTTCAATGACGACTTACATAATTTGAGCCAAATTTGAGTTTTCTTCCTCGAATGCTTGAATTGACAATCTAAATATTTGTCGTGTTATAAGGGTTTAGCCTCTTATATATCGCAACAACATTTGCTTCCTGCATAGGCCACTGGTACTCCATTGGTTTGTCACAAAACACCAAAATTTTCATTGTTCAATCATCGGAGTACGATACTAAAAATAGCACATTTTCGCATCGCATCTATATCGTATATACGTATAGTGTTATATTATACGATATAGAGGCGATGAGCCAGTATGCTATTTTTAGTAACGGTGTCCGATGATTGGACAATGAAAATTTTGGTTTTTCGTGATAGATCAACGGTCATCAGACACCGTTACTAAAAATAGACCCGTTGTGCATCGCCTCTATATCGTATATAGTATTATTATATACGATATAGAGGCGATACGCGAGTGTGCTATTTTTAGTAAAGGTGTCCGATGATTGAGTAATGAAAAATTTGGTGTTCCCTGACAGACCGATGGAATTTCAGTGGCCTATGCTGCCTTTGTTTCCAAAGAACTACATGTACTTGAAAGGTAAGACAAAGCGACCTCGGCTAAACGTATAAACATTTTGAGCATTTTGCATTTCTTTTGATATGAGTCATGCTCTGTGAAAAAGGGTGTAGTGCATCTACAAAAAATATCGACCTAGGTCAGCCTGCGCAGTCCGCGCAGGCTGACCTAGGTCGAAATTTTTTGCTATTGGTAAATTTTCTGCATGTCAAAGGACCAGTCTACATCATCAGTCACTTTTAGATAAAAATGATTTTACATTTTGCGATGACTTGCTTGGTAGAATGCATAACCAAGATACGATAAACCTCCATTTCCCAGAGCGAGCCCCATTACCACATTGAAAGATATTTGACGTCACTTTAACAGTATTCATGATGTATGTTACTATGATCACGGCAACAAGTTACCAACAATTTTGCTGCCTTTGTTTCACCGTTACTAGGCTGCCGCTCAACTGGGCTTTTACTTTGCTTAGGTCACTCCTTAGCGACCGAAGCTATTGACGAGGCTCAAACTAAGAACTCTCTGATATCAGATCCCATGCCTTAAAGGGACATTAAACCATATTTCGTTTGGCAAGTTGTTTAGAAAATCTTAACAAACACGGCTAATTTTCATTTGCGTCCAAAGATGACTTTTTATTTTAAAAAAAAATGGATATACATATACATGTTTTGACGAGTCTAAAATTCTCTAGTCTGGCAAAAGGTTCAATTCATTTTTTTTTTTTCATGAAAAAAAAAAATGGAAATTGCGATGAGTCACTTTCAGGTTATTGTAATCATGGACGGATTTAAATTCCAAATGCTATCGTCATCTTTATGCACGGTGTCGAACGCTACAATTTATATGAATATAAATTTCGCCCAAACCCCTTAGAGCGCCGAATGAACCAAACAGTTACTTTCAGTCAAGAGATTAAACCCTTATAATTGCAATTTTCCAAATTCTTTTCGTTCCGCATGTCTCGAGATAACGGACAGTGTAGATCAAAGATCAGACTGCACGTTTTGTGCAGTCTGATCTTGATCTATACTGGCCGCAAAAGGAACTTAAGTTGTGAAAGGCGCTTTAAGGGTTAAATCACTTTAGTACAAATTACGGAAACGACTGCGGTGTCATTGCGGTAGCCAGCTTTCTTAAATCTCTCATCAAACGGCAAAATTTCAGACTTGCCCGTGTTCAGAGACATAACAAACGAAGAATTATTATGTCCTCGAAAAAATGTTAAACAAATAAAACTTAGAAAACGTTGTCGGGAAGAGAGAAAATGCTGGTGACCAGTGTTTTCTCCTTTTCTCTCCGAGCCCCAGTATCCCAGTCTGTAGCGTACAGGACTTGAGAACAGGGGGTTGCTGGTTCGATCCCCGGCTCGACCAATTTCTTTCCGAGGATTGATGATGGTCATTACGACATGATTCATTCCTTTCGCACCGCTAACCATTCTTTCGACGATGGTTATGTAGGAAAGCAGCCATTGGCTTGGAAAGAATATTGTGCGTAGTGCTGGTAAAAAAAACTCCAGGACAGCATGAATAGGTGCACTGGCCGCCGTTAAAGACCATACAATCAATCAATTCTTCTTTCCCACACTTTTTCAACCATGTCGAAGATTAATCCCCACAACTGAACCACATTTTTTTTTTATCATCTCTCTCTCTCTCTCTCTCTCTGTTGCGCTATCTCTCTCTCTCTCTCTCTCTCTCTCTCTCTGCCTGTTGTGCTATCTCTCTCTCTCTCTCTCTCTGCCTGTTTCGCTCTCTCTCTCTCTCTCTCTCTCTCTCTCTCTGATCAATAAAACGTAAGTAAATGAAATGCAAATGACGTCATAGCCCGGCGTTTTCCTGCTAACATTTCAGCTAATCGTCTAGTATTTTCACCAAAGTACCCATTTTACAAGTGAGCCATGCTCTGTAAAAAGGGGACTTAATGCATCTGCGAAAAGTATCGGCCCAGGTCAGCCTGCGCAGGCCGCGCAGGCTGACCTGGGCCGAAACTTTTCGCTATTGGTCAATTTTCTGCATGTCAAAGGACCAGTCTACCTTATGATACAGTCGGTTGTCATATATGGATTTTATGGATCCATAATTATGCGATGGCATGCTTGGTATCATGCATCACGGGGATGCATTAAGCCCCCTTTTCCGAGAGCATGGCTCAAGTACTTATTGTGCTTTACTCTTTGAGTCCAAAACAAACGAAGTCAAGTCAACATCTTCAGTCAATGAAAAAAATATTAGTAAAATATTACATTTATGAGGAATTTTCAACTAGAATATCTATTAAGTAAAACATTGGACAGTGTAGATCAAAGATCAGACTGCACGCTCTGTGCAGTCTGATCTTGATCTACACTGTCCGCAAAAGCTCAGTTCATTGTCCCCCATCAGACTAAGCGTTAATGGCCCAGACATCATTGCATGCAAGAGGAATTCTTATCACACATTTAAACGTATCCAGAGAAATACCGTTTTTATTTTTGTCTGGCTTTGCTGAATATATTATCTGTCATTTCACTGAATTAAAGGCCCAGTAGGGGCCAAAAGAAAACAATGCGAGTGTTAAAATGCTTTTAGATCCAAATCATACCTTTTAAAAGTACGGACATCATTGTGAAGATGACAATCTGTTATTGTGCGGACGGTCCACTGGCAGAACAATGAAATTTAAAACCGGGTAAAAACTAAAAAAAGAAAAAGATAGAGCGATTTGGCAATATTCAACTTTGTTTTAAAATTCATTTTTCTGACAGCGACTAACACTTTGATCGACCGTATGATTACAGATTGCCATCTTGCCATCTTCACAATAATTCCCATACTTTTAAACTGTTTGCTTTAATACCCGCATTGTTCACTTTTGGCCGCCACTGGGCCTTTAACTCTTTTACCAAACAACAGAAATTTAAACTTGTACAATTGGAAAGCATTTGTAGAAGACAGTATGTACAGTAATGGAAAATGGAGAAAACGGTGTGGGAAAAGGTGTGTGAGCAGCATTTTCTCCTTTTTTTTTTTTTCAACAATGTTTTCAAAAATCCTTTCAAAGGGTCTTTCAAAAGTTATCGCTGTCTATCCAAGGCCCGATTCATCACCATTTCATAAAGCCCTATGCCCTATGCCCTTTCTTTCGGCGTAGCTGAATGTGCTGGTTTTTGACCTACTTCTCGGTACTGATAAAGAATGAATAAATGGTAAATTGCTTTTAGTTAAAAATGTGCACATGTTTATTCGGCGGACCCCTGCCTGCATATTTGCTCTAACATTTATGAAACCACTATTAACAAGCGTTGCTACTGCTAATCGATAGCCCGGGGCCTTGATTTATACCATAGCGATATAAAGTATTACCAAATGATTATTTTCTTGTGCTAATAGGAAATTTAATATTTTCATAAATGTTAACCAATAACCCAATACTACTTTTCAACAAAAATGAGAAAAAAAAAGTGAGAAAAAAGAGGCAACTGCTCGTGAGGTTACTTTTCATTATTTTACTTTATATTGAGTCGCAAAAGAGTTTCAATATTCACATTCAAGAATCTCTATCTTTTTAATGATATTTTTTGTTCCATTTTCTTTAACCCTTTCCCAAACAAGCCCTAGTTTTCATGTGTCTGTAGTACAAGTCTTTTGAAAACACTGTGGGAAAAGGAGAAATTGCTCGTAACGAGCAATTTCTCCTTTTCCCACAATGTTTTCTACCCTTTTTGAGACCTTTCTGCCATTTTCATCAAATTTAAAATTGTCGTCTGCAAACTCTTTCAATTTGGACCAGTCCAAAATTTGTCGTTTAGCAAAGGGTTAAGAGGGAAAATTAAATATAATCGAGGTTTCTTTAAAAAAAATCAAAGCGCTGAAAGCACTGGCGTGGCATTTGTCAAAGGAGCCATTGTGTGGAATCAATAATATGAAAAATAAAGAATAGAGAGAGTTTCAAAATATTCGCTTGAAAGTCAACCTACTATATAGTCATACACAATCCAGTAGAGTAACGTGCAATCTTGTGGGACGAACAAGTCAGGGAGAAAAAGCCCAGGGACGAATAAGCCCAGGAACGAACTGATTTTGGGACGAACATGCACGGAATCGGGGCGATCAGAAGACAAACATTTTGTGTATCATTACGCCAATAGATCGCCATAGCGGGTTAAGCTATTTTCGATAAAAAAAAAAGTATTTCCACGATCGACGGCCAAATCCATTTTTTTTTTTTTTTCAATAGGCCATTTTCTATTTCATATCTTAGTACAATCGAAACACTTATTTGTCTTAGAAAAATTGAGTTTAATTGGGTTTACTTCCTTCGGTTTTGCACACACTACGATACATGATTTTCAAAATGCCATATTGAACTCATAGTGGCATTGTCTTCGACAAATGCCACAGAAATCTAGATTTAGAAAGAAGCACAGTTCTGATTGACTGAACCATTTGGTTTAGCCAATCTAAAATTGCGTTACTTTTAGAATTTAGAAAATTCTTGAGAATAAGTTGTAGAATACAAATCAGAATGTCCGGAAAATAGGGGCCCCGGAGTCAATGTATGGCTTCTGATTGGGGATATGTCGATGAAAGACTAAAACAAATTAAATTTGGGAGAGACAAAAACTATATCGGTGAACAAATACAATTTCCAGGATTTGTAAGCGTCAAAATTTGACGTGACGAAAAGCTCACAGACAAAACTGTGCACTTAGGTATCGATTAAATATTTGACAATTTAGTTATCCGAAATACTCAACACAGTGCCCTAGACTGCTTTTCCCTGTCAGCGCCGTATGGAAAACCAGGCTCTTTTGGCGGACGGCATCGATCAAGATCAGACTGCACAGAACGTGCAGACTGATCTTGGACCTATTTCGTCCGCTTGTTTAGTCAAGCATATAATATAAAAATATCTGTAGGATTCCCTTGTTGAAAGAGGTCAAGTTTAGATATTTGGCACTAACAGATTTAATACATGAAATCCTTGATTTCAGTCGGTGGGCAAAACCCCACTTGTTGCAATATTTCAATCAAAATATAAGAACATTATGATCAGAATATCTATCTAAATATCGGACAGTGTAGATCAAGATCAGACTGCACGTTCTGTGCAGTCTGATCTTGATCTGCACTGTCCGCAGATGTGCGTATATATTTTGTGGCAGTTTGCGAACTAAGAGTTTGACAGTCCTAGGGGGACCACGTGTTGGGAAACCTCAGGCTTAAATTGTATTTCTTGGATGGTTTAACCCGCTTGCACTGCGTTCATGAATATATATGAGTTATTTGAATACAAGATGGATGGATGGATGGGTGGATGTTGATGGATGAATGGATGGACAGATGGACGGGTTGACGGACGGACGGACGGAGGGGTGGACAGGCGGATGTGTGGTGAGTTGGTTTGGTTGCTGAGCGGATAGGGGTTGTTGTGTGTTGAGTGAATGGATGGATTGGTGGATGGATGGATGGATGAATGGACGGACGGACGGACGGACGGATGGACTGACGGACGGACGGACGATGGATGGATGCATGCATATATGGATGCCTTGATTGATGCATTAATGGTTGTGTGAGTTTTCGGACGGTTTGATTGATAGTAATGGATGGTTACCAGCACTTTGCTTTCTAATCTCGCAATGTTTTCTGCCCTTTTGGAAATAAATCCTATCATTTGAACCACGTTTAGTTTGTCGTCTGCAAATGCCCTAAAACAGGTCTGCTGCCGGACAACCTAAAAGCGTCTGGTACACTTAGCCACACAACACCGAGTATTAACGACCCTGAGAAAGAGACCTTTCGAAAAGATGTGGGTAAAGGAGAAAATGCTGGAAACCAGCATGTTCTCCCTTTCCGCTCAATGTTTTCTATCCTTTCAAAGACAAAACTGAAGATTGAGTGTCATTTAATTTGTTGGTCTGCAAATGCTCTCAATTGGCATATAGTTAAAGGATGGTATTTACTGGTCACGTGCAAATTTCTTATGGCATGGTACTGTGGAGCCCTGGCCTATTACTGGTTAATTTTGCAGCCCTACAATTCGTAGAGACTGAACTTATTTTAAAATTCAAATCACTCGATCTCCTATTTTCTTCGCATCAATTCAATATGGCGTCACTAATTTTGGCCGACCTTGTCAATTCCGTTTTGTGACAGTTCCCGGGTTTTTTTCTGTGTCATTTTTTTTTTAACTATGATTCATAACAGCGATATGAACAGTTGTATGGCGTCACCAGATTTCTTTTATTTGTCAAGCAGGCGTAAATTTCTATGTCATATTATAAAAATGAAAATTAATTCTTTACCAAACGACATTTTAGATTTAACCAAATTGAAAACATCTGCAGACGACAAATTAATGTTGGTTTAAACTGTGAAATTTCAAAAAAAAAAAAAAAGGGTAGAAACATTTTGGGAAAAGGAGAAAATGCTGGTTACCAGCATTTTCTCCTTTTTCCAAAATGTTTTTCAAAAGCTTTCTTCAACAGAATCGTTTTAAACTCGGGATTGTGTGGTTGAAGGTTAATAATGGGAGACGGTCATGTAGAATTGAAGCGTCCGCCCTCAACGCAATGGTATCCGGATTCGAAACCCTTAATTAGCGGGATTAAACTTTTAAACTAGCTGCATTGCGGCGCGAGCACTGGTTCAGGAAGCAATCATGGAAAGTAACTTATACGAGATATGAGCCACGCTCTGCCAAAGGGGGGTTTGAAGCATATCTGTGATACATTATGTCAAGGAAGTCATCACATAATTATGGATCTGTAAAATCTATTTTGTATAATAACCGGCTCACATTCGGCATACCTCGGGTGATCCGGTGATCAAATCCCTCGGCTGTATCACGTAGCTTGATATGCACCTACACGGTATATTTCGCACATCTCCGGAAGCACACCGCTTTAACCGTTATTGAAATTGTAAGGCTCCTCTTTAGAAAGAACGCATGAGTAAATTTTCTATCGTTATCTTTCTAAGAGTATTTCAGTCGGCAAACAGGTTGTACATTTAATTTTTAGCGTGGTTTATCAGTTCCGTTAGGAGCTTTCATCGACAGATCGATAGAAGTGAATAACTTCACAGTGGTTGTTCATGTCGTTGCTAAGCGATCTACAAGGGCGCCGCCATGTTTAAGATCACGTGATTGGTAGTTCAAAATGGAAGCCTCCCTTTATACAGACGAGGTTAGATGTAGTTACGGAATCGGCCGAGTTGTGACGAGTGTAATGGAAATATGACGTAATGCTGTCATTCGGCATACTCGGGTGATCCGGTGATCAAATCATGATGTTAGATGTAGCTACGGAATCGGCCGAGTTATGACGAGTGCAAATGTTAGATGTAGGTACGGAATCGGCCGAGTTGTGACGAGTGGACCGGCTCAGTCCTGAGGTAGAATTGTCCTTAGACACGTAGAAAATTTATTAACCCTTAAGCTGCTTATCGCGACCCACTGACCTTTTGCGGACAGTGTAGATCAAGATCAGACTGCACAGAACGTGCAGTCTGATCTTTGATCTACACTGTCCGATACGGTATTTTCTTTCCGGTGAAATTAACCTTAAAACCGCAATGTTTGGGCTTTTAGTATTGAGTAGAAATTTGCGTTCAATTTATTCGGCAGCTTAAGTGTTAAAGCAAAATGTTTTGACTTAGGTCAGTCTGAGCGGATTCCGCAGGCTGACCTGAGTCGATACTTTGTGCGGATGCATTAAACATATGAGCCCATAAAATTCATGTTGTCAAACAACTGGTTGAATCATGAGATAGAATGTTCCTTTGATTTTTTTTGCAGAACGTTTACCAATAGTTAAAAGTTCCGACACAGGTAAGCCTGCTCGGACTGCGCAGGCTGACCTAGGACGATCCTTTTTGCAGATGCATTAAACTCCCTGACTCACATTAACTCACTCGTCACAACTCGGCCGATTCCGTACCTACATCTAACCTCGTCTGTATAAGGGATGCTTCCATTTTGAACTACCAATCACATGATCTTAAACATGGCGGCGCCCCTGTAGATCGCTTAGCAATGACATGAACAACCACTGTGAAGTTATTCACTTCTATCGATCTGTCGATGAAAGCTCCTAACGGAACTGATAAACCACGCTAAAAATTAAATGTACAACCTGTTTGCCGACTGAAATACTCTTAGAAAGATAACGATAGAAAATTTACTCATGCGTTCTTTCTAAAGAGGAGCCTTACAATTTCAATAACGGTAAAGCGGTGTGCTTCCGGAGATGTGCGAAATATACCGTGTAGGTGCATATCAAGCTACGTGATACAGCCGAGGGATTTGATCACCGGATCACCCGAGGTATGCCGAATGACATTAACTTTGCCGTCTTCAATTACTTTCAGATGGGACAGGTCTAAAATTTTGTCGTCGTTGGTGAATACATGCTGTTGAAACCGTCTAGTCTGATTAATTCAAACCGTATTTTATGAAATGCAACAAGAAACGTCACGGCATTTTTTCATTTATTTTTCGATTCTGACATGAAAAAATTCAGACTGTTGATTCCTCTCCGCAAATATTTGTTTCAACGTCACGTCATTTTTCAGTAAATTGTTCTGTCAGCCCGTTTGTACATAAACGGTAGTTTATTTTCCGTTGCAGAAAAGTATTTTGAAAAAAATGGTTTGAAAAAAGAAGCAACTATATATTACAAGCAATTGCTTCTTTTTCCTGAATGTTTTCCATATGCATATTAACCATGCTCTGTGAAAAGGGGTTTAATGCATCTACAAAAAAAGTATCGATTCAGGTCAGCCCGAGCAGTCCACGGAGGGTTACCTAGGTCGTAAACCTTAAGTGCTATTGGTCAATCTTCTGCATGTCAAAAGACCAGTCTACCTCATGATTCCGTCGGCTGTGAATGGACAATAATCATGAGTGTGTGATAATTTGCTCGGTATTATACATCACGGAGATGCATTCGACCCTTTACACACAATCCCGACTTTTAACGGTCCTATAAAAGAAGCCTTTTGAAAACATCGAGGGAAAAGGAGAAAATGCTGGTACCAACATTTTCTCCTTTTCCCACAATGTTTTCTACCCTTTCCAAATCAAATTTTAATTTTTGAGTCACGTTTATTTTGTCGTCTGCAAATGCTTTTAATTTGGATAAGTCTAAAATTTTTTTGTTTGGTAAAAAGTTAAACCCCCTATTTGCCAGAGCGCCTCTCATACCTTTTTTTTTTTTATTATTATTATCATTATTAAATACTGCTTTCGTGAATGGAATGTCATAATTTTTTTGTGGCGGCTCAGCCAATCAGAACCTCTGTTACATTATTAATTTAGAATTAAACAAAGAATGCAACTTGGAAGAGTTGGTGAATACCGAGAAGGCCTTTATTCACAAACCGTTCTCGTAAATTGCTTTTTATTCTTATTCTCAGGGATTTTCTAAACTTCAAAGTAACGCAAATCCTGAATGGCTAAGCAATTTGGACCAGCCAATCAGAAGCTGCGTTGCAATGAAATTCAGAAAATTGGGTCGAATTAGAAAACCCTTTACCTAACGACCCTGAAAAAGAAGACTTATGAAAACATTGTAGGAAAAGGAGAAAATGCTGGTAACCAGCATTTTCTCCTTTACCCACAATATTTTCTATCCTTTCACAGACAACTTCCAAGGTTTCACCTATATTAAGTTTGTCGTCTGCAAATGCTTTCAAATTTGACAAGTCTTAACATTTCGTCGTATGGTAAAGAGTAAAGACAGGTCGGTGGAATCGGCTCACTTTCGTTTTATCAAATTACCACAAATTTTCCTTATTTCTATTTTCAGCCAAGCTGGACAACGTCAAAACATACATGTCTCTACGGCGTGTGCCCCTGAGGTTGCAGGATCGAGTCATCAAATGGTTCGACTATCTTTGGATGTGCAATAAGTCTACGGACGAAGAACGAACACTAAGTCTGCTTCCGGACAAGCTGAAAGCGGAGATCGCCATTCACGTCCATCTAGACACGTTAAAACGGGTAGAAATCTTTCAACAAACTGAGGCTGGGTTTTTGTGCGAGCTCGTGCTACGGTTAAACCCGGTTCTGTTCTCGCCAGGGGATTATATATGCAGAAAAGGTAGGTAACACTCTGTCGAATTTTGAATTTGACCTGGTTGATCTGCCCTTTCTGTCTGTCTGTCTGTCTGTCTCTCTCTCTCTCTCTCTCTCTCGATGACTTTTATATCTGCCTTTGTCTGTATTCCGTATGACTGTCTTTCCGTCCGTCTGTTTGTCAGTCTGTTGTGCACTTTTTCTGACCCATTATCCCTGTCTGTCTCCGGTTGTCTACCTCTCTTTCTCTCCCTCTCTCTTTCTCTTTCAATACATTATATCAACTTTGTCGACTTAGATCCTCTTTCTTCCCAAATCTGTCATTACCTCTCTCTTTCACCTCTAGCTGTTTGCTTTGTCGGCCTGTCTTCCTGTCTGTCTGCCTGCCTGTCTGTCTGTCTGTCTGTCTGTCTCTCTCTCTCTCTCTAACTGTATATATATGATTAGATACTATTATACTGAAAATGGCTTCCTTAACTTCTCTATTTCTTTGTCTCGCTCTGACTCTCGTTTTGTCTGTCTGTATCAATTTGTCTTTAACGAACCAAAAATATTAACAAATATTGCATCATTTAACGATATAACAATGACGTATCACAAAAGGAAATATCTCTCCATCATGATGGATGGATACATTCCTGACTTGTCATTCTCTACTTGACTGTTAACCAATTGCTAGAGAGATCGGAATGGATTCCGTCTTATTCCATCAGACTTTTGATGGACGACAATAACAGGTTTGTTCCTTCGAGTTCGGTCAGTGATTTTTATGGCTAATTTTATAAAAGCTCTACATGAAAAGATAATGGAAACGTAGACCGAGTATATAATTAGTCGAAAATTCCAAGAAAAACCCTTATATGCTATTTATTAGATCGTCTTTACAGATAGTGTAGATTCTGACCAGACCGATGATATTTACCAGGTCGTATATACAGAATTGAGGATAGTCATTTTGCGACAAGATGCCTTCCTCTCTTACCGCTGATCCTTGTTTCGACGATGAATATGCTGGAAAGCAGCCAGTGGCTTGGGAAGAACACTGTGCAAAGTACATAATCACCTGGTCCATATTCACCAACCATTCTTTAGAATAATTTTAGTCTTATTCTCCAAGATTTTCTACATTTGAAGGTAACACAACTTCTGATTGGCTTAGCCAAATGGTTCGGCAAATCAAAAGTTGTGTTACTTTCAAAGTTGTGTTACCCAAAATGTTCTACATTTGAAAGTAACTTTTGATTTACTAAACCATTTGGCTAAGCCAATCAGAAGTTGTGTTACTTTCAAATGTAGAAAATTTTGGGGAATAAGACTAAGAACGTTCTTAACAATAATTGGTGAATACGAACTCAGGGAAAAATAAACTCAAAGAAAGCACGGATAGGTGCACAACGCACTGCAATATTACTGAAATAATGCTCATAAAGATGTTATTTTAAACATCATACAATCAAATCTACAGGCAGTTTAGATTCTGACCAGAACGGTCAGTCTGATCTTGATGCTATACTGCCTGCTATTCTAGTTAAAAAAAAAATTGTGCTTCACCCAATCAGATATTCGAGCCAGGCTCTGGCAAAAGGGGGTTTAATGCATCTCCGTGATGCATGGTACCAAGCAAGTCATCATAGAAGTAATTTTGTCTCACAACCAACTGTATCATGAGATAGAATGGTCCTTGGACATTCAGAAAATTAAGCAAAAAGTTTCGGCTCAGGTCAGCCTGCGCGGACTGCGCAGGCTGACCTGAGTCGATACTTTTTGCACGTGCATTTAGCCCCCCTTTTTGACAGAGCATGGCTGATATGTAATATCGTCGAATTGATCTGTCACAAGAAAGATTGAAAAATGAAATATTATTGGATACGTCTGGTAGATAATATTGCAATAACATATTTACGTTCTTCTAGATCTGTAATGGAGTGCAGTTGTTTCCAAAAGAACCAGACGGGTTTTCCTTTCATTTTTGTTTTTTCTCTTCAACTCTTTACCAAACGACAGAATTTTAGACTGGACCGTTTTGGAGGAATTTACAGACAACAATTCAAATGGTTTTTTTTTTTGTTAATGACAGTATTTTCCTTCAATGGGGGAAAACACTGTGGGAAAGGGAGATAATGCCGGGATTGTGTGGTAAAGAATAAACATCTTTTCTAAACGACAGAATTTTAGACTGGTCTAGCGTTTGCAGATGACAAGATAACTGTAGCTTAACTGTTGGATTTTTTTTCTTCGATTGGTTAAAAAAAAAAAAAAAAACATTGTGGGAAAAGGAGAAAATGCAGTATCCTTTACCCACAGTTCTTTAAAAAAGCTTTGTTCCTCTGGGTAGTTAAAAGTCGAGATTGTGTGGTACAGGGTTTTTAAAAAGGGGGTATTTCCTTGTTCCTCCGTCAGTCGTGTGACAGGCATTCTTAACAGCATTTTCTCTTTCTTCTATAATCTTTTTTACCCTTTCCATAGCCCACTTTAGTTGGGTTGGTCTATCACGAAGTATGATAACACTTACTGTATACGATATGGAGGCGATGCTCAAATGCGCTATTTTAAGTAACGGTGTCCGATGATGGACCAATGAAAATTTCGATGTTTCGTGATAGACCGATGGAGCTTCTAAGGCCTGTGCCCTTTTACAGGCAAATTCTGTCGTTTGAGTCACATTTACTTTCTTGTCTGCAAATGCTTTCAATGATTGACAAGTCCGAATTTTCGTCCCCTTGGTGAATCGAGTGGGCGAAAATAATTGAATCATGCTCTGTGAAAAGGGGTTTAATGCATCTGCAAAAAGTATCGACTCAGGTCAGCCTGCGCAGTCCGCGCAGGCTGACCTGGTCGAAACTTTTTGCTATTGGTTAGTTTTCTGCATGTCAAAGGACTAGTCTACCTCACGATTTAGTCGGTTGTTCGACAAAAAGGATTTTATGGATCCATAATTATGTGATGACTTGCTTGGTAAAATGCATCACGGAGAGGCATTAAACCCCTATTTGCCAGAGCATGGCTCATATTTATGTAACCGCTATCGTTCAGAGTTGATACTACATAACATAGCTAGAATTTATCAGGATCAATTTCGGCAATAATTTTCTTGACAGTTGATTGAAGACGTTTTCATAGATGTTAAGTTTTTTATAATTGAAAATTTATTACAACCTTTCAAGAGAAAATAGAGGGAAATTGGTCACTCCTGGGAAGATATTCTTGGGCTTCTTGTTGATACGTTTTAAATAATATTTTGACAGACGACAAAATTTTGGACTCGACCAAATTGAAAGCATTTGCAGACGACAAATTAAGTGTAACTCGGATGATGATTTCTGTCATTGATATGGTAGAAAACATTGTAGGAAAAGGTGTCCAGCATTTTCTCCTTTTAATACAACGTTTTCAAAAGGCTTCTCTTATCGTTATCCTAAAACTCCGAATTGGGTGGCAAATGGTTAAGATCTTTTTGGCCATATGTGAAAACAGGGAATTCTGGGGACGGTTATAGATCAAGATCAGAATGCACATAACGTGCAGTCTTATCTTTGATCTATACTGTCTGCTTCTTTAGTAAAGTCTATAAGATAGAAATCTCTCCGATTTTCAGGAGATTGTATTTTCAGGCGACGAAAAATGTCGAGAGAGACAGAACCATTTACCAAACAATCCCATGTTTCAATTCTTTACCACGTGACTAAATGTTCGACTTGTCCAAATCGAAAGCACTTGCAGACGACAATTTCAGTGTGGCTAAAATGATCAAATTTGTCTTTGATAGGGTAGAAAACATTGTCGGAAAAGGAGAAAATGATATACATGAATACCAGCAATTTCTCCTTTTCCCACAATGTTTCCAAAGGCTTCATCCTCAGGCTCGTTTAAACTCTGGATTGTGTGGTAGATGGTTAACGACTCTGAAAGAGTGGGCTTTTGAAAACAATGTTGAAAAGGGAACAAAAATACGGTTAAGAACATTTTCTCTTTTTCCCACAATGTATTCTACCCTTTCGAGGATAAATCACATCATTTTAGCCATATTTAATTTGTCGTCTGTAAATGCTTTCAATTTGGACAAGTCTAAAATTTTGTCGTGCGATAAAGATAGAGAAAGTGAAAGAAAAAAAGACAACTTTTTCCTCCTCAAATGATTTTGATTCCAAAGTTTTTGGGTTCATTTGTTTCTCAAATTACATTGAATTACTGTGTCACTGACAGTCGCGTTTCGGCCTTGTTTTTGTCCCGAAAAATTCTGGTTTTAATTAACTATTATTTTTCCCCGTTCACAATCTGGAAATCATTCCGTAATTGAAAAGAAAATAACGATATTGTTTTTTTTTTCTCTCAGAAATGAGATTTGTTTTTTTAAAGAAAAGGATGATTATATTTTTGCGGGGGATCTCTCTCTCTCTTTCTCTCTCTCTCCCCCTCTCTTTCTCTCTTCTCTCTCTGCCTCCCTCCCCCTCTCTCTCTCATTCTTACTCTTCTTTGTCATTTTTTTCATTCAGCGAAAGTATTTTTGAACCATGCTCTGTGAAAAAGGGTTTAATGCATCTACAAACAGTATTGACTCAGGTCAGCCTGCGCAGGCTTATCAGGATCGAAACGTTTTGCTATTGGTCAATTTTCTGCATATCAAAGGACCAGTTTACCTCATAATTCGATTGGTTGCTAGACAAAATTGGTTTTGTAGATCCATAGTTACAGGATAACCTGCCTAGTATATTGTAATCAGGGAGATGCGTTAACCCTTTACCGCACAATGCCGCATTTCGACGCCCCTGGCAAAGAAGCCTTTTGAAAACATTTTGGCAAAAGGAGAAAATGCTGGTAACCAGCATTTTCTCCTTTTCCCGCAATGTTTTCTACCCTATCAAAGGAAAGTTGCACAATTTGAGCCACACTGAAGTTGTCGTTTGCAAAAGCTTTCAATTTGGACCAGTCTTAAATTTAGTCGTCTAGTAAAGGGTCAAATCCTCTTATTCTAGAGCATGGC
This sequence comes from Tridacna gigas, assembly GCA_945859785.2. Lineage (NCBI taxonomy): Eukaryota > Metazoa > Mollusca > Bivalvia > Cardiida > Cardiidae > Tridacna > Tridacna gigas. The sequence continues at coordinate 46,695,202 of OX244043.2, forward strand.
TGACTTCCATTAAATTTTAAGTCTGTACCATTATCATAGAAAAGTCACCAGAGTCACACTTCCCCGCCTTTCAATACCAGAGATTCATGCGGAGAAGTGAAAGTATTTCTAATACTATAACCGAGCCCCGGTAGCTCAGTCGGTAGCGTACAGGACTTGGAAACAGGAGGTCGCTGGTTCGATCCCTGGTTCGGCCAATTTCTTTCCGAGGACTGACGATAGTCATTGCGACAGGATTCATTCCTCACACCGCTGACCATTGTGTTGATAAGAGCTAGTTGGGAAAGCAGTCCGTGGCTTGGAAAGAATACTGTGCGTAGTACTGGTAAAAGAAATTATGGATAGGTGTACTGGTCGCCGCGATATAACTGAAATAATTTGAAAACGGCGTTAAACACCATACAACCACTCAATCTAATTCTATACGTTTAAATACATTGGAAACCTATGTTGGTAGGTGTAGGTTTTTCCATTGTTTATATGGTGTTTAACGCAATTTTAAACATAACTTCAATTATATTGCGGTGGCCAATGCACCTATCCACGTCTTTCCTAGGGGTTCTCTTACCAGTACATTGCAAAATATTCTTCCTAAGCCACATGCTGCTTTCCCACATGACCATCAACGAAACAATAATCAGCGGTGAGAGGGAACAAATCCCATAGCACTGACTATCATCATTCCTGGGAAAGAAATCGGCAGAGTTTGGAATTCGAACCAGCAACCTCAGTAGATATGATAACGCTCGAGCTGGGCCACCCCCTCTAATCAACGCTCACCCCTTATACAACAAAAAAAACTTAGATCCGGTTCTATCTTAACCCTCTCCAAAATTTCATGTAACAGGCTCGCCCTCTAAGCCGCATGCTCATAAAATTATCAAAACCAATAGGTTAAGCAATCATAATTAAATCAAACTAACCCCCATCCTAATCCCTTCACCTTTAATTCAATTAATATATCACCCCAACCCCTCACTCAGTAAATGAAAAATTTTCGAAAAAAAAAAATCTGCGTAAACTTGATTTACGAAAAAAAAAAAAATTTAATTTTTAAAAATTTCATCATCATGCGTCATTGCATCAGATACAGGGATATCAAGTTACCGGGATACCGAGTTACCGGGATACCGAGTTGCTCAAGACAACCAACGCGTCATGCAATGGCTAGCGGGTTTATATCGGTTAGTGGGTGGGATTTTTAATAAAAAAAAAAAATTTTTAAAATCGCTTGCCATGATTAAATAAAAATTGAATTTAAGATTAAAAATTCCTAAGTAAAAGTAGGTAAAATAATGACAAGTTTTACTGAAACTAGTGAAAACATGAGTGATAATAATGATAACAAGAGTGTTGTCATACGATCACAAGAAGAGTTTGATGACTTGTTTTATGAAGAGGTAAGCATCATCAACGGTTTGTTTGAAAGTAGAGCAGAGGATATAATAGCAAAAGCAATAAGAAATCTTACCCGCTACTTTAACACCGTGAAAGACGAGGATCTTCAGTATAGGTTAGATGATTTAAAAAACGACTTAGCTTTAGATACAGATGATGATGAGATAAGAAAACGGATGGAGGAAACTTTAGACAAAGTGTTTGAGGATATAGAAAGTGAAGTTATAAATGCTTTATGTGATGAACATTCATATTTAGACGAGGATTGTGATTTTTTTAAAAAACAAATAATAGATGAAGTAGCTGATGTGTTTAAAAAATAAGACTATAAAAAAACATGTTAAAAATAGGACTTAAATGATAATCCATGGTATATATTTCATCTTAAGATGATATATAACCCATATTAAAAGAGAAATATGGAAAAATTAAAGGAAGAAATTGAAGCAAGTAAAACTGTAAAAGACAAATGGGTAATAGACCGATTCCATTCAAGAGCATCTATGGATATGGATCATAATTATGAGTTATTTAAAAAAATAACAAACAAAGCATGTGTAGTATTTTCCGTAGAGGATGAAGAATACAATCAAGTGGTAGATGTGATAAAAGAATATAGAGAACTAGAAAAGTTTTATAAAGAAATAAATTGTTATACTTACTACCTAACCCATAGTATATATGGTGGTGTAATGCAAGAATGGTTTGATAAAAATTATGAATTTGCAGACGAATGTTTCTATCTAGATCATCTAATATTAGAAAGAGAAGAACTAGAAAACGGTTTAATAAACATTGATGAAAAAAAAATTTAAAAAAATTTTTTAATTTTTTATTCCTTTGATAGAAATAAAAAATTGAATTTACTCTTAAAAGTTCCAGCAAACATGGTTAGTTAAAGAACCAGAGATATATAAAACATGAATAAATTTGCTAGTTTATATACCGATAAAGAAGAAATACTTAAAAGAAATCATGCTTTCGGCTCTTTAAATGAATGTAGCATACTAGAAATAATGGAGTATATGGATGATTTTATTAAATTAACTATAAGTCAAGTTAATGAAAAATGTGGTAGAAAAGAACTTATTAATATTTGTGGTATTATTGATAAAAAAAAGAAATTTAAAGGGAAAAGCAAAAAAGATGAAATGATAAATTTTATTGATGAGTATATAAAAAATACATATAATTTAATGAAAAAGAAAGCTACTTTATTTAATAATGAGGAAGAAGATAAAACTAATAGACGCCATTTAAAACTAAGAAGGGAAATAATAGTTATTTTTAAAACGTTAAGTACAATTTATGGTGTAACAGTATTTACAACAAGTTATTCTAGCGGAATTTTAAAATACAGTGTAAAACCAGATAAAAAGTCGTTAGCTGTGGATTAACTTAAAAAAAAATTTCATAAAATAAAATGCTAGAACTAGAGCCAGATTTCAAGCAAAAGCTAAATGACCTACTTAAGGATAAAACAAATATTTATCCTAAAAACACAAACAAAATTATTTACACAAATGGAACCGGACTAATGCCCTATAAAAATCAAAGATGGTTTAGCGATATCTACTATTACTGCAGTAAAATGTTTTATGAACAACCTAAAGAAGATACTTTAAACATAACATTTTATGCTGGTGGTAACAACATACGCGTTAAACATCATTTTTACAGTAAAGATTTAACCAATTTGCTATCTCTCTTTAAACAAAGATTTATAGATTGTCCAAATGAACATAGTTTCCTTGAAAGTTGTATTAACGATATTGAAGAATATAGTATAAACTTTAAGTTTTTATAAATATTTAACCCTTTTTCTGGGTTATATATTTTATATATCCAATTCTATCAATATAGCTACATAAGAATTAGTTACCTTTGGATTTTTTGATACAGTTTTAAAATTTATAACATCACATTGGTTGACCTCAATAGGAGGATTAAACTCTGTACAAGTACATAACTCATCACGTTTTTTAATAATATTTTTTCCAGTTTCAGCAGATGATATGGTTATTTCAAGTATACTATCATCATCATCTTTTGGTAAAGAAACTAATGTACCTCGTAATATTCTTCCTGACGCGGATAAACAATAACCCCCCAATGCATGAGATGGACCGGATAAACCATTACCAAATGAAAACTGAAAGCTGTTTCTCTTAAGTTCTCCCTTTTCCTCAGCCCACACGGTAATTATAGGTTTTGGTTTAATGCCTATTTTTTCATCTACGTAGGATTTTGTTGCTATATCTCTTTCTTCTACGGGAGCCACAGCATTTTTTATAGTAAAGCCTTGCATATTGATATCCGTGGAGGCCGTAAAGCTTCCATCAGGATTTTTTACAATGGCACCCCCATTATCAACATAATTTTTATTGACAGCAGAATCACGGTCTATTGGATTTGGTAAGCCGGTAAGTGGGTGAGTGTTCATATCTATTTTACCAGTTGCTAAGAAAACCCCAGCTTGATTTTGTCTTAAAGCTCTTTTTCCTGCGGTGGCCGTATTAACAATGCTATCTACATAAAACTTATTTGCAGCTTGTCGATTATTTATAGGTGAAGCAACATCATTAATCCTCCATCCACCCATAGAAATGTCACTACTTGATGTATATGAATCACCATCATGAATAAATGCGCGATTAGCATAATCTACATATCTTTTTGTAGCAGCATCCATCGGGGATGCAGGATCTATAAGATCCATTAAATGATACCCCTTCATGCTTATATCTGCAACAGCAGACCAGGTACCATCTTGTTGTTTTCGTATTGCATTAATACTATCTACATATCTTTTTGTAGCAGCTTCACTGGGCCCCTCAGGTTCATCTAAGTTTTTTATTTTATTAAAACCCATGTTTAGATACCCCTCTATATGATACCCCCCGTTTTCATCTAACAACCCTGAGCTACTACCATCAACATAACTCTTAGTAGCAACATCCTGAGGATTTACTGGATTACTAACCCTTGTTAATGTGTTACCATCCATATTTATGGAACCGGTAACAGTGGTTGTTCCATCTTTACGTAAAAAGTTGTTAGTAATGTAAGCAAGTGATACACCACCATCACCACTTGTTTTATCATCATCCATTCTTCCAAATTTATCAACAGGCATTTTTAATATTACTAAAAAAGTTTATTTAAAATATCTTGAAATTTATTACCCAAGCACAACTCTTTAAGAATGTATAAACATAAATGTCCACAAAATACTTCACCTGCTTGTTGTAATTGATCCGTATTGTATTGTAATGGACTTTTTAAATAATCTATAATTTCGAGAGGTGGTTGAATACCATAACTATCAAAATAAATTTTTTTCTTTCCATCTTTAAACCAAGCAACCCAATGAGTACCAGGTCCACCAGTAGCATCAAGATTTAATATACCACATTCTTTATTTCTTACTTTTTTAGGTAGGGCATCTCTTAAAAATGTTCCTCTAAAATTTTTTATTTTTAATTTTTTTACGGCATCCTCAAGCTCAAAATTGCTTAAAGGTTTATTTTGTAAAGTTATATTATCAATTAAAATATCTTTCATTTTTATATAGTTAAATATTTACAATGGCATCGTTGTCAACCCATGAATTAAACTCATTAGAATAACCTTTCCACTTTACAAGAGATTTCTTTTTTCCCTTTTTAATAATCTTTTCTATCCTATACACCTCTTGACTCGTTTTTTGTAGTTCCGGTTCATAAAAAGAACCTTTTATTTCTTCACCATTTAAATCTTCAATCTTATACGTTATAGGCGTCGTATGTTTTACTTTGATAACCGTAAAAACCTCTTCAGTCCATCTCGTAGTATAACCTTTTTCAAAAGTCTTTTTCTTTTTACTTATCCTTACTTTGTCTCCAACAGAAAACTTTGGTTTGATATCCTCCCTTACTTGGTCATAATCAGGATACAATGTTGTCCAAACTTTATTTTTATTCTTCTTCTTACTTGCTTCAATTGGCGACATCTTAATAGAAGAATGCCTCGTGTTGTTGTATTCCTTAACAAGATTTTGTAATACATCAATATATACATTTGTTGAGTGAGCAGAGAAATACTTCCACATTTTTTCTTTCATTGTTCTAATCCATCTCTCAACAACGCTTGATTTTTCTTCATTTTCAGTAGAATACAATTCAACCAAATCTTTAACATCTTTGTTATAAAACTCTTTACCTTTATCAACCCACATTTTCTCAGGCTTTCTTTCCTTAAAAATACTCTTCAGTGCAACAGAAACAGATTTTCCTGTTTTATCCTTTAATGGGATCAGCCAACCATATTTTGAAAAGATATCAATGACAGCAAGAAGAAATTTTACTCCATGATTAAGTTTAGAAAATGCTTGCATATCTACTATATCTGCTGCCCATATCTTATCGACACCCCCTACTCTAACTCTCCTTTTCTTAAATTTTCTTTTTACAGGTTTATGTAATTCTTCTGCTAGTGAATATTTTTTTTTTTACCGACACCCATACCAAATCTTTTCTTGGTTCCTATCAATGAAGAAACCAATCCTCTTTCCATTCTTTCCTTAATAGTAGGATTATAGATACCGTTTAACTCTTTAAGCATATTAGCATCACACACATCATTACGTGTTTTAGTATCATTATGCTTAAGATAACAGATATCATGATGATATGCTGCCTTGTCAACACGATTTACGGGCTTTGACCATTCTTTAGGTGTTAAGTCTGGATTTAATCTTTTCTTTAACTTGGTACCGGGACCAGTAAAGTTATGTCCAGGTAAGTGCATTTCAACAGGTAAGTTATTGATTGCTTTGTTTAACAACGAACCACCTTCTTGTTGTTTAATAAACTGTGTTTTTGTTGTTCCACATTCAACACATTTTCCTCGTGCCATATTTTTACCATTTTTACTTACCGTATACTGTATATCTGTAGTATCAGTTTTCTTTTTACATTTAACGCAATACATTTTTTTTATATTAAAATAAATTTTTTTAATTAAAATATGGATATTGTTAATTTATCTTGGAATGAAACATTAGCAAAAAGATTTAATCATCCTCTTTTACCTAGGAGTATCAGAGGTTTAATAGTAGGCAAATCAGGATGTGGTAAAACTACACTTTTACTTAACCTTTTGTTAAGACCTGATTGGTTAGATTATGGTAACTTATACGTTTTTGGTAAAAGTTTGTTTCAACCAGAATATCGCATACTTAAAAAAGCTTTTGAAGAAAAAATACCAAAAGAATACATATTAAGGTTGTTCTCACTTAAAGATGAAGTTCAAAACCGAGATATTTCACCTACTGCATTAGTTGAAGAATGGGCAAAAACAATTAAGGAAAAATCTGATATCGATTGTGAATTTTTTGAATATGCTAGTGATGTACCTGATCCAAGAGATTTAAATGCATCAAATAAAAACTTAATGATATTTGATGACTTACTTTTAGAAAGGCAAAACAAGTGTGAAAACTATTATGTAAGGGGTAGACATAGTAATGCTGATTGTTTTTATCTGGCACAAAATTATTTTAGACTACCCCGTCAAACTATTAGAGAAAATGCTAACTTAATATGCTTGTTTAGACAAGACTTAAAAAATCTTAATCATATTTATAGTGATCGTGTTGGAGATGATATGACTAAAACAGAGTTTATCAATTTTTGTAAAAAATGTTGGGAAATACCTCATGGTTTTGTAGTGTTAGATTTAACTAAGAACCCTAACGATGGAAAATATAGATGTGGTTTTGATAACTTTTACATACCACGAAATTACAAAGATTATAATTAAAAAATATATTTTTTCATTAAAAATATATTTTACAAATTATAAAATGGAAGTAGAATTACTTGAAAAGATAGTAAAAAACACTAACCATAAAACATCATTTCAAATTATCGTAAGCGATAACAAAACAGAGTTTACAACAAGATTTACTCCTCCACTTAAATTAGAAAAAGATAAAGAATATGAAATAGCGTTGGTTAACCTTGAAACTTACTATTCATTTCCTAATATTGATGCAAGCAATAACATTTTTGTTTATTCACCTGACAATGGTGCAACATGGGTAAAAATAAAAATACCTGAAGGAAGTTATGATCTAGTTGATATTAATGATGTAATTCAACAAGAAATGAGAAAAAAGGGTCATTATGATGCTGTTAATGAAGAATATTATATTAGCATCTCAGCAAATACTAATACTTTAAAGTCTATTCTTGTTTTAGAAAATGGATATCAGGTTGATTTTAACCAACAACATTCTATTGCTAAAATTTTAGGGTTCTCTCGTGCTAAATATACACAAGGATTTCATGAATCAGAAAATGTAGTAAATATTCTTAGTATTAATAGCTTACTAGTTAATATAGATTTAATTTCAGGTAGTTATGTTAACGGTTCACAAAAAAATACAATTTATAGTTTTTTTCCAAATGTATCACCAGGATATAAAATTATAGAAAATCCGGTAAACCTTGTTTACCTTCCTTTAACATTAAATGAAATACATAATTTAAATGTATCAATTACAGACCAAGATGGAACATTACTCAATCTTAGAGGGGAAAATTTAACAATTAGATTTCATTTAAGAGAAGCAAGATAGATATAAAAAATGACAAACTATATTAATGCAAAAATAAATATATCAGACGGACAAAAGGAAAAAATTTTACATTCTTTTAGAAACAAAGCTCCGGCAAGTATTCGTTTAAAGCATGAAGATATACATGGTAATGATGTAATAGCATTAACCAAACCACAAGTAAATAAACTTACAAAAGCTTATAAAGCTGGTAAGGGGGCAACGTTTAGAATGTCAACTAAACAACTTAAGCAAAATATGAAAGTAGAAGGGGGATTTTTACCTCTATTAGCAGGATTAGCTTCATCAGTTCTACCTACATTAGCAAGAACCGTTTTACCTGCTATAGGAGTTGGTGCACTATCTGGTTTGGCATCTTCAGGAGTTCAAAAAGCAATGGGTAACGGGCTTTACCTTAAGAAAGGTGGTTGCGCCTGTCAAGTAGAAACTGATGGTGAAGGTTTATATCTTAAACCATACAAAGGTAAAGGATTTAATTCCGTTGGTGATGGATTGTATTTAAAACAAGGTGGTAAAATTTATGATGGAAAAGGTCTTCTTTTAGGACCTAATAGCCCATTTGCTAATATTCCTATATTAGGTGCAATATTATAAATTTAAAAATATGAATGTACATAAATTTGGAAATGGAAAACATAAAATAGTTCAACCAAAAACTATTTTTTGGAAACCTGTAGAAGTTAAGTATCCAGCTAAAAAAGTTAATCCTGTTACATGGGATATTTTTACCCAACAACCGTTAGTAATAGAAGGAGGATTTACGATGACGTTAGCCTTAGGTATGGGCTTCAATATGAGTAAAGGTTTTGTTTTAGCTTCTCTATCTTATAATCTTAAACTTAATCAATTATCTATTACAAATGAAGTTACATTAGAAGAGGTGGATGACATGGTTGCAACAATTACAAACAACTCTGGTAAAATAAAAAAAATACAAGAAAACACCTTTTTGTGTCGTCTTTACTATTCTATTTAAAAATAAGTTGCTGTTAATAAAATGGAACTAAAAGAAAAGATTTATCCAGAGCTACCAGAAGAACGAAATATACCAAATGCGCCATCATTAGAGCCAGTAATATCCTCAAGAGATAACGGTCAATCATTCAGGTTACAAAAGATATCAGAAATTCAGACTTTTCTAGAAAATGAAGTTAAGGAAAGAGAGCAACTAAGTAAAAAGTATTTAAAGATTAGTAAGAATGTGGATAATGTAGAAGCTGGACTAACCGTTATAGCACTAGGCGCCGGAGCAGGGGGAATCGCTTTACTATCAACCGTAGTAGCGATACCTGCAACTATGGTTCTAGAAGGCTGTGCTTTAGTTGTTGGGTTAGCCGCTTTAGTGGGTAAGTTTGTGGTTAGAAGAACCAGAACAAAATCAGAAAAACATCTTCAGATAAAAATGTTGGCTGATTCAAAGCTAAACACACTACTTACACATATATCAAAAGCAATAACAGACAACAAAATAGATCATTCAGAATTTACTTTAATTATGGAAGAATTGGAAAAATACAAACAAATGAAGGAAGAAATTAGGAGTAAGTCTAAGAAAAAAAGCAAGCTAGAGGAATCGGAGAGTTTAATAGAGAAGGGGCGAATAGAAGCACGGGAGGAATTCAGGAGGCTTGTAGAAAGGCATTCAAATTAAAACTAAAACCACCTAAGTTTAAATGTTCTTGTGCATGTGAGATAGACAACACAAATTAAAAAAATTTTTTACTTTTTAAAAATGTCATTTTTAAAGATACGAGACCCTTTAAAAAGGGAGCAAACAGTAAAAGAATTCATTGCACTGAAGAAAAGAATTCATGATAATCAACTTGCAGAGAAAGAAGGCAGACTTAAATATCAACAACAACTTTCTAGGTTTTTTAGACCTGTTTTAGAATCACAAAAAGAAACAATAAAGGAGATTAGAGGAGTAGGCGATACTAGGATTACCAGATTATCAACTAAACTTGATGAATTTCCTACTTTGCTTGTTTTTGAAGGATATAAATTTAGTGATAAAGAAGAAATAGAACTTGATAAATATTTTAATTTATTAGATTTAAAAGGTTTTGATGAACATATATCAAAAATAAATGTTAATCCATTTGAACTATCTCAGTTAAGAAGATTTAAAAATAAAGAAGAAGTTGATTTAATATATGGTTTTTATGAAAAAGATGAAAAATTATTTATTGGTGATAAAAAAGTCGATATTTTAAGTGATAATTTTTACATTGATAATAATGAATATGAAGGCACCCCAGGTTTGTGGGAGTTAATTGTGGCTAAAGATCCAAAAAATATATTTACTGAAAAGGATTTAGATAATTACAGGGAGATAATGTTAATAACTAATAATCTTTATAAAGATAATAACCCAAACATTAATATTTCCAAAAACAAAAGAACGAAAAAGTGGAAAAAATTTCTTAATTTTGTTTGGGATAATAAAGATGCTATTAGAGAAAGAAAATCATTAATTGAATTACAAAATAGGGTACAAATTTTTCCACCTCAAAATTTACCATTAATTGCATCTCCAATAAAAGGAAATGAAGAAAAATATCATCCTTATTATTTTTCTAGTTTAGGAAGTGGAATTACGGTAATTCCATCAGATCCTAATGCGCTACTAGAAAGATTAGATCTCTTAATGGCAAGTAAAGGAGCCGGTCATACAGGTGTAAGAAATGAGTTGGTAAGTATTTGTGATGAATTAAAAAGACAACGTGTTTTAAATACAAAAGCTTATAAAAAATTAATGTCTAAACTATAAAAATGATTACATCACAAAATAGAGGATTTAAAAGAAATTATGCTTATGGTGGAGCAGGAGTATTTGATACTTTAACTAATTTTCTTACAAAACTCTTTACAAGCAGCGCAGCTAAACAAATTGCATCTTCAGCAGTTGATGTTGGTAAGAGTGTAGCTAAGGAAGGAGCAAAGAAAGCGTTAGAGGTTGGAAAGAGTGCCGCGGTTGATGCAGGTAAAAAGTTAGTTCAAAAGGCTTTAACACCAAAATCTAAAAAGATTATAGAAAAATATACTCAAAAGCCTACTACAACAACTCAACCTGCAACGCAAAATATTAATGCTTTAATAGATGGTGGTGCCGTTGCTATTCAAGATTTAGTTAAGAAATTAAATAGTAAGGGTGGTGGAGTTAAAGTATTATAATTTTAAGTTAAGTTAAGTAAAATATATACATTAAATAAAAAGAATGACTAATCTAAAATTTAATTTAACGCATTATGAAAAATACAACACAAAAAAGGTTAGTATCCTTTATGCTAATTTAAAACTTGATGAAGATTGTGAAGTATTAGATAGCAGTGATACAAATTATGATTATAAAAAGGTTGTTTTAAAATTGTCACCTGAAAAAGCTGATATCATTAAGGAATTTGAAGAAGATGTAAATCAATATCTAAAAAAAAATAATATGTCTAAGGTAACCATACTTTACGGAAATAGAATTTATCTAAAAATGAAAAAAAACCTTTCAGTAGAAAAAATTAAAAATATTAAACTTAAGGGTGTGTATGTAAATGATGAAAACAAGTCATTCCCTCAACTATGGGCAAATTAATTTAAACAATTATAATTTGACTTAAAATTATAATTGCATATAATAAAATGGATATTTTAAATATTAAAGCGCCGATTTTTAAAGACGATAGTATTGATGAATATGAATATCATGAGTATGAACCTATTACAGGGACTAATCTAAACAACCCTGGAGGAAATATTAGGATTGATATCGAAACTCAAGATATTTTTTATCATCCTTCAGAGTCATATTTACAAATTGTGGGTGAATTAGTAAAAAATGATGGGACTGTTTATGGTGCAGCTAATGAGGTAACCTTAACAAATAATGGACTAATGTATCTGTTTAAAAATATCAGATATCAACTAAGTGGGCAAGAGATAGAAAACATTAATTATCCTGGTCAGACTTCAACAATGCTTGGACTTTTAAAGTACCCAGATGACTTTGCTAAATCACAAGGGCTAAACCAATTGTGGTATAAGGATACAGGAACCAATGCAGCTAGTGCTGCTAATGCTGGTTTTTCAGTAAGAAGACAGTATATTTTTAGTTCAAATCCAGTTGGAACCTTTAGTTTTAGGATACCTTTGAAACATATATTTGGTTTTTGTGAAGATTATAACAAAATTTTATATGGTATGAAACAAACTTTAACCTTAACAAGAAATAATAACAATGATGCAATTTTTAAAAGTAATGCTAGAGATGGTGGAGGTAATCCTGTTATTGTTGACGGGCAAGTTAACTTATTAAAGGTATCTTGGTTTATGCCTCATGTAGAGCCGGAAGATGGTAATAGGATGGAACTTTTTAAATTTATTGAGAAAAAAGAAAAATTTCCAGTTGGATATAGAATGATACAAAGCGATAGTATTGCGGTTCCACAGTCAACAGGTTTTACTTGGAGGCTATCATCTAAATCATCTCCTGAGGTACCACGTTTCTTAATTGTTGGTTTTCAAACTAACAAAAGTGGTAACCAAGAACAAAACCCAGCTATATTTGACAGCATAAATGTTAAAAATATTTATGTAATGTTAGGTTCAAAAAAATATCCAGCATATGATTATGAAATAGATTTTACTGCTAATCAAATTAGTAGAATATATAGTGAAGCTGCTTCATTTAGAAAAAAGTTTTTTAACATGGATGAATTAGTATCAAACCCTAATATTACTCCTTCAGATTATAAAACTCTCTTTCCTTTGTTTGTGTTTGATGTATCAAAGCAAAGTGAAAGGTTAAAGTATTCTGTAACTGATATTCATATTAAAGCAACATTTAATAGAAATCCCTCTGCTAATACTTTAGCTTATGCAGTTTTACTTAGTGATAGACTTATCAACTTCCAGAGTGATGGGAATAAGATGAGTGTAGTGTATTAAGTAAATTTTTACTTAAATAAAATGAAAAAGGTTGCTGATTTTAAGAAAATATTAACAGATAACAATATTAAGTGGTATTCCTATTGGAACAAGAAAAAGTATATTGATGTGTTAAAAGAGCATGGTTTGTATCCTGAAGAGGAAGAAAAAAAATTTTTAAAAAAAATTCCTAATTATGAAAGATTAAAGGATATTGCTAAAAATCCAAAGAGGGTTACCTTAAAGGATGTAGAAACTGAAGAGGTGAAAGAGTTTCCATCAATTTACAAGGCTGGTAAGTATATAGATAAATGTCCACAAACGATTGAAAACTGGAATGGTAGAGTATGGAATGGTAAATATAGAATTGATATTCTTTAGTGTACAAGCCACGGTGAGTAATTTTATTATTTATGAAAAAAATAATAAAATTTGACTTAAGGAAAGAATATTTTATTTAAAAAAATGGATCGACAGTTTGATAGATATAATGTAGCTGGATTAAGAAATTTAGCAAGGGAAAGGGGATTAAGAAGATACTCAAGGCTTAGACGTGATGAACTAATAACTCTTTTGATTAATACGGGACCCTCAATATTAGATAGGGATAACGTTGTCATTGATGCACCAATATTACAACCAACGCCCCATATACCACCAAGACAAAGACCAACCAGGCAACAAACTACTTCAGTTAATGATTTGCTAAGGAGCTTAGAAAATGTAAGAGTAGAACAACCAAGTATAACACCAGAACTTAATGCTTTAAAAAATAAAATAAAAAGTTTATATGATGAAGAAAGAGAGGAAAAAATAAAAATATTACAAAATAGATCTGCCTTAAATGATTATGCAACTGAACATAAAATAGAAGGGATACCTGTTAAAACGTTACAAGAGTTTTTAATGCTAACAAAACCAACAATTGAAAAACTTTTAAGTAGCATGCATAGTCATAAAGTAAAATTAAATCTTCAATGTTTTATGGAAAGAGGAGAGGATAATAATAGACAAATAGTAAAAGCAAATTTTTCTTCTGGTAGTTATGAGATTTTCTTAGAAGGAACCAATATAACAGAAGTATACTTAAATATGATGGAAAGAATTATAGAAAATTTTATTAAATTTACTTCAAGTGGTAGTGGTTGGTCGTTTAAAAGTGTGGTTCATTTAAAGTTACATAGTGTTATTTATGAACCATTAAGAGCAGGTGAATGGTTACCCCTACCTAAGTGGATTGCTAACAAAAAGGCATGTATTAATATGAAAAGTAAGGATGAAGAATGTTTTAAATGGTGTGTTTTAAGGCATTTAAATCCAACAGATAACCACCCTGAAAGAATTGGTGATTTAAAATCTAAGGAAAATAGCTTAAATATGAAAGGAATTAAATATCCTGTTTCTTTACAGGATATAGATAAGTTTGAAAGACAAAATCCAACAATTAGCGTTAATGTTTTTGGGATAGTAGAAGGTAAGGAAAAAATCAAACGTATTAGAGCTATAAAAAGTTTAAAAGAAAATCATATAAATTTGTTATATATTGAAGATGAAGAAGAAAAAACACATTATGTTTTAATAAAAAATATTAATGCTTTACTGAGAACACAAGCGGCTTCTAATCATAATGTAAAGTATTGTATGCTTTGTATGAATCATTTTGGTAGTGAAGAACTTTTAGAAAAACATATGGAGCGTTGTGAAGATCATGATGGAGTTGATTTAATAATGCCTAAGTTTGATCCTGAAAATCCTGAAAAAATTTTAATAAAGTTTGAAAACAATTGTAGAAAAATTATGGTACCATTTACAGTTATTGCTGATTTTGAATGTATATTACAAAAAATAGAACCACAACAAAAAAGTAATACTATTGAAACACAAAAGCATATACCTGTAAGTTATAACTATTTAATTTGTCCTTTTAATGATAAAATTATGAAACCAGTATTAAGAGGATATGTAGGTGAGGATGCCGAAAAACATTTTATAGATACTTTAACTAAGGATGCCAAACAACTTTATAATGAATTTTATAAAAACCCAGTAGAAATAGAAAAATTAACTGAAGATAAAGTTAGAAAACATAAAAATGAAGAAAAATGTTGGATGTGTGATGGTAAATTTACGCATAAAAATTATAAAGTAAGAGATCATTGTCATTTTACTGGTGAGTATAGGGGAGCCGCACATAATGAATGTAATCTTAAAGCAAAAGTTCCTGATTTTATACCTGTTATATTTCATAATTTATCTGGTTATGATGCACATATTTTTATTAAGTATCTTGGTAAAACTAGTGGTAGAATTGATTGTTTACCCAACACAGAAGAAAAATATATTAGTTTTACAAAACATCTAAAGGTAGGAAATAAAAATATTAAATTTAGATTTCTTGATAGTTTTAAGTTTTTAGCTAGTAGTTTAGAAAAAATTGTAGAAAATTTAAAAGATGAAAATTTTAAAAATTTAAAGTATTATTTAAAAAATCATCGTGGTGGTTATACAGAAGAAAAATTAAAATTGTTAAGTAGAAAGGGTATCTTTCCTTATGAATGGATGGATAGTTTTGATAAGTTAAAAGAAACACAACTACCACCTATAGAAGAATTTTATTCAAGCTTAAATGGAGAAGGAATTTCTGAAGAAGATCTGGCACACACGTTAAAAGTGTGGGATGTTTTTGGTTGCAAAACTATGTCTGATTATTTACAACTATACAATGAAACAGATGTTGTACTTTTAGCCGATGTTATGGAAAACTTTAGATTTTCTATGCATAAAGAATTTGGTTTAGATCCTGCTTGGTATTATACTTTACCAGGATATGGATGGGATGCTATGCTTAAGGTAAGCGAAATAAAATTAAAAAAACTTACTGATATTAATATGCTTAACTTTTTTGAAGCATCAAAAAGGGGTGGCATTTGCATGACAAGTATTAGATATGCAGAGGCAAACAATAAGTATATGGGTGATGAGTATGATTTAACTAAACCTAGTAAATATTTGTTTTACATTGATAAAAACAGTCTTTATCCTTGGGCTATGAGTAAGCCTTTACCTGTAAACTATTTTAAGTGGATGACAGAAGAAGAATTAAATAACTGGGAAAAATATCCGTGTACCCTGGAGGTTGATTTGGAGTATCCAAAAGAGTTACATGATTTACATAATGAAATGCCTTTAGCAGCAGAAAAATTAAAAGTTAGTAAAGTAGAAAAGTTAATACCAAACTTAAATGATAAGGAAAAATATATACTTCATCATGAAGCTTTAAAGACTTACCTGAGATTAGGATTAAAAATTAAAAAAATACATCGTGGAATTAAATATCAAGAGAGTACCGCTATTAAAAAATATGTTGATAAGTGTGTGGCTTTAAGAACACAAGCAAAGAAGGATAAAAATAAATTTTTAGATAATTTATGGAAGTTAGCAATGAATTCTGTTTTTGGTAAAACCATGGAAAATATAAGAAATAGAGTAAACATAGAATTAGTTAATGGAGAAAATAGTGAACGATTTAAAAAGTTAACAGCAAAACATAACTTTCATAATCATACTATATTTGATGAAAATTTGGTTGCGGTACATATGAAAAAAACATGGATTAAATATGATAAACCAATTTATTTAGGAGTAAGTATACTCGATATTAGCAAAACAACTATGTTAGAAGATTATTATAACTATTTTAAAAATAAATTTGGTGAAGATAAAGTATTTATGTGCTATACAGATACTGACAGTTATGTTTTAAAAATAGAAACTGAAGATTTGTATGAAGATTTAAAAGAGGATGCCAATGATTTGTTTGACTTTAGCAATTATCCGGAAAATCATCCATTATATAGTGATAAAAATTGTAATGTGTTAGGTAAGTTTAAGGATGAAATGGAAGGAGATCTTTTAACTGGATTTGTAAGTCCAGGAGCAAAAACTTATGCTATGAAAAAATTTATCTTAAGAAAAGATAAAAATGGTAATGCGTTAACTGATAAAAATGGTATGTTTGTTTATGAAGATAGTTTATCAGAAACTAAAAAATGTAAAGGAGTTAAAAAGTCAGTAATAAAAAAAGACCTAAAATTTAAAACTTATAAAGATTGTTTGGATACTGAAAAAGATTTTTGTGTAACTATGGGAGGAATAAAAAGTAAACTTCATGAATTAATAACTATAAAAATGAATAAAATAGCATTAAGCTTTGAAGATGATAAAAAGGGTTTGATACTGAGGGATGGTAGTTATAGAACTTTATCATGGGGTCATTATAAGCTGACCGATGAAGCAAAATAAAATATTTAACCTGGTAAAAGGGTTAAATATTTATAATTTTTTTATTAAAAATCCCACCCACTAACCGATATAAACCCGCTAGCCATTGCATGACGCGTTGGTTGTCTTGAGCAACTCGGTATCCCGGTAACTCGGTATCCCGGTAACTTGATATCCCTGTATCTGATGCAATGACGCATGATGATGAAATTTTTAAAAATTAAATTTTTTTTTTTTTTCGTAAATCAAGTTTACGCAGATTTTTTTTTTTTTTCGAAAATTTTTCATTTACTGAGTGAGGGGTTGGGGTGATATATTAATTGAATTAAAGGTGAAGGGATTAGGATGGGGGTTAGTTTGATTTAATTATGATTGCTTAACCTATTGGTTTTGATAATTTTATGAGCATGCGGCTTAGAGGGCGAGCCTGTTACATGAAATTTTGGAGAGGGTTAAGATAGAACCGGATCTAAGTTTTTTTTGTTGTATAAGGGGTGAGCGTTGATTAGAGGGGGTGGCCCAGCTCGAGCGTTATCATATCTACTAACCTCTAGGTTTCAACCGAAATTTTCATTGCTCGATCACCAGACACTGTTACTAAAATTAGCACATTTGCGCATCGCCTCTATCTTATAGGATATAGAGGCGATGGGCCAGTGTTCTATTTTCAGTAACGGTGTCCAATGAAAATTTTGGTGTTCCTTGATAAACAAATAAAGCTTCAGTGGCACATTACGACCGGGCTCAGCTCTGTATAATACAATACAATACAATACAATACAATACAATAAAATACAATAATTTTATTCAATATCAAAGGCCTCCGGCCCATAATACATTACATCGGGAAGTATGAAGTACATTAGGAGTGACGTATTGAATACTCTTTGCATAGACTATCATTGATTCGTGCTCTGTGAAAAGAGGGCTTATTGAATCTGCAAAAAGTTTCAACCCACGTCAGCCTGCGCAGTCCGCGCCGGCTGACATGGGTCGAAACTTTTTGCTCTTAACCCTTTCCCAAACAAGCCCTGGTTTTCACGTGTCTGCAGTACAAGTCTTTTGAAAACACTGTGGGAAAAGGAGAAATTGCTCGTAACGAGCAATTTCTCCTTTTCCCACAGTGTTTTCTACCCTTTTTGATAACTTTCTGCCATTTTCATAAAAATTTAAAATTGTCGTCTGCAAACTCTTTCAATTTGGACCAGTCCAAAATTTGTCGTTTGGGAAAGGGTTAATTACTTTTCTGTATGTCCAAGGACTATTCTACTTCATGATGCAGTCGGTCGTTAGACAAAAATAGATTTTATGGATCCACGATCAGATGAAAGACTTGCTTGGTATAATACATCGTGGAGATGCAATTAAGCTCCCTTTTGCCAGAGCATGACCCACATGTAAAAAAAAGACATGTTTAGCCATAACGAATAATAATATAAACCACGGATTAGCTTTGCAAGTGGTCACCATGTTCAACAGGAGAGAGGTACTCTTCCTGTCGAACTGTCATTCATCCAGCCATGGAGAGATTTGATTATCGGCCGAACCCAGGATTAAACCCCAACCCCTGTAGAACTCTTTACCCAGTGACAAAAATTTAGACCTGTCGAAATTGAAAGCTTTTTAAGATAACAAATTAAAATGTGGTGAAAAGACGTAATTTTGGGTTGAAAGGGTAGAAAACAGTGGGAAAAGGAAAACATAGTGGGAAAAGGAGAAAATGCTGGTTACCAGCATTTTCTCCTTTCCCCACAATGTTTTCAAAGCCATTTTCAGAAGAGTCAAAAACTCTGAATTGAGAACCCAAGATTTTACCCTCTCAACTCAAGTCTTGTACATAGCCCAGCCAGATAAGTGCAACAGAACGTCCGTAATTAACTTGGGAAGGAAAAAAAAACTTGCAGCCAAGCGAATATTAGATGGCCACGCTAGAATTAGACGATGAATATTTGAATGCGTGAAATGAAAAAAAAGCTGCTTGCCCCAATACTGACAAGGAAAAAATAATTTACGGTTTCGGCAAAAATCGATGGCAAAACGGGCGAGGGAAAAAAATAAACAAAATTAGATTAAGATTGGCTTTCGGAAACAGACTGCCGTAAGATGATGATGGTTTTTTTCCCCTATTTCGTTTTTTTTTTTGAGGAAAAATTGTGTCGGGGTTTTTGCTCTTTTTTGGAGGGGGGAGGGGTGGTTGGAGGGAGTAGTTGGAGTTAGTTTTGTTGCAGAGGACAGTACAAGATACAGGACGAAACCCATCCAAAGTTATGCCTGGTTCTTTGACATAGCACCGTCGCACGGGACCTCGGTTTAACGTCTCATTCGAAAGACTATTAGTAACTTTTTAGACGGCTAGCCGTGGGGCTAAAACCCACACCCTCGAGTGGCCCGAGATTTGTCGATAACAAGTCTCGCGGCCTGCCACTTGAGTCATTCGGCCTGAGGTAAAAAAGTCCTTCGTGTAGTTTTAAAAAGTTTGGTTTAGACTTGATAGAACCTGTCAAGCAATGTTTCAAGAAAAAAATATTTTAGACATCCAAATATCGATACCATCCGGCAAACCAATGGAATCGACCGAGTTGTAACGAGTGCAATCGGTAAGAGTTCGGCTCAGTAAGAGTGCCCATGAGGCACTGAGTTGGCCTAACGGTCTTTCTGTCGATCATTAACACGTTAGTTCGGTTGGTCGACAAGTAGCTCAGTTTAGGAGTCAACAGCACGTATTGTCATGGTCATTTATCTCATGTTCTGCATATATATATCGACCAACTTGGATGACAAGCTTAAGACAAGGAAAGGAGGGGAAGAGTAGTTGTTAGGGCAAAGCAGGGGGGCCGGACTAGGCTAGGACAGGGGAAGGGGCGGACCATGTCGGACTGGGCCAGACCAGGCAACGTAATGCAAAATTCGGCTGCCCTAGACCAGTGCAAGGCAAGACATGGGTATTTTAGCAACGTAGGAAAAAGGAGGACAGGCGAGGCAAGTGCCAGGCACGAAAAGGCATTGCACATCCTTGCACGGCATTACACATCACACATCATTGCACGGCATGGTACATCATCTCATGGCATGGAATGGCATGGCACTGTAGGGTATGGACAGCAGGGTAAGGTAGGGTACCGCAGGGCATTGCAGAGAGCAGAAGAGAGCATATGATAGGGCAGGCATAGCACAGGGCAGTCGATGATAAAACATGATGACACGATGTGTGAACTGTCAGCAGTCAGCGCACATGTCAGGCTAGCAGGGCACGAGGCAAGACGGGCAGGGCACAATACAGGACGAGCAGGTCACAGGATAGGTCAGGCCAAGGCATCATGGGCCACAAGCCAGACCATAAGACTGGCAGACAAGATACGGGACAAGACAGGCATGACACAATGCAGGCAGGATAGGGCAAGCACGGTGCAAGGCAGAACATGCAGGGTACAGGCAAGGGCAGCCAAGGCAAAGGGTGGGGTTGCGCATGGTAGGCAAGGTATATGGTAGGTCAGAGCATGGTATAGGTTATGGCAGGCAAAGCACATGGCAGGCAGGCAGGACACAGGCCAAACGATGAATTCCAATACATTTCTACATGGCCAAATCCAGTAATATCGTACATGTGATTATTTCTGTACCAATACAGGCCGTTTGTTTCATTTAATTACAAAGGCATTTGTTACAGCTGCCGTATAACTACGGCACGTGGATGACAGTCCAATCGTTGCTTTATTGGACGATGATTTATTTACGATTTCCGTCCACAATTTTCCCATTGTCTTGTTTGTACACATTTAGCCCTTTACCCTTTACCACATAATAAACATTTTAGACCCGTCCAAATTCAAAGCATTTGCAGACGGCAATTTCAGTGTGGTTCAAACGATGCGGTTTTGCTTTGATAGGTAGAAAACATTGTGAGAAAAGGAGAAAATGCTGGTTACCAGCATTTTTCTCCTTTTCTTACAATGTTTTCAAAAAGCTTCTTCCTAAGGTTGTCAAAAGTCGTCATTGTGTGGTAAAGGGTAAACTCTGTCATCGCCAAATATACGTAGTAAAAATAGCGTTGCACCCCCTGTGCTTTTACCGGGTTTGATTTTCTGGCGCGAATGATATAAATTGTGGTGAAAATTAGAATCTGGCCGCTGCATATACCAACAAACCAGTCTGTTGCCTCTGAAATGAACTGAACTGAGGTATCCATTGACCTCATGGCAGCGGCTACTGATCGAGCTGTTTCACCGTCTTGTGAGAGGTATCAGACGAAGACTACAAGCTGTTCTGCAAGCCCTGGGCGGAAGTACACAATATTGACTGATTGTGTGTGCCCATTCTCTGCAGGTCACTATCAACCTGTCGTAAGTTTTATTCCGAAACTCAGTTCCCAGTTTTAACCAAACTTAAAAGCTTCTCGTTGTTTTAGATTTGACAGCAATACTTAAGCAGAAAATTCCTACTCGCCATGAGGTCAAGGGATACCTCAGTTCAGTTCATTTCATAGGCAAAAGACTTGTCCGTTGGTGTATACAGCAACCGGGTTCTAATTTCTACCCCATTTTATATGAGCCATGCTCCGTGAAAAGGGGACTTAATGCAACCGCGAAAAGTATCGATCTAGATCAACCTGCGCATTCCGCGCAGGCTGACCTGAGCCAAAACTTTTCGCTATTGGTCAATTTTCTGTGTGTCAAAAAAAAAAAAACAGTTTACCTCATGATTCAGTCGGTTGTTCGACATATTGTATTTTATGGGTCCCTAATTATGTGATGACTTGCTTGGTATCATGCATCACGGAGATGCATTAAGCCCTCATATTATTCACGTCAGAAATTAAAGTCGGTAAATAACACAGTGGGTGCAAAACTGTTTACTATGTATATGAGCCATGCTCTGTGAAAAGGGGGCTTAATGCACCTGCGAAAAGTATCGACCCAGGTCAGCCTGCGCAGTCCACGCAGGCTGACCTGGGCCGACACTTTTCGCTATTGGTCAATTTTCCGTATGTCAAAGGACCAGTCTACCTCATGATTCAGTCGGTTGTTAGACAAAATGGACTTAATGGATCCATGATCATGTAATGACTTGCTTGGTATCTTGCATTACGGAATTGCATTAAGCCCCCTTTTGCCAGAGCATGCCTCAAATTTAAACGTCAACTCTTTCGACGGCTGAAAATGCAATTCATTGAAAATCAGCAAGATGTTTATCTTACCGGCTTGACTGAAAGATACATCTATACTTGTTTTCATCCAAATTTTAACCCATTTCATCTTTATTTTATAAGATTATAATTATTCTAGTATCTTCATGCCAAATATTGCCCCTGACGGCTGCAAGGTAGCGCAGATAGCGACGGATTGAAAGAGCATTTAATTTTTTGGAGGCCTTCAAAGAAATCACTGTTGTCGTTTCCGGTTTTAAGTAAAGACAAATCCCTTGAATTTCTCTATCCCTTACACCATATCTGTCGGTAATTTATCTATATCTACATAGCTGACTAAATTCTTAGCCATTCTACACGCTTTACAGTCTTAACAGCGGTTTTTCTTTGTCCTATCCCGAAAAGCAGAAATAAACACCTACAACTACTTTTTTTTTTACTTTTCAACATTTTCTTCTGTTCCTTCGTTGCTCCCGAAGGGGTGCTTCCTAAGGATCGTAAAACCATGGGATTTTCAGTAAACCGCTAAAACGAGACGGTTTGAATTCAGTTCATCCTCGAGTCTTTGTCGAGTAATTGGATGGTTTTTATTCAATTAATCTGTCAATTGATCGATTGATTGATTGATTGATTGATTGATTGATTGATTGATCGTTTGACTGATTGATTGCGTGGTGTTTAACGCCGTTTTCAACATTGTATCAGTTATACAGCGGCGACCAGTGCACCTATCCATGCTTTCCTGGAGATTCTTTTACCAGTACCTCGCACAATGTTCTTCCCAAGCCACTGGCTTCTTTCCGGCATAACCATTGTCGAAACAATGATCAGTGATGATAGAGGAATGGATCTTGTCGCAATGACTATCATCGATAATCTATCCAAATTCAACCACATTATAAATGGCGTCATTAGATCTAACCATATCTTGGTGACTTTTCCTAAAGATATTACAAAGATAAAGCTAATTCCCTTCCTAGGTCCATATTCATCTACTATTCTTGAGAAACTTTTTCGTCTTATAAAAAAAAAAAAAAAAAAAATTGAAAGAAGTATCATTTTCATTGGCTAAACCAAATGGTTAGCCAATCTGAAGTTGTGTAACTTTCAAAATTTAGAATACGTTTTCACCGACCGTTCTTAAGAAAATCCCTGGTCTTATTCCCAAAAATTTTCTGAATTTGAAAGTAACACTACTTCTGATTGGCTAAACAACTTAGAATGAAATTCAAAAATGGTTGGTGAATATGGACCCTGGTCATTTCTTGGCTTGATCGCGTCCAGTGAATTATCCAGTGACTTCTTCAAATGCCATAAATATCATTTCTAACGTTTTTCTGTTTTTAAATCTTTACCACAAAATCCATATTTTAATGGCCCTTTAGAAAGCTTTCGAAAACATTGTGCGAAAAGGAGAAGATGTTGATAACCAGCATTTTCTGCTTTTCTCACAATGTTTTCGACTTATTAAAGACAGAAATCATCACCTGAACTACATTTGATTTGTCGTCTGCAAATGCTTTCAGTTTGGTTGAGTCCAAAATTTTGTCGTTTGTTAAAGAGTTTTCTAAATTTGCTTTCCTATTTATTTTCCAGGGGAAGTTGGTAAAGAAATGTACATTGTAAATAGAGGCCGTCTACAAGTGGTGGGGGATGACGGAAAAACAGTATTTGCTACACTTAAACCGGGCAGTTACTTCGGTGAAATCAGTATTCTAAATATGGGGACTTCCGGAAATAGACGAACAGCTTCGGTACGTTCCGTGGGATATTCCGATCTCTTCCGACTGTCGAAACAGGACTTATGGGATGTTTTGAAGGAATATCCGGCTGCCAGGGTAAAATTGGAGTCAATTGCGGTCATGCGACTGGAAAAGACCAAAAAGAAGCCAATAGATACAGGTTTAAATATTATTTTTTCTCCATATCTATTTTTTTAGACTGGCCAAAGGTTTCCGCACATAAGTCCATCCTTGCGTTTACTTTTATTTCAAATGCTTCCTCTGTGGAACTACTGCTCCAACGTTTTGTAAACTTCAAACGTATTTGATCCTAATATCCAAGCGAAACCCTCTAGAATGTCATTAAAAGATTTAGGTGTATGAAGACCATTGTTACCATAGCAACAAAACTATAAACTGGAAAAATATTCACTCCCCTCCACTCCAGAATCGCATTTCGTTCCTCTCTGTTTTGAAAGAATGATTCGTAGGTAGATTTTTTATCATTTATCGTGACAGAGTGTTAGTTTGTCAAAAAACATAGCCGCCGTAGATGTGGCTTCCCTTCCCTTTACAAGACAGAGCAGAGTTTTTGAAGATAAAATTGTTGTGGTCAGAATTGATTTATATTTTGAATGACTGATCCAATAGTAGATTTCTCTCGGATTTTAAAATGAAGTACCCATCCCTGAAAAAAGAGCCGCCATTGGCTTGGCCCTATATCTTGATATAAGCTATCGTGCGTTCTTTGAAAATCTTTATGACAAAAACTATTGGTTAATATCTCGTGCCTAAAATCTATAATCTTTTGGTGGTTGTCTGTCAGTTTTTGTGACAGAATCTTGTTCTCTTTTTAAACATGACAAGAATGGGTCGGTCTTATTCTATTTCTGTGCGATCCTTTGTTTGTATCCTTTCCACGAGTACGTGTATTCGCCAACTATTCATAATAATGGTCTTAGTCTTATTCTCAAAAATGTTCTAAATTTCTAAGGAACGCAAATTCTGATTGGCTAAACCACATGGTTTAGCCAGTCAGAAATTTCTAAATCTATAAAGTGCAAAACAATTTTGGAACTGCAACTCCTAAATGAAAAGGTCTTTTTCATTAATTCGGCACCCTCGGGATTGATTTTAATTCTACTAGATCTAATTAACAGACTCTGTTCATTGGAGTGCATAAAAAAAGAAGCTTACACTTGCAAAAAAAAAAAAGCATTTGCTTCGTGTCCCACAATGTTTTCAAATGCGACTTGCAGATGAGTCTATTATTTTTAGTCATGTTAATATTGGAATCGGTTGCATAAAATAAAAAGGGTACTTTCAGAGAATCCCGACCCATGTTTTGTTTCTTTTCACTCGTGTTTTCCTTTACGTCTACGGTATATATGTTACCAATCTCATAGCATGGTCAACTCAAAACAAACTTGTGCTATTGCAGCGTCCTAAATTGTAATATTCTAAAGTATATACTGAAACAAATATCTTATTAAACAGAGCTACAACTTGTATGATATTTCTTTGCATTTAACTGTTTTTGAAGATCTTTGTGTGATAGGTACAATGCAGTCGAGTAGAATAAACATCTGGGCTGCCTCTCACTAAACTGCGTACGCACGAAATTTGCGCACGCAGTTTAGGTAAGTAAGCATCAGATCTGAAAACAAGTTTCACTGAACTGCATAAATTCACGAATTGAGTAAATAGGTGTATAACGTTACGCCATCTCATACATATGGGCAAAGCAGGGTTCGTATGTGTGTGTACACAATCCCAAGGAATTTGTGTAAAGCTACGCACTTTAGTGAAAGGCAACCCTCGATGGTATCATAAATGATTAACCATATATAACCATATTTATAAGACGTTTTCACCTATAAGGCGCACGCGCTACTTTAAGTTTAAAGTCTTAGAGAAATGCGTCGTATAGCCGAGTATATAGGGTGATCTGTGTCTGATATATACAATGAACATAAACCATACAGCCATAAAGATATGGATGCTGTCATAGAGGACTTATAGTTATACTCGACACTAAGACGTCCTCGCCTAAAAGACGTACTTTCGTATTATAAGTATCTATAGTGTATCTAACAGGTTCATTCAATTTTTTGCAGTTAATTTAACCCGAAGTAAAAGTACTCCAGGGCTTATAGAATCCTCGGGCAAAGTTCCGTTGCACGCTGCCTCCATCACCCGACATCATACTCTCCCCGCTGGTCTTCCATCGCAAGCGTCCTGTGACCAACCCGAGAACGATTCCCAGGGCGAGGAACACGGAAATCCCGAAACCCATGCCACTGCGTCTTCAGTGACGTTTGCAGCTACTTTGACGTCATCGGTTGTGAATGCGGGTGGGGAAGAAACCTACCGTTCTTCTCACGAGACAGAGTTCCGAAATTCAGCTGTTCCTACTTCCGGTTCTCCATCTGTTCGCTCACCATTTAACGCAGACGGGAACACCCCAATGTTCCATTTTAGTCCCCCTACAACGCCGGCCGCCATTCCCCAGTACCCGTCTGCGTACCATGTACAGCAAAGTAACCTACGTAATGTTAGTGGTCCAATACCAAATATTTATTCCGATTACATATCACGTGATCTTTCACATGACTATGGTTCACGTGTTCCTGCTCAACAAGTATCACCCCAGCATTTTACGTACAATCCTTACGCCCAGCATATGCCAGTATCCGCGATAAACGCTATTCGCTCACAACATCCTGTGACTCTACTGAGCCCTTTTTGTCCCTCTACAGGACACATTCCCCCTAGTTCCCCTAATACGGCCCTTATAGGCAATAATAGTGCGTCAGCCAATTCGGAATACACGCCGCAATCCACTTCCAGTCATGTTCAAGGTGTGCTAGATCAAAGAGATTCACAATCGCCGGGGACCTTGCAAACCGGAAGTACGGTTATGGTCTATAGTGACGCGTCACATGATTCGCTTGTATCGGAAATTACTCGTCTCAGGGAACGTCTGAGACAAGTGGAATCAGAGAACGCCATGATGGCTTCTAAACTTAATCAGCAGCAGTGGGAGCTCGAACACAGACTCTCCGAACTGGAAATGCACATGACTTGTACCAGTGACATGGGCAGTACCGGAAGTACAGACGATCGTTCAAATCCGTTTGAAAATATCAGCCGGGAGTCAATTATTTAACTTTTTTAATATCCCTGAGAAAGACAGCTTTTGAAAACATTGTGGGAAAAGGAGAAAATGCTGGAAACCAGCATTTTCTCCTTTTCCCACAATGTTATCTAATCTTTCACAGACAAATTTCGTTGTTTTTGCCACATTTATTATGTCATCTGCCAATGCTTTCAATTTGGATCAGTCTAAAATTTTGGGTTGTGGTAAGAGATAAACTGTTGGAGTGCTACTTAACTTTAACAGCCATTTTCACTTTAAGAATAAGACCAAATAATTACGATTTCAAGGTTGTTCTTGTCCAGAATGTCTCAGCCAAGCGGACAATATAGATCAAAGATCAGACAGCACGATTTGTGCATTTTCATACTGCTCTACATTGCAAGTGAATGCAAGTCAAAATTCTGTACCTAAAGGATTGGGGAACAAGATACAAATTAATCATCACGGGCACAATTTTTACAGAAAGGGGAAAGAATTTTATGTATTATTCATTTCAGCCATGCGCTGTTAAAAAGGGAGTTTAATGCATCTGTAAATAGTATCGACCCAGATTAGCCTGCCCGGTCCGCACAGGCTGATTTTGTTCGAAAGTTTTTGCTATAAGTAAATTTCCTGCGTGTCAAATGACCAGTCTACCGTAGGATCGAGCCGGTTGTTAGACAGATTTTAGGGATTCGTCATTATATGGCCCGCAACATGCGAAATGAGACCTTCGAACATTTGCGTAAAGTGTCGTCCCGGATTAGCCTGCGCAGTCCGCGCAGGCTAATCCGGTAGGACACTTTACGACTACATAATATTTTTTCATACAGTAGACTTTAGTGAAACAGAAAATGGCTCAAAAACAGGAAGTGCCGTCTCGGATTAGTCACAGACTGCACAGGCTGATCTGGGATGACACACTTTTACGCATATGTCCGAAGGCCCCTTTTCGTGTGTTGCACGCCATATGATGACTTACTTGATATAATACATCAGAGAGATACATTAAACACCTTTTTGCCAGAGCGTGGCTCATTGTTCATTTATCATATTTTGTAGCTAAATAAATTGCTGAACTACATGTATTATATACAAAGGAAAAGAGATAATCCGTAAAAGATGAAGCGCAGCTTAAATGTCTCTTTTTACCGACACTAGAGTGAAGATCCTAGATGAACCCTGGTGATCCGGGGTATATTTTCCGGTTGAACGTCCGTTGGCACGTCGATTGAAACCGGTTAGCACTAGAGAATAAATTAACCCGGGGAATTAAAATTTATGGATTATCATGGTGGAGACACGGTATGGAGCCGGTTCTGCACCGGAATGTATCGGCAACCGGCGCCGGAATTTCACCAACATAGCCTGGGCAAAGCCGGTTTGGATATTTTCCTGACTTCCGTTTGCCATTTAAAACTCAAACGACCTCAATTGTATCTCGTATCAGCAGGTTTCATCTCGATTTGTACCGGATATTAATGGTAGCGCCAGGGTTGTGGCCCCGGTTTGACACGGTTATTTCCGTTTAACTATACCGGAACCAACTTGGAAACCAAAATGTGAAACTGAGAACAGTGCTTAACACTTTACCACACAGTGACTGGTTTCAACAACCAAGAGCAAAAAGCCTTTTAAAAGCATTGTGGGAAAAGGAGAAAATGCTGGTAACCATCATTTCCTCCTTTTCCTACAATGTTTTCTACCCTATCAAATACAAATTCCAGCATTTGAGCCACATTTTAATTGTCTTCTGCAAATGCTTTCAATTTTGAAAAATCTGAGAGATTGTCGTCTGGAGTTTGCCGTTTGGTAAACAGTTAACTTCCGAGGCAGTTCTTCCTACGATTTATATAAGCAACTGTCCAAATGAAATTCGCAAAAAGAAATTATGGTGGCATATTTCTGCCACGAGATACGAGATAGCTATCATGATAATTTTAGAGAACTATCGCGATAAAGCAAACTTTCCTGGAAATATTATCTAGATAACAAAAAGTTTCACGATAGAAATATCGCGAAATTTCTAACTGTTATCAGGATTTTTTTTTTTTTTGCGCTCGTGCCCACAACTGACATTCACGGTATCTATAATTAGATATGGTTTCGGATCATCTTTTCTCCTGTACAGTCAAAAACTTCCGAGTTCATCCAAATGGTGATTTTTCTATTTATAGATATCGAGAAACGGGTAGAACTATCGTGATAATTCTACCTCGATGTCAGCTTCGTGCACGAATGAGAAATAATCAACATAAAATTTTCTAGGTAACAAAGTTTATCGTGATATTTTTTTCAGAAAACTTTTCACTATCTTGATAAAATTTCCAGGAAACTTCGAATTGTCGTGAAAGTTTTCTAAAATTATCACGATAGCTATCTCGTATCTCGCGGCAGAAATATGCCACCATAAGAAATAGTTATCTTTTTTAGCGTCTACTTACTTTGTCTAACATGCACTTCGTCTGATGACACAAAACCGTAGTTCATGTAAAAGTGCTAGACCTATATCCCCGAGGCTTAATAAGCCAAACTGGTGAACCATATTTTCTCAGAAACATTCAAAGATATTATGGCATCGAGCTGAGACTCGTAAAACTATAGTAAAATGTAGGAGAAAAAAATAAACAGCAGAAAATAAGGCATCTCCCTGCGCACGTTTTCAACTCTTGAAGTCGACGCCATTTTAATTTGTCCAACTTTTGTCAGAGTCTGAAAATACATTTCATTCAACCCTTAGGTTGCTAAGAGTGACTCACTGACCTTTTGCGGACAGTGTAGATCAAGATCAGACTGCACAGAACGTGCAGTCTGATCTTTGATCCACACTGTCCGATAAGAAGATGTTTTTGTCGCAAAAAATAAGTTTGAAATGGCACCATTCGGGTTTTTACTATCGGTTTGAAAGTTTCGTTTAACCCTTTCCCAAACGACAAATTTTAGACTGGTCCAAATTGAAAGAGTTTGCAGACGACAATTTTAAATTTGATGAAAATAGCAGAAAGGTCTCAAAAAGGGTAGAAAACACTGTGGGAAAAGGAGAAATTGCTCGTTACGAGCAATTTCTCCTTTTCCCACAGTGTTTTCAGAAGACTTGTACTGCAGACACGTGAAAACCAGGGCTTGGTTGGGAAAGGGTTAACTTATTTAACAGGATAAGGATTAAAAAGTAGGAGGTTCTCCGGGTCATAGATTTCAAATCAAATAGCGAACGATGTAGATCCAAGATCGGAAAACCTACCTATTTCGGCAGCGGGAGTGAAAGTGTTATTAAGGGCAGGAATTCTAATGGCTTTGCCTATGGGAAAGAGAATTTAATTGTCTACAGAAATTCTCGACTTGGAGAAACTTAACCCATTTCGGTAGGAATAAAAAAAATTTTCAGCCCCTGCAGCTGATCGTTTTTTTTTTTTTTTTGTTTTGGAAACCTAGTGAAAAAAGGGAAAAAAGAGGTCTTTTAACAAGCAGTTGCTATTTTTCCACACTGTTTCCAGTACAGTTAAAGAAAATCCAATATTTTTCTATTATCCAAATGATTTGTCTTTTTTGTGAATATTTTGATAATTTCTAGAAGGTCTTAACCATTTAGCTGCTAAGCGCGACTTAAAGACCCTTTGCAGACAGTGTAGATCAAAATCAGACTGCACAATGTGCAGTCTGATTTTTGATCTACACTGTCCGATAAGGAGATATCTTTCTGCCCAAGTTAACTTTGAAAGTGCAATATTTGGGTTTACACTATCGGCGGGAAATTTTTTTTTTAACTTATTTAGCAAGTAAAGGGATAAAGTTTCTAGAACAGTAAAAGGTTAAAAATGTTTAATCAATGCCTTTACCCTGAGAGAGCCTTTCGAAAGTTTAATTTTCATTTGCAGCCAGTGTAGATCAAGATCATACTTAAAAATGCAATTTATTCCGTCTGTGTGCGTATTCACCAACCATTTTTCAGAACATTCTTTGTCTAATCAAGGAAATTGAAATATACACAGCTTCTGATTGGCTAAACCAAATGTTTAATCCAATCAGAAGTTGTGTTACTTTCAAATTTAGAAAAACCTTGAGAATAAGACTTAAGAATGGTTGGTGAACGCGGACCGTGGTCCTTTTATACGTCTCTGAAAATATTAAGTTTGATCATTTGGCGTTGTAAGGCCTAACCTTTTACCACTAAACACACATTTTAGACTTTTCCAAATTGAAAGCATTTGAGCCATGCTCTGACAAAAGGGGGCTTAATGCATCTCCGTGATGCATAACACCAATCGAGCTATCACATGATTATGGATCCATAATCGCCACTTTTTTTTTAAATAAAAAACCGACATACTCATGAGGTAGGCTGATTCTTGGACATGCAGAAAATCGACCAATATCTAAAAGTATCTACCCAGGCCAGCCTGCGCGGAATGCGCAGGCTGACCTGGTTTGATATTTTTCGCAGATGCGTTTGGCCCCCTTTTCACAGTGCACGGCTCATTTATAGATGACGAATTAAATGTGACGAAATTTGTCTTTGAAAAACTAGAAAACATTGTGGGAAAATGAGAAAATGCTGGTTACCAGCATTTTCTCTTTTTCCAACAATGTTCCTAAAAGTCTCCTCAATCAGGGTCGTTAGAATTCGGGAATGTGCGGTCAAGGTTTGACCCTTTACACTTTATCAATCAATCTTGACTTTAAACGACCCGGAGGAAGAAAGCTTTTGAAAACATCGTGGGAAATGGAGAAAATGCTGCGTGCCAGAATTACCACAACGTCTTCTACCATTTTAGAGAAAAAGTAACATGACATTAGCCATAATGAATTTGTCGTCTGCAAATTCCTTCAATATGGTTTAGTCAAAAGTTTGTCGCCTAGTAAAATCAGAGATGGCAGATAGTCTGCATTTATGCATGGTGTTAAGAGCGGTTGCAGCTTTGGTGCGAAATTCAGAAAACGGGTTACTAAGGGCTGGGCGCCTTTCTAAGAAGACCCCTAGTCCAAAAAAAGAATTGAATCTGATAAATAAATGGGCATTTCAAACCAAAAGCTACCACTTGCGGACATTTCTCACTTACTTTTTAGTGACTTGCATAAGTAATGCTATAAAAAAAAAAAGGGGGGACAATGCTCTGTGAAAAGGGGGGTCTAATGTATCTGCAAACAATATCGACCCAGGTCAGCCTGCGCAGTCCGCGCAGGCTGACCTGGGCCGAAACTTTTTGCTTTTGGTAAACTTTCTGCATGTAAAGAGGACCAGTTTACCTCATGATTCAGTCGGTTGTTATACAAAATGGATTTTTATGAATCCATAATCATGTGATGGCTTGCTTCCTATAATGCATCACGGAGACACATTAAACCCCCTTTTGCCAGAGCATGGCTCATTTCAGTATTAAATGGGCATTTCAAACCACAATAACTGTCACTTGTGGACATTTCTTGAAACGTCCTATTAGTTACTTAAGTGAGTAATGCAATAATAAATTTACACGATTTTTTTCAGAGTTGTAATTGATTAAGAGCAATATAGCAATATTTTGTTTTCGTTGTTATTTTAAACTAAGTTTTCTTTTTAATCTCTTTTAACTAAGTTTCCTTTTCTTTTTTATCTTTCATTCACCTCTAGTTTCTACCCTCACTCTCTCTCTTTCTCTCTCTCTTTCTCTGTCTCTCTCTGTCTGTCTGTCTGTCTTTTCTCTCTCTCTCTCTCTCTCTCTCTCTCTCTCGTTGAGCTGCGCTGGATTTTTGTCGGCTGTTTTCAATATGGCCCGCAACATGCGAAATGAGACCTTCAGACATTTGCGTAAAGTGTCGTCCCGAGTTAGCCTGCGCAGTCTGCGCAGGCTAATCCGAGACGGCACTTTACGACTACATAAGATTTTTTCATGCAGTAGACTTTTGTGAAACAGAAAATCGCACAAAAACGGGAAGTGTCGTCTCGGACTAGTCACAGACTGCACAGGCTGGAACGACACACTTTTACGCATATGTCCGAAGGACCCTTTTTGTGTGTTGCATCCAAATTATGGTGACGTCTAAAATTGTTTCATTCAGGAAAAAAAATGTAAAAGTCGCCAACTATGATGGCAAGAGCAATGATAATAATAATAATAATAATTAGTCATCAGAGACAAACATTTCGACTTTTAAATTTGACTACCGACTACTCTCGGCATCTTCCGTTCAGGGAAGTCGGACATAACTGTAATAAGCGGAACATGCCGAGAATAATCGACAAAGAAAGGCAGGTTTGCCGAGCTTCCATCTGAAATATCTTCAATCAGTATAAGAACATTTTAAATACACGTGTGATCTAATGCGCGTGCGAAAACATTTAAGCAAAAGGAGAAAATGTTCGTGACGAGCATTTTCCACTTTTCCCACAATGTTTTCGAAAGTGATCTGATAAAAGACGCAAAATTCCACTGTATGATGTAATGAATTAATTATATTATAACATTTACATCCTTTTTTTTTTTCAATTCTTCAATTTTTGAAAACGGCAAGGCTGAATCGGCTTTTAACCTTCTATCAAATAATCCCTTTTTTATCGACCTTTAAAAAGAAGGCTTTCGGAACTATTGCAGGAATAGGAGAAGATTGGGGTATCCAGCTTTTTCTTCCTTTTCCCACAATGTTTTCCGTCAAGTCTAGGCTATAACAGATATCATCTGTCCAGTTACATTTAATTTGTTGTCTTCAAAGAGTAAAGTCTGAAAACAATTATCGATATATGAGCCATGCTCTGTGAAAAGGAGGTTTAGTGCATCTGCAAACAAGTATCGACCCATGTCAACCTGCGCAGTCCGCGCAGGCTGACATGGGTCGAAACTTTTTTGCTATGATTCAATTTTCTGCATGTCTTAGGATCATTCTACATAATGATGTGATGACTTGCTTGGTATAATGCATCACAAAGATGAATCAAGCCCCCTTTTGCAAGAACATGGCTCATATGAATATTATTTTTGAATGTTACTATGATTAATAAATTTGTAAATAAACTATGTAAGATAATCTGCCAATAGTTAATAAAAAATAAATTATATAAAATATTTCGTTACTGAAGAAATGATGTTTGTTGGTTTTTTTTTTTTGGCAAAACCAATTTTTATGTTTACACCTTACCACACAGTCCCTACATGTAGGTTAACGATCCCGAGAAAGAAAACTTTCAACAACATTGTGGGAAAAAGAGAACATGCTAGTTATCAGCATAGTATCATTTCCCCACAATGTTTTTACTCAATTAATGGCAATTTTCATCATTTCAGCCACATTGAGATCGTCGGCTAGGGAAACATATCGTGCGAAGTACTGGTAACAGAAACACTATGGAAGCATGGATCGGTGCACTGGCTGCTGTCGTATAACTGAAATAATGTCGCAAACGGCGTTAAACACCTTGCAATCAATCAGTTGAAATTGTCGTCATTTTGGATGTCTTAATGTTTGTTGAGTGGTAAATAGTAATTCAAAAGGGAACGTTCAATTGTTGAATAAGAAATGAAGGAACGAACGAACGTGTGAACGAACAAACGACAAAGGAACGAACGAACGAAGTTTTATTCATACGAAGATCGATAGCAAGCTACCAGTTTAATACTGGTGCGCAGTCTGACAAGGGAGATAATCGAAATTCAAGAAATTTACACAGTATTACCATGTCCTGCCTGGAGTATTATTGGTGCTCTGTGGACGTGTGGATTAAGATCAGGCTTCACCAAACGTGCATTTTAACAACAGCCTGCTGTGTCCGACAATTTAACTCTACAAAACGACAAAATTTTAGATTGGCCCACATTGAAAGCGAATTGAAAGCATTTGCAGACGAAATTTAAAGGTCACCCAGATGACGAAATTTGTCCTTGATAGGGTAGAAAACATTGTTGAAAAAGGAGAAAATGCTGGTCACCAGCATTTTCTCTTTTCCCACAATGTTTCAAAAGCATTCTTCCTCAGGGTCATTAAAACTCGGAATTGTGTGGTAGAGGGTTAAAAAGGTATTTCAGCCAAACAAACCTCAAAAATACTATATTCGGATCTGTTTTAATTGACACAAATTGTCAGTTATTTGAAGAACAAGGGTTAGTCACTCGTGCAACATTCTATTTTCTTACTTATGACCCTTTGAAACAAATTTCTGATACAGAGAATATCACTTTTAAAACATCGTTGTGAAGTAATAAAGTCATATCCGGTAAGTCTGCACGTCCGGTAAATCTGCCCATGACATACACAGTTCACTTCCGGCTGTCAAAGTATCATCGTCTGCTTAATTTTGTTTATCGACAGAAATTTGTGTTTCCGTCAATCAGTTCATTTTTTAGTAGATCTACATGTATTTCAAAGATGAAAAATAACCATTCCATACAGGTTTTTGGCCGATTTGCATGAAGTCCAAAAATTTTAAAGCGTATACATTCTATTAGGCAAGTCTTGAAAAATGTTATAAGATGAGCCTTTGGCAAGCTCTGTCTCATTTAAAGACATTGTTGAGGGCAAGTTTAATAAAAGTATATCTCAAAAGCCAATGAGTGTCACATTCTTTTCATCATATAACAAACTTTTGCAATTTTATAAGTACAAAAAAACCATAAACACACATGTAGAAATTCCAATGAAGAATACCTGATTCACCTTTCCAAAAGAAGTAAGAAGTGACTTCATATCGCGTGCAACACACTAAAAGGGGCCTTCTGACCTATGCGTAAAAGTGTGTCGTCCCAGATCAGCCTGTGCAGTCTGTGACTAATCCGAGACAATACTTCCCATTTTTGTGCAATTTTCTGTTTCACGAAAGTCTACTGTATGAAAAAATCCTGTGTAGTCGTAAAGTGCCGTCCTGGATTAGCCTGCGCGGACTGCGCAGGCTAATCCGAGTCGACACTTTATGCAAACGTCCAAAGGTCTCATTTCGCATGTTGAGGGCCAATTATATGATGTTACACAGTGCTTATCTCAAACGTATGTAAGATGACAAAAAACTTGTAATGGGTATATTACACTGAAAACTAGGGCGGTTATATGGCAGATGTTTAAAAGTACAGAAAACAAGATAATCATTAACATTTAATACTTTTTTTATTCTAAAAGTTTATTCATAAATATTCTAAAGTTTAATGATTCAGAAAAGTTTATGCAGATCTATGTACTATCAAAGCAAGCGACATCACTTGTATTGCATGTTTAAATATGGCCTACAAAAACATAAATGTGAAAACATAAACTGGGATGATGTACTCAACTACCTTGCATAAAACTTCACAGGCTTTCAGACTTTCTTAATTCTTCACCACACGAAAGAATTTCCGACTTGACCAAATCAAACCCATTAACACAAAAGTATTTCTAATATGGTTCAAATTATTGTGCTTTGATTTGGAAGAGTAGAAAACATTATGGGAAAAACAGAAAATGCATGTTAGCAGCATTTTCTTCTTTTCAAACAATGTTTTTGAAAACCTATTTACTCAGACCATTAAAACTCTGGTTTGTTCAGTGAAAGGCTAACTCTTTAACCAAACGACAAAATTTTTGACTTGTCCAAATTGAAAGATGTGCAGATGACAAAATAAACGTGACTAAAAAATTGAAATGTATTTTGAGAAAGGTGAAAAGCGTGTGAGAAAAGAAGACATGCTGGTTACAAGCATTTTCTCTTTTTCCCACATTGTTTTCAAAAGCAGTCTTCCTCAGGGTCCTCTACAGTTAGGATCGTTTGGTAACACATTTCACAAATTTAAATGCCTTTGCATGCAGTGTAGATCAAGATCAGACTACACAAAACATGCAATCTGATCTTTGATTTACACTGTCTGCTGTGCTGAGACATTCTGGATACAATCGTTCTTGGAGTGCCACTAATTTGGGTCCAATTTCGAGTCAGATAATATCTGCTGGGTTTAAAACCAATTAAAAACTATAACTTACATAAGAAAAGACACATAACTGCAAAACAGGGAAATATTATAACCATTTTCAAGACTACAGAAGTGGGGGCTTGCAAATTTGTTTTACAGCATCATGAATTAACCCTTTACCTCACAATCCTAAGTTTTAACGTCAAGGGGCCTTTTGAAAACATTGTGGGAAAAGAAGAAAATGCTGGTAACCAGCATTTTCTCCTCTTTCCAGAATGTTTTCTACGACTTAAGTCACAAACCCATCATTGTATCCACTTTTATGTTGTCGTCTGCAAGTGCTTTCAATCTGGACTGGTCTAAAATTTTGTTGTTTGGTAAAAGTTAAACCTTTTACCAGACGACAAAATTCTAGACCTGTCTTAATTAAGTACTGACTTCAGAAATTCTGGAGATCTTAAGTAGATTTCTAGTGCTATTGAAGATTTGTCAAGATCTGATATCAGCGTAATGGATGATGTAGATCCAAGATCAGACTGCACATTCTGTGCAGTCTGATCTTGATCTACACTGTCTGCAAAAGCTACATAAGTCATCATTGATAGTGAAGGAGATAAGAGCATTTTGCAGTCGCTGAAATGAA
This sequence comes from Tridacna gigas, assembly GCA_945859785.2. Classification (NCBI taxonomy): domain Eukaryota; kingdom Metazoa; phylum Mollusca; class Bivalvia; order Cardiida; family Cardiidae; genus Tridacna; species Tridacna gigas. The sequence continues at coordinate 46,732,911 of OX244043.2, forward strand.
AGTGGCTCAAATGATGGAACTTGCCTTTGAAATGGTAGAAAGCATTTTGAGAAAAAGGAGAAAATGATGGTCATTAGCATTTTCTCCATTTCCCACAATGATTTCAAAAGGCTTCTTCCCCTTGGTCGTTGAAACATAGGATTGTTTGGTAAAGGGTTAGAAAACATTTATGTACTTTGTATACAGAATGAGCAAAATAAACAAAAAACTGCACAACACACAACATCAACCCTAGACAGTGACCACTGCACAATGTAAATTAACCCTTTCTAAAACGGCAAATTTTTGACTCTCCAAAAATGAAAGCTTTCTGCAGGCGACAAATTCAAACTTTATACAAATGAGCTTATGGTCTCTAATAGGGTAGAAAACATTGTGGGAAAAGGAGAAAATGCTGTTACCAGCATTTTCTCCTTTTTCCACAATGTTTTCTTGCTCCGGAAGGTTAAAACACAGGATAGTTTGGTAAGGGGTTAAAACTCAAAACAACAGCAAAACAATACATTGCACACAGCAACAGCAATAAAAGCAAAACAAAAAACAAGAGCACCACATGCCTACGCTTGCCTGCAGTTGCCTTTTGTGAGAAATCTAGGTTAAAAAGGGGCATAATTGTTTCAAAAATATTTTGATGGTTACCTGCTCCTGTTGTATAGGTTTTAATTTTGATAGTTAACAACTTGTCTATGTTTGAAGTAAATTTCTTCAATGATGCAGAATTCCAGATAACAGGGGGCGGTATTCTAAATTCATTATTTCTCCTCTAAACCCTATGTTGTGGGTACTCATTAGAATCGTCTCGATGAGACGATTCTAATGAGTACCCATAACATAGGGTTTAGTTGAGAATAATTAATATTTTCAATTTTATAATCAAAATCACTCCCTCTATCTGGAGCTCTGGTTATGATAGAGATAGTATAAGGGTCAAAGATAATGAAAATTTTAATTTAAAAAAGGGGCATGACTGTAACAAAAATATTCTGATGGTTACCTGCCACTGTTGTATAGGTTCCCCTTTTGATACATGTAGTTAACAATTACTCCGAGTTCGAATTAAATAAGTTCTGTAATGACAGAGGTATAGTAAATTGTCAAAATATTTGCACGACACAGACGACACAAGAGCCATGACATACCTCAACACCCTGTTGGAAGCCAGCGGCGCTAACAGTACGTTACTGATATAATGAACCAAACAAAACAATATTGAATTGATAATGTGAACTAAACAAAACAGTATGTAATATTGTATACAAAATGTAAACAAAACAAAATATTGCAGACAAAAGTGAAAGAAACATTTAAAATATGGCAAAACTGGATATGTAAGTTAAAGAAATTATTACATTTTAGTCAAAGCCTATTGCAGAAAAATGAAATATTACAAGAGTACACATATCTGTGGGATCAGGTCTCGTTGCTTGTGGTAAGAGGGGTGTATCGGATGAGACCAAGGGTCTACATTCACAAACCATACTTAAGAGCGTTCTTGGTCTTATTCTCCAAGATTTTCTAAATTTGAAAGTAACAAAACTTCTGATTGGTTAGGTTTAGCCAAATGAAAGTAACGCAACTACTGATTGGCTAAACCATTTGGTTTAGCCAAAAATGGTTTAGCTAATCAGAAAATGTGTTACTTTCATATTTAGAAAATCCTGGAGAATAAGACTACAGACGTTCTTAACCCTTAGAAGGCCGAATGAACTTATCATACAGTTTCATCCTAGAAATACGACTCAGATAATTGCAATTTCATGGTAGCTTTTGCCTACAGTGTTTCAGCAAAACGGACAGTGTAAATCAAAGATCAGACTGCACGTTTCGTGCAGCCTGATCTTGATCTACACTGTCTGCAAAGGCAACTATAGTCGTGAAACGCTTTAAGGGTTAAGAATGGTTGGTGAATACAGGCCCTGATGCCCACTTCTCTATACACACAGTGAGACCTGATCCGACCACACAGCAATGTGAATTGCCTTTAATGCTCCTTTTATTATATACCTTCGGTTAAAGCGGTTTACAAAAAAAATCAGATGACATTACAGTCATTGTATCTATAAATAGACTAAAATGGGTTTTGGGTGCTATTAAAGTCATGGAAAGAGCCAGTCATGAGTACATAAAAGCAGTCTGTAAATATGATGATGTTGTACACAGTGTGCATACAGGAAACCTTCACATGGTGAATGTGTATTACGGAAAACTTATTTTGGTCTATTTTATATGTGTTGAAAGTCATAGCCCCACATTTTCATGATTTGATGAAAAGAGCCAATCATGAGTACCGGTACGTAAAAGTAGTACGTGAACATGATGAACAGCGTACATGCCTGATATGAGAAAACCTACACACAGCGCATGTGTAATACGGAAAACTTATTTTGGTCTGTTGTATATGTGTTGAAGATAATGTCTGTATTTTAGTCAGATCATTCTGGGCTTATCATAATAAAACAGGGTCCGTATTCACCAACCATTCTTAAGAACATTCTTTGTCTTATTCTCTGGAATTTTCTAAATTTGAAAGTAACACAACTCCTGACAGGCTAAACCATTTTATCCTGTCACCTCCTATAAATTCCGTCTTATAACAGGGGGCCATATAAACTTGGGTGATATACGGTCACTTGACCACGTGACTAGGTTTATTATGTCAGTTGGTCACGTGATCAAGGTTTATTAGGCTAGTTGGTCATGTGACTAGCCGGAACTCCTTTTTTAGGTGCCGGTACACGAAATCAATATTTCAAAGTGAAATTATCGCTTAAAATTCGATGCACATGTTGATTTTTCTTATTATTTGAAATAAATTAGAATTCTTCGCCACAACATTCTTCCGAGGGTTTACGTCACGTTTATGACGTATTCAATATTATTCATGACGTCATTATTACAGCTACATACCAAAAGCGCTTTGCACAGTTCGCCATACAAGTGTGTGTGTGTTTTTTTTTTTTTTTTTTCATAGTGCGAACGATGTCGATACGTGCTTTAATTTCGAGCGAAATATTCTATCTAGTCGGATTTATGTTTGTAAATGTGAAACAGGATAAACAGAATAGTGTCGTGGATTGGAAAATTTGAAGAATAGACAGTAGTGTCTTTGATTCCAGGAAATTTTGTCAGGCTCGGCTCGGGAATTTTATGGTATCAATACCATAAGATATTGAATAAAAGGTACAGTCTTTCTATCATGTCTGTTTTTTGTTTTGTTTTGTTCATTTACAGTGCGTGACAGGATAAATAGAATAGATGGTTGGTGTCTTGGATGGTTTAAGTTTATCGGGCTCGGCTCCGGAATTTATCCGGTTCGCCTTCGGCTCACCAGATAAATTCCTCCGCCTTGCCCGATAAACTTAACCCATCCAAGACACCAACCATCTATTCCCTATTGGTTTGGTTTAGCCAATCAGAAGTTGTGTTACCTTCAAATTTAGTAAATTCTGAAGAATAAGACTCAAAATAATCTTAACCCTTTCCCAAACAACAAATTTTGGACTGGTCCAAATTGAAAAAGATTGCAGAAGACAATTTTAAATTTGATGAAAATGGCAGAAAGGTCTCAAAACGGGTAGAAAACACTGTGGGAAAAGGAGAAATTGCTCGTTACGAGCAATTTCTCCTTTTCCCACAGTGTTTTCAAAAGACTTGTACTGCAGACACATGAAAACCAGGGCTTGTTTGGGAAAGGGTTAAGAATGATTGGCAAATACGAACCCAGAGTATTGATACAGTGGAGTCATGCAAAATTATTCATCACATGCCAGAAGTTAGAGTTTCCAGAAAACAACTTTAGAAATCTCAGTATTTAAAATTTGTTTGTTCAAATTAGGCCTCATAGCTAAACCTTTATTGAAAAAAAAAAAATCAGCTAAAGAATCAACTCTGTGCCACAAAAAATAATGCAAACCAAAGCATGTATTCGTAAACAAAATTCAACTTACCCTCTATTTACTTTCATAACATTTATCAGCTAAACTCATTAATACTGTACAGAGATAACCGAATATGCACTGAGGGCACGTCCAGTCTTGTCTCATAATAATAAGCATACTGCTGACAGCATACAATCGTTAAATATGACTTAAATGATGAGAATCGTCTTTGAAAGGGCGGCAAACACTGTGTAAAATGGAGAAAATGTTGGTAACCAGCATTTTCTCCTTTTCACAAAATGTTTTCAAGGATCTCCTCCTCATGGTCATTAAAAGTCTTGATTGTGCTGGAAAGTGTTCAACCCTTAGGCTGCTAAGCGCAACTCACATTTTGCGGACAGCTTAGATCAAGATCAGACTGCACTGAACGTGCAGTCTGATTTTGGCTCTACACTGTCTGATCAGGAGATATCTCTCCTCCAAAAGTACCTTTGAAATAGGAAAATTTGGGTTTTTACTATTGGCTTGATAGTTTCATTTCTTTTATTTAGCAGGATAAGGGTTAAAACATAATCAGCTAGTTTATTAATCTAGCTGCTGATATTTTAAACACTTTACAGCACAATCCCATTATAAACTTTTTCACCAAACTAAATTTTCAGTCAAACTGTGTTGAAAGCTTTTGTGGGTAACAAATGCATGTGGCTCAAGAGCCGTAATTTTATTTGAGCCATGCTCTGGCAAAAGGAGGCTTAATGCATCTCTGTCATCCATCATGCCAAGCAAGTCATCACAGAACCATGGTTCCATAAAATCCATTTTGTCTTAGAACCAACTGAATCATGAGGTGCACTGGTTGCAGAAAATTTACCCAAAGCAAAAAGTTTCAGCCCTGGTCAGCCTGCTGGGACTGCGCAGGCTGACCTGGGTTGATAATTTTTGCAGATACATTTAGCCCTTTTTTCACAGAGCATGATTCATTTATATTATGAAATTTAATAGGTAACTGTGGTTTAAAAGAGAATGCACTGGTTACCAGTATTTTCTCCTATTTCCATGATATTTTCAAAAGCTTTATTCCCTGAAGGTATTTAGAAAAAAAAAAATTGGATCATGTGATAAACGCTGAGCAATCAAAATCAATAAAATAAAACCAGATCATTTTGATAACAAAGAATTTTGATAACAAAGAATACTAATGAAACACAAAAAATCTAAAATTTGCATTTCAAGATAATTATTGAGAGTGTTTCCAACACAGATTTAACCTTTACCACGCAATCCAAAATTTTAACAACCCCGAATTTGTTAGCTTTTGAAAACATTGAGGGAAAAGGAGAAAATACTGGTAACCAGCGATTTCTCCTTTTACTACAATGTTTTTTACCCTTTTCAAAAGACAAACTTCATCGTTTGGACCACATTTTTTGTCCAATGTAAATGCCTTCTTTATGGACAAGTCTAAAATGTTGTAGTCTGATAAACAAATAAAAAAATACAAAACAACAAAAGACATACAAAACAAGAAGATCTAGATATATAGCCATTTTTAGCATGTAACGTACACTGGCAAGAATGAAAATAAAGCAAATTAAATTTTTTTGTTCAGTGATGTTCTGAGGTGAAAATTCAAACAAAGCTTCTGAAATAATTGTGAAACATGTAGAAATTGCTTAGAATGAGCACTTTTGCTACAAAAAGTGTCGTCTTAATACACTCTCAGTGGAGAAAGATCTTGAATATCTTAATATTTTATTTTTTTTCTTTACTTTTTACCTAACAATCCTCTATTTAACCCTTTATCACACAATCCCAAGGAAGGAGCCTTTTGAAAACATTGTGGGAAAAGGAGAAAATGCTGGTAACCAGCATTTTCTCCTTTTCCCACAATGTTTTCTATCCTGTCAAGGACAAATCTAACTGACTGAGCAAGTATTAATTTGTTGTCTGCAAATCCTTTCAATTTGTACCAGTCTAAAATTTTGTCATTTGGTAAAGGGTTAAACAATCCAGTGGAGCAAAGCTTTTAAAAACTTTAATGGAAAAGGTGAAAATGCAGTTAGACAGCATTATCTCATTTTCTATCGTTATCCACCCATTCCAGGACAAATTCCGTCGGTTTATGCATTTTGCAGCAGACCACTCTCCACTTCAGAATAAATTGTTGCAAAAGGGAAAAAATGCTCAAAGCAATCAATTTTTCCTTTATCCATCTTTTTTTTTTTCACCTGAAAATCATTTTAGATATTGCGGATTTAACAAGGATATTGCGGAAGCATTCTACTGCAAATTTGTTTTAAGAGTCAACAAATCAATAGCTAGATTGATTACCCTTTCCAAAACAATCTTGTGCTTTGAAGACTCCTTCAAAAACAAGCCTTTTGATAAAACTGTGGGAAAACAGAGAAACCAACATTTTCCTCTTTTGCCCACCATGTTTTCTACTCTTTCAACGACAAAAATCTTCGTTTGAGCCACATATAATATGTCGTCTTCAAAGGCTTTCAATTTGATGGCATTTAATTCTTTCCCACATGACAAAATTTTAGACTCATCTAAATTGAAAGCATCTGCAGATGACAAATTTGACGTGGCTTGAAAAGATAAGTGCTGTCCTTGAAATGGTAGAAAACATTGTGGGAAAAGGAGAAAATGCTGGTTACCAGCATTTTCTCCTTTTCCCACAATGTTTTCAAAAGGCTTCTTCCTCAGGGTCGTTAAAAGTCGGGATTGTGTAGTAAAGGGTTAATGTCGTTTGGTAAAGAGTCGAATATATAAAGATAACAACAACAGTCTACATAAAAGATCAAAATACTGCAATTTTTAAAATTATTTTGAGCCCTAGGAATAACTTTATAATAACATCTGCAAACAGTGTAGATCACAATCAGACCCAACAGAAGTCTGAGTCCGTATTCACCAACGATTCTTGAGAACATTCTGAGGCTTATTCTTTAAGATTTTCTAAAGTTGAAAGTAACAAAACTTCTGAATGGCTAAACCATCTAGGCTAAACCAGATGGTTTTGCCAATCAGAAGATGTGTTACTTTCAGGATTAGAAAATTCTGGAAAATATGACAAAGAATGTTCCTAAGAAGAGTTGGTGAATACGGTACCCAATGTTTATTATACAGTGAAATATAACGGCCCCTAACATAGCTTTGAGACAGGGAACAGGATCATGCTATATAACTATTATGCAGATCAACATTTTATGTAAGTTCTATACACATATTTGCTTGGGTCTGTGTGATAGAAATGTTTTATATATATGCCAGGCAACACAAAACACTACACATTGTGACATATGTACACAATTATTACACACACATGACTAAAACTTCAGAGATAATAGATATAACATAAAAGAAACATTGCCCATTCAGGTTTTGTATTCACACCAACCATTGTAAATTTAATTCTAATTCTATATTACTAATCCTTAACTCTTTACCATATGACAAAATTTTAGACTTATCCGAATTGAAAGTATGTGCAGACGACAAATTAAAAGTGGCCAAAATGACAAAACTTGTCCTTGATAGGGTGATAACATTATGGGAAAAGGAAAAAATGCTGATTACCATTATTTTCTCCTTTTCCCACAAAGTTTTCAATTGCCATCTTCCTCGGGGTTGCTAAAAGTTGGGATTGTGGGTAAAGGGTTAAAGCCCCTTTTACAACTAATGTTGCTTTTACGGCCAGTGTAGATCAAGATCTGACTGCACATAACTTGCAATCTAGTGTTTGATCTACACTGTCTGCTTTGCCTAGACTTCTTGACAAAATTGGTCTTGATATTGCATTTTTTGGGGTATTATTTCTAGGTTTTAAATGTCTGTTTGGGCTTCTTTAGCGCTCTATGGGTTAAAAAAATTAACCCTATGATTGGCTACGACACTCCTTGGAAATTGTCTTTTGTTCTAATTTTCTGACCAAGGAGTACCATTTTTCACAATTTTTTTAAAAGCCTCCTTTCTCACAGAGGTTAAAACTCTGGACTATTTTGTAAGTAAGAGTTAAAAAATACTTTGGGTAAAAAGGAGAAAATGCTCATAATGAGCAATTTCTCCTTTGATCGCAATATTTCACAAGTATAAGCATATTAACCGTTTCTCACAAAAAAACTCGAGTTTTAAAGACCCTGAAGAAGAAGCCTTTGGAAAACATTGTGGGAAAAGGAGAAAATGCTGGTCACCAGCATTTTCTCCTTTTCGCACAATGTTTTCTACCCTATCGAATACAGAAATCACTATTCTAGCTTTCACTTAGGTCCAGTCCAAAATATTGTTGTTTGGTACAGAGTTAAGCCTCCAATCATGTTGGCTTCCTTTTTTCACAAAGACATTTCCAACATTGTGGGAAAAGGAGAAAATGCTGGTGACCAGCATTTTCTCCTTTTCCCACAATGTTTTCTACACTATCGAATACAGAAATCACTATTCTAGCTTTCACTTAGGCCCAGTCCAAAATATTGTTGTTGGGTACAGAGTTAAGCCTCCAATCATGTTGGCTTCCTTTTTTCACAAAGACATTTCCAACATTGTGGGAAAAGGAGAAAATGCTGGTGACCAGTATTTTCTCCTTTTCCCACAATGTTTTCTACCCTATCGAATACAGAAATCACTATTCTAGCTTTCACTCAGGTCCAGTCCAAAATATTGTTGTTGGGTACAGAGTTAAGCCTCCAATCATGTTGGCTTCCTTTTTTCACAAAGACATTTCCAAATTTATTTGCAGCTAATTTCACCCAGAGTAAACAGCTACCAATGTTACAGGACAATACATCTAAAATGTTGAGAACAATTATTGCTGCCTTTCAAAAAACCCTGGCACATCATAAAACATTTCCATCAACAACCCAGTAGCTAGGGTCACACTGTAGTCTCCTTTTTAAAGTTCAGGGACGCAGAATTAACACAGAAACGTACGCCTGTGGGCTTCGGTCCGTCGTCAAACACATGCCCGAGATGGGATTGACAGTCGGCACATTTCACCTCAACTCTCTTTGCACCTGAAATAGAGAAAAAACTGTCTTTATTTAGTTATTTCACAAAATTTTAGACTGGTCTACATTGAAAGCATTTTCAATTGAAATTAAAGATAAATATGTCTTCATTCAGTGACCAAACTTTTTACATGAAGAATTTTTTTTTCCAAGTCCATGCATATCGAAAGCACTTGTATATATTGATAACAATTCAAAGTGACTCAAAATACTAACGATAGGATTGGTCTTTGAAATGGGAGAAATGTTGTACGAAAATGCAAAAGTGCTAGTTTCTAACATTTTTTTTTTCCTACAGTGTTTCCAAAGCCCTTGTACTGGTGGCTGAAAAACATAGCTTGTCTAGTAAAGAATTCAAATGATAAATAAACCATGCTCTGTGAAAAGGGGTTCTAATTCATCTGCAAAAACTATCAACCAAGATCAGCCTGCACAGTTTATGCATGCTGACCCAGGTCAAATTTTTTTAGTAAGTTTCATCTGGGCCCATATTCACCTATCATTTTCAAGAACATTCCTAGTCGTCTTCTCATGAATTTTCTAAATTTGAAAGTACATGTAACACATTTTCTAATTGGCTAAACCAAATGGTTAGACATTTTTAGTCTAATTAAATATTTAGAAAGTTACAAACCATCTGATTAGCTAAACCAAATCATTTAGCCAATCAGAAGTAGTGTTACTTTCTAGATCTATAATTAGACTAAAAATGGATGGTGACTTTGGACCCTAATTCATGTTGATTATTGGTACATGTGTCCTTCTATCAAAATTGTTGGCTGCAAATTTGTATCAGAATATTCGGACTTTGTTTTTATCTGTACTAGGCTGGGGCTCTGCAGTGCCTTATCCATGGACACTCCCATGAAAAACTCAAGAGGTTACTGGAAATTTCTACATCTATAACTAGAATAAGAATGTTTTTAAGAATGCTTGACAAATGCAGACCCAGGAATGCCATGAGAATGATACTCATGTGAAAGCCTAATGGCAGGGGCTGTCATCTATATTCTTGGGGAAAAAAGGCAAGCATTTATCTAAAGAACTGGGTCTGTATTCACCAACCATTCTTAAAAATATTCTTTGTCTTGTTTTTCAGAATTTTCTACATTTGAAAGTAACACAACTCCTGATTGGCTAAACCATTTGGTTTAGCCAATCAGGAGTTGTGTTACTTTCAAATGTAGAAAATCTTGGAGAATAAGACTAAGAATATTCTTAAGAATGGTTGGTGAATACGGACCCTGATGTCTTAGCTTGCTCTTCAGGAATGTTATTGTACTTCTGAATCTACATACCTGTACATTATTAACTGATTACCTGACATCTGACCTTAGTGTTATTCATAAATTTTAGGTTAGATTGCACAGAACGTGCAGTCTAATGTCTGATCTACACCGTCTGCTATTTCATTACACCTTCTGGCTAAAACAACCTTGAAATGACAATATTTCGGATGATTTTCTACATTGAATAGGTATATTTTATAACTTCAGTGCTCTAAGGGTTATGGGTGGTTGCTTACAAGAAGTGGCCATTATGACAAGCTTGGTAGTAGATGTCAGATATGCAATGATTTCACCATGTTTTTTTCAATGTACTGTAAACTGACATGTAGAAATTAGAAATGAACATAAAAAAAAAAACACAATTAACTTGTTATCAAACAACAAAATTTTAGACTTTGAAAGCATTTGCAGATAACAATTGTTACTCAAAACATGAAATTTGCCTTATAAAGAGTAGAAAACATTCTGGGAAAAGGAGAAAATGTTGTTTACCAGCATTTTCTTCTTTTTCCACAATGTTTTCAAAAGCCCTTTTCCTTAGGATCGTTAAAAGTCAGGATTTTGTGGTAAAGGGTAAAACATTACAGATAATTAAAAAAGAAACAAGAGGCCCTGAGGGCTGGAAATGCTCTATTGGTAGTTACTGACTGGTGTATTTTAATTTGTGGGAAACTAGTTGTAATAAATTGTGCAAAAAGATAATGCTTCAAAAGGCTATGTAAATACAACAGACAGAGAGAGGACAATTGAAACCATGCCATGACGTAAGTTCTTTTGGTCTTTGGCCAGTAGACCTAAATATTAAAATCTACATGTAGTTCATTTCATCTTTTATTTCTTCAAAACAAACATTTCACAGTTCAGATTTTATCTTTAAAGAAGGTTTTCTGTCTTCCTTTTTAACAAAATCCATTGCCACAGAGTTGATACAATATCTTTTTCCAAGGGGCGATGGTCCATCCTCAAAAACATGGCCAAGATGCGCTCCACATTTAGAACATGTGACTTCCACCCGTCTCATACCTGGGGGACAGAAGTGTGTGTAGTATACTGGTCTATCCCACAGATAGATATAAATGTAAAGCTTGTGTTTGTATAAGGGGACACTTATACTGCCTTGCTATAGAGCTAGCTTTTGTAGTGACATGGTAGAGAGTTTGCTCTTAGATCTAGAGTTCCTGGGTTTAATACCCGCCTTGAGAGCTTATTCATTAGAACTGTTACATGTACAGTACTGTATATACATACTCCCTCACCATAATATTCTGAACTTGGTTCATAGCTTTAAGTTCCAAGGCAAGCCAACTGATTGGTTGAGACACTCTGTCTTAGCCAATCAAATGACTAGTCTTGGAATTAAGAATTTGAACTATCACAAAGAACTGTTGGTAAATATGAACCCAGGCAAGATATTGTATTCCCATTTTAAAATCATTATCTTAACCCTCTACCATGTAATCCCAACATTTAACGACCCTATGGAAGAGGCCCTTTGAAAACATTGTGGGAAAAGGAGAAAATGCTGGTCTACCCTATCATAAATAGAAATAATCATTTTGGCTACATTCAATCTGTTGTCTGCAAATGCTTTCAGTTTGGTCTTGTCCAAGATTTTGTTGTTTGTGAGTTAATTCTAATCCCTGTTCTATGAGTAATGCTTGTACCTAATTCAATGACAGCATCGTGACATCATTGAGTTTCCAAAAAATCTTAAAAGTATTATCTGTAAGAGATATGGCATTCATAAACCTTAAAATTGTAAGCCCATGCTTGATAGATATGTTAAGCCACATTTGGGCTACTTTTGCTCCAGCTGAGAAAATCTCATGTTTGGCAAGAAAAAAAATCAAAAAAATTTATCTGACATCCAGGGAAGAGGAACAATTGGATGTAACATGAAATTGCTCCTCATTCTCCTTGCTGGTATTTCATCTTTTCATTTAACTCTTTACCAAACGACAAAATTTCAGACTGGTCCAAATTGAAAGCATTTGCAGACGACAAAATAAATGACTAAAAAATTGAAATTTGTTTTGGAAAGGGTAGAAAACATTGTGGGAAAAGGAGAAAATGCTGGTTACCAGCATTTTCTCCTTTTCCCACAATGTTTTCAAAAGGCTTCTTTCACAGGGTCGTTAAAAGTCGGGATTGTGTGGTAAAGGGTTAAGTAGGTCTATAATTTGCAGAAACAGTAAATACGGTAATTGCCTCTTTACCAGACAAAACAATTTTAAACGTGTCCAAATTAAGAGCACTTGCAGGAAACAAATTAACCTGGTTCAAATGACTGGATTTGTCGTTGAAAATTTGAGAAAAATTGTTGGAAAAGAAGAAATTACTAGTTACAGTCATTTTTTCCTTTGTAGACAATGTTTCAAAAAGCCTTCTACTTTATGATTAAGAACATGCGATTGCTACGTAAAGGATAGAAATGAAATCATGACATTACCATGTGAAGTATCATCAGACAAAGTGACAGTATCCTTTGCTATGACGTCGCTGAATGAAGGCCATCCTGAATGAGAGTTGAACTTGTGTTCGGAGGAAAAAATTCTGTTTCCACATACAACACATCTGTACGAACCTTCTTCTTTGTGGTTCAGGAGCTTTCCAGAGAATGCCCTGAGATAAATAAATATAGACTGTTAACTCTCTACAACACAGCTCCAGGTAAGAGGGAGTGATGGTATTCTAAATCCATTATTTCTCTTCCAAACCCTATATAGTATATTGTGGGTACTCATTAGAATCGTCTCGTTGAGACAATTCTATTTCTAATAAGTACCCATAACATAGGGTTTAGTGGAGAATAATTAGTATTTTCAATTTTGAAATCAAAGTCACTCCCTCTATCTGGAGCTTTGCTACAAGATGACAAAGTTTTTGACTTGTCCTCCTTCAAAACATTTACAGACAACATATCAAATATGCCTCAAATGATGGGATTTGTTACTGAAGGGGGGAAAAAATATGCTGGTTACATAACATGCATTTTCTCCTTTTTCCATGTCTTGTAATATCTTCTTGCTCTGGGTCATCCATACACATACCGGTAACTGTTCTTTTTATCCTGCAGTAGACAACTTTTCAAAACATTGTGGCCAATGGAGAAGTTGGTCATGACTAGTAATTTCTCCTTTTGACACAATGATTCCATTCATATTTATTAACCCTTTCCCAAACAAGCCCTGGTTTTCACGTGTCTGCAGTACAAGTCTTTTGAAAACTCTGTGGGAAAAGGAGAAATTGCTCATAACGAGCAATTTCTCCTTTTCCCACGCTGTTTTCTACCCTTTTTGAGAACTTTCTGCCATTTTCGTCAAATTTAAAATTGTCGTCTGCAAACTCTTTCAATTTGGACCAGTCCAAAATGTGTCGTTTGGGAAAGGGTTAATCACACGTGAATTTAGGTCTTATAACATGTTACTAAAATGATACTGACACATGTCACAAAAAAATAATAGCACTAGCTCTACACATCTAGAACATTAAGTCTAAATAGGCCACACAATCCAGAGTTTTCACGACCCTGATACGGAAGGCATTTTAAAACATTTTCGGAGAAGGAGAAAATGCTGGTAACCAGCATTTTCTCCTTTTTCAACAATGTTTTCAATTTTTACAAAAACAAATTCCATCATTTTAGGAACATTTACTTTGTTGTCTGCAAGTCCTTTCAATTTGGACAAGTCTAAAATTTTGTTGCTTAGGAAAGAAATAAATGACACAATCCAATGTTACAATCCTGAAGGAAGTAGGCTTTTGAAAACAATGTGGAAAAAAAGAAAATTCTGGTGACCAGCAGTTTCTCTTGTTTCCACAATGTCCTCTACCCCTCAAATTAAAGTTATCTGTAAATGCGTTCAATCTGAAAAGTCTACAATTTTGTTGGCAGTATTTTTGACCCTTTACCACACAACAAAATTTAAGACACGTCCAAATTGAAAGCATTTGCAGACAATGTCAATGTTGCTCAAATGATACGATTTTTCTCTGATAGGGTAGAAAATATTGTGGGAAAAGGAGAAAATGCTGGTTATCAGCATTTTCTCCTTTTTCCACGATGTTTTCAAAAGGCTTCTTCCTCAAAGTCGTTAAAAGTCGTTATTGTGTGGTAAAGGGTTTACCCTTTCCTGTACAATGCCGCCTTTTAACACCCCTGGGAAAGAAGCCTTTTGAAAACATTGTGGGAAAAGGAGAAAATACTCCTTTTCCCACAATGTGTTCTACCCTGTCAATGAAAAATTGCACCATTTGAGCCACATTGAAATTGTCATCTGCAAATGCATTCAATTTGGACAAGGATAAAATTTTCTCATCTAGTAAAGGGTTAAGTCACCAATATTTAACCCTTTACCAAATGACAAAAATTTAGACTCGTTCAAATTGAAAGCATTTGCAGACGACAAAATTAATGCGACTCAAAAATTGAAATTTGTTTTGGGAAGGGTAGAAAACATTGTGGGAAAAGGAGAAAATGCTGGTTACCAGTATTTTCTCTTTTTCCCACAATGTTTCCAAAAGGCTTCTTTCTGAAGGTCGTGAAAGCCCCGGATTGTTTGGTAAAGGGTTAATGATGAAAGCGTTAAGACTTACCTTTCTGTGCCCTTTTCCTGTGTGACCCTGTATTGCAATGGAGTCAGACGTTCCTTGAGTTCATCTTTCGGGTACTTCACTGGACATGTCGCAGTCTCTTTACATGATGCTTTGAGTTTCTGTATTTCTGGTGAAGAATCTTTTTTGGCTGTTACAAGGTGCAGGATGTTCATCCAGCCAATTGTTAAGACGCAAGTACAAATAAATTTTACCAGCATAGGTTCTATGGATAAAAACAAAAAGGAAATAACTTAAAACTCCTAACCAAACAATAAAATTTTATACTTTTCCAAATTGCAAGAATTTGCAGCTGACAAATCTAATGTTGTTAAAATGATGATTTCTCTCTTTGATACTGTAGAAAACACTGTGGGAAAAGGAGAAAATGCTGGTAACCAGCATTTTCTCCTTTTCCCACCATGTTTTCAAAAGTCTTCTTCCTTTAAGGGTCGTAAAAGGTCAGGATTGTGTGGTAAAGAGTTAAGACATAAAATGTGCAAAATCAAAAAGCAATCAAAACAAAGCATCACCAAATAATTCTGTTTTAGTAATGCTGAGAAAGACAGCATTTGCAAATACTGCGGAAGAATGAACAGGTAGTGTCTCCGGGGTAGGATGCCCTATGTAGAGCCAATCCTCCATGGGTTGTCTCCAGGTACAGTACAGTATCCATATCCCTTGATTCCCCATGTATAGTAGCCTTAGAGTCTTGAGGAACAGTACCCTACACAGAAACACTGCAAAATGAAAAATGCTGGTATCCAGTTACCAGCATTTTCCCCCTCCCAAACATTTGCTATCCTTTAAGCAAAACTTAATAAGCAGTCTATAAATGCATTCAGTTTCGCAAGGCAAATTATGTTATCTGGCAAAAAACGTAGGTGAAATTCGGGTTTTCACAGCACCCTTTTTTGAGCAATTTATTTTCTTCGCGGAAGTCAACGACCCAAACTAAACAGGATCTTGACAATAGCACAGCTTTAAAATTCTTTCACTTAAATCCGATATCTACCAAAAATAATTGAAAGTGAACGGTTTTAAGTACCTTTAAAAAGCTGTAATAGGGCATTTTGGAAATAAACTATTCACAGAGTGTTTTTTTTTTTTCCAGTAAAGTCTCAAACTTCCGTATACGGTAATTCTAGTCTCAGTGGGGAGACGCTTGTCGTTCCGAATTTGTAAACGCTTGTAAAAAAAGGACTGGGGCTAAAATCCCATTTACGAAATTTCGGAGATTTTTTTTTTCAGATCGTACTAGAAATCGGACCCGGACAAGTGGTTTTGAAGCCAAGCGCAAAAACATTCCTTTAAAAAGAGTGAATTAGAACTACATCATCATCATCATCATCATCATCATCATCGTCGTCGTCGTCGTCGTCGTCGTCGTCGTCATCATCATCATCATCATCCTCGTCATCGTCATCCGTCTAATAGTGCAGATAAACTTACATCCGGTTACATAATTAAAACATGTCCTAAAATGTGCTGTATTTCAAATTCAAGGATTCTGCTGGTATACATATGAAATTTATAGACTTAGTGTATAATTTATGTACCTTTGATAGCTGTTAATGTAGTCGGGTACAGGTATTTGGTGATATATCATGCGGCTGTATCGACATGTGGTTCGGTAGCTCAGTTGGTTAGAGTGCAGGAACGGTATTCCTGAGGCCCTGGGTTCGAATCCCGGTCGAGCTGTGATATTTTTCACCACCTGTTACATTTGAAACCCAATGGGGGACTAACCCACGATGTGGATGGCTACAGCTTCGGCACCTCGAGAACGTTTCACAAAGGTTCTCTGTCTCCAGAATTCGGGACGAATTCTAAATTTGTAGGGGGTATATGTAGCCGGGTACAGGTATTTGGTGATATATCGTGCGACCGTATCAACATGTGGTTCGGTAGCTCAGTTGGTTAGAGTGCAGGAACGGTATTCCTGAGGCCCTGGGTTCAAATCCCGGTCGAGCCGTGATATTTTTCAGCACCTGTTACATTAATATCATGACAGAGCCAACCATTTGAAGCATGCTGGATTTACTTTTCTAATCAGTGAAAACTGTTGAAAATCAAAAGCCGACTGCAACGAGTGTGCTTGATTTAGGATCAGTAAAGTTTGCTATTGAAAATTAAATATGTATTCACTTTTCCAAGCTGTTTAACTGTCCATTAAAGTTGTTAATGAGCATTTTATATCAGGAAAAAAGACTTCGAAAGTTGCAAGAATATTTTAACTCTACACAGAGAGTGTGATTTCGTGAATTTCAGCAGTCTGATCTTTATCTACATAGATCTAGTTCTTCAAAAAGTTAAGAGATCTTTGGACAATTCTTAAGGTATCAAAACGTTTTTAGAAAGTCTATCCATTTCGTTCACTTGTAAACCAGTCCGAGTAAATTTATGTTTATCGAATGAGACGACAACAACATACGTACATAATTCAAGTCTGCAAATTGTTGGTCCATATATACCTCAATCAAGATACTACGAAATTATGGTAAGCTGAGCACTATTTTTAGTTCGAAAATCACTTTTATTTCCCTCTTTCTGTAACTGATATTCAAAATGTCCTTTCTAAGCATTTCTCTTACTTCATTCTACCCCTTTTCAATTTACAGCACAAACTCAAAAGCTCACAGCGAGATAAAGTGAGGCAGTTTATAGCCTTCACCCAAACTACAGAGAAAACTGGGATTCACTGTCTAAGCTGTCATGACTGGAAATTAGACGTTGCTGTGGACAACTATTTTCAAAATCCTGACAAATACAATGAAACGTCACGACCGACAGTCGAGAAAAAGCGCCTTGAAACACTCTGGAATAGATACAAAGGTACTGATGAACTGTAAACAATTTCCCCACCCACTTTTTAACTGGTCAAATTAACAATGGTAATTGATATAAAGTGCAGAATTTGTCGATTATTTTAAGCTGTCATGTACAAATGTCTTCATCTTAGATGTCTACATATGATGGTATATACATGTGAAAAGTAATGGCTATTAAACATTTGAGATCCTGTTTGTTGGAGACTGTTATAATGTTTGGGTAGAGAGTCGGCCTCTCACATCAGAGATTCCGGTCTTGAATGCAGTGATGAGCATGGTCAACTTTTTTAGCTACCCATTACTGGTTAAGGTGTCGAGGAAGCGGTGGTCATTCTTGATTAAGTTGTATGAACTTTTTCTGCAATCAGTGTAAAATATATACTAGGTTTAACTCCTTTCCACACAACTACAAGTTTTAACAGCCCTGAGGAAATAATCCTCTTGGAAAAGGAGAAAAATGCCAGAATTTTCTCTTTTTTCTTCTATGTATTCTACACTTTCAAAGACAAATCCCATCACTTCAGCTACATTTAATTTGTGGTCTGCAAATACCCTCAATTTGGACAAGTTTACTGGAGCTCCAGATAGAGGGAGTGATTTCGGTTTCAGAATTGTAAATATTAATCAGTCTCCACTAAACCCTATTTTATGGGTACTCAGTAGAATCGACTCATCGAGATGATTCCAATGAGTACCCACAACATAGGGTTTGGATGAGAAAAAATGGATTTAGAATACTATCACTCCCTCTTATCGGGAGGTCTGGTCTATAATTTTTTTGAATAGTAAAGTTTTAAAACTAAGAAACTCTTTTCTTACCAACGTATGCAGATATTTTGCATTGAGAAGAAAAAGAGTGATTCTTGAATGAACATTAAGACAAAGATATGTTGTCCCATATCCTGCTAAATAAGCTCAATAAAACTTTAAAGCAGATAGTAAAAGCCAGATTAATGGTATTTCAAACTTTTTTTTTTTTTTTTAAGAAAAAAAATCTCCTTATTGGACAGTGTAGATCCAAAATCAGACTGCATGGTCTGTGCAATCTGATCTTGATCTACACTGTTGCAAAAAGTCTGTGAGTCACACGTACTAGCTTAAGGGTTAAACCTTCTCTATGCTCACCAGAAAATCATTCTAGAAAATGGCTCCTGCCAATTGGTGGTGAATCTCGGGAAAGACATGAATATGTGAGACACTGCTGATATGACAGAAATACTGTTTAACTCTTTACCACACAATCCCGACTTTTAACAGCACAGAGAGAGAAGCCTTTTGAAAACATTGTGGAAAAAGGAGAAAATGCTGGTAACCAGCATTTTCTCCTTTTCCCACAATGTTTTCTACCTTTCCCAAAGCAAATATCAATCTTTCAGTAACATTTATTTTGAAGTCTGCAAATGCTTTCAATGTGAATTAGTCTAAAATTCTGTTGTTTGGTAAAGAGTTAAAGCAGCTTAAAATACTATTCTAACAAAGGAACCAGTGCTTCACTTAATACTCAATTTTTTTTTTTTTTTTTTACGACAGACCCTCATGAAGAAGATAAGATGCTAGTGGATGGAGTTATGAAGTTTTTGGAGGATTTGAGCTTAAACCCAGAATCAAGACTTGTTCTACTCATAGCTTGGAAATTCAAGGCAGCAACACAGTGTGAATTCACAAAGGAAGAATTTGTTACTGGAATGACAGACCTCGGGTAATGGCTCAATGGCTCATTGATGGAGAGAGTGAAAGAGAGAGGGCTAGACAGAAAGAGAGACAGAGACAAAAGAGGGCAGCAACACAGCATGAATTTTTAGATGAAGAAATTCTTTCTGGAACGACAGACTGCTGATACTGACTGAGAGAGAGATGAGATGAGAGAGAAATGGGAGAGAAATGAGAGAGAGGGAAATGTGACTGGGTGGAACAAGCCAGACAGACAGAATTAAACATGAAAACAAACAAAAAAGGCTGACATTATTTTACAGACACTTTCCTTTCAGTCATGAATATAGTGGGGCATATATATGTAAGACTAAGAGCATAATATTTAAAACTGAATGGTAATGATCAATATGACAGTTTTAACTGTCTTACCTCTTTACCACACAACAATATCTTAGACTGGTCCTCATTGAAAGCATTTTGAAACAACTAGTTAAATGTGGTTCAAGTGATTTGATTTGTCCCTGAAAGGTTAGAAAACGATTCGGGAAAAGGAGAAAATGCTGGCTCTCCTTGTCCCACAGTGTTTTCAAAAGTGTAATTTAACACAGTTGTTAAAACTCAGGATTGTGTGGTAATGAGTCCTAGGCTTTCCAGATAAAATTATGGAAGGAGAAGCCATGTCTTACTCTTTCAAAAGTAGTCTACAGAGATGGGTCGTTCACCTTGATTGGATGTTTGGTTTGTTTTGTGTTTAATTTCAGTTATATCACAGCATCCAGTGCACCCATGCTTTCATTGAGTTTCTTTTATGAGCGCTACACACAACAGTGTGACAACATTCTTTTCAGGTCACTTGCTGCTCTTCAGCATGAACATCCTTGAAACATTGTGTAGTGGTGATAGAGGTATCAATCTTGTTGCAAAGACTATTATCAGTCTTCAGATAGAATTTGGCCTAGCTGGGTACTGAACCTGTGACCCCTTGCTTTCAGACCACATTTGTGACCTTTGACCTACTGAGATTAGCCAGTAAGCGTGAATCACACAGGCGTTCGTTTTGTGACGAACTTATAGTTGGCAAAGTTCGTCACAAAACGAACGCCTGTGGTGAATCAGTCTGGAAATGATATACTTGAGCCATGCTCTGTGAAAAGGGGGTTAAGTGCCTCTGCAAAAAAGTATCGGTCCAGGTCAGCCTGCACAGTCCGCCCAGACTAGCTTGGGTTGAAACTTATTGCTTTTGGTAAATTTTCTGCATGTCCAAGGACCAGTCTAACCAATGATTCCAGCATTTTCTCCTTTTCCCACAATGTTTTCTACTCTTCCCAAGACATATTTCAATTTTTGAGTCACATTCATTTTTTCATCTGCAATGCTTTCAATTTGAACCAGCTAAAATTTTGTCGTTTGGTAGAGAGTTAACCCTTTCCCAAACGACATATTTTGGACTGGTCCAAATTGAAAGAGTTTGCAGGCGACAATTTTAAATTTGATGAAAATGGCAGAAAATTATCAAAAAGGGTAGAAAACACTGTGGGAAAAGGAGAAATTGCTCGTAACGAGCAATTTCTCCTTTTCCCACAGTGTTTTCAAAAGACTTGTACTGCAGACACGTGAAAACCAGGGCTTGTTCGGGAAAGGGATAACACATCGTGGAGATACAGTTAACCCCCTCTTTCCAGAGCATCATCCATGGATCACTTGAATTTTGCTTTTGTGCTTTTACAAAGTTTAAATCATACCCATGAAGCAAATCAGAAGTAAAATTGATCATTGACATAAAAGTTAGTTCAAAGATTCCCCATCAATAACTCCATCTCCCTTATTGTTTTCAAAGCTGTTATGTTATTGCTGCTGCTGATGATGATGATGGCTTCATTTCTTATCATTGCAGATGTGATACAGTAGATAAGCTGAAAATGAAGTTTCCAGAAATGGAACGTGAAATTCGGGATGCATCAAATTTTAAAGACTTTTACCAATTTACGTTTAATTATGCCAAAAATCCAGGGCAAAAAGGATTAGGTAATGTATTCATACCTCTTCTAAGTGTTGGGATCGGCGTAACTCTTTACCACACAAGAAAAAAGTACACTTTTTCCAAATCAAAAGTATTTGCAGACCACAATTTAAATGTGATTCAAATGAGGAATTTTCCCTCTGATAAGGTAGAAAACATGGTGGGAAAAGGAGAAAACGCTGGTTACCAGCATTAAAAGTCGTTAAAAGTCGGGATTTTGTGGTAAAGAGTTAAGTTGCTTAACTCTTTACCAAACGACAAAATTTTTGACTGGACCAAATTGAAAGCATTTGCAGACGACAAATTAAATGTACTGAAAATGATGATTTGTGTCTTTGATTGAGTGGAAAACATTGTGGGAAAAGGAGAAAATGCTGGTTACCAGCATTTTCTCCTTTTCCTACAGTGTTTTTAAAAGCATTCTTTCTCAGGGTCGTTAAAACCAGGGATTGTTTGGTAAAGGGTTAAGTTGCTTAAGTGGATAGTGTAGGTTAAGATCAGACTGCACAGAACATGCATGCCAAGCCCCAGTAGCTCATTCGGTAGCATTGAGGACTTGAGAACGGGGGGGCGTCACTGGTTCAATCCTGGCCCGGCCAATTTTTTTCCAAGGATTGATGATAGTCATTGCGACTAGATTCATTCCTCTCTCACTGCTGACCATCGTTTCGACAGTGGTTATGTGGGAAAGCAGCCAGTGGCTTTGAAAGAATATTGTGCAGAGTACTGCAGGGTTTTCATTTAAAGCCGATTGCCGATCAAAAACATCGGCTGAAATCGGCCTTTAATCGGTTTTTTTTGCTGGATCTTTGAAAATTCGATCGCGTTGTTTATATCGAAAATATTTCACGCATTGGTAACTGTACTGCGACACCGGTTCAATTTTACCGCGAAACCAGAAACAATTGGTTTATGAATGTTATGCGGTCATTCATTGGATACTTGCATCCAATTATCCAATCGTAGGCGACGATACGTTTCTCCGATCTCCATTTGGTAATCATGGACGCGAAAGCCTAGGTGGCCCCCTAGACCCTTGGCCTGTTGTTTTTGTCAGTCAATCGGTTGCTTCATTTCAAAATGAAAACCCTGGTACTGGTAAAAGAAACTCCAGGAAGGCATGGATAGGAGTACTGGTCGTCGTGATATGACTGAAATAATGTTGAAAATGGCGTAAAACACCATTCAGTCAATCAATGCACAGAACATGCAGTCTTCTGGTCTTGGATTTAGACTGTTTGCCACACTTTTGTTACTTATTCTGACCAAAACAACCTTGGAATGGCAATAGTTCGGCTGTTTTCCCATTTTGAGAGGGCTATTTCATTAATTCAGCAAATAACCCTTTCCCAAACAAGCCCTGGTTTTCACGTGTCTGCAGTACAAGTCTTTTGAAAACACTGTGGGAAAAGGAGAAATTGCTCGTAACGAGCAATTTCTCCTTTTCCCGCAGTGTTTTCTACCCTTCTGGAGAACTTTCTGTCACTTTCATCAAATTTGAAATTGTCGTCTGCAAACTCTTTCAATTTGGACCAGTCTAAAATTTATTGTTTGGGAAAGGGTTAAAGGGTTTTAATCTAATGTACAAATTTGACAATCCTACAAACAGATCTCTCTGGAAAATGTTATGCAAAATGGAGCATTTGCTTGAAACACCTTTTCTCACTATGTTTTGCACACCAGAAGGAGAAATATTTCCTACCCTTGAAATGTTTTTCCTTTCTGATACTAAACTTTTTACTGAACTTGGTATAAAAACTTAGGACCTGTCCAAGTCAAAAGTGTTTATGGACAACTGGGTAGCTCTGTTACCCAGGACAAAAATTTAGAGTTGTCCAAATTGAAAGCATATGCAGACGGCTATTTACATGTGGCTCAGATGATAAAATTCGGTCTTGCGTGATATCAAGTTTTCTCACACTGCTTGAATTAGATACAAGCACCAGGAAGGTTACTGTAACATGATATTCCATATTTTTCTGATACAGATTTAGATATGGCAATAGCGTATTGGAATATAGTGCTGGCAGGAAGATTCAAATTTTTATCCCTATGGAGTCAATTTTTACAGGTAAGAAAATGGCATCGTACAAACAAACAAATTTCTATGTTCTCTTTGGTTATTTAACCCCTTTTCACACAACAACATTTTAGACTTGTCCATATTTCAGGAGTTGTTAGTTGACGATTCAAATGTTTTTCCAATGATGATTATTTGCCTAGGTAGAAAGCATTGTGGAAAAAGAAGAAAATGCTGGTAAGTAGCATTTTCTCCTTTTCCAACAATTTTTTCAAAAGCCTTTTTTTCTCCGGGTCTTAAAAAAATTCAATCATTTGGTAATGGGTTAAATTTTTCAGCACTAAAGCTTATTGGTTGCTTTCAAAGACAAATTCATAATTATAAAGATCAGACAACACAGAAAATGCTGTATGGTTGTTGACCTTGATGTGTAGTATTCCATAAATTTGAGGCAAAAAAGTGAATACAGAGAACAATGTACAGTAAAATCTGTATTATGTAAGCATACATTGAGTTTTCAGAGAAGGCACATGTGTTGAAATGTACCACCAGTCCTGTACTAAGCAAGAATGTTTTTAAGAAAGTACAGTTTGTGTGTCCCTTGGGGTCCTGGTTAGCTGAGTTGTAAAGTGTAGGACTCAGACCTGGAGGCCCCAGGTTCAAGGCTCACTGGAAAAAGCACTATGTTTTCAGGGGAGTGTCCTTGGGTAAGACACATCAGAACCCCAGCCTAGTACTGGTGAAACCCAGCACAAACATGTATAGCAAACTGTCACCATGATATGACTGATTAATGTTGAAAGCCACATAAAAAACATTCAGTCAATCATTTGAGTCACCCTTAACTCTCTACCAAACAAGAAAACATTACAGAGCTCCAGATAGAGGGAGTGATTTTGATTTCAAAATTGAAAATAGTAATCACCCTCCACTTAACCCTATGTTATGGGTACTCATTGGAATCGTCTTATTGAGATGATTCTAATGAGTACCCACAACATAGGTTTTGGAAGAGCAACTAAAGATTTAGAATACTATCACCCCCTTTTATCTGGAGGTCTGACTTTAGACTTGCCCATATTGAAAGCATTTGCAAACTACAAATTAAATGGGCTGAAATGATGGAATATTTCCCAGAAGGGATATAAAACATTTCAGGAAAAGGAGAAAATGCTACTTACCAGCATCTTCTTTTCCCAAAATGTTTTCAAATGGATTTTTTCAGATAGGTTGTTAAACTCATGATTGTTTGGTAAAGTTTTAAGCAGGCACATTTTGAATGAGATTGGACTGTCAATAGTTCAGATTTCATCTTTGTTTTCCTTCACATTTTTTTTTTACAGGAACATCATAAAAGATCTATACCAAAAGACACCTGGAATTTATTGTTAGATTTTTGCAACATGATAAATGAAGATATGACAAATTACGATGAAGAAGGTAAGTTACTGCTTCAAGCTGAAAAAACTACAAGTCACATGAATGAACCTAAATGATATGAAGAAATTCTGAATTAGTGTTGTAGGGTCACAACAAAGGAAGTATATGCAGCATGAAGTGGGTCGCGGTTCTAGTTAACCCTTTCCCAAACAAGCTCTGGTTTTCACGTGTCTGCAGTACAAGTCTTTTGAAAACACTGTGGGAAAAGGAGAATTGCTCGTAATGAGCAATTTCTCCTTTGACCACAATGTTTTCTACCCTTTTTGAGAACTTCCTGCCAGTTTCATCAAATTTTAAAATTGTCGTCTGCAAACTCTTTCAATTTGGACCAGTCCAAAATTTGTTGTTTGGGAAAGGGTTAAATATCCAAGCTATGGTAGCGCAGTTGTTAACATACAGGACTTGTGAACATGGGGTGGCCAGTTTGATTCCTGAGCCAATTTCTTTCCGAGGATTTATGATAGTCATTGCGACAAGATTCATTCCTCTCTCACTGCTTATCAATGTTTCAATGGTGGTTATTTGGGAAAGTACAAGTGCTTTGGGAAGAATATTGGGCAAAGTATTGGTAACAGAAACTCCAGGAAAGCATGGATAGGTGTACTGGCCACCTCGATTTAACTGAAACAATGTTGAAAATGGGATTAAACACCATACAATCAATCAATTTAGTTTACCAGCTTTAAGTTAGATAACGACTCTAACAATAATAATTTTCTGTACTTTTGGTTGTTTTGTCATGGACACTTCAGAAAGGAGACAATTGTCCAATAAACTTGCAGAAAAAAGGGATTATTTCAAAATTAGTGAGACAAATGCTCTCAAGACATTGTTAAAAAGGTTTGATAAAATTAGGTCTCAGCTGTGTGCAATATAATTGGAGGTTAGATTAATTAACTCTTTAGCAGACAACAAACTTTTAGACTGGTCCAGATTGAAAGTATTTGCAGGAGACAAATTGAATAGAACTTAGAAGATGGGATTTATTTTTATTTTATAGTATCACGGGAAAAGGAGAAAATACTTGCTACCATCACTTTTTCCTTTTCTCATGATGTTTTCAAAGGCTTTCTTTCTGCGGGTCATTAAAACTATGAATTTTATGGCAAAGGATTAAATGGGACAATGTCCCAGTTGAATCCTTGCAATTTTCAGAACACTGAACCTAAAGATACATTCATACTCATTTTCAGCCAGATTTATACTCATTTCATTTTTATTTTATCAAACTTTGATCATTCTTGAACCTCATGCCAAATGTTGCCCCTGACAGTTGCAAGGTTGCATAGATATACATACAATAGAAAATGTATCTCATTTTCTTGGGGCCATCAAAGAAATCATTGTTGTGATGTTTCTGGTTTTAAATCAAAGATTTTCAATGTGTATTTATCCCTTACACCCATATATACCGGGTATTGGTATTTTGTCTATGTTCACACAGCTGATTAAATTCTAAATTTTGAACCATTTTACAGTCTATCAAATTTTTACAACACTATTTCTTTCTCGCTGTAAGGATGTATCTGCAAGACTATTACAGATTTTTTTTTTTTTTTTTTTTATCTGCATAGGGGCATGGCCGGTGTTAATAGATGAATTTGTAGAGTACGCTAGACCCCAACTTCAACCCAAGAGTACAACAGTATAGTACTTGTTATGTAGACTGTAGTTTGTAACTATAATTTTTTTGTTATTTTATAAAAAAATGCCATGTTGAGTGACCTTCAGTGTTGAATTTTCCTTACTTTTAAGCCTGTGACCTTGAAAAGGTCTAAGGTTAAACTGAAAGGCCCATTAGTAGCCAGAATTAAGCAATGGGGATATTTGAATGCTTTTAGCTTTAAATCACTCCATTAAAGTATGGAAGTTAATGTGAAGATTCCCATCTGTTATTATAAGGTTGGTCCAAGTGTCAGTAGCTGGCAGAAAAATGAAAATGAAAATTGGCTTAAAAGGTGCAAGGTCGCTCTATCAACAGTTTACTTTTTATCAGATTTTGAAATTCATTGTTTTGCCAGCAACTAATACTTTCAGAGATGCTTCTAGGATGTGGGATTGCGGGAATGCCGCGAAAATTAATGTTGGGCGTAAAATTGTCATGCCTCTGCGCCCAATGTTCCGCAAACTTAAGGAGGGTCCTGCAATTTTCGCTGTTTGTTGCATCCAGTGTGATAAGTTTTATTAGTGGAGTGCAGCCTCCATTGTTTCCGTGAGACATTGTGTCGACAGCAGTGACTAGTTAGAAAATTGATTCCGCTTGGTAGCCGAACATTTATTGATTTTGTTACTTGTTTGAATTCCTGTATATTTACTTGCAATATGCGAGTAAAAAAGTAGAAAATGTGAATTGTGGAAGGTCATTTATGCAAATGAAATAAACTGTACATGCGAATATACAAATAAGATAATCCTTTTTGTCATAAACAGCGGTAATATCACACTGAAAATTCCTTCAACTGCTATTTGTGAATTATATGGGAATTTATGAGAACTGTAAAATGGTTCTAGGTTCTACTCAAATGTGAAGAGTCTGGAAAAAAAAAAAAAAAAACCCACAAGAATCTTGTAATCGCCTAGCAATGGTGGATGAATTAAACATTGAATCATTGTGTCAGAAAAGATTAGCTACTCTCTTTTTATATAACATTTGTGTCCGTATAAAATAAAAGGATGCCAAAGAAGTATCGTTGCCTGTAAATGATTATTCAAAGTTCTAAACTCTGAAATAAAACAGTATGAATCAAGTGTGAAGAACGCACGCGTCGCTGTTATCACAGCTGAACAAGCCGTCCTTTCAGTAATAAAAAAAAAGTTACAGTGATGTAAATCTGCTTATCTAGAGTAAAACGACAGGTTTTGAAGTTACCGGCTACCATTATTGGCGAATTTATGTAAAATTATGCAAAATATCCATCCAAAAATTACCTGACATGAAAAATAGACCGCAGGAAAAAAAAACCCAAACCCCATGACAACAAAATGTCCGATCAGAGGCATTTTAGACAATCTTTTCAGGTTTAATAGTGACTTTAACAGTAAATCTACACAAATATATGTATAAAACTATAGTTGGGTGCTTAAAGTATCCCTCTTATTATGTGGAAAAAATTTAGTGGATTTTATGAAATGAAAATATTGAACAACATACAAATAAGACGGGGTCGGTAGGGTGGGGATTAGGCCTCCTTGTCTTACAATGCCAAAACTGGAGCATGTGTTGTTTTGTATTTGCTTTAATTCATTTCTCTCATTGGTTTTAAAACTTTAACAAAATGAGTAATGTCAAAAACAAAACAGGTGTCTGAAAGGGTTCTAAGATAGTCCTATAGTTACTTTGTCTGTGGAATACAGACAAGCCACTGATGAAAAGATAAATTTGAGGACCCCTTTTTGGGGAGTGAGGGCCCCTTTTTAGGAAGTGAGAATCCTAGAAGCAACACTGACTTTGTCCGACCATGCAAAAACAAATTGTCATCTTCAAAATAATTTCGATACTTTTAAAAGGTATGATTAAATTTTAAATGCATTTTAACACCTGCATTGTTTACTCTTGGCCACTACTGGGCCTTTAACTCGGATTGTCAAAGATCATTTTAAGCTATATGTAGAAAAGGAACTGTTGCAGTTCCTACAGGTCAGAATTGTCCCTTTTTCCTCGTGCAAAAGATACTTAACCCTTTAGCTGCTAAGCACGACTCACTGACCTTTTGCAGACAGTATAGATCAAGATCAGATTGCACAAAATGTGTAGTCTGACCTTGGATCTATTTTGTTCAATATGGAGATGTTTTTCGCTAAAAAAATAACTTTGAAATAGCAATACTTCGGTTTTTACTATCGGCTTGGAAATTTCGTTTGAGTTATATAGCAGGATAAGGGCTAGATATTTCAATTTACTGACTACTGTACCAGCAGATCTACACTAGTTCACACCAATGCAGTGAACTCTTTACCACACAATCCTGACTTTTAATGACCCTGAGGGAAAATGCGTTTTGAAAACACTGTTGGAAAAGGAGAAAATGCTGGTAACCAGCATTTTCTCCATTTCCAACAATGTTTTCTACACTTCCCAAGACCAATTTCAATTTTCGAGTAACATTTATTTTTTCATCTGCTGAAGCTTTAAATTTGGACTGGTCTAAAATTTTGTCATTCGGTAAAGGGTGAACGCACTGCCAAATTACAAAATTTCAGACTTATCCAGTTTGAAAGCGTTTGCAGATGGCAAGTTAAATGTGGCAAAAATTGTGGAGTTTGTCCCTTAACTCGTTACCAAACGACAACATTTTGGACGTTTTCAAATTGAAAGCATTTGCAGACGACAAAATAAATGTGACTCAGCGACTGAAATTTGTTTTGGGAAAGGTAGAAAACATTGTGGAAAAAGGAGAAAATGCTGGTTACCAGCATTCTCTTCTGTTCCCACAATGTTTTCAAAAGGCTTCTTCCCCAGGGCCGTTAAAAGTCGGGATTGTGTGGTAAAGGGTTAAATGGTAGAAAACTTTTTGGGGAAAGGAGAAATGCTGGTAATCAGCATTTTCTCCTTTTCCCACAATGTTATCCGAAGCTTTCTCTTTTAAAACTCAGGATTGTTTGGTAAAGGGTAAAATAGTTTTTGAAAAGATTGCGGAGAATGCAGTAATCACTTTTAACAAGCAATTACTCCTTTGTTCACACTATTTTCCATACTGTTGAAAAAGAAAATCGCTTCCTTTGAGATACTTGCCTTTTGTGTAATTTTGAATCAATTACATCTACTTTGTAGATTTCGGAAAACAGCCTGTACAGTTGTGTCAATTTTTTGGTTATTCAGACACCTGCTAAACATTAAAAGGGAACTTTTTTAAGTTTTCAGATGTTTTCATCTTGAAATAATTGTTAAGAATTATAGATACTATAGTGAGAAGCCACACTCAACAAATTAGATGGGCAGGAATTTTGTTTTGCATTTACTCTACAAATTGACCTACAAATTAAATGAAGAAAAAACTCATAACCAGCATGCTATCCTTTTTCCACATTGTTTTCTACTCTTTCAAGAGCAGATCCCATGATTTGAATAAAACCATATTCTCTCTCTGCAACTGCTTTCAAAGTAAACAGTTCTGAAAAGTTTAAAAGTGGGTCTTGGCGTGTGTAGCATAATTTCAGTTGCATTCTGGTTTTAGATTCACTTTAAAGTATTTTGTCAAAAAAAAAAGGGGGGGGCTTTGAAATGATTTGGCCTTTCGGAGGGAAGAGGAGGTCTCTTTAACTCTTTACCAAGTGACAAAATTTTGAACTGGTCCAAATTGGAAGCAGTTGCAGACGACAAAATAAAAGTGACCGAAAAATTGAAATTTGTTTTGGGAAGGGTAGAAAACATTGTGGGAAAAGGAGAAAATGCTGGTTACCAGCATTTTCTCCTTTTCCCACAATGTTTTCAAAAGGCTTCTTTCACAGGGTCGTTAAAAATCGGGATTGTGTGGTAAAGAGTTCACTCTTTCCTACTTACTCCGGAAATTTCACTTTTTTCCTTGATCTAAAAACAAATTTTCACTGCTATTATTAATGACTTTCATATTGAGTTTAAAGACAGGCTAGTGGATGGTGTAGATTCAAGATCAGACTGCACATATTGTGCAGTCTGATCTTGATCTACACCGTCTGCAAAAGCTACTCAAGTGGTCGTTAGTAGTGAAAGAGTTAATACTCCACTTTTTAGGAGGAAACACAATTTTAGGCATCTTGAAAGTACTTGTAGATGACCATGTAAATCTGACTCAAATGATGGGATTTGGCTCTTAAACGTTTGAAAACGTTATGGGAAAAAGAAATTATGGTGTTCTTCAGCATTAGCTGCTTTTCCAGTAATATTCTCAAAACCTTCTTTCCTAAGGTGGTCATTAGCTGCTTTTCCAATAATATTCTCAAAAGCTTCTTTCCTAAAGGTTCTTGAAAAACGAGATTGACTTGTGTGGTAGAGGTTTAAGAATCAAAATTCCATCAGCTCTGTGTAATTAGCAGAACTTTACCTTTTTAGCAGAAATACATGCAGGTGAATATGTTAATAGCTTTTTTGATTTAAGGCAGGGATTAAATTTCTCTTTAGGTTTAAACTGATAGTGTTAAACCTTTTTTTGTACATTGATTACTGTTATTTGTCATCCTATACATTTTTCTTTCTCAAATTTCTTCTAATAGAGGGCACTGGAAGGCTCAGTTTTTAATACATTACTTACCAATCTTGTGACCTTGAAAAAGGCAGCTTTTGAAAACATTGTTGGAAAAGGAGAAAATGCTGGTATCCAGCATTTTCTCCTTTTCCCCCAATGTTTTCTACTCCTTGAAAGACAAAATCAGTCGTTAAAGCCTTATTTGATATTTTCCAAGCAAACACTTTGCAATATGCATCAATCTAGAATTCTGTCTTATGATAAAGAGTTTAGGCACTAAATTTGTTATTAGGAAATCTGGTTTTGATTTGTGCTGATGCAGCTGGTCTTATGGAAGTTTCCTTGGGCAAGACTCTGTCAAATTGCACCCTTGTACTGATGAAACATGGAAAAAGACCTGGACCTGTATTCACCAACCATTCTTAAGAACGTTCTTAGTCTAAATCTCGAAGTTTTTCTAAATTTGAGAGTAACACAACATCTAATTGGCTAAACCAAATGGTTTAGCCAATCAGAAGTTGTGTTACTTTCAAATTTAGAAAATTCTGGAGAGTAAGACCAAGAACGTTCTCAAGATTGGTTGGTGAATACGGGCCCAGGGTCTGTATTCACCAACCATTCTTAGTTTCAAGTCTTATTCTTGATTGAGAATGTAAAACAACTTCTGATTGGGTAAACCATTCGGTTTAGCCAATCAGAAGTTATATTACTTTCAAATTCAGAATTTTTTTGTAGAATAAAACTAAAAATGTTCGTAGGAATGGTTAGTGAATGGTTAGAGTAGGTGAACCATCACAGTGACATGATTGCAATACTGTTGAAAGAGGTGTAGAGTCCCAGGCAAATAAACAAACATTCATGGGGAGTAAGACACAGGGATAACACATGTTTGGTTTTATATCAAGATATGAGCCATGATCTGGCAAAAGGGGCTTTAACGCATCTCTGTGGTGCATTAACCCTTTCCCAAACAAGCCCTGGTTTTCACGTGTCTGCAGTACAAGTCTTTTGAAAACACTATGGGAAAAGGAGAAATTGCTCGTAACGAGCAATTTCTCCTTTTCCCACAGTGTTTTCTACCCGTTTTGAGACCTTTCTGCCATTTTCATTAAATTTAAAATTGTCGTCTGCAGACTCTTTCAATTTGGACCAGTCCAGAATTTGTCGTTTGGGAAAGGGTTATATATCACATCATTGTGGATCCATAAAATCCATCATGTTACGCAAGTGGTCAAATCATAAGGTAGAATAGTCTTCGAACATGCAGAAAATTTACCCAAAAGCAAAAAGCAGGTCAGCCTGCGAGTTCTGTGCAGGGTGACATTGGTTGATACTTTTTGCAGATGCATTAAAACCCCTTTTCACAGAGCATGGCTCAAATGATTTTAATGTTTCGGCTCAAATACTGATATTTGCAGGGATGTATTCACTTGTTAAGTCTTGCTTTACATTGATTTTTCCGTAGTTTACTGGGATGTTATCTGATTCAGGCATTGTGCAACTCATTACCACCAAGGCAATTTTTGACCCTCCACAATATGATCTTGTGTTAATCTTTTTTGGCCCCATTGATAGAAAGCTTTGGTAAATATATTTAGCCAACCTTTTCACCTTTTCCCTAAATGTTTTCTACCATTCCATTCCAAGGACAATTTCCATCACTGAAGCCTCATTAATTTTGTTGTCTGCAAAATGTGTATGCATCCATTATGGATATGACTAAAATTTTTGCTTTAAACAGTTAACCCTTTACCACACATTCCTGGGTTTTAATGACCCTGGGAATATAGTTGTTAGAAAACATGGTGAAGAAGGAGAAAATGATGGTTACCAGCATTTTCTCCTTTTCCCACACTGTTTTCTACCTTTTCAACGACAAGGTTCAAACCTTGAGCCACCTTCAATTTATTGTTTGCAAATGCTTTCAATTTGGTAAAGTCTAAAATATTGCTGTTTGGTTCACAGTTAGATTTTGTTGATAACTCTTAAAAGCTAGCTAAAGCGTGTAGTGCAAGTGACAATAAACCTTGAAAGGAGAAACAATTGGAAGAGAAGAAAGATGTCTTTAAGATGATATGGAAACTGTATGGGAAAAGGAGCGAAGTGCTTGAAACAAGTTATTGCTCCTTTCTCCATAATTCTTTCAAGCACTAGACCTTGCTGAGTCATGAAGTTATATTTATGCATTTAATTACTGTACATGGTATGTTTATTTATAGCACTGATTTTGACTACTTTTAGAAAATAGTACGGGAAAAGGAGCAGTCACTTTTAACATGCTATGACTACTTGCCCTACACTGTTTTTTTTTTTATTCTGTTGAAAAAGGATATTTTTCCCTGAAATATTTATCTCTGCCTACTTTTAAAAAGGTTTTATTATGCCCATTAACTCTTTAGAAAATGGCAAGGTTTTGGACTTAGCCAAATTGAATGCATTTGCTGACTACCAGAATGATGACTTCTATCTTTGACAGGGTAGAAAACATTGTTGGAAAAGGAGAAAAATGCTGGTAACCAATATTTTCTCCTTTTTCCTGAAATGTTCTCAGAAGCTGGTATCCTGTGGGTTTTTAAGACAGGATTGTTTCGTAAGTGGTTAAACCTTTACCACACAGTTCTGCCTTCTAACAACAGAAAGAAGCCTTTTGAAAACATTGTGGGAAAAGGAGAAAATGCTGATTACTGCCAGTTTTTCTTTTTTCCACAATGTTTTCAAAGGCACAGTTCTGCCTTTTAACAACAGAAGGAAGCCTTTTGAAAACATCGTGGGAAAAGGAGAAAATGCTGGTAACCAGCATTTTCACCTTTTCCCACAATGTTTTCTACCTTATCAAAGAAAAATTGCACCATTTGAGCTACATTGAAATTGTTGTCTGCAAATGCTTCCAATTTTGGACAAGGCTAAAATTTTGTCGTCTGGTAAAGGGACAACTCTTTCAGTGCCAAATGTAATTGAGCCATGCTCTGTGAAAAGATTGCTAAATGCATTTGCGAAAAGTATTGACCCATGTCAGCCTGCGTAGTACGCGCAGGCTGACATGGACCAAAACTTTTGGCTATCTTTAAATTTTCTACTTGTAAAAGGTTAATTCTATCTCATGCATTAGTCCGTTCTTTGTCAAAATGGATTTCATGGATCCATAATAAGGCTATGTCTTGCTTGGTATAATGCAATGCTGAGATGTATTAAGCCCACTTTTGCCAGAGCATGCCTCAATTATAAACCACTCTGTCAATGGCTGAAAATACAGTCCATTGCAACTAGCACTAGGAAAGATTTGAATTATGTTGGCTTGTCTAAACAAGCAGACGGTATAGATCCTAGACCAGACTGCTTGTTCTGTGAAGTCTCGTCTTGATCTCTGCCATCTGCAAAAGCCCCTGTTTATGCCTTGGGCACTGAAAGGGTTAATAGATTAGTGATATTGCCAAGCTTAAGTTGTTGAAATTATAATTGCAGGTAGAAGTAGCTGGCCAAGTCTTCCTCATACTTTGTTAGTGATTTTCAGTTTGCATTTTTTTTTTTGAAATAAATGTACGTATAACATGAGCCTGATAATTGTGATATTTGTTTACCAATACTGGCTCATTCCATGCAGGTGAAAACATAAACATTACAGTTCAAATGCAGTGAAATTTAATTTTGATATGAAACTGTATAGTGGTAGTCGATAATTATCTGACAATTCACCTCCCCTCTTTGCACATGGATTGATCCAGATGGATGGCAAAATTTGTCCTGTTCATTTCATCAATATGTGACATTTTTTTTAAAGTGGTTTAAGTTTTAATCCTCGTACAAATTGACAGGATATAAATTACTCCTCTTACCATATATTTCAAGCTTAACCCTTTCCCAAACAAGCCCTGGTTTTCACGTGTCTGCAGTACAAGTCTTTTGAAAACACTGTGGGAAAAGGAGAAATTGCTCGTAACGAGCAATTTCTCCTTTTCCCACAGCGTTTTCTACCCTTTTTGAGAACTTTCTGCCATTTTCATCAAATTTAAAATTGTCGTCTGCAAACTCTTTCAATTTGGACAAGTCCAAAATTTGTCATTTGGGAAAGGGTTAAACTACTGTCTAAACTTTGCTTTGACTATTGTCGTCTGATTGCGAATGATTTTCAACTCTTCATGCGGCTAATATATTTATGACATCTTCATCGTGTCATTAAAAAAATACTTAAAAAATCTGAAATAGACATGATTTTCTTGGTTTAAATTTGTAATACGTGGTGGATTATATTGATCTGAGATGCACTTTCTGTGCAGTCTGATCTTGGTCGATGTCATTCACAAAACTTTCTTAGTTTTACCATGGCACTGAAAGGGTCAAACCCGGCATTTACCATCAATAGAATTTCCATACCATCTGAGTACATACGATGATATGAATATTCACTCCCTAATTATTTTTTGCATAGAGGTCAATTTCAGGTCGATTTGTCCAATTAATACCTGGTGACACACTACTTCTTAACTGATGGAACAGCTCTATATGAACAACCTACACCTTAACCTGTTACCATACAATCCCAATTATTAATGACCCTTAGATAAGAGACACTTGAAAACAATGTGGGAAAAGGAGAAAATGTTGGTAACTGGCATTCTCTCTTTTTTCAACAATGTTTTCTATCTTTTCTGATACAAATCCCATTATTTGAGTATCATGTTATTTGTCTGCTGCAAAGGCTTTAAATTTTGACCAATCTTAAATTGTATGGTATGGTAAAGAGTCCTCTTAACCCTTCCCCAAACAACAAATTTTGGACTGGTCCAGATTCAAACAGTTTGCAGAAGACAATTTTAAATTTAATGAAAATGGCAGAAAGTTGTCAAAAAGGGTAGAAAACACTGTGGGAAAAGGAGAAATTGCTCGTTACGAGCAATTTCTCCTTTTCCCACATTGTTTTAAAAAGACTTGTACTGCAGACACGTGAAAACCAGGGCTTGTTTGGGAAAGGGTTAAGTAAAGGTGATATGGTGTGCTCCTGGTGTACCTACTTATTTCTTTCTTTTGTATCTCCATGAATACAACATACAAATTTCTTTGTCAGGCTGCAAAAAGGACTTGTTTGCAACATGTAATTTACCTTTTTGCCTCATCTTTTAACCCCAATCCTGCTAAATAACTTAAATAAAACTTTCAAGCCGATGGTAAAAACCAAAATTTGGTATTTCAAAGTTATGGGGGTTGGGGAAATATCTCCTTGTTGGACAGTGTGGATCCAAGATCAGACTGCATGTTCTGTGCCGTCTCATCTTGATCTACATTGTCCGCAAGAGGTCTGTGAGTTGCGCTTAGCAGCCTAAGGGTTAATGTTTTTTTATGGATTAACCCGTTACCAAACAATCCTGGGTTTTCACGACCCTGAGAAAGAAGCCTTGTGAAAACATTGTGGGGAAAAAGAGAAAATACTGGTAACCAGCATTTTCTCCTTTTCCCACCGTATTTTCTACCCTTCCCAAACCAAATTTAAATTTTTGAGTCCCATTTATTTTGTCATCTGCAAATGCTTCCAATTTGAATGACCCTAAAATTTTGTTGTTTGGTAAAGAATTAACACTCTACCAGATGACAAAATTTTAGACTTGACAGTATTAAAAACGTTTGCAAACAACATGTTGGATGTGACTATAATGATTGGTTTCATCTTTGAAAATGTAGTAAAACATAATGGGAAAAGGAGAAAAGGCTAGGTATCAGCATTTCCTCCTTTTCCCACAATTTTTTTTTAAAAGCTTTCTCACATAGGGCGGTTAAAATGTTGGGTTGTTTGGTAATGGGTTAAGCCCATGCCCAAAGTGCTTTTTCTTATGCAGTGCAAATTATTTGAGTCTCTGTTTAGAAAAAAAAAAAAAACTTATGTTTTGTTAGCTAAGAATATAAGGGTTTTGATTTCATTTTGTTAGGGTGTTTCTGTTCAGTTTTTCATGAATGACTAAAAACCTCACTGGATTAGTTTCTGTATATTTGTTAATGCTGAAAATAATAAATGCTTTTATATGTACAGAATATTGATTTGAGTAAATAACTGATGAAGCTAGTTATGCTGAATTCGGTTGACGTTGTTTTATATACATGTACATGTTATAACACCCCTCCAGTTGTAACCAGCATTTTCTCCTTTTTCCACAATATTTTGAGCTGAGCCCCCATAGCTCAGGCAGTAGGACACAGGACTTAAGAACAGGAGGTTGTTGGTTCGATCCCCAGCTCGGCCAATTTCTTTCCAAGGATTGATGATAGTGGCTGTGACAGGATCCATTCCTCTCTCACCGCTGACCATTGTTTCAGCGATGGCTATGTGGGAAAGCAGCCAGTGGCTTGGAAAGAATATTGTGCATAGTACTGGTAAAATAAACTCCAGGAAAGCATGGATTAGTGCATTGGCTGCTGCGATATGACTGAAATAATGTTGAAAATGGCGTTAAACACCATACAATCAATCAATACAATCAATCAACCAACCACATTATTTTGTACCCTTCCAAAAAACAAATTTCGTTTTTTCAGCTACATTTGCAGAGCTCTAGCTAGAGGGAGTGATTTTGATTTCAAAATTGAAAATATTAATCACTCTCCACGAAACCCTATGTTATGGGTACTCATTAGAATCGTCTCACAGAGATGATTCTACTGAGTACCCACAACATAGGGTTTAGATGAGAAATAATGGATTTAAAATACTGTCACTCACTTTTAACTGGATGTCTGCATTTGTATCATGCCTTCAAATGCTGTCACCTAGGATCAGTCTAAAATTTTGATGTTGATAAAGAGTTAAAACTGTGGCAGGGCAATCAGGGGTCTCATTCACTAACAATTCTAAATATATATTTTTTTCTTAATTTAAAAACTCACAATCTCATTGGCACTGACAGGACACCTCAACCATACAAATAGAAATTAGAATTTGAACATATAGATATGTATAGAATCTTTTGTAGATCTATGCAGCCCATTGATTGGGGGGTCTATAAATTTGACTGGTTCTTTAAACACTTGGGACAAAATCTTTGCACCCTTGCAAACACCAGTCTCATCGATGCAGCAACATCTAATTTTTCAACTGTAAATGCTTTCAAAGTTTCAATATAGATGAGTTTAAATTTTCTCTTGTAAAAAGATTTTAGGTCTAATGTGGGAATGGAAATAGTTACCCGTTCATGGCCCTTAGTTAAAACTCTTTACCACACAATCCGGACTTTTAACGACCCTGGAGAAGAAGGTTTTTGAAAACATTGTGGGAAAAGGAGAAAATGCTGGTAACCAGCATTTTCTCCTTTCCCCACAATGTTTTCTACCCTTCCTGAAATAATTTTCAATTTTTCAGTCACATTTATTTTGTCGTCTGCAAATGCTTTCAATTTGGACTAATCCAAAATTTTGTTGTTTGGTACAGAGTTAAGTATTTACCAAACGACAAAGTTTTAGACTTGTCCAAATTGTGATGTGCCTCAAATCATAAGATTTGACTTTTAGAGGATAGAAAACATTGTGGGAAAGGGAGAAAATACTGGTATTCTTAAAAGTATTTTTCCTCAGGGTTGTTAAAACTCGGGATTGTTTCGTAAAGGGTTAACTGTTTATACATGACATTTAGAACTGTCATATATAATAGAAATAAAAGAAAAAGATGTTGGATTTTTAAAAATTCCTTTATTTATTAAAAACGAAATGCACATCAAAAACTCCAAGGACCAATTAAGAAATGGCACATCAAATTTGCCTTTGTCTAACCTCAGGCCTTAGAAGCTCCACTGATCTATCACAAAACACTGCAATTTTTATTGCTCGATCATCGGACACCATTACTAAAAATAGCACATTTGCGCATCGCCTCATATCGTATATACATGTATTAAGCGTATATCTAGTGATGTATTAAACATATACGTATGTATAGTATGGTGTTATTATATAAAATATAGAGGCGATGCGCCAGTGTGCTATTTTTAGTAACGGTGTCCAATGATCGTGCTATGAAAATTGTGGTGTTCCGTGATAGACCGATGGAAATTCCGTGGCCTATGGTGTAACAAAAGTAGTGAATTGCACGTGTAAAAAATATACCTTCACCCGATGGTACATCTATCATTACTAAACACTCATACTCTAAACCGCTTTAACTCTTTACCAAACGACAAAAATGTTGACTTGACCAAATTGAAAGCATTTGCAGACGACAATTTGAATGTGACTCATATTATGCAGATTGTCATTGAAAGGTAGAAAACATTGTGGGAAAAGGAGAAAATGCTGGTTACCAGCATTTTCTCCTTTTCTTACAATGTTTTCAAAAGGCTTCTTTCTGAGGGTCGTTAAAAGTCGGGATTGTATGGTAAAGGGTTAAACCACTGGAAACCGGCTCCAATTGCTTTCGCAGACAGTGTAGACCAAGATCAGACTACACTGAACATACAGTCTTATCTTGGATCTAAACTGCCCGTTTCTTTGCTACATAGAAGGGCCCAGACAACCTGGAAATAATAACAGTTTAGCATGGAGCAATTGCTTTTAACAAGGAATTGCTTCCTTTTCATCGCCATTTGAGTCACACTTTGTGAAAATGGGTGTAAGGCACCTGCAAGAAGTATCGACCCAGGTCAGCCTGCCCAGTCCGCACAGGCTGACCTGGGTCGAAACTTACTGCTTGTGGTCAGTTTTTTTCGCATATCCATGGACCAGTCTACCTCATAATTCAGTAGGTTATTTGACTAAATGGATTTTCTGGATCCACAATTTTGTGAAAACTTGTTTGGTATAATGCATTAAACCCCCTTTTGCCAGAGCATGGTCTATTTTCAAAACCAGGGATGTTAAAAGTCGTTTTGGTTTTGCACTAGGACAATCGCGCCTTCCATCCATATATTGAACAGTCTCTCACACTACGTATATATTACAAGTATAATATTTGGCACAATTTGGAATATTTTTTACCGTCCATTTATGACGGTATATTTTGTGTGGGGAACTTAAAGACCCACTAGCTGCCAAATTTAAACATTTCTTGGTCAAATTACAGATAAATTAAATTCATACCATTTCAAAGTTTAGATATTATTTCGAGTTTGATAATGTGTTACAGTGGAATCTGTCAAATTCCCAGTTGCTGGTAGCAAAAATGTATTGTAAAACTACAACAAAAGTTGGCAACTTTTGTTGTAGTTTTACAATACATTTTTCTGCCAGCCACTGAGGCTTTGACAGATAGCACTGTTACACATTATGCTTATCATAATAATAACTCAATGCCCATGCTTTAAAATTCAGCGAATTAATTTTGACTGCATTTTGACTCTCGCATCGTATAGTTTTGGCAGCTAGTGTGCCTTTAAGTCTTCACGAAGGTCAATGAAGCAAAGAAACCACAAACCAAAAAGTCAGTGTGTAATTATCGCAAGTCACCCGGCTTTTGTTTACTATATGTGGAGTCTGTCTGTCTGTCTATCCTGTCTGTCTGGTCGTCTGTCTGTCTGCCATCCAGTTTTTACTCTGCAAATCTGACACTGTATGTGTTTTTCTGTCTTTTAATCTGTCTTTCTGATTGTTTATTTGTTCATCTCTGACTGTCTGTCCATCCATCCTGTCTAGCTGTCAGGAGTGTCTGTCTTTCTGTCTGTCTGTCTGCCAGATGCCTGTTTGCAATCTCTCTCTCTCTCTCTCTCTCTCTCTGCTCGTGCTCCCAGCCCAGTTTGCACTCGACACCACAACAATTGCTTTTATTTTTGTCAAACATGAAAACACACTCAACACATTGACAGGGTTACTCCTTAACTCCTTCATTGCCACAGATGAATAAATAGTCTTTTGCGGACGGCATAAATCAAGATCAGACTGCACAGAACATACAATCTGATCTCAGATCCATACCGTCCGTTTGTTTATTAAAGCCTTAACGCCTTTCTCAACCCTTAACCCTTTACCAGACGACAAAATTTTAGACACGTCCAAATTGAAAGCATTTGCAGACGACAACTTCAATGTGGCTCAAATGATGATTTTCTTCGATAAGGTAGAAAATATTGGGGGAAAAGGAGAAAATGCTGGTTACAAGCATTTTTCTCCTTTTCCAAACATGTTTTCAAAAAGGTTTCTTCCTTAGAGACGTTAAAATTTGGGATTGTGTGGTAAAGGGTTAAACTGCTGAATAAGTTGGATGAAACTTTTCAGTCGATAGTAAAAACCCAAATGTTGCTAGTTCAACGGTAGTTTTTTTTGGGGGAAAATATCTCCTTATCGGACTGTGTAGATCCAAGATCAAACTGCACGTTCTGTGCAGTCTAATATTGATCTACACGGTCTGCAAAAGGATTTTGAGTCGCGCTCAGCAGCCTAAAGGTTAAGGTTTGATTTTTTCAGCCGTCGAAAAATGTCGAGTTGATGTAATGTTTCTGTAAGAGTTAATAATGCTATGGACCTACTGCACGTTTGAGGATAGCGTAGACTGCGATCGAACGGCACAAAACGTGCAACTCTATCTTAGATCTACAACATCAACATTGCCAGTCGATAGTAGAATTGCAAATATTGCGATTCTAGGCCACAGACATTTCCTGTCGGACAGTTCAGATTCAAGACTTGGCTGCATGCTCTGTCTGATCTTAATCTGAACTATTTCGAAAAACACCTTTATCGCACTTTCTGTGCATTCTTTGCCGTCTGATCTTGATCTGAACTGTGCGCAAAAGTGACTTAACTGTTTAACACACAATCCCAAGTTTCAACAACATCGAGGAAGAAACCTTTTGCAAACATTGTGGGAAAAGGAGAAAATGCTGGTAACAAAAATTTTCTCCTTTTCCCACAATATTTTGTACCCTTTCAAGACAAATGCCACCATTTGAGCCACATTTAAATTGTCGTTTGCAAATGCTTGCACCTTGGACAAGCGTACATTTTTGTCGTTTGGTAAAGAGTTAATAGCACGTTCTGTGCAGTCTGATCTTGATTTAAGAAGTTTACCAAAGTTAATCATATCACTTAAGGCATTGGAGGTACCATCTATTGCAAAGAAAATACCTGTATTGGCTTGATTGGACTAACGATTGCGTCATAACGCATTTGAGTGACGTACATAACGTTTCCTGCAGCGTTTATTGCCAATGCCCACGGATTTTCGATTCGACCAATCACAGATTGTTTTACAACATGCCCTTCCA
The DNA here is from genome assembly GCA_945859785.2 of Tridacna gigas. Taxonomy (NCBI): domain Eukaryota; kingdom Metazoa; phylum Mollusca; class Bivalvia; order Cardiida; family Cardiidae; genus Tridacna; species Tridacna gigas. The sequence continues at coordinate 46,774,976 of OX244043.2, forward strand.
GGTTTAACATCAGGATCCTGTGCTGATCTCTGTCACATATGTACAAATAGCGATCAACACACTTGATACCAGATGGTTTGAAGCCTTGATACGTGAATTCCCAAAGTCGCCGTCCATCAATGTTCATTGCTACTACTTTATTATTTCCGGCGTCTGAAACAAACATGGTAGCCCCTCTAGTATCCATGGTAACGTACTCTGCTTGAACGAATAAGGAATTTCCAGCTTTGTCATTTCTTATCCGATTAACAACTCTTCCTTCATCCGACAAAATCCAAACTTCATCCCCGCAGCAAACACAGTAGCATCCATTTCCGCGACAAATTCCATAGCAAACCATTTCACATGGAACACTGAGATCTGCAACCGGTGTTAGGGTATCACTGGTTACTATTAAAAACTTAATCGTTCTTTCAGTTTGCAGACTTACAGCTATCTTATTTTCATTCAAAACGGTTACGTCGTATGGACGGGAATCAAGCTTCACCTCAGTCACGAATCTTTGATATTGGTCAAACAGCTGTACTGTGTAATGCTCTTGGTCTACTAGGATCAGCCGACCATCTTGCATGACTCCCACGCCACAGAGCAATCGTTTTGTACCAGGACCGGTGGACGTGAAAGCAGTTCGATGGACCCATCTTCTCTCTTTCTCTTCATCAGTTGCTAGGTTACCAGGATTTTCCAGTACAGGGGAGCGGGCTCTTTCGAATGCCCGTAAACGATCAGTAACTCTTCGTCTCGCGACAGCTTTCGAGTAAGATGGCGGATGCCCAGTTAAGACGATATCTGCTTCTTCATCACCAACTGCTCTTTCATCTGATTGGCCTGAAGACGTATTTACTGACCTTACATGAATACCATTGCGATCTTCGTTTCCAGACCTCCCGTATGCCTGTGTGTTTGTGATCTGAACAGCAGCAAATGATCTGCCGAAAGAACTGTCCTCCTCTTTTATTGCAACAACTGGGCTTGCTACATGATGGCTGTAGTCAGGTGATTGAACACGTGTCTTTTCGACCCTTATGCCATACTCCGGGGATTCTTTTTGTTGGAATACATGTACCGGGTACCCGTGATGTGTTTCATAGTTAACGTCGTGTCTGCGGTTTTGGCCATAAACTCGGTTTCTTGGAGAAACGGGCGATGTATTGTCATTGTTTGGTGCAAATGACTGCTGTCTGAAAGTATTCCCTTGTGAACTTTCCAATCCGTTTTGAGTGTGGACATGGGACGAAACGTCCATCGGTGGAGTGGACATAGGACGGTCGGTGAAGTCCCGTTTTGATACCATTGCCCTCTGTATGTTATGGACTTCTGGTGTTGCAGGGCGTGGTAATGTTCTAAGTGGACGGGCCGAATTAGATGTTGGTGCCCTCAACGAGGGTCCATTTTGGGAAGTATTTTGATTTCTCAACTGTAACTGTTTATTTCTATCTCTTACCCACCGTTCCCGCGCGGTCAGATGAGAATCGTCATCCGTATTTCTTACAGTTTGTTGGTTTTTGGTCTGTCGTAGAGTATTTGTTTGTTGGTCATTACGTGAATACTCGATGGTTCTCTTCGAGACCGGAGAGGTAGGAAGGTCATTCAGAGCGCTCGAGAGACTCGAGGTACTTCTCTGACCACCGCCACTCTCTTCTGATACCATTACTTGGCCGAGGTTTTTAAAATGTTTGAGAAAGCTAAGAACATGAGGAGACGCCACGAACTTAAAATCAATCTCTCGAAAACGTTTTTTCACAACATTTTCTACATTGGTCTTTTCTTCTGATTGTTGTTTTTCCTTAATCACGGCGTAAATCAGATCAACGTCAGAGAGTTTGAGACTGTGTGATAGACAGGAATGAAGATCTCCCACAGTGCTGCACATAAGCTGTAGGTTCCCTATATCTTTTTCAAGAGACTCTGTTTCCTTGGCCTGCATTTCCAGAAGGGTTTGCATAAGTGTTCTCTCTTCGTGTTTTACGAGATCAATTAAACGTTGCGTCAGGTGGTGTATCTCGTTCTGTATTTCCTGTGCATTATTATCCAGCAACTTCTTTGCTGCTTTTCTTTCAACGATTGCGTTCTCAACCAAGGCAATCCGCTGATTATATACGTCCAGAATCTTTTTACCTTCAGCCTTTTTATCTTCGCTTGCCTCGTTTATTGTCAAAACCTCTTCACAACCTCTGTGTTTCTTAACTGCGCACACGGAGCATAAAAGTAGTTCGTGTTTGCAACAGAAGAATTTCAAACCTTTCCGGTGAGTTGAGCATCTTGGATTTGCATCAGCGTTCAATGACGTCAAAGAACTCGCGGCGGATAGATTTCCTGACATCATAGCGATGTTAGAACGCGGTCAAAATTCTGCAAAGACAGGAAAATGGTTTTCATATGACAAAGTATTGGTACCCAAACTCCATCTGCAAATTCTTTCAATATTGACGAGTGTAAGAGTCTGTCGTCTGATAAAGAGTTAAGTTTGTAGATCTGGGTCCGTATACATCAACTATTCTCAAGAATATTCTTAGTCTTATTCTTCAAGAATCTCTAGATTTGAAAGTAACACAACTTCTGATGGGCTAAACCATTTGGTTGAGCCAATGAGAAGTTGTGTTACTTTCAAATCTAGAAAACTGTGGAGAATAAGACTAAGAACGTTCTTAAGAATGGTTGGTGAATACAGATCCTGAACACTCCACAAAATACCCTTTACCACATAATCCGTAGTTCTAGCGACCCAAAGAAAGAGGGCATTTGAAAACGTTATGAAAAAAGGAGCAGATGCTGGTTACTAGCATTTGCTTCATTTCGCACAAAGTCCGGTACCCTGCCAAAGTCAAATTCTATCATCTGAACTGCGTTTGATTTGTGGTCTGCAAATACCTTCAATTTGGACGAAGCAAAAATTTGCTCGTTCGTTACAGAGTTAAAACTGACTTCGTGAAACAACGTTCAAGAAACTGCTTCTTTTCCACAATGTTTTCAAAAGCTGTCGGGTGTACACAATCTGTGTAGAAAAATAGTTGTTTGATATCAGTAATAGGTTAAGGCAGACGAGATTAAATTCCACAGTCGTCCACGTGACGGTCACGTGGTGCATTATCTACTTAATTAATCCACAAGTTCTTTACCTATATCCTAATGAATTATAATTGAGCCATGCTCTGGCAAAAGCGGGCTTAATGAATCTCCGTAATCCATGATACCAAGCAAGTCGACACATAAATATGGATCAATAAAATTCATTTTGTATAACAACCGACTGATTAATGAGGTACACTGGTCCCTTGACATACAGAAAATTGACCAATAGCGAAAAGTTTCGGCCCAGGTCAGCCTGCGCAGGCTGACCTGGATCGATACTTTTCGCAGATGCATTAAGCCCCTTTTTCACAGAGCATGGCTTAATTGATTGAATGTATCGATTGCCGTTTTCAACATTATCTCAGTTATTTCGCGGTGGCCAGTGCATCTATCCATACTTTCCTTGAGTTTCTGTGACCAGTACTTCTCACAATATTCTTTTTTTCCAAGCCACTGGTTGCTTTCCCACATAAGCACCGTCGAAACAATGATCAGTAACAGAAACTCCAGGAAAGCATGGAGAGACATGTGCAATGTCCACTGCGAGATTACCGAACCAGTGTTAAAAACGGCGTTAAATGCCATACTGTAAATCCATCAACAATATAGAATTATATACATAGTAAAATTAGTGTTGCACCCCTGAGTTTTTAATGTGTTTAATTTTCTGGCGTGAATGATATGAAATGGGTTGGAAATTAGAATCTGGCTGCTGTATACAAGAACAAACAAGTGTCTCTGAAATGGAATGAACTGAGGTATCCCTTAACCTCATGGCAGCAGCTACTGATCGAGCTGTTTCAACCTCTCGTGAGAGGTGTGAGACAGACTGCAGGCTGTTTTGCATGCCCCGGGCGGAAGTACGCAATATTGCCTGATTTTGTGTGTCCATTCTCTGCAGATCACTTTCAACCTGTCGTAAGTTTTGTTTCGACATTAAATTCCCTGTTTTAACCAAACTTAAACGCTTCTCGTTTTTCTTAAATTTGAAAGCAACATCTAGGCAAAAGATTCCCACTTACCATGAGGTCAAGGGATACCACAGTTCAGTTCATTTTATGGGCAAAAGACGAGTCTGTTGGTGTATGCAGCAGCCGAATTCTAATTTCGACCCAATTTTATCTCATTCACGTCAGAAAATCAAACCCGGTAAAAAACACAGGGGGTGCAACACTAATTTTACTATGTATATAATAAGACATCGTGCACGTTACAATGTTTCCAAAATCGTGTCCTTATAAGAGGGCATGCGATATGCAGAGCTATTTGAATAGGTGTCAAATAGTTTAAATAGTTTAATGGGGATTTTTCGATAACGTGTTTTTTTTCTCAGTCTGATCACCCTTTTCCAAACGACAAATAGTAAACTTCTCCAAATTGAAAGCAATTGCAGACGACAATTTAAACGTTGCTCAAATGCTCAGATGACTGAGTTTTGTCTTTGATAGGATGGAAAATATTGTGAGAAACGGAGAAATTGTAACCAGCATTTTCTCCTTTTTCCAGAAGGTTTTCAATATGGTAAAGGGATTATTCAATACTACACTCCTCAGAGGTTAAACGACCACGAGGAAGGTACTTTTTGAAAACACTGTGGGAAAAGGAGAAAATGCTGGTTACCAGCATTTTCTCCTTTTTCCACATTGTTTTCTACTTAAAATCATTTGTACTAATTTGTACTGGTCGTCTGCAGTCAATTTGAATTGGAACAAGAGAAAAATTTGGACTAGTTATAGGCATTTTCTCCTTTTCTGCCAATGATTTCTACTTACTCAAGACAAATTCCATCATTCAAGCCGCATTTAAAGGGGCCTTAATTTTTGCTGCGAATTATTATCATTTTAATATGTTAAACAAAGGAATAGAAGCTGAACGGATATACGTATGCAGTTATCGGCATTTTCTCCTTTTCTGCCAATGGTTTCTACAAATTCCATCATACAAGCCACATCGAAATGGGCCTGTTTAGATATTTTTGCTGCGAATTATTTTTATAGTTATTATGTTAAACAAACGTAAAGAAGATGAACGGTTATACGTATGCAGTAAAACGGTGCCAGTTTGGCAACAAACGGGTCAGTCGCTTTGCGATCGGTAACTCCTTCTACGTATTTTCATGAGATCAAATATGACGTCATCTTATTCATTTGATTACAGTCCCAATCATTGACGCCTGTTACTAATCACGTGACATGCGCACTAGTCTTTGCGAAGTTCTGACGCGAAATCTAAAAATACCGTAGGGGGCTACGTAGCCCATGAAGGAAATACCACCAGTAGATTTTTCTTATATTTGTCTTTTTTCTTTACTGATAGTTTACCAGCTATCGCTTTACTGAATTCAGAGACGTGCTAATTCTGAAGTTTGATGAGATTATAAAATCCTGAATAGCCCCCTTTAACCCTTTACCATACAACAAAATTTTAAACTTTTCCCAACCCAAAACACTTGCAGAGGACAGGTAAAGTGTGGCTCAAATTGTGAAAGTTGTCTTTGATTGGGTAGAAAACATTGCGAGAAAAGGAGAATAGATGTCAAATAGTTTTAATAGTTATCGAGGATTTTACGATAACGTGATTTTTTTCCAGTCTCTTAAACGTTTATCAAACATTCAAGAGTTTTAGTAACCCTGAGAGGGATATTTTTTGGAAACATTGTGGGAAAAGGAGAAAATGCTGGTTACCAGCATTTTCTCCTTTTCCCACAATGTTTTCAAAAGTCTTCTTTCTCAAGGTCTGTAGTACTGTGCTATAAAAGGTTAACACTTAAAACTGATTTACGCCTATGCTTGTATATAATTTAGTCTTTATACAATAGTCTATTTTTATCAGATAGTTTTGTCACTTGGCCATGCTCAAAATCAAAAAATACCGCAAGGGGTTACGTAGCTCACGAAGAAAATACCAATGGAACACTTTTTTTTTCTTTTTTCATTAGTCTTTCTTCTTTACTGATATGGTTTAGGTAAACCAGCGATCGCCTTTCTTAATCAAAAGATGAATCATTTTTTTAAAGTTTGATGACATTATAAAATTCTTAAATAGCGCCCCTTTAACCCAAGGTAGTTCCAGAGGACAAAATAATTTTGGCTCAAATTTTGAAAGTTATCTTTGATAAAGTAGAAAAACATTGTAGGTAAAGGAGAAAATGCTGGGAACCGGCATTTTCTCCTTTTCTCACAATGTTTTCAAAAGTCTTCTTTTTCAAGGTCGGTAAAACTGTCTACCAGCGATTACTTTTCTGAATTTAAAGACGAAACATTTTGGAAAGTTGACGAGATTATAAAATTCTGAATAGCCCCTTTAAGACTAAAAGTTGATTTACGCCTATACTTGTATGTAATTTTGTCTTTATACAATAGTCAAGTTTTATCAGATAGTTTTGTCACTTGGCCATGCTTAATGGCCTTTGAATACCTGCGTTGTTTTACTTTTATTCAACAAACATTATAATATGTATATACTTCAGTCTGCCTATCAACGGCCAATTTACCCTTTTTCTTTGCAAACATAGGACTCCTTTTTAATCGTATCTGCAAAAGAGACGTTTTAAACATTGCGACACCTAGATAAACTGTTAAAGTTAAAAATAATGTAATTTCCCAACTAAGACAATGTTTTCCTTGTTCGCTCTGTGTGTCTGTCTGTGTGTCTGTCTGTCTGTCCGCCTGACTGCCTGCCTGCCTGTCTGTCTGTCTGTCTGTCTGTCCGCCTGACTGCCTGCCTGCCTGCCTGCCTGTCTGTCTGTCTGTCTGTCCGCCTGACTGCCTGCCTGCCTGTCTGTCTGTCTGTATGTCTGTCCGCCTGACTGCCTGCCTGCCTGTCTGTCTGTCTGTCTGTCTGTGCGTGTATGTGCCTGTCTGTCTGTCTCTGTTTGTGTGCCTGGCTGGCTGGCTGGCTAGCTGGCTCTCTCTCTCTCTCTCTGTGTGAAAGACGGGATTTTTTTTCCTTTTCCAGTAATATTTGTTTCCTTCAAGACAAATTTTATGTTTCGAGTAACATCTGAGTTGTTGTCTGCAAAGGGATTTACAGTGATCTAGCCTACACAGTATTTTTGCCCGGTGAAGAGTAAGGGGTTTCTTTTGCAGGAATATCTAGACAGAATATCGACAAGTGTCGATCCCCACCTTTTTTCATAAGGTAACTTTGATTTATCGATGAAACGAACCGATCGCAGATGTTTTAACCCTTTCCCAAACAAGCCTTGGTTTTCACGTGTCTGCAGTACAAGTCTTTTGAAAACACTGTGGGAAAAGGAGAAATTGCTCGTAACGAGCAATTTCTCCTTTTCCCACAGTGTTTTCTACCCTTTTTGATAACTTTCTGCCATTTTCATCAAATTTAAAATTGTCGTCTGCAAACTCTTTCAATTTGGACCAGTCCAAAATTTGTCGTTTGGGAAAGGGTTAAGAAACATTTTTTTTTTTTGAAAAGTATACATAATCAACATTTAAGTTTAACCTTTAACACTTTACCACACAAACCCGACTTTTAATGACCTTGAAAAAGAAACCTTTTGAAAACATTGTGGGAAAAGGAGAAAATGCTGGTGACCAGCATTTTCTCCTTTTCCCACAATGTTTTCTACCCCTTCCAAAACAAATTTCAGTTTTTCAATCACATTTATTTTGTCGTCTGCAAATGCTTTCAATTTGGACTAGTCTGAAATTTTGTCGTTTGGTAAAGAGTTAAGCTGCAAAGAGCGACTCACTGACCTTTTGCGGATAGTGTAGATCAAGATCAGACTGCACAGAATGTGCAGTCTGATCTTGGATCTACACTGTCCGATAAGGAAGATATTTTCTCCAAAAATAAGTTCGAAATAAAATAACGTTATTTGGGTTTTTACTACCGGCTTGAAAGTTTAAATTAGCTTATTCACCAAGATGTGGGTTAATACGCGAACAGAAGTTTGGGCTAAAAAAAAAGTGGTAAAGGGAAAATTATTTACATCGGTGATCCAACTTGTACGAAAAATAAACACTACGTAAAATATATTATGTCTGTCGCTTATCTCTGAAATTTCAACCATGTGTATTGATTAATCACCTTTGTAATTCATTAATCAAGGTAAATTCTATTTATATCATCACCGGCATTTTCTCTTTTTTCCACGGTGTTTTCAAAAAAGCCACCCACCCCTTAAATGAAACTTTCAAGCCGATGGCAAATACCCGTGTAATGTTATTTCAAACTTATATTTTGGAGAAAAAAATATCTCTTTATCGGGCAGCGTAGATCCAAGATCAGACTGCACATTCTGTGCTGTCTGATCTTGATCTACGCTGTCCGCCAAAGGTCAGTGAATCGCGCTTAGCAGCCTAAAGCTTAAAACACTGAATTGTATGGTTATCAGCATTTTCTCCTTTTTCCACAATGATTTTAAAAAGCCGTCTATGCCTCGCTCATGAAACACAGATTTGTTTAGTAAAGTTGCAAACTAATATCCAAAAATAAACCTTGTAAATTCATTTTCCCGCAATGTTTTAAAATAGTCCTTTGCCTCTCTGTCGTTTAACTCTTTACCAAACGACAAATTTTAGACTGGTCCAAAGTAAAACCTTTTGCAGACGACGAAATAAATGTTACTCAAAATTTGAAGTTTGTTTTGGGAAGAGTATAAAACATTGTGGGAAAAGAAGAAAATGCTGGTTTACCAGCATTTTCTCCTTTTCCCTCAATGTTTTCAAAATTGTGTGGTAAAGGGTTCAACACGGAATAACATTGTAAGGTTTTAAAATCAATTTTTAAGCACAAACCTTGTATCTTAACTCCGATCATTAATATACACTGCAACACACACCGTTTCAGACTAAGTTCACCCTTTACCACACAATCCCTACTTTTAACGCCCCTGGGAAAGAAGCCTTTTGAAAACATGGTGGGAAAAGGAGAAAATGCTGGTAACCAGCATTTTCTCCTTTTCCCACAATGTTTTCTACTCTATCAAAGAAAAAGTGCACCATTTGACCCACACTGGAATTGTCGTCTGCAAATGCTTTCAATTTTGACAAGGCTAAAATTTTGTCGTCTGGTAAAGGGTTAATGTACACTGCAACACACACCGTTTCAGACTAATTTAAACTAAGTCAACTAACTAAGTTTGCTTTTACCAGCTAGTACCTATTATAGCCAATACCTTTTGAAATAATATTGAAGCCTGCCGACCCTTCAACTGCCCCGTGTTTTAATCCTTTACCAGACGACAAAATTTTAGCCTTGTCCAAATGGAAAGCATTTGCAGACGACATTTTCAGTGTGGCTCAAATGATACAATTTATCTTCGATAGGGTAGAAAAGGTTGTGGGAAAAGGAGAAAATGCTGGTGACCAGCATTTTCTCCTTTTTCCACAATGTTTTGAAACGGCTTCGTTCCCAGGTTCGTTAAAAGGCGGCATTGTGAGGCAAAGGGTTAAAAAGGTTTTTGACAACATTTTGGGAAAAGGAGAAAATGCTGGTAACTAGTATTTTTTCCTTTTCACACAATGTTCTCCGTTTGAGTCGCGTTTAATTTGTTGTCTGCAAAAGCTTTCAATTTGAAAAAAAGTTTGACATCTTTTCGTGGGGTGAAGATTGAAAGCGAGCGACTTCGAAACGTGTAAGTAAAACATTAATGATTTCTAGCATTTTCTCCTTTTTCCACAATGTTCTTTACCCTTTCAAAGTGACATATACAATATATTGAGCAACATTTATCATTTAATATGTTGTCTGCAAAGAGTTCAGTTTGGACAAGTCTAAAATTTTGTCATTTGGTGAATAGTTAGAGATTAAGTTGCACTGCATGAATGCGCGAACATCTGTAAATATTTTGGTAAAATGAGAGATTTCTCGGTACCAAGTATTTCTCCTTTTACAACAATGTTTTTTCAAGGGTGTGTGCGGCCAGACAGAGTCGCCTGCCTGTTGTAACGTGCAATCCGTTTACCAAACGATCACCTATTTTAACCCTTATCTTGCTAAATGAATGAGCCGATCTCTGTAAAAAGGGTTCTCAATGCATCTGAGAAAAGTATCGACCCAGGTCAGCCTGCGCAGTCCGCGCAGGCTGACCTTGGTCAATATTTTTCGCTATAGTTTAAACTATACGAATGAAATAAACGTATCGTAAGTAATCTCTATTTCAGAAAGGGTGTTAAATAAACAAAACAGAAAATAAAAAAGGAAGCTACATGTACACGTATGTATATACCACAGGTATCGAAACGCAAATGTCCTTTATGCCACATTCCCTCTTTGATGGAAAAAAAAAATGGACAAAGAAATTAACCGTTTAACCGACACAATCCAAATTTTTAACGACCCTGTGAAAGAGGGCTTTTGAAAACATTGTGGGAAAAAGAGAAAATGCTGGTGACCAGCATTTTTCCTTTTTCCATAATGTTTTCTATCATATCAGAGAAATAGAGTTCATTTTTACCAATTTTGATTTTTTCGTCTGCAGATGTTTTGAATTTGGGAGAGTCTAAATTGTGTTGTCTGGGACAAGGTTAAATAAGCTATTAATTAGGTAGACAATAGTTTCAGAAAAGATATCAACACCGTGATTTTTCTACTTCACAGAAGCTTTGATTAAAAGTATATTAACGAGAAAACCTCCTTTTGCATATTTCGAGGTAAGACCCAAGATATGGTAATGAGGTGTGAGTTAATTTGCATACCGCAGGGATGCCTTCAAATAAAAAATTGCGCGCAAAACGTATATTTACCCCCTCCCCCCCCCCCCCCCCCCCCACACACACACCGAAGTATTGCTTGGTTTTATGGTGCTTGATAGCAGAGAAATTATCTTATTGCACATTTCGACGCAAGACCCGAAATATGGTAATGAGGTGTGAGTTAATTTGCATACTGCAGGTATGTCTTCAAATAAAAAATTGCACGCAGAAGGTATATTTACCCCAGAAATATTTCCATTGCCTGGTTTGATGGTGCCTGTTAACACCATTTTTGATACTTTGTTTATTTCCTACTATGCATGCACATCTCTCTGCCTCCTTTTGGTGTGGGTTATTCTTACGACGGAATCGCTAATAACAAAAAAATCGTCTAAGCAACTTGCTATCACTGATTTCCTCTATTTTAGTGCAAGGGGCCTTCAGAGGCCTAGCCCTTAGCAATATTGGTGTCACACCGGTAACTTTTTGGCCAATTGAAAATAGAGTAAAAATCACTCTCTTCGACTGGCTGCTGCTGATTCCCTGACGAAGCGGGAGCCTAGCAGTTTTTTTTCTATCACGTATATGTCCAATGTCCTTCACAGAAAGGTGCAGAAAATGGCATCATGAGCAATGGACTTTTTCGCTATTCCTCTTCAAACACATCACCCCTCGGAAAATGGCTGTCAGTTTAGGCCCTCACTGGTGATAGACCATGCCTCTTTGCCAAGTCACAAACAAAAAATAGTCCTGAAAGAAATGCAAAAAAGGCATTTATTCTCTGCAGAAATAATCAAATCAACTTCAGAAACACATGTTAGACTTGCCCTATCATCTTTCATGATAAAACAGTGTGGCAGAAGTGCTAGATATCAAATTTTCAAGTGGGACTACTTTTGGGCACTACGACCCGGAAGCATTCCGTTCAGGTGTTACACCTATTTGTAACGGGATTTTTTGAAAATTGACCACTCTTTGGCTTTAATCGATGAAATGGACTGAAACAAGATTAACACAGCTTACGGAATTGAAATCTGACCATTGTACGGAAAATGAGACCAATTTTCAGACATCTAATATTTTGCGGCCAAGACAAGACAAAACACTAATTTTAAGTTCCATTCACTATCAACTGCTAAAAAGCCATATCTTTCACAAAACTTCATGGATTTTAATGAAATAAAAAGTATTTTATCCCCCAACCTTGCTTCTTTACAACAAATACCAAGAAAACTCATTTTGAAAGAAACAGTGTATGAAAAGGAGCCCCCATGAGGCAAGAAATGCATAATTTGGGGTTAAAATCTGGCAATTTTCATTCAAATTTTGCTAACAAGTCTGTAGAAAAGGGACAAATGGCCAAAAACTTCTGTTTTCTAATACCATTAATTAGTTTTAGACTAGGAAATAAAAAAAGATTTACATTTAACAGCATTTTTCCATGTTACATTGTGATTTCAACATTCTCCTATTAATTTCTTGAATCAAGCAAATCTGACATCATCAGTGCAACACTAAAGAGCTAAATAGCCCTAACTATGCCTTATCCTTGAAGAAGAAGAAGAAGAATAACAACAACAACAACTACTACTTCTTCAACAACAATAGTAACAACAACAACAACAACAATTACTACTACTACTACTACTACTCATATTGCTACTGCTACTAAGTATGACGGGATAATCTATCGAAAAAAATGGTGTTTTGCGCTGATCTGAACAGTATTTCGACATATCACAATGATAGCTGACATATTTATGTACGTCCTGAGCTCAACCAGTACTGGGCTGGGGCTGTATAGTGTCTTGCCCAAGGACACTCCCACAGAAAACCCACTGCTTCCAGTGATGCTTGAACTTGGGGCCTCCAGTGTACAAGTCCTACACTTTACCACTGAGCCATGCAGGACCCCATGACAGGATAGGGTGGTGTAGGTAAAAAAAAACAAGAATTGAGACAGAGCAAGACATAATGATCATGCAAGTGAATGCACTGCCTGGTGTATAGCAGCAACATTGACAATGGCCTGATGCTGACCAAAACAAAGAATTCAATGAGAAGGGCAAACAGAATTATTGGACTTCCACCACAATATTTAGTCACACCCAACCCTAATTCCTGGTACCTTACCAAACTGTGCCATGAGAGAGAGAGAGAGAGAGACAGAAAGAGAGAGAGAGAGAGAGAGACAAACAGAGAGAGAGAGTGTGTGTGTGTTTGGGGAAAGAATGAGTTCTACCACAGCGTTTACTCCTTCTTGTGTCCAACCATAACCCGATTCCCTTGTTAGAGACTGATGACAGATTCAGCTTCTGCCACAATGTTGAGTCCCTTCCCCTTCAAAATCCCAAGTGAGAGAGTGAACTTGTTCAATACTGAATCCTCACCCCAGACCATTCCACTGACCTTAACTATTATACCATTTTCTGAGAGAGAGAGACAGAGAGACAGACAGACAGACAGAGACAGACAGATAGACAGACACACACACAGACACAGACACACATAGACACACACAGATGGGGGGGAAGGAGAGGAAGATGCCCAGAGAGGGACAAAGAGAGAGAGAGAGAGAGAGAGACAGACAGACAGACAGAGAGAGACTGAGACAGACAGACAGATAGACAGACACACACACAGACACAGACACACATAGACACACACAGACGGGGGGTAAGGAGAGGAAGATGCCCAGAGAGGGACAAAGAGAGAGAGAGAGGTGCAGAGAGAGAGAGAGAAAGAGAGAGAGAGAAACATAGAGAAAGAGAGAAAAGACAGAGAGACAGACAGACAAACACACAGATAGACAGACTGATTGACTGACTGACAGAGACAAAAACTGAGTGTGGCCTTGTTCCTTATTCTTGTTAGAGCTTTGCAGACGACAGTATAATTACGTCACTTGCAAGAACATTTGCACAGCAGATGCATTATGGCAGTTTCAGTTGTAAACAGAACTAAAGAAAATTAAATTCTAATAAAATTCTAAAATACCTGTTGATGGTAATTTTTGTTTAAAATCCATATTTAGTGTCATAACAGCTGCTTGTGTTCCAAATTTCGTCTAGTTCTGCCACTTGATAAGGGCACAGTCACCATTTCCTGTTTTCGGATCTCGGCTTAACTAGGTGTCACACCGGTAACTTTTTGGCTAATTGAAAATAGAGTAAAAATCACTCTCTTCGACTGGCTGCTGCTGATTCCCTGACGACGCGGGAGCCTAGCAGTTTTTTTCTATCACATATATGTCCAATGTCCTTCACAGAAAGGTGCAGAAAATGGCATCATGAGCAATGAACTTTTTCGCTATTCCTCTTCAAACACATCACCCCTCGGAAAATGGCTGTCAGCCCTCACTGGTGATAGACCATGCCTCTTTGCCAAGTCACAAACAAAAAATAGTCCTGAAAGAAATGCAAAAAAGGCATTTATTCTCTGCAGAAATAATCAAATCAACTTCAGAAACACATTTTAGACTTGCCCTATCATCTTTCATGATAAAACAGTGTGGCAGAAGTGCTAGATATCAAATTTTCAAGTGGGACTACTTTTGGGTACTACGACCCGGAAGCATTCCGTTCTGGTGTTACACCTATTGTATTTCAGAATTTTGCACGAAAGCCGCAACCAGTCTTCACATTATGTAAGAATACACACAATTACGGTTTTTGACTGGCTCAAACCGCAACCATCGATCTGATTGGCTGGAACCAACCTCAGTGCGAGTTATCCATCCGCACAGTGAGTGCTCAGTTCTACATGTTTTCTGGACCTTACGAGCACGTCACCAGGCGCTGAACAGTGTCGTGCCCAAGGACACCTCATAGAAAACTAACGCTGTAGGCAAGGTTCGAACAAAGAACCACTCGATTATAAGCCAAGTGTCTTAATCACCGATTCATGCCGAGCCATAATCTGTTGGTAGTAATAATTCAATTTTAAAAACACTGAATTAATGATTTGGACCTTTTTAATTAGGAAAAGCAGCCCGAAACATTGCTATTTCAAGGTCGTTTCTGTTAAGATATGTAGCAAAGTATTTAGCGGACAGAGTGCTTGCTTTTATGGTGTTTTAACGCCGTTTTCAGCATTATTTCAGCTATATAGCGACGACCAGTGCATCTGTCCATACTTTCCTGGAGTTTCTTTACCAGTACTTCGCAAAATATTCTTTCCAGGCTGCATTTCCACATCGTCGAAACAAATGTCAGATGTGAGAGAATGCTACCTGTGGCAGTGACTATCATCAATCCTATAAAAAGAAATTGGTCGAGCTGTGGATTCGAACCAGCGATCCCCTTTTTTCAAGTCCTGCGCGCTACCAACTGCACTCCCGAGGCTCCACAGACCTAAGATTATACTGCACGTCCTTTGCTGTATGATCTTGACCTACACTGCCCGCAAAAACTGCTAGTTCTAGATTGAAGAGTTAAAATGTGTATATGGAATAATGGGGCAACACTTCGGCTGCTAAGCTCGACTCTAGGACTGTTTGCGGACAGTGTAAATCAAGATCAGACTGTAAAGAACGTGCAGTCTGATCTCTCGACCTACACTGTCCGATATGGAGATATCTCCCCCCCCCCCAAAAAAAAATACCAATGAAATAGCAAAATTTGGGTTTTTTATATCACTCTGAAATTTTCATTCCACTTATTTAGCAGGATACGGGTTAATAGGCATAAAAAGGAGCCGGTTCTGCGCCGTAATAACTCTCTACCCTTTCGGCGCCAAATAAACAAACTCGGCTTCTTTTGAAGGCTGTAAATGAGTCTCCGGAAGATTTTTATCATATAGGCATGACCAAACAAGCGGAAGGTATAGATCAAAGATCAGACTGCACGTTCTGTGCAGTCTGATCTTGATCTATGCCGTCCGCAAAAGTCCCTGTTTTCGCCTATGGCGCTGAAAGGGTTAACCCTTTCAGCGCCAAATATATTTACTTGATCTCTTCAAACGGTTGAAAATACAATCCACTCATACTGAGAAACAATTTTATCTTATAGGCTTAATGGAACAAGCGGACGGTATAGATCCAAGATCAGACTGTACGTTCTGTGCAATCTAATCTTGATCTATGCCATCCGCAAAAGTTCCTGTTTTCGCCTATGGCGCCGAAAGGGTTAAAAACCACGCGAAAGATTTTTAGACTTGTCCAGAATGAAAGCGAATTGCAGAGAACAAAAAAAATATATATATATGCTTCCAACCTTGGAATTTGTATTTTAAAGGGTAGAAAACACAGTGAGAACATTTTCGAAAACCTTCCTCCTCAGGTTCGTTAAAGTATGGAATGATTTAGTAAAGGGTTAAACTTTTAAGTGCCAAATACAAATAAGGCATGCTCTGTGAAAAGAGGGCTTAACAGAAGAAAGTGCTGGTAATAAGCATTTTCCCTTTCCTACATTGCTTTCTCATATTTCATTGTTTTAGCCATATCAAAATTGTCGTCTGCAACTACTTTTTGTCGTCTGGTAATGGGTTAAATAACATTAACTTTGTCTCCTGCAATTCTTTTCAATTTTGTCAAGTCTAAATTTTTGTCATCTGGTAAAGGGTTAAAACTGTTTCTGTCTCTTAAACAAGCTGCTATGTCAGTGATAAATAACAAGTAGGAAAAGGGGGAAAAATAAATATTTAACACAACGTTTGCCATTTGCCTACAAATACATGAAATTGGAAACTTATTTGAAAATATAATATAAAATTTAGAAAAAAAGAACATTACAAGATGAATATAAACTATCATACAGTGACTTTCATTCATCAAATATTCTCTTTATGTCACATTTCTGACCATATATACTATATTCCAAATATTGGTGGGGTTTTGTCCTGGTGGGGTTTTGTCCTGGTGGGGTTTTGTCCGGTCGGGTTTTGTACTGGTGGGGTTTTGTCCGGTCGGGTTTTGTCCTGGTGGGGTTTTGTCCTGCACTCGCTTAATGCACCTGCAAAAAGTATCGACCGTGGTCCGCGCAGGCTGACCTGGACGAAATTTATAGCTCACAACAGATTTTCTGCATGTCAACGAACCAGTTTAACTCATGATTCAGACGGTTGTAATATAAAATGGATTTTATGGATTCATAGCCATATGATGACTTGCTTTGTATAAATACATCACAGAGATGCGTTAATCACCTTTTGTCAGAGCATGCCTCATATATGAATAAACATGGTTTGCATAGATCCCAGATCAGACTGCACGTTCTGTAGACTCTGATCTTGATCTATGCCGTCCGCAAACGTTCTAATCTTCTCCTCTGCTATAGAAAAGTGTTAACACGTTATCCCCTGCACTTGACTTTCGTCACACAGCAGACTTAATTTGAAAACGTTGTAGGAAACGGAGCAATTACTGTTGCATTAGGTGTTTGAAAAATTGTATTTGTGCAGTATATGGTTCACAAAGACTTTTTCTGTAGTGTTTATGTTGACTGAATAAAAAAAAAACAAGTGAAATGAACGAAGAAATCAAGTTTAATAAACGAAATAAACAAGTCAAACGAGAAAAAAAAGTACAAAGTCATAACATGAACTTATTATGTTTATTTCATGGCTAGCTGCTATTTTATTAATTTACAAACGTAACATGGCGCCTGTATTCTGGCGTGAACATGTCCTTTGTACTTTAATGTAAACATGTCACTTTTTATCTCATGTGAACATGTTGCTAGTATTCTCGTATAAACATACACATTCTTTTTACGTTTTTTCTTTATATAAACATAGCACTTTCTTACATAAAAAAGAGGCTTTTCCTTTCATGTAAACAAGCCGGTTGTAATTTTATGGAAACATGTTGCCTGTATTCTCACGTAAGAATGTTGTTTGTATTCCCATGCATACATGTATTCTGACCTTAAACCCTTTCCCTTACAACCATGTTGATGTAAACGTGTCATTTGTATCCTAACATAAATACGCTTTTTGCTTTCTCACATAAAGATGTCACTTTCAGTTTTATGTGAACCTGCCACTTTTTGCTCGTGTTAACATGTCCCTTGTATTCTTACATAAATATGTCACATATATTCTGACATAAACATGTTGCTTGTACTCTCATGTTAACATGTCGCTTGTAATTCTGTGTAAACACGTCGTTTATGTAAACACGTTCATTTTATTTTGATGTTATCATGTTGCTTGTATTCACACCTAAACATGCCCCATGTTTTCTTACGTAAACATCTTGATTGTTTAGTAAACACGTCACTTTTATTATCATCTAAACATGTCGCTTTGATTCTTAAAAAAATATGTTGCTTGTAATTACACGAAAACGTGTTGCTTGTATTAAAATGTTTGCTTGTCGTTTACACAAGTTAAATCTTTGACCTTCTGTTAATAACCTAAGCTCAGCAAATAAGTGCTACAGAGAACTCAGTCCAAAAAGTAACTTGTCTAAACTTGTAAAGAACAGAAAAAGGAGATATTTTAAAAAATACAAATTTTTCGGTCGTTCTTTAGTTAGCTTTATGAACTTTCCAGTCATTCTTTTGATTAGTTTTATGAACAAAAATACATATTTTTATGTCATTTCAAGTCAGACATTACACACACATCTGACTCTCGTTTGAGGGAATGATGTCCTTGTCCGAAGTCACAAAAATTTGAAATTTTGTAAAATACACATATTATCATTTTAATTATGATTAAGTGTACAGAAATAAGACACTCAATCAATATTCATAAAGACAGTACACAACAATTATGTATGTCATGCAATCATGTTGTTCACTTGAAATGACACAATGGTTCTGTCCAAACTTACAGCAGCATTACAATGTCATTTTGTTATAGCGATATAACCATTGCAAAAATATATATGTCTAAATTTACAGGGATAATATGTATATGAGCCACGCTTTGTGAATTGGGGGTTTAATGCATCTGGGAACAGTATCGACCCAGGTCAGTCTGCGCAGTCCGCGCAGGCTGACCTGGGCCGACACTTTCGCTACTGGTCACTTTTCTGTATGTCAAAGGACAATTCTACCTTACGATACAGTAAGTTATTAGACATTATGAATTTTAAGGATCCCTTACTATTTGATGTCTTGCTTGGTGCATCACGGAGATGCATTAAGCTCCATTTTGCCAAAGCACTGCTCACATTTATTGATTATATACCTGAACATTTCCGGCTCAGATACATGAGTCGCACGCAAATAAAACTAGAGCTGTCGCAAAGCAGACAAATACCTCCTTCCAGCACCTTGCCACTGAAGCAGCATAATCAGAGAAAGGAAATGATTTTCAAAACAAAGGTCACATGTGACCTTGATATTGACCCATGCGACCCCAAAACAATAGGACACTTCCTTGAGTCATGAGCAACACCTGTATAAAATTTCAGGGTCATAGGTTAAACAGCTTTTGAGTGAGAGCACGGAAACGGTTTTCAAACAAAGTTCACCTGTGACCTTGACTTTTGACCCCAAAACAATACGGCACCTCCTTTGGTCATGGGCAACACTTGTATAATGTTTCAGGGTCCTAGGTCAAACGTCTTTTGAGTTAGAGCATGAAAACAATTTTCTAAGTTCACCTGTGACTTTGACCTTTAACCTATGTGACCCCAAAACAATAGGGCACCTGCTTGGGTCACGAGCAACACTTGTATTAAGTTTCAGGTCAAAAGGCTTTTGAAATAGAGCGCGGAAACGAAAACCTAAACGGACTGACAGACGGCTGGACGGAGGGACATACAGACATGTTAAAACCAGTATACCCCCTTCTACTTCGTTGGTGGGTGGTATAATAACATACGGGACAGAAAAAAAAATCTGTATCTACACATTGTGAAAGACGGTCTAAAATAAAGTATGATGACGTACCTCAAGCGCGGACAACATGCATATTGATTCGCGATTTGATTGGTCAAATTGTTACTCTATAATATTCATTCACCATTCATAAAAACGAGGTTACTGGCCACTTTACCATTGTCATTTTATTCGGTTTACAGTTATCGAATAAAATGTCAATAATTGCGAATTTTTTTCTTTGAAAGTGGTAGGTGTATAATTAAAGGAGTATTATTTTGTGGTAATCTTCCTTGTGCCTGTATTTACTTCTTGCTGCATAAGAAAATTTTGACATCTCACTCGAACTTCTGTCTTGCGTGATAACGGATTTTCTCACACTGGTCGTTTTAAATACAATAACAGGAAAGTTACTGTAACTCCAACTCGATAAACCTTTCATTAACAGTTATTATTATCGTTTGTTTTTGGGGGAATACATGTTTAAAACCACACACCATAATGAGATAATATAAACATTATCGAGTTGGGTTTATAATCGCGTCACCGTAAGTGATCTTAAACCTGTTATCTCAAACATAAACAATAATATAAACTGATAATGAAACGTTTATCGAGTAAAAGCCATGAAACATAATATTCTGTATGAACATCACAGCTGTGAAACAACAATACAGTACAAAAAAATAAGAGTGTGCATCTGATATTGTAATCATTGCTTGATGACTACACTGAAATGGCCATTTCTCTCTCAGAATTTCTAAATCTTGAACAAAAGCATGAAAATACAAATGTTTATCAAGGAAGATAATGCAAAACAAAACACATACATATGATCTGACATAAATTGGCATTTAAAATAAGATTTTATCAAACGAGTCTAGAAAAATATTATTAAGCGAGTTTAACTTTTTTTTTTTTCAGACGAGTTCAATAAAATTTCTCCTCAAAGGCCGACAAATGTCAGATTCTTTTGATCACATAACAGTATTTCACAAATTATAGATCAGATCATGCAAAACCATCTATGCACACACGGTAGTTTCCATGAAATAAAACCGATTCACTTTTCTAAAATACGTTCAAAATAACATCACAAAATGACGTCACACAAATATGATATCAAAGTAAAGTGTTACGCATGCAAAGTTAATTCCGTTGATATGCAAGAATGATTGAAAACTGTTTTACTCCGCTTTCAACAGTACAGTTTACCGATAAAAAGAAATAACATTTAATACAATAAACCAAAGAAGGTACTTATAAAGAGGGTCATTCTATTTACGAAACACACACACACATTTGCTGTTACTCTCAGCATTCAAAGGTATGTCTACAAAAACTCTATTACATCCGTAATACAGTGGAAAAAATCCCCTTTTTTCCATGATGTTTTCAACCGGTATCTTCCAAGGTCTCAGAAAGAAAGTAAGGTTAATTCTCCAAAAACAAAATGCAAATATTTACATGCATACAACAGGTGAATTCACCAGAAGAAATGCAAATATTTAAAAGCCCAAAACAAATGAATGTACTAAAAAGAAAATACATATACTTGATGGTATTTACTAGCGCAAAACTGACAGATGGAACCAGTAAAAAATTTTGATGTTACAGCCGCCAATCTGAGATGAACTCCCTGAAACCCTGTGAGATAATATAAATCGTTATTTATATACTAGCTCAGAACATTGGGACAGGAAGTAAATTATGTACAATCAAATGAAAAAAAAAAAACTTTCAATTGAAACTACAAATGTATCAATTCAATGTCGAAAACTCTGAAACAAAAAGAAAAAAAAATGAAACAAGTAGGAAGAGATTTTCAACATTAGTCTGATAATCTAGCTATTTAATCAAATCTTCACTACATGATAGAAATGTAGACTTGTCCAAATTGAAATCATTTGCTGACGACAAATTATATGTAGCTCAAATAATGATTTCTCATTTTGATACGGTAGAAAACATTGTGGGAAAAGGAGCAAATGGTGATTACCAGCATTTTCTCCTTTTCCAACAATGTTTTCAAAAGCCTTATTTTTCAGGGTCGTTAAAACTCAGGTTTGTTTGGTAAAGAGTTAAAACAGTCGACTAAAGAAAGTACTTTTATAGAAATTCGACATATTTACATTAATACACATCGTTACATGTGCTCTCAGCATACAAAATTATGTCAAAGAAAACTTAATTCCGCCAATTTATATTACTCCATAACAAAGTAAGAAAAGATTCCCCCTTTTCCATAATGTTTTCAAACAATATCTTCCAAGGGTTCAGCAAGAAACTATGGTTAATTTCTTAAAACAAAATGCAAATTTTTGCATACACAAAACAGATGAATTCACAAAAAAAAAAAATGTAAATGCAAATATTCAGAAGCACAAAACAAATGAATGCACTCAAAAGAAAATGCAAATACATGTACATGTACATGACTGTATTTACAAGCGCAAAGCTGACGAGTGAATCCACTTTAACTTCGACTACTACAGGCTCAAACCCGAGATGAATTCACTGAAAGAAAATCTAAATATTTGCACAATACAATTACAACACATTGGGACGAGTATTAAGCTAGGTACAATCAATTTAAAAAAAAAGCAAAAACTTTCAGTTGAAATTATAAATGTATCAATTCAATGTCAAAAACTATGAAACTATGAAACAAAAAGAAAATTAAACTGCCATGACCAGATTTTCAACATCAGCTAGGTAATAGCTACAAGTACTGGTATCCAGGCTAATTATCTACCTTAGATTAAGACAAAGATCAGAATATCATCAAACAGCTTACAGTGCGATTTCATTCAATTGGCATGATTGTAAAAACCTAGATATGCTCCTTTATACACTTATAGGTTGCTTTGCTGACCATTTTTGTGGCTCCTGTCACTTCACCCTTTACCACACAATCCCGAGATTAACGACCTTGACAAGCAAAACTTCTGAAAACATTGTGGGAAAAGAGAAAATGTTGGTCTCCAGCATTTACTCCTTTTCCCACAACGTTTTCTGGAGTTTAAATCATCATTTAAGCCACATTAGATTTGTTATCTTCGAATGTTTTCAATTTGGACAGATATGAAATTTTGCCATGTGGTATAGAGGTAATTAACTAGTACTATATTTAGCAACATAAAATTCCCAATTTTTTTTTTCCTTTTTAAAGACGAATCCCATAATTTTTCTCACATCCAGTTAGTCCTCTGCAAATGCTCTAACAATGGACGAGTCCAAAATTCTGTCGTTTGGTAAAGAATTAACCGGTGCTCTGTTTAACAATATAAAAATCAGACACAAGGTCGATGACTTTCTCTGTGAGTGAGCAGACTTTTTCAGCATCTGCCTTTGAGTACATATCTGTTGGTATTTCATCGCGGTATTTCCTTGGATGAGTCATCCGCTGCCTGTCTCCTGTGATACCAGTGATTTGCACTGCTATCTCGTGAAGGTTGTCAATAAGTCCTGAAAAAGGTACATGCTAACTGAGCAATGTTTTGTGAAAGGGGATTTAATGCATCTGCAAAAAAGTATCGACATGTCAGTCTGCACAGTCTGAGCTGACTGTCATGGTTCGAAATTTTTGCTTTCTGTAAATTTTCTGCATGTTCAAGGACCATACAACCTCAACCTCATACTCCAGTCAGGGTTTTCTTTTGGTGAGTTGTGATTAAACTAAGTTCAGTCCACGGATTTGATGAATGTACATATGCACGAATGAAAGTTTTAAAGTAATCTGATTATATTCCATGTAAAACAACATGCGCAAATTTCTGCTCATGGAAAAAAAAAATGGTTTCTTTTTTGTTTTGGTACAAAGGTAATTTAAAGTAGAGTTTCACCCACGATGTTTTCTACCACACCACTGCCACAGATATATTTCATCGTTTGAGCCGTTCTTATTATCGTCTGAAATGCTTTCAATTTATACAAGTCTAAGATTTTTATCGTCTAGTAAAGAGTTAAACACAGGTAAAGTCCTTCAGACAATCACTTTGGGAAATGGGTCATATAACAGTGCTAAATTCCTTACAAACAGTAGTTAACCCTTATCCTGCTGAATACAAGAAATGAAAATTTCAAGCCGATAGATAAGCCCAAAACTTTCCTGTTTCAAAGGGATTTTTGGAGGAAAAATATCTCCATATCGGACAGTGTAGATCGAAGATCAGACTGCACGTTCTGTGCAGTTTGATCTTGATCTACGCTGTCCGCAAAAGGTCCTTGAGTCGCGATAAGCAGCCTAAGGGTTAACCATTTAACGAACAACAAAGTTTTAGATTGGTCCAAATTAAAAGCGTTTGCAGAAAACAAATTGAATATGGCTCAAATGCTGGAATTTCTCTTAAAAAAAGAAAACATTGCGGGAAAAGGAGAAACTGCTGGTTACCAGCATTTTCACCATTTTCCCACAATGTTTTCTAAGGGCTTCTTTCAGATGGTCGTTATAATTCGGGATCGTGTGGTAAAGGGTTAAAGAGGGAACTACCGAAATCTCCTCTTTCAAAAAGCACAGATTTTCTTGTTTCTAAGGGTCCTGCGTGGATCAGTTGTAAAGTGTTGGGTTCATAACCTAGACGCCCCTGGTTCCAGCCTCAATGGACGCACTTGGCTTTTTCGAGGGAGTTTCCTTAGGTAAGACACTTCAAGAGCCCCGGCCTAGTGGTGGCGAAATAAAGGACATACTTGGATATGTGAGGTAACGCCGTGATATGAATGAAATAGATTTACTTATTTCTGTCATGTCGTTTAATGGATTGCTTTTCAAAGACAGCAACATGCTCCCCAGGGAAAAAAATCTGCAAACACTGTGACTAAAGAATATACATTCACACATTCATTATCCGAGTATTACAAGGACTTTTACAAAATCTACAGCGTCAATTGTTACCGTGAGTTACTTTGTCAGTGAATTTGTCATGCATAATTAAACCAATCATCGTGTGGGCAAGTGGTTCAGGCCTCCTCAGAGACTCTTGTAAGGGACTTTCTATGGTATTAAAGTCAGAGATAGCTGTTAGAAAATAATATTTCCGGTAATGACCGTGGCTGTTTTAAAACAGTATTTCCGACAAGTTGGCTTCTTTAAAAAAGAAGCCAGGAGAGGTCGGCATCAATGTTTTCAAATAGTTTATTGGCTTTTGATTTCAATATATTTTGATAGATGTAAACAAACAAGTTAAGCATTAAACGAATGAGAAAAAAACATGGTTTTTTTTTTCAGTTTTGCTGGTGTCAAGGCACAAAACAGTACATGTTCCACATTGTTATAATATTCTGGGAACAAGAGGCCTATAAGGACTAAAAACACCTCTGCTGGTATTTAAATACAAAATCGGGTTTTTACAAAGGGTTGTGGAGGTATAATGAAACTGAGAGCTGATATGAGCAAAGCTATTCTTTTTCATGTTAGTTTCCAAAAATACATGCGGTAAGCTCTTGACAAGCTCAAAATGCATTTTTTAAATTCAAGGGCAAGGAATTTCTGACCCAATAATCCGACGGTTTGCAAAAGAATCCAGATCCCATGAATATCAATAAGCTGTGTGGGTTTTGTGAAGATTGAAAGTAAAATGAAGGCTGTAAGCTGTTCACAAGCCAACAAATGCTGTTTTTTTTAATTCAAGAGCATGTAATATGTGACTTTATGACCCGATTTTGCTCTATTTTGAAAGGAGCCAAGCTTGCATAAATATCTAACAACACGAGTTTGGTAAAGATTTGAAGAAATTGTAGGCCATATGCTATTAACATGCTCAGAAATGCATATTTTTTCAAAAATCAAGGACACAAAACTCAAGATGATGATCTAATTTGGCTCATTTTCAAAAAGAAGAAACCTCTAATGAATGTTTGTAATGTGTGCTCAGATAAACCAAAATATTTTTGGAAAGGAGAAATCGTTCAATTAAAATTTGATACAATTCGCTAATTCCACTGAATAGTCAAGAATCTTACCTGATGACAATAAATAAAGGTGGCCTATACATAATAGGGCCTACTAGTACCAGACATGTTAAAATAAAAGTAACATTTTTTAATCGTTTAACAAACAGCAATTTTTGGACTGCTCCAAACAGAAAAAGCGTGCAGACGACATTTCAAACTTTGATAATTGATGTGGAAGGTGGTGCTTTGATGTGATGGAAAATATTGTTACAGAAGGAGCAAATGCAGTAACTAGCAGCTTCTCCTCTTTCCACAATATTTAGAAAAGTTGTCTGCTGCAGACATGTAAAATGAAGAGGTTGTTTGTCTAAACGCTAAAAATTTAAGAAAGTAGATAAATGAGCCATGCTCTGAGAAAAGGGCGCTTAATGCATCTGCAAAAAGTATCGATCCATGTCAGCCTGCGCAATCTGCCCAAAACCAAATGACCAAGGACTCGTTTGAGGTGTGCGGTACTCAGGGCGAAGAGGCACGACTTTTCTTCCGCTAATAAGTTGATTTTCGCGGGATTCTCGTAATCCCACATCCTAGAAGCAACTCTGTCAGTATTAATTCATCGAATCTTTATCATTATTAATCAATAGAATTTTTGTATAAAACGGAGAAAAATGCAGGAGTCTGGTCAGTTTTGAAAAATAAAACTTGAAAACATACTGATCAACCTATATATATCTATTTGTGGGGTACGAGTTCTCCAGAGAACTATCGAGATTAGGGTACGAGTTCTCCAGGGTACGAATTCTCCAGATAGTATCAAGTCACGTGATCTTTTCCCGCGGTGTTCTTTTTCTTCTGTTTACGAAATTTTACTTTTTGCTTAGATTTATGTGTTCAATGAAAAATTGCAATTTTTGGAGAGGTCATTTACAATCAATATAGTATAATAAATCTTTTTGGAAATCCGTTATATAAAAAAAAAAAAAAACACTTTTATTCCCTATTTCAGTTTTTTGATTTCGGTTTATTTACAAAACCATGACGAAACAGACTGTGTATCAGAACAATTTTGCAAAGACAAATGGATTTAGACAGCGATTTCTGTGGCAGTCTGCCTTTTAAACTCACCACTGTTGGAGAGGTGTGATGACCTCTCCAATAATGCCTATTAACTGTCAGAAAGAAGTATTTCTGGTAATGACTAAAGCTTTCAGAAAATACTCAAGTAGTCTTTCAAGTAATGACTACAGTCGTTAAAAAATAGCAGATCCATTTTCTGTAATTACTAAATAACAAGTATAAAACCCTGACTACAAGAATCTGACTCCTGAATACTAAAAACCAGATTCCAAGTACAATAATGAACCTTTTAGTCAATTTTCAAATTACTTACCGCTTGCTATGCTAGGCAGATCACTGGTTTTTTCTTCGATTGTTGACAATTTGTTGGCATCCTTTGCATACCATGCCGCTCTGAGAGATTTCTCCACTGCCTGAAAAGTCAACCAAGAAAGAGAATTCAAATATTTGTGAAACTCTTAATCAGATGACAAATTTCAGACTTGTCCGCACTGAAAGTTTTTGCAGACGCCGACCTAAATGTGTATCAATTGAAGGAATTTGTCTTTGAAAGGGAGGAAGCATTGTAAGAAAGAACATGCAGGTCACCTGCATTTTGTACTATTCGCACAATGCAAAATAACCCTTTACCACACAATCCCAAGTTTTAAAGACCCTTTTGAAAACGGCGTTTGATAATATATTGGGAGGATAAAATGCTGATAACCTGCATTTTTCTCCTTTTCTCACAATGCTTTCTACCCTTTCAACCGAAAATTGCATTATGCACCACATCTAATTTGTTGTCTGCAAACGCTTGCAATTTGTACTGGTCTAAAACTTTGTTGTTTGGTACGGAGTCAAAACGCCGTTAACCTAAAGGTAGTTTGGGGTACTGTTTGGGGAAGGATTCACTTGTTTTTCACGTTATTTCCAACTGGATTTCAATTTATTCATGGCGCTATCCCATTTAATTTTGTGCATGAGTTTCCAGATTTTCACGGGATCTGGGCTGGAAATCAGTGCTGCATTGCTAAAGGGTACTCCTGAAATACCATAGCTAAATATAGGGTTCAACGCAAGTACCAATAGATTTCAGATCATGATTCACGCAATAATATAACGCTGACCGTTCACTCATTCATGTCTTTCACTAGCACTAGGCTGGTACTCTTCAGTGCCTTGTCCGTGGACATTCATATGAAAATCAGAAACAAGTCTGAGGATCAAACCCAGAACCTAAATTACTAATTCACTATCGACCCCAACCTTCGGATCACAAATCCAGCGCCTTTACTCCTGAGGGGGGAAGGCAGGAATTTATAGCTCGGAGAAATCATACTTAACAAGAAAGGTTACCATTGCATTGTTTCGAGTTTGATTGAGATTTCCGTTGATATGAAATCTTTCCCATAGATTTACATATGAGGCATGCTCTGACAAAAGGGGGTTGAATGCATCTTCATGATACATTTTACTAAGCAAGCCATCACATAATTATGGATCCATAAAATCCATTCAGTCTAACATTTGACTCTAACTGGAAGAAGAATGGTCCTTGGAAATGCAAGAAATTTCCAAATAGGAAAAAGTTTCGACACATGTTACGACACGTGTCAGCCTGTGTGGACTGCGCATGCTGACATGGATCAATACTGTTTGCAGATGCATTAAGCGTTCTTTTCGCAGGGCATGACTCACATACATTAACTTGATAAGCAGCATGACATTTCTGTACAGGAATTCCATTTAGTGAAAGTTAATTAAATGTTCTAACCTGATGAAAGATGTAGCATATCCAGTTGTATGGGGCAAACATATTTTCAAGACATATCCTGCCAAATGCAAAGTCTGACTTTGCTTGTCTCTGCCATTTCCTTGCAGCATGCGGCCATGGATATGGTTTACTCTCAGACTCTTCAAACTCAAAATAAAACTCTGCATGTCCGTGCCTCTCCCAGCGAGTTCCATTGTTGTCTCTAAATGGCTGTCTTCGCCGCCTCCATCCAGTTCTGTAGGTATTTCTAAAGTACTGTCTTTCAAATTGCTCGAAGAACGATCCCCAGAAGCCACTGCCACCACTTTGAAATTTCCAGTGCCTCGATCTATTTGATCTATTTGGCCCATTTGAAGAATCAGTTCCATTTTTATTTCCACCCACGTCCTCTGTTCCATCACAATAGTCTTCGGGCGTGCCTCCATTCTCAAGTGTTTGGATGCACTGTTGTAAGTATTGGAAAACCTTCGTACTAAACTCGTTTTTATCTAGATTTTTATCAGGATGCCATTTAAGGCACAGTCGCTTGACAATGCCTTTCCTTGTTTTCTCATCTTGTTTCCATGCTTCTATGAGGCATTCTTTAATGTCTTTACATACGCGATGAATTGAAAATTCCTCTTTGTCTGGTTTCTTCTTTTCATCATTCGATTTATCGTTGTGAGATGGACCTGACTTATCTTCTCCCGTATCGTTTGTCTGACCTTCGAATAAAACCAACTCTGTACATGTATTAGACTTCCTGACAAATTTAAACAAACGGTATGCTGGAGCCTGTATAGGCTCATCCTCACCTATATCCACCTCATACAATTCGAAGAGCGATGATGCTCCTGCGTTTTCTATTTTACGTAAGATACGAGCAAACACGTAAGTTGCTCGAACATCTGAATCTGTGTCTCCTTCTATTAAAGGATCGTCTAACTCATAAGCAACACAACTGAACTCATATTCATAAATGCAACTGTAGTCATTGTCAAGATACTGGTGATATTTTTCTGGAACAAGAGTACCTGGTTTTGAAAACAAGGGTGTTTCTTCAGATGACGTGAATGAATGAGTCACAATTCTTTTTTTGTCCAACATATCTGCTATCACAGACGGACGACTAGTGTATTTAAAGAAGTCCAATAAGATCAGAACTAAATCCTGCTTTAAACAATTATTCAAGAAGTTGTTCAAATGTCCGACAAGTTCTCTGCTCAAATCATCTAGCCATTCCGAACTTACTGTTTCAATATAAATCCTGGTTGACTTTCCATCATCTTCTATATGTATAGGCTTTGCTTCCTCTGTGTTGGGTACTACTTTTGGTGTCTTATACTCACCATTTTCATACACTTTCACTTGGAGATTGGTTCTCATCCCTGTCACTGATACCAAAGAAATCTTCCCAAGTTTCTCCGCCACACTCATTTCTGTGTTAGCATCCAAAGGTTTTCTGTTTTCACTATGAGCATGTTTCAATAGTCGTATCAATCCTTGACGAAACGAAGTGGACCTGATAAAGGCCTCTATATTTCTTGTTCTGCTATCTGCTATTGTCCGCACTTTTGTCTGACTCATGACTTCTTCTACTATATCCGTAAGAAAAGCAGGTCGCAGTCGTTCTGGTAATCCTTTAAAAAACATATTGGATTGGTCCTCAGTGATGTTTTTTATTTCAAGTTTATCTAACCCAATGAAGTAATTAACTTTGCTCTTGTTTCCGATGCGTTTTCTGTAATAATTGTTGTTGCAGATAACAACAGACTTTGCTTCATCAAGTCTAAGCTCAGCAGTAGGCAAATACAATACTAAGTCTTCCTCAACTATTTCTTCTGTATTTTTCAAATCATGCGTCAACAAATTACTAACAGCGGCTTTTGCGATCAGTGCATCTGGAGCTAACATTTCTTCATTTCCACACCTGTCCTTCAAACTCTGTAAAACTTGTATGTAACTTTTCACCGAGGGTGTTATGGCTGATCCTAGTAATTGAAATACATCATGATATTTTCCAAGGTGAAGAGGTAACTTTTTCAGAAATGGTGGGATTTCTTCTTGTATGTTGCAACTAATAACCACTTGATTTGCTTTGCAAATTAGGGTTTCATCTCTGAAATATACAATAGGAACATCTGCAAGCTGCTTAACTGTCCCGTCTTTCAACAACTCTTTTGCTTTCATTTGTAAAAGATGCTTGTAAATACTCTGCATGACAGAGTCTACCTTTAGACTGAACTCTTTTTCTAAAGGCTTTTTGGTCATTTCAGTTAAAGCTCGTCCCACATTCCGACAGTGACTTACAAAGCACTTCTCAAATACATGTGGTTTGGCTTCTAGTCTCTCTTTAATGCTTTCATCTATACTCACAGCTTTCGGAAGTACCGGGCATGATGTCCAGGCTACATCTAATTTGTCATAAAACACTGATTCTGAGAAGCACACCATACGTTCCTCTGGAAGGAAAGGTTTGCAAATGCCACTTAAATGATCAGGCACCGTGCAGGGAACAATAAAAGGTACCCGTGCAAACTTTTCAAGACCCCGTATATTCTGGACTTCTCGTTTCATATCTATGAAAACCTTCAATAGACGTCCAGATTGGTTCTTTAACGACTGTGATAAGGCACCTTGTTTCCCTCTTTCACTTACATCCTTTGCAAATCTTTCTAGAAGTTCAACTGTCATCTGATTTTTTAGACCAAGTAATTCCAATAAGTTAATGAAATAATCTTTATCAAAATGTGGTGGTAGAAGTTCCTCCTTCCTACAAAACATTTTGAAGATCTTTATCCGGGGGTTGTACAATTGCGATGGGCATACGTACTGATCAGGCTGAGTTTCAATGAATTTACTCGACCTGAGCAAGTCAATTATTTTTTGTTTTTTACCCAAATGTTTCTGCTCTCGATAATCTTCGGAAGAAAACATTTTTTGGCAAATGAATTCTATGTGTTTGTAAAAATCGTCCCTATTTAACTTCCGTTGGTTAGGTAATATCAGTTCTATATAGATATCCTCTGGTGATTTTGATTCAACCCCTAGTATTTTATACAGCGTTGTAATATGTTTCCAACTCCTTAGAAAAGCAACATTCTTTTCTTGTGAGAAAACACTAAGTCCTTCTGTTGGCAAGTTATTCCCTTGTATGGAAATCGGCTTTGAATATTGCGACAGAGATATTAAGCCCCCTTCATGTGTAATGAATAACGGCAGATCTCCCAATTTGGGTACAACGTTTTGTATCTCACGGCAGTTTTCGGCTAAGTAAGTCAGTATTGATTCAGCGTCTGTCACAGTGATGTTTGATTCAGGTATACAGTCTCTGTTCATGTGCAGGCAAATTACAACCCTCTCTGGTCTTTTGGAATTTGGTCCCTGTTGTTTGATAAATCTGAATATCTTAGTTGTGTCACCATCTTCAGCCATGTCCAAGCTAATAGATATCAGATTCAATTTTTGCAATGCTATTTTAAGGGCCCCGCTTTGGAAATCTGAAAGGTCCATCGTAACGTCCAATTTACACGGAGGTATCAAGAACCATTCTCTTTTGGAGTTTATAATAGAACTCTTTGAACCAGGAATCAGGGCAATTTCAGATAAAGATCTTAAAGATTTCATCATGATATCACTGCTTTTCTTGTTTTCATCAGTGCTGTTGTTATGCTCAATGCTGAAAAATTTCCAGAATTTTGTAATCCAGTCAAATGTTGGATTGTTTTGGTTCCATACATACACTTCACTTGTCTGAAGGAAGCTGAACGGTGAAGTAATAAGCAAATCTTTAAAATCTTGCAGAAGAAACGGTTTGAGAGCAGGATTCTGCATGAAAGGTGTTTCCTGTCTTAAAAATAATTCTGCCATGCTTGAACAAAGAAATTTCCATTTCACGTTTTCGAAGAGATCATTGAAGTGGGTAACAAATACCGGTTTTTCCGTGGAAATGAGTCTAACTACATTGTCTGTGGTAATAAACACTGGTATTTTACACAGACTTTCAAGAAAATGTATTTCATCTTTCATACAAAAGATTACGACATCATTCATATGTTCCTCAGATTCTATGACTGTATCTTCTATCTTTGTACCTGGTTTTATTTTACAACAATCTATTGTACTTTGATCGTGGGAGACAAGAAAATCAATAACTTTCTTTGGGGTCAGCGGTTCAATGGCTACATCAGCACAATGCAGTGACTGGCTGACATCCTTTGGCACTGTAACAATATTCATTCCTATTTCAATCAGTATGTTTGTTAATCTCAAGCCTCTCCTTCTTTTCTCTTCGTCTTTTTCATGAATACTTTCACACTCCGATTCAGTGTCAGCCAAATAAGCAGGAAATCCCCAACAAGCCCTCTTCAACGGAATCCAAGTCAGTTGTGCTTTCAATAAGGAGAATTCTTTTTGTTTTTCATTTATTCTCCAAACAAGTTTTGGCAGAAACTCTACCTCTGTTCGAACAGCTTCTTTGTACACCAACTTCAAAAAAAGCAACCAGTAATCATCTAAAACGTTGGCCTTTATCGGGAAGACGGAAAAGTATTCCGAAAGAGTATCCTTGATTTTGGAATACATCTTCAGCTTATTTTCAATATTTCTCCACCTTTTTTTGACGACTTTCAAAAGATGCAAATAAGTTGGCACTATGACTCCTTGGATAAGACATTTATTCCAGAGCGTTTTGTGACACACAGTTCCTTCAAAATTTTCCGATTTCCAAAGACTTCTCCGGCCCTCATGATCTAAAGCAAAGTGCCCATTGATGTGTACAGGTAAGCCGGTGTCTCCTGGTAAAGGCAAGAAACAAAACGCTTTACCTTTTTTAGGAAAGTCCTTTATTCTTACCTTTCCCTTCTTAACTGAAATAATGGACGCTACACCGCCTTGTGGCAAAAGACCAAGCTCTCCAGATTTGCACTTTTCTTGAATTACTGATGGCGGTTTAAAGTTGCAAAATCCTACAGCTTGGACAACTAAATATTCCGTCACATGGAATGTATTTAATTTTGTATCATGTACAGTACTGGTTATTTGATAATCCATGCACAATTTGGGCTGAGAAAACAAACTTAATCTGTCTGATTTAAAAATTTCACACGTTTCAGAACGTTTGTCAAAGAAAAGGCTCCTCTTTTCCCGATCTTTTTCCTCAAGTGTAGTTTCTACTGTCATTTGAAGGTCAAAGATCGTCCCTCTCTTTAAAGATATTTTAATCTTGCAAAGATTTTTGAGAAAAATCAGAGCTTCCGATGCTTCCTTACAAAAGTCTTTCAACATCTGATATACAAGTTCAGTAGGCACATTTTCATCTTTAATTTCTGAATTATATCCCTTGTCTGTCAACCGTAATGGAAGTCTAAAAACTGTTCCTTGTTTTTCCATGGAAAAATATTCTTCGTTGTAGGGATCTAGAATATCTGCATGTTTCTTTCGAATGGTATTTACATCTTTAAATCTACGACCAGGCTTTTCTTTACTTACGAATATACATGGTAAGAACAATGCCATAGGGTCAAAGATGCAGAGTGTTTCTCCGTTCTCGATTTCGGGCCCTTTCGTTAAGAATGATGGTGCATCAGTTATGTTATATACTGAATTAAAGCCAACGCCATATTGTCCAGTTTTGGAAGGATCATCTCCTTTACTTCCTTTACCGAGACTCTGAATTCCGATGAGATCCTGCTGAGAGAATGGCTTGTCATTGTAGACACACAGAGCCGGTCCTTGAAGTTTTTCAAACGAGCTATCAAATACATTTGAGCCGTATGTATTGTGATCAAGTAAGAAGTGTATTTCGTGTGCACCAGCATCATCAGCGTTCTGAATAAGTTCTTTGAATATTCCATGATCGCATGGATATCCAGAAAGAATATTATTCAGTCTTGTTACCAAAGGCTCCTCTTGGAAAAATCCGACGGAGTCAGAGGTGTCTTGTATCACTTGAGCTAACTTTGATTTAATGCCTACCGCTTTTATTGTCTTGATAGTAAGACCTTCATTCACGAGCATCATGCTTTCATTTGTTTCGAGTCCACTGTCGTCATTGTAACACAAGTTCCTAGAGTCTCTCAAAATCCATTGGGTATCAGGAACGTAAAGGATGCGAGAGCTTCCTGTCAATAGATGATTATATGTTAGGCTATGGACCTCAAGTACCGATCTAAGGCTTTCAATTAAGTTCAACACTGCATTTCTGTTTTCAGTCTTCACCGGTTTTTCATTTGACTGGTCAGATATATTTTGCAACACGGTGATAATATTATCAGGGCTATGTAGTTCGTCTATCTTCAGTGCTTTACATAGTTTACGGCAAGCCGCCAATGAAGACCTCTCTAAGTTGAAAAGAAAAGGCGAGCAATCCAATTTAAAGTTTTTAATTGCGACCTTAGAGGGGTATGTGAATACTTTTGAAGTCCAGATAATTGCACCGTCTGGAAAGTCGAATGTTGATAATGCATCATTATCATTCAAAAATCTGTAAATTTTTCTCATCACAAGATCAACATTTTTTCCCTCGGTCTGATCAATTTGTCCACTGAACGACTCTGCAAAAGTAAGTAATTGCTGTATGGCTACCTCGATTCTAACATCTCGTATACCCTTCATACTGAGTTTTGCTGAGAGTAGTTGTTCCAATTTTTCAACATCTCCTACTTCCTGAAACGGCCTTGCATCAAGGACTAGAAAACTGCAACCTACGTATTCTTCTAGTTTACTACTGTACAGAACTGGGGCACGCTCAAATACGTTTCTTCTGACCGTCTTTTCTTCTTTGTGGTCCTTGCAAAGTTTTGTTTTCTTTTTTGTGTCATCGTTCCGCTTATCTGCTTCCCACGCGCTTTGCCAACCCTTTGGCCGATTCGCAACTGGGAGAAATTGAACAGACCGAAGATCTGCCCATACCTCTTTGTGATATGACCCCTTTTCACAGATGTAAAGTAGAACATTTTTACAAAGATTGAGTGCACAAACTGCACATTTCTGATTCAACTTTTCAATTTTCTCGGCTCTATCTACCACGATGGTGTCAGGTAGCACGTCTTGAATAACCCCCAATTTTCGAAGTCTGCTCGACTGCAGATCGTTGAAATCGTCCATGAGAAATCTGCCATCAGACTCGGTAAAAAGAGTACCAATTTTTGACTTCTTGTCGACTGTTTCTGACGGTAACCGAAGAATATCGTGAGGTTTGGTTGGAAGGCTTGCATTTTCTTTCATCCATTTGTCAATCTCGTCAATATTGGTGAGGACTGCATGCTTCAATAGCGTATTTCTACTGATCCCCAGCTGACTGGATGTTGACATTGAAACAATATTTGGAAGAAAATATTTTAGAAAGAACTCCTCTCTGTGTACAGTTTTTTCTTTGATGGTCTCTACATTGACCTTACATAGATACCCATAATAACTGGCGGGTAGATCAATAGCGATGGCATCTGTTGAAAACATGTCCAGTACCTGAAATATCAAGTCACCGTTTTCATGCTCTCTTAAGTTAGGGTCAACAAAAATACAGTTTGAAATTCTGTACCACTTGCCATTCTTTTCGATAACCTCACTGTCGTTTTCGACTATATATTCATAGAATGATTTTGAAAGAATCCCTGTAAGCTTATCTTGATCAGGCTTTGGCCATAATGTATAGAAGGCGTCCTTTGAGGTAGAACCAAGCGTTCGTAAGTTTTCAAGCATATGGACAAATGCTTCAACAACAGCATCATGCATCAAGCTTTCATTCCACTTCTGATAGGTATTTTTCTTGTCTTCTGCCCCTGCACTAAGAAGCCTCCTTCGATCTGAACTGACTGAAAATAAGCCGTTTATGTGGAACTGAAAATTGTGCTCCAGAGGGAGTGGCAAGAAACAGAAGAAATGGGACTTCTGGTAAAAGCAGTATGGCATTTCCTGCATGCTTTTGACTTCATAAGTACTGTCGCTTGCCTCAAATGGCACTGACACAGCAGCTAGTGGAAGTGCACCTTCATTTTCCTTCGTCATCTTAAGTGTACTCTCTTCTGTCCCTGTAGCCCAAGTCACAAGCCATTTGGTGTCCGCCTTGAAAGAATTGTCAGCAGAAAATGTTGAGATTGCTACTTTCTCAATGATTTTTAAGGGTTCTTTCTCAAGGCTATTTTCCTGTTTTTTCCCACTTGTCTTTGACAAGATAGTTTCATATCTAAGTGTCTCCGGTAACCTCAATTGAGTAGACTTTTGACAATCAAACACTAATTGAATATCCTGAGGTTGGCATTCTTTCTTCAAGTGAAACAGTTTGAACTCTCTAACATTCTGGCTAAATATCAGTAAATTAGATGAAAACTGTTTAATCTTTGCTAGAAGATCCTGAATTTCCTCATTTCTGTAGATGATATCACTGATCTGACCTTTTTTGTTTCGTAAAGGAAGGCGAAATAGTGTACCATTGTATTGTAGGGACTCATGCAACGGTTCACATCCAAAAACATTTTCAAATGGCATGAACTGATTTCGCAATCTCTTCACCATTCTACGGTTCTTTTCTATATTGAGTTTTATTCTCAGGCCAGGACTTTTGCCCGGTAACGCTTTGCCTAAATATGTAGTATGTGGATCAAAAATCACAAGACTTTCTCCCGACAAAAAGCTAGGTACGTCTGTTAAGTTATACACCGAACAAAATCCCAGACCAAATCTACCGATTTTGCTTGTGTCCTGTTGTTTTGTAGCACCACTAAGCTTTGTTATGTTCTTGAAATCTGTTTCTGTGAAGACTGCGTCGTTATAGACCCAAACTGCTGGTCCCTGCACCTCTGACATTGCATCGTTCAATAGATCTGTTCTGGAGTCTTCATTCTCTCTTTCGTCATACAGTATCCAAACTTTCGTAGCTTTAGCATCATCTGCATTCTGAAATAGCTCTTTTGGTACAGAGAAACCATCCACATATCCTTCCTTTAATAAATTGTGCAGGCGACGTGTCAGGGGCTCTGTCTGACCCCATTCTTCAAGTCCCTCTAACTCTGACATCATCTGTTGCTTGAATGATTGTACTCCTACAGCTTCGGCTGTTGAAACTGGAACATCTTCGTGTACACATAAAAGTCCTTCTTCGAGGGACTCGTCTCTATGGCCATACGTGCAGTCAGTTGCAGGCTTCATTATGAGTTTATCAACTGATTGAACAGGAACGAAAATTGTATCATGGTCTTTCAAATTACCATGTTCCATTTTATCCTTAATCTTGTTAAGGATATTTATGGCCAATAGTAATAAGTCAGATGTATTTTCAACCTCATTTTCGTCAGAATCTTTCTTTATTTGTGCAAGGATATTGATATAATCTGTTGTTTCTATGTTTTTTCTGCATCCTATTTTTACGAAGAAATCTCTTAGATGCACCAGTTCATTTGGCAGTACCCAAAAATACGGCCTTAAGTCGATGTCCCCACCATGCCTGTTTACAGCAACAGCTCTTGGAGAAACAAATCCAAATCCCGTCCAAATGTACTCAAAGTTCTTGTCACCGAAAGTTTCATTTAATACCTTTTCCACTATACGGGGGTTCTTCAACGAGTCAAACCATGCATATATAGCAGTGACGTAATGAAGGAACTCAGCTTTCTGTCTGCTAGTGTAGTGCTTTACGATAGTATCAAGTTGACCTACAACATCCTCCAACTCAGGCTTTCTGGTCCAGTTGAAGTGTTTCGAGACTTGGTCATACTTTTTACAGTCTATCAAAGGTAAAACTGAGCCAATGATATCTCTAAATTCAATAGACTGGACTTCCAGCGGCGAAACAAGTGTGTCTCTACCTTTGTTGTACTGAAGTAGTTCAGTTTTATTTTCACCATGTATTGGTATCCATTTCAAACTTGAAACTTGCGCTGTCTGCAGTAACATTTTATTTTCACTCAAGTTTAGAAATTTGAGGACGGTGAAGGCTGTTTTGTGGTCCTTCTTGTATGACCCAGAGTTATGGATTCTTTTACAAATGTCGTAAACGTCTTCGACAACTACATCATCTTTCGTTTTCAGTCCAAGACCTCTCAATGTATATATTTCTTCAGTGAACTTTTCATCAGTTGGAAATACGTCAAACCCTGCAAACATAGTTTTTAACATGCTGTCAGATGGGTCAAATAATTCACATGGCCTATATAACTTTTCCTTTACTTTGAGAAATTCTATTGACTTCAAAAGCTTGGTTACTCTGTCGGATATATCGTGATACCTTTTTGTTAAAATCCAGTGGACGAAAGTGACAGTGTCTTCTCGTGTATATGTGTTTATGACCTGTAGCGTGTCAAATATAAGCGATTCGTGGCTCAGTCGTTTAACTCCAAATATACCAACAAAATGTTCTTCGTTTGGTTCCAACTGTAACAGTGGTCTTGGAAAAGCCACTGGAAAATTTTCACAGTTATTTACACCAGTGCTGGAATTCGCTGACACGAGCTTGAAGTCTGAAGAACAAGATGTTTTCTCTTTGAACAACTCCAATTCTGAAAGAACATTTCTGGCATCTTCTCCTAGCATATCCGCTGTGAATTTCAGTGCAAAAAATGTCAACAGCAAACACTTCTGAGAAGAAGTTCTTCTTTGTTGAAATATTGCACATTACTTCTGCTAAGCTTTCCCATGAGAACGGCTAAGCTTGGTCCTGTACATTTGTAAATAAATTTGTCTATTGCCGTCATGTCAATCCAATCAGGTATACTATGGATAACATTCATTGACAGAAGCTCAAACAGGTAGCAATACTCTGTTGATATTTGCTTGCCGTCTTGGTCCATCCGGGACAATAAATTATCTGACAGGCTGTACAAACAGAATGACTGTACTTTCGACCAGGCCCTCTTTGAGAAGATCGGGAATAACGGCAGTTCAGCGAAAAGATCAATGTCATCTTTAAATTTGCTCATAATGAAACTCCAAAAGTCTTCTAACCAAACTTTCCATCTTTTCCCCTTGTATCTATCAACTTTAATTGGGGTACTCAAGGTTTCAAACTCTGTCTCAATCAACACACCCGCAAGTCCTTTTGTTGCTTTCGCATCCAGTTTCTTGATCTGATAGTACCCTGAAAATATTGAGTTACCAAATTAACTTACCTAAAAGAAAAGTAAAATGGAAGAATTCAATTTGAAAATACCTAGCAACCCCATGGCAGTTTTATTAATAGCAAGAACGTTCAGAAAAACTGAATTTGTGAAAATCAATCATTTCAGATAACTGATTGGATCAGCTTAAAACTCAACAATGATTTGTGAAATAAAATTCCAATTGCATATAATAATGAAGATGTATGGAAATCATTTCAACTTAAAGAGTTAATTATTCTGCGGTTTATGAAATACGGTTACATAAAGACGAAGTGTGTAATGCTGTAAACAGTTATATGTTTTACTGCATTTCAAATATATTTCTCTGCCAATTCAATAATTAAAAGGGCAAAACACTCGTGTTTACGATTCCCTCAACATTTATATATATTGTCCTATCACAGCGATAACCCACTTAAGCATATGAGCCGTGGACTGTAAAAATAAGGTTTTATGCATCTGGAAAAAGTATTGAACCAGGTCAGCCTGCGCGGTCTGCGCAGGCTGACAAGTCTGCGCAGGCTGACGTGGGCCGAAACTTCTTGCCTTTCGTAAATTTGGTCCATGTCTAAGGATAGTTTTGAATTCAACCGGTTGCCATACAAAATGGTTTTTATGGATTTATAATTATGTGACGACTTGCTATATATATATATATATATATATATAATGCATCATACAGATGCACTAGACCGCCTTTCCACAGAGAATGGCTCATATGTTTCGTGTCTTTCACTAGTAATTTGACACCATGGCTGCTAATAAGGAAAACATAACCTCGATTAAAAAAAAAAAAAAAAAACTCACCAGTTTCTTCAAAATCATTAAACAGTTCGACAGTTTGTCTATCGATCTCTGTTGTGATGAACTGATTCTCTAATCCTGGGAAGAGATCAGCAATCTCTGGTTTTTCCATATAAATGGCACCTTCAGTATCAAATGCAGTGAAAGTTCCATCCTGCAACGGAATAAGCTTTAATCCATGAAGTTGCCTCCTGCAGTCAGACCTACATAGGTAATGTAATAAATCTGTTTTTTGTTGAAAGCTTAGAAAGTTGTATGACTTTCCTTCCTGCAGAAACTGCAGAATGAACTCTGAACAAACTTTAGTTAATGTTACTCTTTCTTCCACTGCTGAAAGGATATGATGTGGTACCAGAACAAGTCTGACGTTGTTGCGCAGCAACAGATCTTGAACTGCATCGGGACAATTCGGCAGAGCAAATGTAGCTTCTTGTGCTGATATCCAGTCACCTCCATTGGCTTTTGTGTAGAGGAACTTTTGACTCGTCAGCAAAGTTATGACTTTTTCTGCATGGGCAATCCATTTTCTGTTGGTTTTCTCAAGATCGGGTATAGTGTTATATATCAAGCTTGACAGGCTGTCACCTTGATGTTGTTCTTTAAATGACTGTATTATGCTTACAATAAGCTTGACATACGCATCTGGCAGAATGTCTAACATTAGTGCCTTATTCCACTGTATTGGCTTTGCTACTTGCATTTTGAAATTTTCCTGTTCAGCAGATGGAAGCTTTACATGTCTCCTGTTTTGAGTCAGAGCAAAGAATGCATTTATGTGTACTGGCAACCCTGTCTGGTTCTCCATCTCCTCTGGCAGTGGTTGAAAGCAAAATATCTTCCCTTTTTTGTCTATATGAAGGTTTGAATTAGTATCTGTTCGCCCTGCGACAGCTACAAGCGGACTGTAACAAAGGTTTTTATCATCAAGCAACATATTCACATGCTCTTCTAAATGCTCTTTTCCAGGATAGAAGAGTACAACCAACCAGTTTTGAACAACTACCATTTCTTTCTTATTCTTCTGTCGGTGTGTCAGACAAATTTCACTTCCAACAGATTTGTACAATGTTTTCGGGGGAAGAGATCCGTTCAACCCATATATCTTTTTCATAAATGAGGCTTTAGAGTCGTTGTCTACTCCATGACTTGGTCTCATCTCAACACAGAAAAAATCATTTCCCAAACCATATGAGATGTCTTGAAATCTTGAAACATTTTTCTGATAGGTCGGCTCATCGTTTGTTGAGGAATGCTCGGAACAATACATCTTTATGTTTTGTAGACCTTTCAGAAAGAGCAGTGAAGTTTCTGCGTCTGACATGAACGCCTGGAACAGGTCCATGACTCTGCCTTCTGGATACAGATTTGCCGATAGCTTGGTTGCTTCCGATCTCAGTGGAAACCAAAATATAGTGCCTTGGTATGTTCCGTTTTTTGTACTGTTCTCTGAGAAACCAAATACGCCATCGAGGGCTGTTAGGACATCCTTCATATCTATAGTTTTACTCCTTTTGAGCTTCTGTAGTTGGATTGTGACACAAACTTTGTGTGACTTTTTTTCCAGTGGATTGAGAAACATAATTCTGTCACCGCTAACGATGCATGGATAATCTGAAATTAAATATGTAATCAAATATTGAAGATCTATCGAATGAAAAAGGATTTACGTGAATCGAAACATTTGGTCCTTTACTTCAGTTTTTTTTTTTTTGTTCATTTTCTCACATTCCCAATCTATTTGATACACAATCGTGCGACTATAATACTCCTGATATAGACAGGGGTTGGGGTTAAATTGATAAACTGTTTGATTGGCCAACCCGTTTTCTGTTTAGTTGGTTTATCCAGATAGAAAAAAAAAAAATAAATTGCTTGGTACAAGCAACCTCTCTTTTTCTTGTCCGCCCATGTAGCTCAGTGGCTTGGCGTATCTGACTCGTGCCCTGGTGGTTGAGAGTTTGATACCCAGTTGAGGCAAACTTTCTTTGCTGCGAGTTTTTGCCTTTCACCTCCGATGCATGTGAGAAAAGTAGTTCGTGGTTTTGGCAAGACACTGGTGTGAGAAAACCAGGAAACACATGGACGCGTCACTGACCGCCATGATATGACCTGAGCTGTTAAAACGGCATTTAACTCCAATGCAAACAAACGAAATCTCTTTTTCTTATATCTTTCAAACAGTTCAAAATATGTCATGTTATCCTTTCCCGTTTTTTAAATGTAACCTTTGTATCACTAGTAAACTTTTTGTTAGGTTTAGTTTAGTACAGTCCTATTAGATAGGCACTCTGGGAAGAGGGATTTAATGCTTCTCTGTGATTCATTAACCTTTCCCAAACGGCAAATTTTGGTCTGGTCCAAATTGAAAGAATTTGCAGACGACAATTTTAAATTGGATGAAAATGGCAGAAAGTTCTCAAAAAGGGTAGAAAACACTGTGGGAAAAGGAGAAATTGCTCGTTACGAGCAATTTCTCCTTTTCCCACAGTGTTTTCAAAAGACTTGTACTGCAGACACGAAAACCAGGGCTTGTTTGGGAAAGGGTTATACCAATCAAGTCGTCGTATAATTATGGATCCTTAAAATCCATTATGTCTGATAACTGACTAAATCAACTTGAACAGTCCTCGGACATGCAGAAAATTTTCAAACAGAAATTTTAAAGCTTTGACTAAGACCTGGGTCCACACTTTTTGCAGATGCAGTAAACCTCCTTTTCAGATAACATAGCTCATATTTCTTTAAGATTTGTGAAGAAGAAAAAAAAAAAAACATTCTTACAACTTATAACTATTACTCTCGATTTTTTTATTCCTGGAAACATAGTACTCACGCCCTAATGTGGCAAGTGTCATAGGCTGATCTTATTCATCATGGGATTTAAACATGGAACCTTTAATATGAGAAGCGGACGCTCTACGTCGTCACAAGTTAGGTCTTTACCCTTAAACCCTTACCACACCATTCTGAGTTTCAATAACCAGGACTGGATTGGTTTGTATTGGAATTCAACGCCATCTTAACAGCTCAGGTCATATCATGGCGGTCAGTGACGCATCCATGTGTTTCCTGACTTTCTCACACCAGTACTGACACAACTTTCTTTCCAAAGCCACTGACTACTTTTCTCACATGCATCAGAGGTGAGAGGGCGAAAATCGCTGGAAAGAAAGTTTGTCTCAACCAGGTATCGAACTCCCAACCACTAGGTCACGAGTCAGATACGCTTACCACTGAGCTACCCAAGTGGGCTTTCATGACCAGAAGAAAGAGGCTTTTCATAATGTTGTGGGAAAAAGAGAAAATGCTGGTAACTAGCATCTTCTTTTTCTCACAAATGTCTGATACCATTCAAAACCAAATCCAATCATTCGAGCCACATTCACTTTGTAATCTTGAAAATGCTTTCAATTTGCAACCAGTACTCAATTCTGTCATTTTGGAAAGTGCTGAAGCACAAAATAAATGAATCATGCTCTGCGAACATGGGGGCCGCATGCATCTGCAAAGAGTATCGACCCAGGTCAACCTGCGCAGTCCGCACAGGCTGACCTGGGCCAAAACTTTTAGCTCTCGGTAAATATTCTGCATGTCAAGGGACCAGTCTATCTCATGATTTAGTAGGTCGTTTGACAAATCCAGCAGAATCATTACCTGCTTGGTATCACGGAAATGCATTAACTCATTACCAAACGACATACTTTAAGCCTGGTCCAAATTGAAAGCATCGGCAGATGACAAGCTGATTGTTGCCCTAATGATTCCTTTTGCCTTTGATTTGGTAAAAAACATTGTGGGAAAAGGAGAAAATGCTAGTTACTAGCATTTTCTCCATTTCCCACAATGTTTTCAAAAGGCTTCTTTCTCGGGGGTTGTTAAAAGTCGGGATTGTGTGGTAAAGGGTTAAGCCCACTTTTCACAGAGCATTGCTCATAGAGATGTAAATTTTCAGTCAAGACAAAAAATGCCTGAATAATTGTTCCAGTGTTTCCTTTGGTTAGATGTCTGAGCACAGCAATCAGTGCAGATTCATAATTATGCAACACATTTGCAGTCTGATCTTGATCTATGTTGACAACAAAAGCAAATATGGCTGTGAAAAGCACTCTAGCCCTTTACCACACAATCCAAAGCCAGAAAAGACTTTTGAAAACAGTGTGGGAAAAGGAGAAAAAAATGCTGGTAACCAGCAATTTCTTCTTTTCCTACAATGTTTTCTACCCTTCCACATACTAATCTCATCATTCCATCCACATTATAATTTGTTATCTGCAAATGCTTTCAATTTGGAGCAAATGTAAAATTTTCACATTTGGCAAAGGATTAACCCTTGGCAACGGATTACCCGGTAACCCTTTACCACTTTTAACGACCCCGAGGAAGAAGCCTTTTGAAAACATTGTGGGAAAACGAGAAAATGCTGGTAACCAGCATTTTCTCCTTTTCCCACAATGTTTTCTACT
Organism: Tridacna gigas; assembly: GCA_945859785.2. Classification (NCBI taxonomy): domain Eukaryota; kingdom Metazoa; phylum Mollusca; class Bivalvia; order Cardiida; family Cardiidae; genus Tridacna; species Tridacna gigas. The sequence goes on from OX244043.2 coordinate 46,819,541, forward strand.
CTTCCAAAAACAATTTTCGATTTTTGATTCACATTTATTTTGTCATCTGCAAAAGCTTTCGATTTGGACTGGTCTAAAATTTTGTCATTTGGTAAAAGGTAAAGGACTAAAACTAGTCTATGAAGTAACAGGTAAGAGAGCTGGGTCAGTATTCACCAACTTTCTTAAGAACATTCTTTGTCTTACTCTCAAGAATTTTCTAAATTTGAAAGTAACACAACTTCTGATTGGCTAAACCTTTGGGTTTAGCCAGTAAGGTAAATAGCCAATCAGAAGTAGTGTTACTTTCTAATCTAGAATATGACCAAGTCTGACACTAAGAATGATTAGTGAACACAGGTCCTGAAAATTTTTACCTGTAATATGAAATACAGATTTGAAGCCAAGGCCAAATCTTCCCACGGTTAATGGATCCTCTGCCTTTACACTGTTATATATGGTTCGAATACCCATCCAATCAGCCTCCCTAAACTCTGCATCATTGTGGAACACCAAAGCAGGGCCCTATTTTTTAAACGTTGATAGTAATATAATACTACACCTATTTCTATAATAATAAATAATGATATTTAACCCTTCACCCCACAATCCCAAGTTTTAACGACCCTGACAAATGATTGTATGGTCATATGGAGTTTAATGCCGTTTTCAACATTATTTCCGATAAATCATGGTGGCCAGTGCACCTATCCATGCTTTCCTGGAGTTTCTTTTATCAGTACTCCACACAATATTCTTTCCAAGCCACTGGCTGCTTTCCAATACAACCATCATCAAAACAATGGTCAGCAGTGAGAGAGGAATGAATCCTGTCGCAATGACTATCATCTATCCTCGGAAAGAAATTGGATAAGCCAGGGATCGAACCAGCGACCTCCTGTTCTCAAGTCCTGTATGCTACTGACTGAGCTATGGGGCTTGGCAAACCCTGAAAAAGAGGCCTTTTGAAAACATTGTGGGAAAAGGAGAAAATGCTGGTAAGCAGCATTTTCTCCTTTTCCCACAATGTTTTCCATCCTTCTCAAAACAAATTTCAATTTTTGGGTCACATTTATTTTGCAGTCTGCATATGCCTTCAATTTGGACTAGTCTAAATTTTTGTCATTTGTTAAAGAGTTAACTATCTTTTAACTCTCTACAACACAACAAAATTATGTGGACCTGTCTTAATCGTAAGCATTTGCAAATTACAATAAATGTATGTGCCTCAGATGATAGAATTTGTCTTTGATAGAATAGAAAGCATTACAGGAGAAGGAGAAAAATGCTAGTTACCAGCATTTTCTCCTTTTCCTATGATATTTTCAAAAGGCTTCTATCTCATGTCGTTAAAACTCAGAATTGTGTGATAAAGGATTAAACACTGATAATAAAACAATAATTGACAAGTAACATCAGATTTTTTAGAATGTCCTTTAGCAAGGCACTTCAGAGCACAGACCCAGTACCAGTGAAACCAAGGTGAAACGTGGATACAACAACACATTCTGTTGTTGTAACTTGACTGAGATAATATTAAATATGGTGTGAAGCACAATTCACTCAACCAAGACTACCATTCTGGTAGGCTGAGGAATTCTGTATATGAGCCCTGCTCTGACAAAAGAGGGCTTAATGCATATCTGTGATACATGATACCAAGCAAGTCATCACATAATTATGGATCCATAAAATCCATTTGCCTAACAACCAACTGAATCATGAGGTAGACTGGACCTTAGACTTGCAGAAAACTGACCAATAGCTCAGGTCAGCCTGCACAGGCTGACCTGGGTCGATACTTTTGCAGGCATATTAAGCCCCTTTTTCACAGAGCATAGCTCACATAAATATATAAAACCACACACACACACACACACACACAAACAGCTCCAGATTAGAGGGAGTGAAGGTATTCTAAATCCAATATATCTCTTCCAAACCCTATTTTGTGGATACTCATTAGAATCGTCTCGATGAGACAATTCTAATGAGTACCCAGAACATAGGGTTTCGTGGAGAATAATTAATATTTCCAATTTCAAAATCAAAATCACTCCCACTATATGGAGCTCTGTATACAGCTATAATTATTAAACTTTTTTTAAATGATCTGTCTACTTTCAACTGTCAAAACCTTTTTATCCTTTCACCAAACACACCCTGTACTTTCATGCCATTGAGAAAAAAATATAAACATTGTGGGCAAATGAGAAAATGCATGTAACTAGCATTGCATTTTCTTGGTAACCAGCATTATCTCCTTTTCAGGCATCTTCATACATAAATCTAAAACTGCCAAAAGAAATGAAAAAATGAAAATTTCCAAGTGATAGTATAAACCCGAATACATGTATGCATAAGTAAGTAAGTAAGTAAGTAAATCTTTTATTATAGTGACATGTGTTATACAATTACATGCAAATTTACAAATACATGATATAGAAATTTCAACACCTGGCCCCTTTGGCCTATATGTCACCTAAAGTGTAAGTACTGCGATTTCATCCTATATCATCACATTCAGTGCAGTCTGGTCTAGATTTACACTGTCTGCAAAAAGCACACTTCTTTGCACTAATCAGCCAACGGGTGAAAGCACTCTTGATTCGGAGAAGTAATGGTTCTGAATCCCCGGTTACAGCCCTGCTTATTGACCTGTCTACGTGCCTTAACCCTTTACCACACAATCCCTAGTTTTAACAACCGTGACAAAGAAGCCTTTTTGAAAACATTGTGAGAAAAGTAGAAAATGCTGGTTACCACAATGTTTTCTACTCCTCTAAAAACCAATTTTAATTTTTGAGTATCATTTACTTTGTTGTCTGCAAATGCTTTCAATTTGGACAAGATAAAATTTTGTCGTTTGGTAAAGAGTTCAAACAACATTGATCGAATTTCCCTTGTAAGACGTACAGGACTTGAGAACAGCAGGTCACTGGTTTGATCCCCAGCTTGGTTAATTTCTTTCCAAGGATTGATGATAGTCATTGCGACAGGATTCATTCCTCTCTCACCGTTGACCATTGTTTCAATGATGGTTATGTGGGAAAGCAGCCAGTGGCTTGGAAAGACTATTGTGTGGAAACTATAATCATTTTTGTTCATGCCAAATGTTGCACCTGATGGCCGGATGATTGCACAGATTACAGAGGATAAGAAATGCATTTCATTTTTGGCTGCCTTCAAAGAAATTACTGTTTCCAGTTTTAAATGAGGACAAATTCCTGGAGTTTCTCTATCCCTCACACGATATATATTGGTAATTTATCTATGTTTACACAACTGACAAAATTCTGAGCCATTCTACACACTTTCAAGTTTTAACAGTATTTTTTTTTTCTCTCTGGCTGTAAGGATGTACATGTATCTTTAACTCTTTACCTCACAACAAAATTTTAGGCTCATCTAAATTGAAAGCATTTGCAGACCACAAATAGAAAGTGTCTCAAATGACGAAATTCACTTCTGAAGGGGTAGAAAACATTGTTGGAAAAAAAAAGAAAAGACTGGTTACTAGCAATTTTGTCCTTTTCTCACAAAGTTTTTAAAAACTTCATCCTTCAGGGTCATTTACTCTTTACCAAACGACAAAATTTCAGGCTAGGTCAGATTAAATGCATTTGCAGCTGACAAAATAAATGTGACTCAAAAATTCAAATTTGTTTTGGGAAGGGTAGATAACATTGTGGGAAAAGGAGAAAATGCTGGTTAACAGCATTTTCTCCATTTCCCACAACGTTTTCAAAAGGGTTCTTTCTCAAGGTCTTCAAGAGTCGGGATTGTCTGGTAAAGAATTATGTTTCAGCATTGCAAATAAAACTTGAAATCTTACAATCTTTGTGATCTAGTACTAAAACCCAATTTCATTACTTATGCAGACAGTGTAGATCACAGAGCACTGCTCAAATGTCTTGATCGTGAATGTCTCAAACACGAGTGGTGATCTGGCAAAAGAGGGTTTAATGCATCTCTGTGAAGCATCGTACCTAGCGAGTCATCATGTAACTAGTATGGATTCATAAAATCCATTTTGACTAAAAACTCATGAGGTAGACTAATGAGGTAGACTAAAAACTCATGACATAGACTCATGAGGTAGGCTAAAAGCTCATGAGGTAGACTAAAAACTCATGAGGTAGACTAAAAACTCATGACATAGACTCATGAGGTAGGCTAAAAGCTCATGAGGTAGACTAAAAACTCATGAGGTAGACTCATGAGGTAGACTAAAAACTCATGAGGTAGACTAAAAACTCATGAGGTAGACTCCTTCTTAGACATGCAGATACTTGACCAATTATAGAAAAATGTTTTGACTTATGTAAGCCTGTGTGGATTGTGAAGGCTGATCTGGGTCAATACTTTTTGCAAATGCATTAAACCCCCTTTTCATGGAGCATGGCTCATTTATATGCGTACCCTCAGAAACTTTCTGTACTTTTTCTCGTCATCCTGCTGTGGATTCACCGTTTGTCCCACGTACAGTATTTTCATGCATGTTGCCCCCGCATCATCAGCATTTTGTATCAATTCCTGAAATATAATTCAATCCTTTACCACACAACCTCAACTTTTAACGACCCTGAGAAAAAAGGTTTCTGAGAACAGTTTTGGACAAGGAGAGAGCAATTTCTCCTTTACCCAAAATGTTTTCTGCCCGTTTGAAGACAAAAGCTATTATCTGACTTGTATTCAATTTGTCAACAGCCTCATTAAGGACTGGTTTAGAATTTGTCAGGTTAACCATTTACCACATAGTAAAATTTTGGGCTGGACCTAATTGAAAGCATTTTCAGACAACAAACCAAATGTGGTTCAACTGTTTGAATGTGTACTTCACATGTTGGAAAAAATTGTGGGAAAAAGAGAAAATGATGGTAACCAGCATTTTCTCCCTTTCCCACAAAGATTTTTTTAAGCGGCTTCTTCCTCATGGTTGTTAAAAGTCTGGATTGTGTGGTAAAAGATTAATCTACTCTTTTTCTATTGGGGCTATTTAGCAAATACTAGTACATTTGCGCGGAGGGCTGAGCCAGGCTGTAGGTTCAATCTGTAATCTGTAATGGACTGGGCTAGTATAGTTGCAAGTTTGAGTATAAACTTAGCCATATTTTTTCAGCGCAGATGAATGCGCTTGCTTTTGACAGCGTAGAAAACATTGCGGGAAAAGGAGAAAATATTGGTTATCACCATTTTCTCCTTTTCCCACAATAGTTTGAAAAGGCTTCTTTTTCAGGGTCATCAAAAAAGGGTTAATAAGAGTGCTCCAACTGGTAAAAGAAAATGCCATGGCAGCATGGATAGGTGCACTGTCCACTGTGATATGATGGACAGCATTTTTACCACACAATCTGCCTTAAAATGACACACACAAAAAAAGGCTTTTGACAACATTGTGGGAAAAGGAGCAAATGCTAGTTGCCAATATTTTTTCCTTTTCCCACAATATTTTCTATCCTGTCAAGGACAGAAATCATCATTTTAGCAACACTGAAATGTTATCCGAAAATGCTTTATTTGGTCCAGTTTAAACATTTGTCATTCTGTCAAGAGTTAAACTCCACGCAAAGAAAACTTTGTACCTGGGTCCGTATTCACCAACCATTCTTAAGAATATTCTTAGTCTTGTTCTCCAAGATTTTCTACATCTGAAAGTAACACAACTTCTGATTGGCTAAACCATTTAGCCAATCAGAAGTTGTGTTACTTTCAGATGTAGAAAATTTTGGAGAACAAGACTAAGAACGTTCTTAAAAATGGTTGGTGAATACGGACCCTGTTCTGTTGTTCAAGAACATCTTACATACCCATAATGCTTGGAACATATGGGTTGGTGCACATTCCACTGTTTGAGCACGGTGGTATGACTAAAGCTATATAATAACTCTTTACCTAACGGTTGAAGTTTAGACTTGCCCAAATTCAAAGCATTTGCAGACGATAAATTTTACATGGCTAAACCAGAATAATCTGTCTTTGGAAGAGTAGAAAATGTTGTGGGAAAAGGAGAAAATGCTGTTTACCAGCATTTTCTCCTTTTCCCACAACTAAAATGCTATTTACTAGCATTTTCTCCTTTTCCCACAACAAAAATGCTGTTTACCAGCATTTTCTCCTTTTCCCACAACGAAAATGCTATTTACCAGCATTTTCTCCTTTTCCCAAAACTTTTTCAAAAACCCATGTCGTAAGGGTTTTTAAAACTTGGGATTGTGTGGTAAAGGGTTATAAAAGGTTTTATACACCAAACAGAGAAACAAACTAAAAAACAAACAAACGGTACCTTTATGATTTGTCCATCATCAGGGTATTCGTCAAGGATCTTCTTCAGTTGATCGATCAGAGTCGGTTGAGCAAAGGGATCGTATTCCTCAACCTCGTCTGTCTCTGACTCGCTATCACCTGGAAAAAATTTGAAATTATTAAAGTAACAATAGCTGCCAAAAGCAAATAAAGTGGGTATTAAAATGCATTTAAATTTAAATCATGCCAGTTAAAAGTATGAAAACTGACAATCTGTTACTGTACAATTGGTCCAAGTGTTAGATGCTGGCAGAGAGATTAATTCCAAAGCTAGGTTAAAAGTTGCCAGGTCACTCTATCTTTTGTTTACTTTTTGCCTGATCTTAAAATTCATTTTTCTGCCAGTGACTAACACTTAGACTGACCACAAAATAACAGATTGTCATCTTTACAATATTTTCCATACTTCTAAGTAATATGATTTAAACCTAAAAGCATTTTAACACCTGCGTTGATTTTTGGCTGCTATTGGGCCTTTAACTCTTTAATCTGTTTTTCTGAAATAATCAAACCAAACCTGCAAAGTTTACAGTATTTGAGCACCAAAAACCAGGTGTTTCTTTGTGCACTTATCAAATTCAAGGGAGGTAAACACTAAAAATGTCATTAAAAAGTAGGGGAGAATTTATTTCCCTTCGATCATTCTTCACTTAACCCTTATCATATTCCGCTAAATAAGTATTATGACACTTTTAAGCCAATAGTCCAAACCAAGATAAGATTTTGCTATTTCAGTGGTATTTTTGGGGGAATGATATCTCCCTATCTGGCAGTTTACATCAAGATCAGACTGCACATTCTGTGCAGTCTGATTTTGATCATTACTGTCCGAAAAATGTTCTTGAGTCATGCTTAGTAGCCAAAGGGTTAACTCATAGAAACAGAAGACTTACTCATTGTGTTTTTAATGTTGAAACATCCCTGTCTTCAAACTTCTTTGGTTGTGAGAGGCTTTTATTTTCCTAGACATGAGAAACAAGAAATATCTATAAAGAAAAAAAGATAGACGGCACACAAGGTACTGAAATATGAATACTGACAGTCTTTTGTGATTCAGTATGAAGAGACATTTAAATGAAAGCAACGTACCTTGCCATCAACTGCTCGAAAAAAGGGCTGCAGGAGCCCTGAGAATAAACATGTTCACCTTTTTGACTAATCGCAGATTAGTATATATTCATTCTAATATAACAGTACCAATAAGTAGGTTGAAAGCCAGCACATTCAACAACACCGAAAAATAATTATGATAATGGTGAGAAGCATATATAGACCAAAAAAAAAAAAAAAAATGAGACATGCTCTGGCAAAGGGGGGCTTAATGCATCTCCACGATCCATGATACCAAGCAAGCCATCCCATGCTTATGGATCCATAATCGCCACTTTTTTTTTTAAATCAACATAATCATGAGGTAGAATGGTCCTTGGACATACAGAAAATTGACCGGAAGCCAAGTTTCGATTCAGGTCAGCCTGCATGACCTCGCAGGCTGATCTGGGTGAATACTTTTTTTCAGATGCATTATGCTCCCTTTTCACAGAGCATAGTTTAGATCATATTGCTCTTAAACAACAAAATTTTAGATTGATCAACTGATTGAATGGTGTTTTACGCCGCTTTCAACATTATTTCAGGCATATCATAGCAAAAGCTCACACATTCATGGGTTTCACCATCACTAAGCTTGGGCTCTGAAGTGTCTTGCCCAAGGACACTCCTACAAAAAACCTAGTACTTCCAGTGAGGCTCAAACCTGGGGCCTCTTGGTTATGAGTCCTACACTTGACTTTACAAAATTTTAGACCTGTCCAATTAGAAATATGTGCAGACAAGAAATTAACTCTTTACCAAATGACAAAATTCTAGACCTGCCCAAACTGAAAGCATTTGAAAAGACAAATTAATTGTAGATTAAATGGTAAAATTTGTCTAAGATAGGATGGAAAACATTGTTGCAAAAGGAGAAAATGCTGGTTTCCACCATTTTTTTTCTGTTTTCCACAATGTTTCAATGTTTTCAAAAGGCCCCTTTCTCAGAGTTGTTAAAATGTAGAATTCTGTGATTAAGAGTTAAAGATACATCTATACAGCCAGACAGAAAAAGCACTGTTAAAACTTGAAAGTGGGTAGAGTGGCTCAGACTTTGGTCAGCTGTGTAAACATAGATAAATTTCCAATATATATGTGTAAGGGATAGAGTATCTCAAGGATTTGCACTCATTTAAAACCGGAAACGACATCAGTGATTTCTTAGAAGGCCTCCAAAAATGAAAGGCATTCAGTGTTTTCCTTCCTTTCAAAGACAAATTCCACAATTTGAGTCATATATAAGTTGTCATCTGCAGAATCTTTCAATTCAATGAGACTAAAACCTTTTTTTTTTTTTTTTTTTGTAACGGGTTGAAAATTATGGCTATTGCAAACATTGTGAGTAAAGAAGAAAATGCTGATAACAACTTTAGTTGTTATTGTGGACATTGTAGATCAAACCAAAACTGCTTTTTGCAGACCTTGTGGATCATGATCAGCCTGCACAGTCCATGCAGTCTGATCTGTCTGCTATTTTGAATGGAAGAAGTCAGTCGAAAACCCTGTGAAATGACAGTGTTATGGTCTTCTTACTTGGAGTCCAATTGATATGTACCATGCTCTATGAAAAGGGGGCTTAACTCTTTACCAAACGGCAAAATTTAAGACCAGTCCAAATTGAAAGCATTTGCAGACGACAAATTAAATGTGACTGAAAAATGGTAATTTATTTTGGGAAGGGTAGAAAACATTGTGGGAAAAGGAGAAAATGCTGGTTACCAGCATTTTCTCCTTTTCCCGCAATGTTTTCAAAAGGTTTCTTTCTCAGGGTCTTTAAAAGTCGGGATTGTGTGGTAAAGGATTAATACATCTGCAGATAGTATCAAGTACCCGGATAGTATCAAGTACCCGGATAGTATCAAGTACCCAGGTAAGCCTGTGCATTCCTGCGCTTTTGGTAAATTTTCTACATATCCAGGGTTCATTCTTCCTGAGGATTCAGTCAGTTGTAAGACAAAACAAATTTTACAGATCAAGAGTCATGGGCTGATTTGCTTGGTATGATGCATCATGGGGGATGCATTAAACCCCCTTTTGCCATAGCACGGCTCACACACACACACACCCATATATATATATATCCATCCATATCCCCACATGTAAAATACAATTATACATTCTCGATGTGTAGCGCCTCTATGCATCTAATAATTATTGATTGATTGTGTGGTGTTTATCATTGTTTTCATCATCATTTCAGATGTGTATCGCAGAGGCCAGTTCACCTATCGATGCTTTCCTGTAGTTTCTTTTTTTACCCGGACTTACAACAATTACATGTGTTTCCCAAGCCACTGGCTAATTTCTCACATAACTCTCGTCGAAACAATTTTCAGCGGTACCGGTCATCAGTCCTTGCAAAGAAAGTTGCAGAGCTGGGAATTCAAACAAACTATACACTGGGTTAACCTTTTACCCCACAATCTCGAGATTTAAAGACCCTAAAGAAAATACCCTTTGAAAGCATTGTGGGATATGGAGAAAATGCTGGTAACCAGCATTTTCTCCTTTTCCCACTATGTTTTCTACCTATCCCAAAACAAATTTCAACTTTTCAGTCACATTGATATTGTCGTCTGCAAATAGATCTACTTTCAATTTGGATAAGTCTAAAATTTTGTCGTTTGGTGAAGACAGGGATCATATAGACATGTGTATATATGATCCCTGGTGAAGAGTTTAACCCCTATACGCTAACGACTATCGGGTCTGGGAGACTGCAGAGTCAAAAATGGCGGTTTCTATACACAAATTCCGAATTTTTAGTCATGTAACCACCGTCTTTGCTCCAGCATAGACCTACCCCATATTCATAATAATAACAACTTATAACAAAGCAAAGTAGATTAAATATATTTACCTTTCAGTATTTTCATGAAAGTTTCGCCTTGCGCTACTCGTTCATTATATGTCACACTCTGCTCTAGTCCAAGGCACTTGAAATTTTCCGAAAACGAAACTGGACGACTTTTGATCGACGTATTTAATACATGAATCAACCCTTTACCGAAATTTCCCGTGTTTTTATGGCCGTATGTAACGTTGCCAAAATTTTAGAAACATCGTGAGCTATGGGAAGCAACGTGATTAGGAGCAATTAATGCTTTTTCCACTATGTTTTCTAACCTTTTTCCAAACGAAATCCAATCATTTAAGCCACGTTTCATTTGTCGTCTGCATGGCTGATTTGTTAAAAATGTAAGAGTTAAGTATACGCTGAATCGACAAATTTCACGTCGAAAACGAAACTAGACCTTATATAAACTGGCAGCCTGCTATCGATCTTCGTATCAACAACAGGTTACACCCAATGCTTACAAGTCGAGTTTCTGCCCGGTTCGAGATTTCATGAGATAACGCGAGACGTGGAAATTTAAATCGTGATCTTTTTAATGCACAGAAATAGGCATTATCGATAAGGATTAGATTCTTCAGCCATTTGGATAAATTGATCGCGGTCAGAAAAATCTTTGTTTATCATGAAAATCTTAGCGAAAGATAGAATATTGCTTGGTTATTTCAAAACAAATTAAGGCATTCTGCTACGAGCTGTCTGATTGGTGGATTTGGTACATATGAAAACCAATAGTTGCCGTCGATAAATCGGGTGTTGCCTGTTGTCTATCGGACGCATTCGGCATACCTCGAGTGATCCGGTAATCAAATCCCTCAGCTGTATCACGTAGCTTGATATGCACCTACACGGTACATTTCGCACATCTCCGGAAGCACACCGCTTTACCGTTATTGAAATTGTAAGGCTCCTCTTTAGAAAGAACGCATGAGTAAATTTTCTATCGTTATCTTTCTAAGAGTATTTCAGTCGGCAAACAGTTTGTACGTTCAATTTTTAGCGTGGTTTATCAATTCCGTTAGGAACTTTCATCGACTGATCGATAGAAGTGAATAACTTCACAGTGGTTGTTCATGTCGTTGCTAAGCGATCTACAGGGGCGCCGCCATGTTTAAGATCATGTGATTGGTAGTTCAAAATGGAAGCCTCCCTTATACAGATGAGGTTAGATGTAGGTACGGAATCGGCCGAGTTGTGACGAGTGTATCGGACGGCTACGGGAGATACAACGGGTACCAATTTAGACCTTATAGATCCTTTTACAACGCCGTTCGTTGCCAAGGAAGTACGATCCCAGAATTCCACTTTCCGCGCATGCGCACTGTTTGTAGGGCAAAAAGTTCAATATCGCCACTATTGAAAGCTATTTTCACACGTAATGTTTGGGACTTGTCGAGAGATTTTATTGATAAAATCTGTGAAGATTAACTGTGTTACAGGATGCCGTTATCATGCTGTGCACCGGGATGTACAAACAGATTATTAAATTAGTATCTGGCTTAAACGTCACGGAGTCAAAACGTCCTACTTTTGGTTAAAACGTCCATTCCGAGTTGGCTAAACGTCCCCCTAAAACGTCCCGGTATATTTTATTCAAATTATTTGTTTGATCTCGTATGTTTTTATAGAGATTTTTCACCATTAATGTTTTGTATTTTACTGACCATCATTTAATGTTATTGAATTTTGATCCATATCCCGCCGTTCTTATATTTTTGACCAGCACAAGAGGAATTCGCGTTAAGTTTATGTCATAAATCTTAATTAGTGTTACTTAAACCATAATCAGGATTTGTGACAGTGTATTTTAAGACCATCTACCCCATGTGCAAACAGATCTCTCATTATGCTTTTCGCAGAGTAAATTCAAGATCGCCGTCATGTAACGGAGGCTAAGGGTTAAGGCTAAGGTCCATATTGTTTCCCTACAATATCATGTATGTGACACGCTAAAATGCCTCCCCTTGTACAATGTGCTCAACTAATTACTGTCACAATTTCCATTTAACCCTGTACCCAACAATCACAAGTCTTAACGACCAAGAGAAAAGAAAGCTTTTCAAACATTGTGAGAGAAGGAGAATATGCCGGTAAACATTATTTCAACCTTTTCAAACACTGTTTTCGGAAAAGGAATGTTTTTTAAGTACATGTTACATACCGTTCCTGGTGGAAAGCAAGTATGGATTGGAAAAGAGCAGCCACAGACGACAACAGGGCATTATACAGTTGTTAGTTCGTTCTTGGTTCGTGCTTTAGTTCATCCATCCATCCATCCATCCATCAGCTCGCTCGCTCGCTCGCTCGCACGCTCTTTCATTCATTCATTCATTCATTCATTTTTTCAAATACGTCTGCGCCAAAATTTGTTTCATAATGAAATTGTTCACAATACACTCTCTAAACTACTAGAGGTAACAGCATGTTATGCCGATCTCAACCGACCGAAGTTAAACTAAAATATCCACTGCATTGTCGATTAAACTAACAAATATGTGATATATCAGATGCTTACCCTTTGTAAACCCTTTACCTGTCTAACACTCGTCTTAATTAACGACCCTACATCAATGGGCTTGTGGAAACACTACGGCAAAAGGTAAAAATGCTGGTAACATGCATTTTCCCATTCCCGCAGTGTTCCAGCCCATGCTTCACGGGGTTTGACTGTTACTGCCTGGGGTCAGTTAACATTTCCTTTGATGATAAAGTCAGCCCACAACAGTGACACGGTTTTGACGTCTACATCTTAAATTGTCATCAATATACGGATCGTTTTCTTTCACGTTCCTGAACCCTTAAGCAAATAAGGTAGTCTGATTATCGTTTCTTTGCCTCTGGGGGCAAGCTTTTCATATAATCGCTCATAATTTAACGATTTTGTGTACACTTTCAATAATCTGCCACTGTTTTATTTTGTCTTTTTGCCCTACACGAGTGCGCATGCGCAAATTTCCGGTCTCGTTACCAGGAAGTGGTCAGAGACTAAAAGGGTCTATATCCGAAAGATGTCATGTGATAAGTGCAGCGCATGCGCACGGGATTTTTTCTCTCTACCCTAGTTTGTGTACAGGTTTCCATGGGATTAATCGTTAATCGATTGCGTACTTGTAAACCAAATTTTGACGTAACGCTTACCTACCCAGTTCAAAAGACAGAAATAATATGAACCATGCTCTAGCACAAGGGGGTTTGATGCATCTCAGTGAAGCATTATACCAAGAAAGTGATCACATAATATTTATAGATCCATAAAATACATTTTGTTCAACAACCGACTGAATCATGAGGTAGACTGCTCCTTACTTATGCTGAAAATTGACCAAAAGCAAAAAAAAACATCGACTCATGTCAGCGTGCGCGGACTGTGCAGGCTGACATGAATCGATGCTGTATGCAGATGCATTAAACGCCCTTTGGCACTAAGCATGGCTCTTATTTATTGAGCCATGCTCTGGCAAAAAGGGTGCTTACTGCATCTTCGTGATCCATGGCACCAAGAAAGCCATCACGTTTATAGATCTGTAATATCCACTTTTTAACAAACGACTTAATCATGAGGTAGACTGATCCTTTGACATACACAGAATTGACCAACAGCGGAAAGTGTCGGCCCAGGTCAGCCTGCGCGGACTGCGCAGGCTGACCTGGGTCGATACTTTCCGCAGATGCATTAAACCCCTTTTCATAGAGCATGGCCCTTATATCTTTAAATTTGTCGTCTGTAAAAGCTTTCAATTTGCACATCTAAAATTTTGGCGTTTGATATACAGTTGGATGACAGGGAGAAATTGTGGCGAAAACACCAATTACCCGTAATATTGCATGATAGTGACAAAATTTAATTCGTATGATGTCGACAGCGACTCAAGTAGCTTAAAATGCGTATAGCGTTGACCAAGATCAAACTGCACAGAACGTGCTTTCTGATCTTGGATCTACATCGTCTGCTACCTTAGGATAGACTCTGAGCTACCCTGTAGCTGAACCATGCGTTTAAAGACTACAGTATTCAAGTATTTAGGCTATTGGCCTATGGTACAACACGCGATTAATTACATACAAGCAATGCTCTGTGAAACGGGGGCTTGATGCAACCGCAAAAAGTATTGACGCAGGTTAGCACTTGCTGTCAGCTCAGGCTGACTTGGGTCGAAACCCAAGTTAGCACTTGCAGTCCCTTCAGGCTGACTTGGGTCGAAACTTTTTTCCTACTGGTCTATTTTCTCTAAGTCAAAGGACCAGTCTGTTTCATAATTTAGTCGGTTGTTAGACAAAGTGGATTTCATACATCCTTAATTATGTAATGTTTTGCTATGTATAATCACAGGCCTTTGAAGCTCCATTGGTCTCTCATGGAACAATAAAATTTTCCTTAGTCGATCATCGGCCATTTTTGCGCATTGTTGCGTCGCCTGTATATCACGGAATACTCAAAATTTCATTTACACCGTTACTATAAATAGCACATTGGCGACTGTCTCTGTATTGAACTGGTACCCGTTGTATCTCCCGTAGCCGTCCGATAGACAACAGGCAACACCCGATTTATCGAGGGAAGCCATTGGTTTTCATATGTACCAAATCCACCAATCGGACAGCTTGTAGTAAAATGCCTTAATTTTTTTGAAAATAACCAAGCAATATTCTGTCTTTGGCTAAGATTTTCATTATATACAAAGATTTTTCTGACCAAGATCAATTTATCAAAATCGCAGAAAGAATTAAAACTTTATCGGTAATGTCTATTTCTGTGCATAAATAAGACCACAATTTAAATTTCCAAGTCTCGCGTTATCTCATGAAATCTCGAATCGGGCAGAAACTCGACTTGTAAGTATTGGGTGTTACCTGTTATTGATATGAAGATCGATAGAAGGCTGCCAGTTTATCTCTGTATTGTATATAATGATACAAGAGGCAGTCGCCAATGTGCTATTTATAGTAAAGGTGTCCGATAAGGTAATCTCGTTATCCCATAACAGACCAATGGCATTTCAGTGGCCATTGGTATAATGTATCAAAGACATCCACTAAACCCCCTTTTTCCAGTGCATGGCTCGAAAAATTTCAAATGGGTGTCTTGTATAAACCAAAAGGTCACTTTTTTTTTTTTTTTTTTTTTTAAGAAATACGACCCAATTAAATTCAATTGAGCCATGCTCTGGAAAAAGGGGGCTTAAAGGGCAAATCAACAGGTTTCAGAAAATGTTGATTTTCAAAACTACATTTATCAGTTGGTAACCTGGTAATGTAATTACATGGAAAAAAAAAAAAAATCGGAAAAAAGTACTTTATTCCAATTTGTATTTCTGACTATTCGTTTTTACGACATCGCTTATCTCCCTTTCTTATTGTTGCGTCCCTTGATTTGTGACGTCATAGGCGTACTTGTTTCAAAATGGACGTTGTGTTTGATAGCGATCTGAGCAGTACTGAACACGAAGAAATAGACGATTCTGGTCCCGTAAGGCCGTACATGTACGAACCAATTCGTAAAGAAAATAATGTAGTTTCAGAGAATGAGGATGAGAGTAATCCTTCGTTTGGTGAAGACTATGAAATTGAAGATTTTGTGCCGGACGTTTCAACATGGTGAGTATCACGTATCGGTAAATTTGGGTACGATGAGGCGGATATTGCTTATTGAAAAAATGATTTATACGTGATAGAATTAAATATATTGCATAAAATTTCTTTCATTTGAAGAAGTTTCAGTCGGTCGACGGGCAGAATTAGGGGAAAGAACCTGTGAAACATTTTAGATGTACGAGGGACACTTTTTAAGTTCATAGAGTAAGCCTATAACTTTTTAACGCGATTATGAAGTTGCACGATTTTTTACACAGAACTTGCATATTCATTCCTCTCTCGAACGGTGTCACGGTATGCGGCGCACGAGGTCCACGTGCGCGCTGCGCTGGGTATTTTCAACACGTGGTTTTATACACTATAGTAATATATATTCAATATGGATGGAAAAATCTCTGAACAGAGGGTATATTGTAAGATTCGAGCACAGCTCGGGTTTCCGCCAACAGAAATTCATGCTGATTTGCAAAAAGTTTATGGGAATGGTGTTTTAAAATATGCTACAGTTTGCAAGTGGGTACGTCGTTTTAATGATGGTCGGGAGTCAATTGAAAATGACCCTCGGGTGGGTAGGCCGGTTTCCGTTTTGACGGAAAAGAACGTTGCTACTGTGAAAACGTTAATTGAGGAAGACGCACGTTATACCGTGCAAGAGATAGAAGAATTAAGTGGCATTCATTCGTCAAGTGTTTTGAAGATCTTACGTGAACGACTTGGGCTACGTAAGATCTGCGCGCGCTGGGTGCCCCATTTGCTCACTGACGAGCAGAAACAAAGTCGGGTTAGACTTGCATCGCAAGTTATAGAAAAATATGATAAATATGACCCACGTCGTTTGGAAGAGATAGTTACAGGTGATGAAACCTGGATCTATCATTTTCAACCCGATTCTAAGGCTAAAAATAAGGTTTGGGTTTCATCTGAGGGCGACAGACCTGTCATTGCGCGCCGTTGCAAAACATCAAATCGCATGTTGTATGCGATATTCTTTGATTCGAAAGGTCCAGTCCTTCAAATTCCAGTCCCGAAAGGTAGTTCTGTCACTGGAAAGTTTTACAGAGAAAGTGTTCTTACTCAACTTGTTGATTTCTATCAGAAACGCAGACCGCGCACCTGTGTCCGCGGCATCAAATTACTCCATGATAACGCACCGGCCCATAAATCCGCTACGGTACAGGAATATCTGAAAGAATCTGGGCTCGATGTCTTAGACCATCCCCCATACAGCCCTGACCTGTCCCCCTGTGACTTTTGGTTGTTCCCAAGACTAAAGGATATGCTGGCAGGGCACCGTTTTGAATCCCGTTGTGGTATAGGCAGTGCGGTCTACCAGTGTCTGCAACATATACCTAAAGAGGACTACCGGGCGGCGTTCCAGAAATGGGTAGATCGGTGTAAAATGTGTGTGGAGGCAGACGGGGCATATTTCGAAGGTCTTAGATAAATAAAATTTTTATATTTCCAGCGGTTTTAAAAAGACCGCCCTACTCTACGAACTTAAAAAGTGTCCCTCGTACTTTCATAATTTCTTGATTGTAAATTTCTGTTTCGATATTTGGAAAAATTGTTTCATCTAATTATAAGTCTACTGAGATATATATACGCGACGAGTTTCCTTGCAATGAGATTCGTATCGCTATTAATTAACCTTTTTTACCACACAATTCCTACTTTTAATGACCCTGAAGAAGAAGGCTTTTGAAAACATTGTGGGAAAAGAAAATGCTGTAACCAGCATTTTCTCCTTTTCCCACAATGCTTTCTACGCTATCAAGGACTGAAATTGTCATTTGAACTATGTTTAATTTGTCTTCTGCAAAACGCTTTCAAGTTGGTTGAGTCCAAAAATTTTGTCGTTTGGGAAAGATATAAGAAAGGGTAGAAGAAAAGAAGCCATGTATTTTATTATATGATCTGTAATGTAATACTGTAAAGAATTAGGATAATGTCAAACAGCATCAAGTGACTGCAGAGTAAGACAACATTCAGGTTGATTATTTACTGGTCTAAAGGATTCACATTAGAAAAGTAGGTTTTGTATGCCTGCTAAAATTAGAATCTTTTTAATTAACTCACTTAAATCTTTTCTCCATTCTCAAAATCAAACCTCTCTGCACAGACAGCAAAAGTCAATGTTAACACTAACCACAAATTCCCCAGTATCAACAACCCAAGGAAAAATAGCTTTTCAAACATTGGGAAAAACTTTATACCTTTATCCACAATATTTTCTGTCCTTTCAAAGACAAATTGCCATCCATATTTTATTTGTTATATTCAAATGCTTTGGATTTTGACAATTCTAAAATCTTATAATATGGTAAAGGCTTAACCCTTTACTTCCTTTACTAAACGACAGAATTTTAGACTTGTCCACACTGAAAGTATTTGAAGACGACAAATGTGGCTTTGACAATGGGAAGGGTCTGACAAAGGACAGAAAGCATCGTAGGAAAAGGAAAGATGCTGGTTTCCAGGAGTTTCTCTTTTTCCAACCATGTTCTCAAAAGCCGTCTCCGTAAGCATGGTTAAAAATCCGGACTGTGAGGTAAAGAGCAAAAGCACCGATTTGTAAAGGTGGTCCTTTTCCTCTTTACACAGTCTAAATTGTCCAAATTGAGAGCATTTACAAACAACAAATTTACTGTGTTTCAAATGAAGTTTGTCTTGAAATGGGTGGAAACATCGTGAGAAAAAGAGAAAATGCTGATTACCATCATTTTCTCCTATTTCCACAATGTTTTTCAAGGCTTTCTTTCTTGGGGTCGTTAAAACCCAGGATTGTGTGATGAAGTGTAATTTAAGCAAAATGCAGATTTTCCCATATGCACACTTCTCTCTGATTACCAGATTTACCAAATTTCACATTTTTATACGGACACATGAATTACAAAAGATTGGTCTAAATAGTTTGGAAGATATCATATGGATGCGAACAAGGAAATACTTTGCAAATACCAGAATCACATACAGAGGTTGTTCAAAAGGAGGTTACAAAGCAATTTTCAACCAAAGTGAAGACAGTGACACTGTCACAAACAAATATAACAGTGTAAAGGGGTGAGATATGCAAATGTTATGTAATCATTTCCTGTATTTTTTTTACTGGTTGGTGATAACAGGGATCGTGTAATATACGATTGTGTAATATACGATTGTGTAATATACAATCCCTGGTGATAATTAATTAACATTTATGACCATGAACATGGGAAGCAAGGGCCTGAGTTCACCCTTTACCAAACAAACCTAGTTTTGACCACACGTGCCCTTAAAAAGTGTTTGAAAATCATTGTGGGGAGAAAAAGATACTAAATGTGCAGGGTTTTCCCTTCATTTTCTAATATGGGATTTATTGGCCTCCTTTCAAATGAATAAAAGAAGGCAAACATTTGAATTTTGGGAGGTAATTAAGAAAATTTGGACGTCCAAAGTCAAGGAACCGGGGGGGGGGGGGGGGGGGGCAGGGGAGGCCGAGGTAAAAGCCCTTCAGAAAGGTAACCAGCATTTTTTGCTTTTCCAACAATGATTGTTATCTTCTGAGAGACAGTTAACCCCTTACCATACAACCCTGACCTTTAATGGCCCTTAGGAATACTGCTTTTGAAAACATAGTGGGAAATCGAGAAAGTGTTGGTAACCAGCAATGTTTTCTATACACCCAACGACAAAAACCATCATTTCAGTCACTTTCATTTTGTCGTTTGCAAATGCTTTCAATTTAGGCAAGTCTAATATTTTGTGGTCTGGTAAAGAGTTACCATAAATCATATGATCAAAATTGAATGTGTTGTCAGCAACATTTTGAAATCAGATGAATCTAAAATTTCGTTTTCTGGTAAAGAGTTACGCTTTAGTACATAACCCAATCCCCATACCCTAAGGAATAATGCTTTTGAAAACGGGTCACACAAAAATACGCCACAACATGAATTTGAAAACATTTCGAAAAAAAAAAAAAAGGCTGCTAGATCTACTTAGGAGTATTTTCTCCTTTTCTCACAATGAAGAGATAATGCAGAGAACGATAAAAGAGTACAAATACCAATTCAAAATATCTTCATTTCAAGAAAAAATATTTTTACCTCATGCTGAAGTTTCTTTTTGGAAATGGCTCTCTCGGAGTGTCTGGGGTTTTCCTCTCTCCGATTTTGAGTTTCAAATAATGTTGGCACAGCGTCAGAATTCAATCATAGCCTAAAATTGCTATAACCAACTGCCTTTGCTAGATTTGGACTTCTTAAAAACTGACTATTCTCAAAGTGTTCCAGACACAGTTTAGAATTATTCGTTGGCAAGAAATGCGTCGGTACTGTCTGACCCCGGTTTAAACGTTGACTCCATAGCTTTCTCCTTTTTAATTCTCTTGGAAATTTGAACATACATGTACTAATTCTATGAATTCCCGAATTGACGTTACAGCCAAAGGCTGCACAAATTGTCATTTTTTCGGCGTAAATTTCCGTTTCATACTTGGATAACGCGTCCGAATATCAGCACCCCTTATATATATATATAATGCTGCTATGACGTCACACAAGGACGGGAGATAAGCAAATCAGGGGAAGTAAGCGATACACCATTTTCGGGCCGTAAATCATCGTGACAATTGAACCGTGGTTTATGGTATGTTACCGGGTATTAATTGCGGAAAATGACGCACAGATTCTTTACGGACATCATTTTCAGATGATTGAAGTGGGGAAAAAAAGCTAAGTCAAAATACCTTTGGATTTGCCCATTAATGCATCTGCGAAAAGTATCGTTGTACTGCACGTTTTGTGCAGTCTGATCTCGATCAACACAGGCTGCCAAAGTATCTAAAAGAATGACACTTTAACCCTTTATCACACAAAGAAGCCTTTTTAAAACATGGTGGGAAGCATTCTCTCCTTTTCTCACAATGTTTCCTACACTTCCGAAAGCAAATTTCGAGTTTTGAGTCATATTTAAACTGTCGTCTGCAAACGATTTCAATTTGGGCATGTTTAGATTTTTTTCCAAGTGGTAAAAGGTTTAGAGCTAATATAATGAGCCATGTTATGTGAAAATGGGATCGACCCAGTCCGCGCAGGCTGATCCGAACCGAAACTTTTTGCAATTGGTCAGTTTTCTGTATGTCAAATGACCAGTCTACCCCAGGGTCCGTACTCACCAACCATTCTTAAGAACGTTCTTTGTCTTATTCTTCAAGATTTTCTAAATTTGAAAGTAACACAACTTCTGATTGGCTAAACCAAATGGTTTAGCCAATCAGAAGTTGTGTTAGATTCAAATTTAGAAAATTCTGGAGAATAAGACTGAGAACGTTCTTAAGAATAGTTGGTGAATACGGACCCAGGATTCACACGGTTGTTAGACAAAGTGATTTTTATGTATCCATAGCTATGTGATCACTTGCTTGATATAATTCGTCGCTGGGATGCATTAACTCTTTACCGAACGACAAAATTTTAGACTAGTCCAAATTGAAAGCATCTGCAGACGCCAAAATAAATGGGACTCAAAACTTGAAATTTTTGGGAAGGGTAGAAAACGTTGTGGGAAAAGGAGAAAATGCTGGTTACCAGAGGTAGAATGGTCCTTGGACATGCGGAAGATTTACAACTGGCAAAGAAGTTTGGGATTGGGCAAGCTGACGTTGGTCAATACTTTTTGCAGAATCCTGCTATGAGTTAGTGGGTGGCTTAAGATGTTGGTAAAAAAAAAATTTTTTTTAGAAATTTTAAAAAATTATTAAAATTTTATAAATATTTAACCTTTTTTTCCCAGGTTAAATATTTTAATATGTTTTTGGTCTTGCCCCTTCTTGCTCATATTTTTTTCTTTCTTCTTCAGTTAGCTCTTTAATCCTATAATGCCCCCTTGCTAAAGTATCATAACTTCCATCTAAAAGTATATGTCTCTTATCATCTTCAAAACTTAATGCTCTTTTGTTTATCATCACTGTGTTTAATTGATGAAGATAGCTTCTTATTCCACCCATATTTGTATAATAATCCTTTCCTGTATCTAAACCATCCTTATAAGTTTTAAATCTTATTTCATTTTTAATAACAGACTTTTTTACCCCCTTACATCTTTTGATTTCTGTTTTTTTTTTTTTTTTTTTTTCCTTCATCTTCATATATAAATTTACCATTTTCATCTAAAATTGCATTTGGATTAGGATTTTCTTTTGTTTCCTTTTCTCTTTTTAATGTTAGTTTTTTACAACAATATGTTTTTGCACCTACACTTACAAATTCAGTTATGATATCCACTTTTAATTCATCCTTAAACATACCTAGTACATTTCTATTTTTTTCACTATATAATGGGTGGTTTGGTGGGTATTCACTAAAATCATAAATTGTATCAGCATCTTTTTTCATATCTTCAAACAAATCTTCAGTTTCTATTTCTAGTATATAACTATCTGTATCAGTATATAACATTCTTACTTTTTCACCATACATTTTCTTAAAATGTTCATAATAATCTAATAACATTGTTGTTTTACTAATATCAAGTATGCTTACACCTAAATATATAGGCTTATCATATAATAACTCTAATTTTTTCATATGAACAGCAACTAAATCTGGAGAAAATATAGTATGATCATGATAGTTATGTTTTGCGGTTAGCTTTTTAAAACGTTCGCAATTTTCACCATTAACTAATTCTATATTTACTCTGTTTCTTATGTTTTCCATAGTTTTTCCAAAAACAGCGTTCATCATTAACTTAGATAATTGTTCTTTAAAATTATTTTTTTCTTTTTTTGCTTCTGTTCTTAATTTTACACACTTATCAATATATTTTTTAATATCACTACTTTCTTTAAATTTAATTCCTTCATGTATTTTTTTAATTTTTAATCCTAAGCGCAAGTAAGTTTTTAAAGCTTCATAATGAAGTGTATATTTTTCTTTATCATTTAAGTTTGGAATTAATTTTTCTACTTTTCCTATTTTTAATCGTTCTGCTGCTAGAGGCATATCACTATGTTCATCATGTAATTCTTCTGGATACTCTAAATCAACCTCTAAAAAGCATGGGTAATTTTCCCAATTATCTAATTCTTCTCTAGTCATCCATGCAAAACCACCTGCAGGTAAAGGTTTAGTCATAGCTCAAGGATAAAGGCTGTTTTTATCAATATAGACTATATATATAGGAGGTTTTGATGGGTCATACATATCACCCATATATTTATTGTTAGCCTTTGCATATCTTTTACTACACATGCTTACACCACCCCTTTTAATGTTTTCAGTAAAATAAAGTTTATTTCGATCTGTTAATAACTCTAATTCTATCTTACTTTTCTTAAGCATTGCATCATATCCATATCCTGGTAAAGTATAATACCAAGCAGGGTCTAAACCAAATTTTTCAAGACTAGAAAATCTAAAGTTTTCAATGATATCAGCTAAAAGTAAAACATCTACTTCATTGTATAGCTCTAAATAATCTCTAAATGTTTTCATCTTAAATTCTTTCCAAACTTTTAAAGCATGATCATAATCTTCAGGTTTAATATGCTCTTTGTTTAAACTTGAATAAAATGCTTCTATAGGTGGTAGTTGCGTTTCTTTTAATTTATCAAAAGTATCTAACCATTCATATGGAAAAACTCCCTTTCTTTTTAGTAAATCTACTTGGTCTTTTGTATAGTTACGTTCAAATAAATTTTTAAAATCTTCATCTTTTAAATGTTCTGAAAGTTTATCTAAACTCTGTGGTAAAAATTTAAAACTATCAAGAAATCTTAATTTAAGATATTTATTCTTTCCTAACATAATACGCTTACTAAAGCTAATGTATTTTTCTTCAGTGTTTGGTGAGCAATCAATATTTCCATTAGTTTTACCAAGATAGTTAATAAAAATATGTGCATCATAACCACTTAAATTATGAAAAAAAACAGGGATAAAACTTGGAATTTTTGCATTAAGATTACATTCATTATGTACAGAACCACGATACTTACCAGTAAAATGACAATGGTCTCTTACTTTATAATTTTCATGAGTAAATTTACCACCACATATCCAACATTTTACTTCATTTTTATGTTTCCTAACTTCATCTTCTGTTATTTTAATTTTTACTGGGTTTTTATAATATTCATCATGAAGTTGTTTAACATCCTTAGTTAAGTTATCTATAAATTTTTTTTCTGCATCTTTATCAATATACCCTCTTAATACTGGTTTTAAAACATTTCTATCAAAACTACAAATTAAATACTTATAACTAATAGGTATATGCTTTTGTGTTTTAATTGTATTACTTTCTTCTTGACTTATATTTTCTATAGGTTCCAACAAGCATTCAAAATCAGCAACTATAATAAAAGGTACCATTATTTTTCTACAATAATTTTCGAATTTTTTTATATATTCTTCAGGCTTTTTAGGGTCAGGCATTATTAAATCAACTCCAGCATAATCTACACAACGTTTCATATGCTTTTCTAAAAGTTTTTTACTTCCAAAATGACCATTACAAAGCATACAATATTCTACGCTATGATTACCAGTTACTTGTTCTCTCATTAAAGCTTTAAAATTTTTTATTAAAACATAATGTGAGTTTTCACCATCTTCAATATATAGTAAATTTATATGATTTTTTCTTAAACTTTTTATAGCTCTAATTCGTCTGATTTTTTTATTATCAGTATATTCATAAACATTAACACCAATTTCTCGATTTTGTCTTTCAAACTTATCTATATCAAGTAAAGAAACAGGATATTTAATTCCTTTCATATTTAAGCTATTTTTCTTAGATTTTAAATTACCATCAACTCTTTGAGGATTACTAGTTGTCGGATTTAAATGCCTTAAAATACAATCTGTAAAACATTCACCATTTTTACTTTCCATATTAATACATGCTTTTTTGTTAGCAATCCAATCGGGTAAAGGTATCTGCTCACCAGCTTTTAATGGTTCATAAATAACGGTATGCACTTTTAAATGAACCACACTATCAAATACCCACCCGCTACCCTTCTTTAAAAAACTAACATAATTTTCTAAAATTCTTTCAACCATATCAAAGTATAATTTTTCTACATTGGTTCCTCTTAAAATAATTTCATATTTATCAGAAGAAAAATTTGCTTTTACCTTTTCTTCTTCTGCACCTTCTCCTCTTTTCATAATACATTGAAGATTCATTTTTATTTTAATCCCTTCCTTTTCCTTTAAAATTTTTATGACTGATGGTTGAGTCAACTCTAAAAACTCTTGTGGTGTAGCTACTGGTATCCCTTCTATTTTATATTCTTCTGCATAATCTTTTAAAGACGATTTACTTAATTTTATATTAATTTGCTTTACTTTACTAAATATATCATTTATTTTCTCTTTTAAAGCATTAAGTTCTGGTGATATACTTGGTTGTTCCACTCTTACATTTTCTAAGCTCCTTAACAAATCATTAACTGAAGTAGTTGTTGTGGTTACCCCCTGTCTTGATGGTAATGGTCGGGCTATTGTTGGTTATAATATTGGTGCATCAATAGTTTCAATATCTCTATCTAATATTGAAGGTCCCGTATTGATTAAAAGGGTAATTAGTTCATTACGTCTTAGCCTTGAGTATCTTCTTAATCCTCTATTTCTTGCTAAAGCCCTTAATCCATCAACTGTGTATCTATCAAATTCTCTATCCATTTTTTTTATATAAAAAATCATTCCTTAAGTCAAATTTTAAAATTTTATTATTTCTTAAAAAATAATAAAATTATTGAATGTCAATTCTATACTTATTATTCCATACTCTACCATTCCAATTTTCAATTGTTTGCGGACAACGATCTATGTATTTACTAGCTTTGTAAATTGATGGAAATTCAATTACTTCATCAGTCGTAACATTTTTTAATGTTACTTTTTTTGGATTTTTACTTATATCGTTTAATCTATCATAATTAGGTGTTTTCTTAAGTGGTATTGCTTCTTCTGGATATAAATCATGCTCTTTTAACACATCAATATATTCTTTCTTATTCCAATAGGAATAAAACTTAATATTGTTATCTGTTAATATCTTTTTAAAATCAGCAATCTTTAGCATTTTTATATAATATAAAAATTACTTAATACACTACACTCATTTTATTTCCATCACTCTGAAAGTTAATTAACCTATCACTAAGTAAAACTGCATATACTACAGAATCTACAGGTGCATTTTCAGCAAATGTTGTTTTAATATGAATATCAGTTACAGAATACTTTAACCTTTCACTCTGTTTTGATACGTCAAACACAAACAAAGGATAAAGGGTTTTGTAATCTGAAGGAGTTATATTAGGGTTTGATACTAATTCATCCATGTTAAAAAACTTTTTTCTAAATGAAGCAGCTTCACTATATATTCTACTAATTTGATTAGAATCAAAATTTATATCATAATCATACATTGGATATTTTTTTTTAACCTAACATTACATAAATATTTTTAACTTTTAAGTTGTCAAATATAGCTGGGTTTTTTTCTTGATCGTCATTTCTACCATCTTGAAAACCAACAATTAAAAAACGAGGTACTTCAGGTGATGATTTAGCTGATAGCCTCCAAGTAAAACTTGTTGATTGTGGAACCGCAATAGAGTCGCTTTGTATCATTCTATATCCAACTGGAAATCTTTCTTTCTTCTCAATAAATTTATAAAGTTCCAACCTATTACCATCTTCTGGCTCTACATGTGGCATAAACCAAGATACTTTACTTAATACAACTTTACCAACATCAACTGCTGGGGTTATCAAGGCACCATCCGGACCTAGAATGTCCCCTTTTCTAAAAATTGCGTCATCATTATAATCTCTTGTTAAGGTTAAAGTTTGTTTCATACCATATAAAACTTTGTTGTAATCTTCACAAAAACCAAATATATGTTTGAATGGTACCCTAAAACTAAATGTTCCAACTGGATTTGAACTAAAAATATAATCCCTTCTTATCTTAAAACCAATATTAGTAGCAACGTCAGCTTCGACTCCGGTATCCTTGTACCACAGCTGGTTTAACCCTTGTGATTTAGAAAAGTCATCTGGGTATTTTAACAGCCCAAGCATTGTTGTAGTCTCACCAGGGTAATTAATGGATTCTATCTCTTGACCACTAAGTTGATATCTGATATTTTTAAACAGAAACATTAAACCGTTATTTATTATGGTAACCGCATTACCCGCTCCATAAACGGTACCATTATTTTTTACTAATTTTCCTTCAATTTCTAAATATGATTCTGAAGGGTGATAAAAAATATCTTGAGTTTCAATATCAATCCTAATATTTCCTCAAGGGTTGTTTAAATTGGTTCCTGTAATAGGAAGATACTCATAATATTCATATTCATTAATACTATCATCTTTTAAAATTGGTGCTTTAATATTTAAAATATCCATTTTATTATATACAATTATAATTTTTAAGTTAAATTATAATTGTGTTTTTTGTTTTTTTTAATATTCTACCCATAGTTGAGCGAATGATTTGTTTTCACCATTTACATACACACCCTTAAGTTTAATATTTTTAAGTTCTTTTTCAGAAAGCTTTTTTCTCATTTTAGGATAAATTCTATTTCCGTAAAGAATGGTTACCTCAGGTATATCATTTTTTTCTAAATATTGATTTACATCTTCTTCAAATTCCTTAATGATATCAGCTTTTTCAGGAGACAATTTTACAACAACCTTTTTATAATCATAATTTGTATTGGTAACTTCAAGAATTTCACAATCTTCATTAAGTTTAAAGTGAGCAAAAAGGATACCAACCCTTTTTGTATTGTATTTTTCATAATTTGTTACTTTAAATTTTAGCTTTGACATTCTTTTTTTATTTAATGTTATAATTTGCTTAACTTAAATTCGTTTTTCATAATACTTTAACTCCGGAACCCTTACTATTTAACTTCTTAACTAAATCTTGAATAGCAATGGCACTACCATCTATTAAAGTGTTAATATTCTGCATTGCAGGTTGTGTTGTAATAGGCTTTTGAGTATATTTTTCTAAAATCTTTTTAGATTTTGGTGTTAAAGCCTTTTGAACTAACTTCTTACCTACATCAACCGCGGCACTCTTTCCAACCTCTAACGCTTTCTTTGCTCCTTCCTTAGCCACACTTTTATCAACATCAAGGGCAGAAGATGCAATTTGTTTAGCTGCGCTGCTTGTAAATAGTCTTGTAAGAAAATTAGCTAAAGTATCAAATATCCCTGCTCCTCCATAAGCATAATTTCTTTTAAATCCTCTCTTTTGTGATGTAATCATTTTATAGTATAGCTATTAATTTTTTATAACTTTTTGAATTTAATACACGTTGTCTTTTTAATTCATCACAAATACTTACCAACTCATTTCTTACGCCTGTATTACCAGCTTCTTTACTTGCCATTAAAAGGTCTAATCTTTCTAATAGTGCGTTAGGGTCAGATGGGATAATGGTAATTCCTTCTCCAAGGACTGATTCACTCCAAATTTTGGAAAGAATTTTTTTTCCATTTGAATGCTTTACTGCTTTTTGGTAATTTTTTGGGGGGGTCATTATTCCGGTGGAGGGTGTTGCTTTTTATCATTATCTCCTCGTAATTTTTAAAATCTTCACTTTCTTTACCCCCATATATTTTTTCATCCGGTCTTTTAGCTACAATTAACTCCCACAGACCGGGTGTACCTTCATAGGTTTTATTTGCAAATAAAATATCATTTCCTTAAATTTCAAATTCCTGATTACCAATATAAAATTTACCTTTTTTATCATATATCCCATACGTTGTATCAGCTTCATCCTTATTGGTAAATCTTCTTAGTTGCTTTGCTGCAAGTGGTCCAATAAGTAATAATGGGTCTTCATTTTCTTCTTCCATATTTCCCATATATCAAAATATTTCTTCACTTTCTTCATCAGTTATTCCCGGTCTTTCATAGGCTTCTATAGAAGGAAAGGCTGGAAGCGTAATAGCATTAGGTAAGTCTTTGATACCCTCTTTAATAGGTTTAAGCTCTTCTGTAATCTCCCTTGTTGCAGCTTTTTGTGTTTCTGTAATAGGTTTAAAAAACTTTGAAAGGCCTGTTTGTAATTCAATTTCACCCGTTTTTTCTGCAAGTTGGTTATCACGAATTTTTTTCTTTGTTGCGAGATATTCTTTTACTATTTGCTCCCTTTTCACAGGGTCTTTTATCTTTAAAAATGGCATATTTTTTTAAGTAAAAAAATTTTTTTATCTTATTATTATTTTTTAATCAGTATTACCTATCTCACAAGCACAAGAACATTTAAACTTAGGTGGTTTTAGTTTTAGTCTTAATGGGTTCCATTGTTTCTTTCTACTAGTCTCCTGAATTCCTCCCGTGCTTCCTGTTTCCCCTTCTCTATTAAACTCTCCTGTTCCTCCAGCTTGCTTTTTTTCTTTGACTTAACACGTATCTCTTCCTGCATCACCTTGTATTTTTCCAATTCATCCATAATTAAAGTAAATTCTGAATGTTCTATTTTGTTGTCAGCGATAGCCTTAGATATATGTGTATGTATCGTATTTAACTTTGAATCTGCCAACATTTTAATCTGAAGATGTTTTTCTGATTTTGTTCTGGTTCTTCTAACCATAAATTTACCAACTAATGCTGTAATACCAATAACCAATGCGCTAACCTCTAATGCTATTGTTGCTGGAATTGCTACAATGGTTGATAGTAAAGCGATACCACCACCTCCTGCACCAAGTGCGGTTACCGTTAATCCTGCTTCAACGTTGTCAACTGTTTTACTAATCTTTAAATACTTTTTAGCTAGCTGTTCTCTTGTCTTAACTTCGTTTTCTAGAAATGTTTGAATTTCTGATATTTTTTGTAGCCTGAAGGATTGACCATTGTCATCACTTAAAATTACTGCTTCTAGTCTTGGTGCATTTGGTATATTTCGTGCTTCTGGTAAGTTTGGATATATCTTTTCATTTAGTTCCATTTATTAATTACAACTATTTTTTTAAATAGAATAGTAAAGACGACATAAAAAGGTGTTTTCCTCAATTTTTACTAGGTTACCAGAGTTGTTTGTAATTGTGGTAACCACATTATCATTATCCTCAAGAATAACTTCATTTGTTAAACTAAATTGCTTAATTTTTAGAGCATAAGATAGAGAAATTAAAACGGCACCCCTACTCATCATAAAACCAAAATTTAAAACAATTGTTTTAGTTTCATTTGGTTTTAATACAATAGGTTGTTGAGTATAAATATCCCAAGTAACAGGATTAACTTTTTTAGCTGGATATTTAACATCAACGGGTCTCCAAAAAATAGTTTTTGGTTGAACCATTTTAGGTTTGTTGTTTCCAAATTTATGCACATTCATATTTTTAATATTATAATATTGCACCTAATATAGGAATATCAGCAAATGGGCTATTAGGTCCTAAAAGAAGACCTTTTCCATCATAAATTTTTCCACCTTGTTTTAAATGCAATCCATCACCAACGGCACCTAATCCTTTACCTTTGTATGGTTTAAGATATAAACCTTCACCATCTGTTTCAACTTGACAGATACAACCACCTTTCTTAAGATACAATCCATTACCCATTGCTTTTTGAACTCCTGTTGATGCTAAACCAGATAACGCACCAACTCCCAAAGCAGGTAAAACAGTCCTTGCTAATGTGGGTAGAAGTGATGAAGCTAATCCTGCTAACAAAGGTAAAAATCCTCCTTCTACTTTCATGTTATGTTTAAGTTGTTTAGTTGACATTCTAAACATGGTTCCCTTTCCACCTTTATAAGCTTTTGTAAGTTTATTTACTTGTGATTTGGTTAATGCTATTACATCGTTACCATGCAAATCTTCATACTTTAAACGAATACTTGCTGGACTTTTGTTTTTAAAAGCATGTAAAATTTTTTCCTTTTGCCCTTCTGATATATTTAATTTAGCTTTAATATAGTTTGTCATTTTTATATTTATCTTGCTTCTCTTATATGAAATCTAATAGTTAATGTTTCTCCTCTTAAATTTAATATATTTCCATCTTGGTCGGTTAGCGTAACGTTTAAATCATGTATTTCATTCAACGTTAAAGGTAAATATACCAGATTAACTGGATTTTCTATTATTTTATAACCTGGTGATACATTTGGAAAAAAGCTGTAAATTGTATTTCTTTGTGAACCATTAACATAACTTCCTGAAATTAAATCAACGTTAACTAGTAAGCTATTAATACTTAAGATATTAACTAAATTTTCTGATTCATGAAACCCTCGAACATATTTTGCTCTGCTAAATCCTAACACCTTTCCAATACTTTTTTCATAATTAAAATCTACCTGATATCCATTTTCAAGAATTAAAACTGATTTTAAGGTATTAGTGTTTGCTGATAAGGTAATATAATATTCTTCATTAAATTGGTCATAATCACCTTTTTTCCTCATTTCTTGTTGTATATAATAGTTGATATCAACTAAATCATAGGAACCTTCAGGTATTTTTATTTTATTCCATGTGGCACCACCATCAGGAGAATAAACAAAGGTACCGTTATTTTCAGTAATATTTGGAAATGAATAGTAAGTTTCAAGATTAACCAATGCTATTTCATATTCTTTATCTTGGTCTAATTTAAGTGCTGGGTTAAATCTTGTTTTAAAACTTGTTTTGTTGTCACTTACTATAATTTGAAATGATGTTTTATGGTCAGTATTTTTTACTATCTTTTCAAGTAATTCTTCCATTTTTATATTTACAGAAAAGATTATTTATATGTGTAAAATATATCTTTTTGCTTAAGATATATTTTTTAAAATTTAATAATGTTTTTTATTAAGACAAGCTGAGTGGTTATCAGAAGATTTATTAAAACTAAATTGAAAAATATATCCTATTTTTCTTAGTTTATTTAGATATAGTATAAAATTTTTTCTATGCTTTCTATGTTTTCTATTAACTTTATCTTCCTTTTCAGTTATAAAAATACTTGACCATCTATCTAAATTAGAAAGTAATTCAGAAATATGGTTTTTCAAAAAACAAACACATAATTCTTTTTCTTCAATACCTTTAATACTTTTTTCAAAAGAAAGAAAATCCTTTTTTAAATCTAACAAATCAAAAACTTTTTTAAAATATCTTGGTGTGCAAAGTTCAAATTTTTTATGTAAATCAATTTCTATTTTTTTAGCATAACCTATAAGTTCATTTACGCTATAATCTTTTAATTCATATTTATCAATACTTTGATCAATTGCTGATTTTGCCATTTTTTTTTATAAAACATTTTTCTTTTTTTTTTTTTTTTTTTTTTTTTTTTTTTAATTAAAAAAAAAAAAATTTTTTTATAATTTTAGTAGTTTTGTGGTATATAAAAGTTGTCAAATCCATTTCTATACTTACCGTTGTATTTGTCATTGGTTAAATCAATTATGACAAAACCATAAGGTCTTTCCCAACAATTTTTACAAAAATTAACAAACTCAGTTTTTGTCATATCATCACCTACATGATCACTAAAAATATGATTAAGATTTTTTAAGTCTTGTCTAAACAAGCAAATAAAATTAGCATTTTCTCTAATAGTTTGTCGGGGCAATCTAAAATAATTTTGGGATAGATAAAAACAATCAGCGTTACTATGTCTACCTCTTACATAATAGCTTTCACATTTGTTTTGTCTTTCTAAAAGTAAATCATCAAAAATCATTAAATTTTTGTTTTGACCATTTAAATCTCTTGGGTCAGGAACATCACTAGCATATGAAAAAAATTCACAATTGATATCAGATTTTTCTTTAATTGTTTTACTCCATTCTTCAACTAATGCTGTAGGTGAAATGTCACGGTTTTGAACTTCATTTTTAAGTGAAAACAACCTTAATATGTATTCTTTTGGTATTTTTTCTTCAAAGGCTTTTTTAAGTATGCGATATTCTGGTTGAAACAAACTTTTACCAAAAACGCATAAGTTGTTATAATCCAACCAATCGGGACGTAACAAAAGGTTAAGTAAAAGGGTAGTTTTACCACATCCTGATTTACCTACTATTAAACCTCTAATACTCCTAGGTAAAAGGGGGTGGTTAAATCTTTTTGCTAACGCTTCATTCCAAGATAAATTAACAATGTCCATTTTATATTAAAAATTTTATTTTAATATAAAAAAATGTATTGCGTTAAATGTAAAAA
The DNA here is from genome assembly GCA_945859785.2 of Tridacna gigas. NCBI lineage: Eukaryota > Metazoa > Mollusca > Bivalvia > Cardiida > Cardiidae > Tridacna > Tridacna gigas. The sequence continues at coordinate 46,852,565 of OX244043.2, forward strand.
AAAAAAACAACTGATACTACTGATATAGAATGTTATGTAAGTAAAAATGGTAAAAATATGATGCGAGGAAAATGTGTTAATTGTGGTACAGCTAAAACACAATTTATTAAACAACAAGAAGGCGGATCGTTGTTAAACAAAGCAATCAATAACTTACCTGTTGAAATGCATTTACCTGGGCATAATTTTACTGGTCCTGGTACCAAGTTAAAGAAAAGATTAAATCCTGATTTAACACCTAAAGAATGGTCAAAGCCTGTAAATCGTGTTGATAAAGCAGCATATCATCATGATATCTGTTATCTTAAACATGATGATACAGCTACAAGAAATTCTGTTTGTGATACTAATATGCTTAAAGAGTTATAAGGTATTTATAATCCTACTATTAAGGAAAGAATGGAAAGAGGATTGGTTTCCTCATTGATAGGAACCAAGAAAAGATTTGGTATGGGAATTAAAAAAAAAATTACCAAAATATAACACTAGCAGAAGAATTACACAAACCTGTAAAAAGAAAGTTTAAGAAAAGGAGAGTTAGAGTAAATGGTATTGATAGGATATGGGCTGCAGATTTAGTAGATATGCAAGCATTTTCTAAACTTAATCATGGTGTAAAATATCTTCTTGCTGTCATTGACATCTTTTCAAAATACGGGTGGCTGATACCATTAAAAGATAAAACAGGAAAATCTGTTTCTGTTGCATTGAAGAGTATTTTTAAGGAAAGAAAACCTGAAAAAATGTGGGTGGATAAAGGTAAAGAGTTTTATAACAAAGATGTTAAAGACTTAATTGAATTATATTCCACTGAAAACGAGGAAACATCAAGCGTTGTTGAAAGATGGATTAGAACAATGAAAGAAAAAATGTGGAAGTATTTCTCTGCTCACTCAACAAATGTTTATATTAACGTGTTACCAAATCTTGTTAAAGAATATAATAACACAAGGCATTCTTCTATTAAGATGACACCAACAGAAGCAAGTAAGAAGAAGAATAAAAATAAAGTTTGGAGAACATTGTATCCTGATTATAATCAAGTAAGGGAGGATATTGAACCAAAGTTTTCTGTTGGAGACAAAGTAAGGATAAGTAAAAAGAAAAAGACTTTTGAAAAAGGTTATACCACAAGATGGACTGAAGAGGTTTTTACAGTTTCAGAAGTAAAACATACATCACCTATAACATATAAAATTGAAGATTTAAATAGAGAAGAAATAAAAGGTTCCTTTTATGAACCTGAACTACAAAAAACGAAACAAGAGTTGTATAGGATAGAAAAGGTTATTAAAAAAGGAAAAAAGAAATCTCTCGTAAAGTGGAAAGGTTATTCTGATGAGTTTAATTCATGGGTTGATAATAGTGCTATTGTAAATATTTAAATATATAAAAAATGAAAAATATTTTAATTGATAATATAACTTTACTAAATAAACCTTTAAGCAATTTTGAACTTGAGGATGCCGCAAAAAAATCAAAAATAAAAAATTTTAGAGGAATATTTTTAAGAGATACCCTACCTAAAAAAGTAAGAAATAAAGAATGTGGCATATTAAATCTTGATGATACCAGCGGTCCAGGTACTCATTGGGTTGCATGGTTTAAAGATGATAAAACTAAAATTTATTTTGATAGTTATGGCATACAACCACCTCTTGAAATTATAGATTATTTAAAAAGGTCAATACACTACAATACTGACCAATTACAACATGCAGGAGAAGTATTTTGTGGTCATTTATGTTTGTTCATTCTTAAAGAGTTGGGTTTAGGTAATAAATTTCAAAATGTTTTAAATAAACTTTTTTAGCAATATTAAAAACGATGCCCGTACATAAATTTGGTAGAAGAGATGTTGTTAAAACAAGTGGTGATGGTGATGGTGTGTCACTTGCTTACATAAGTAATAATTTTTTACGTAAAGATGGAACAACCCCAGTTGCCGGTTCTATAAATATGAATGGTAACACATTAACAAGGGTTAGTAATCCAGTAAATCCTCAGGATGTTGCCACTAAGAGTTATGTTGATGCCAACTCAGGGTTGTTAAATGAAAATGGAGGATACCATATGGTGGGGTATTTAAACATGGGTTTTAATAAAATAAAAAATATAGCTGACCCTGAGGAGCCGAGTGAAGCTGCTACTAAAAAATATGTAGATGCTGCTAATAGTGCTTTTGTTTATGGAGCTGATGGTTATACAGCAAGTGGAGACATTTCTATGGGTGGATGGAGGATTAACAATGTTGGTTCACCTATAGAAAGCCAACAAGTTGCAAATAAGTTTTACGTAGATGCCGCTATTGAAGCAAAAAATACAGGTAATAATGCTTTAACAAAAAAACGATATGGAACTTTTTAGCAGCTGGTAAAATAGATATGAACACTCACGCAATTACTGGATTACCAAATCCTACAGATCGTGATGCAGCTGCCAATAAAAATTATGTTGATAATGGTGGTGCCATTGTAAAAAATCCTGATGGAAGTTTTACAGCAATATCCAACATAGACCTTCAAGGTTTTTCTATAAAAAATGCTGCGGCACCTGTAGAAGAAAGAGATTTAGCAACAAAATCCTATGTGGATGGAAAAGTATCACTTCCTTCTCTCATAGGTCCTAAACCTATTATAAGCGTGTGTGCCGAGGAACAAGGTGCATTAGCAGATGGTAATTATGAGTTTGCTTTTGGTAATGGAGGCTCCGGAGTAAGCCATGGGTTAGGAGGTTATTGTATGGCTGCTCCTGGTAGAATTTTAAGAGGAACTTTAATGGTTGTTAAGGGAACAGGTATTCTGAAAGAAGAGGTAAAAGTCAATATAGTCATAAATTGAGTTGAACAGGTTGACTACTCCATAGTAAAAAAGAAAGGAGAAGGTTGTAGTTGTATAGTTTTTCCACAACCTTTAGTAATAGACCAATGTGATGTTATAAACTTTATAACAAGGACAACTAACCCTAATGCTAAAAATGCATATTTAACAATACTGATAGAGTTGGACTTGTAAAAATATTTAACCTTTTTTCACTAGGTTAAATATTATATTTCTCTAATTATAGTATTAGGAAACCTACAAATAGGACATTTATTATTTATAATATTTTTAAAACAATCACTACAAAGACTTATGTGTCCACAATTTGCATAAATAACTTTTGGTTCTTTATCTAAACATGCAACACATTTATCAGCTTTAATTGTTTTTGGTAAATAATGTTCTCCCCAAGTACAAAGGCACCCCAACAATCACTATCATATTCAACATCTGGATGATTAAACAAGGAGCAGGGGGAAGTTGCATAACCCATATATTTTTGTAAGCTACTTAATGGTTCGTTCCATTTTGTAAGTTCTCTTAAACTATTCCAATACTCTTCATTATATTCAACAAAAGATGTAAAATCTAAATATTCTGCTGGATAAATATTTTCAAATGTTAAAATTGGTAATATAGAAAAACTAACTGGTGTTAAGCCCCTATCTTTATTAATAAGTAAATCAAGTAAAACACTTTTATAAGTAGAAAAAAAAATTATTACTTAGTTTATGGGGTATTCTGATACCAGAAAAAACAGGGTCTTCTCTTGTGCGAGCTGTTAAGTACTCCTCCTCATATAAATCATAACCCCCTAAATTTGACCAAGTTGCAAAAATAGTTGTATCAAATTTGTTATTATTATTAGCTTTATGCTTACTATATTGGTAATAAACAAAAGGGATTAGTTCTGAAAACATATATAAAAAATCTCTTTTATGCATTTCTTTTAAGCAAATTATAAATAATTTTCTATTTTTTACATATGTGTGTTTAAAAGAACAAATATTTTTTAAAGTTTTATTTAAGTTGTCTATTTCTTTATGTGTTCGATTAGCTAACACGTTCATCTTTATATATGCTATTTATAGACTTTAGTTAGGAAAAATTCAAATTTTTTTTGTTTATATAGGAAAAAAAAAATGTAATATAAAAAACCTAATAAGATCTGGGGGATTCACTAAATACCAACATTCATTAGCATATTATATCTTTTACATTTGTTTCCTAAAAAAGGAAAGAAATGTTTTATTCACATTTTATACATTTATACATCCAGGTTTAATTCCCTTCTTGCTTCATCAGCATATTCTTCAACTAGTTCTGTAAGTTTATCCATGCTATAACCTGCATTGGATGTTTGTTTTATAAATTCTATTAAAACTTTTTTAAGTTGAGCCCTTACGTCTTCCAGGATGTATTCCAGTTCATTTTCAAGATTACAGGTAGCTGCTTCTTGGTTATATTCTTCATCTATAATTTCTTCAAGTGTTTTGTCTGTCATCTTTTTGTGTATGCTATGTTTGAGGAAAATTTAAAGGTATTTTCAAAAATTTTTTGTATATAGAAGAAATTTTTTTTTTTTTTTTTTTTTATCAAAATCTTAAGCCACCCACTAACTCATAAGCCGGTTAGCCATAGCATGATGCTACATGCGTTGGTTGATGGGGGAGGTAAAAGGTTAAGCAATAAACTGATGTAAGGGTTTGTTGGTTAGTTAAGTAACTGGTTGGTTGATGCATTGGCTCGGTAAATTAAGTTAAATCAAAGATTTTTTAAAAAAAATAAAATTTGAATTTAAGCAAAAACGATTAATATAGAGGTTAAACCATTTTGTTTTATGAAGCTAGTTAGGTGGTTTTGCGTAAGTATAATAACTGTTAATTTTATGAGCATGTTAATGTTACATAAAATTGTTAATGGCGGTCATGTGTGTTAAGCAAGGAGGGATTGGTTAAGGGGGGAGGGGAAAGGATAAGTGGGTTTGTTATGTATAAGCTTGTTGGTTTGTTTTAAGAGGGGGTTGATTGGTTAAGTGGGTTTGTTGTACATAAGCTTGTTGGTTTGTTTTAAGAGGGGGTTGATTGGTTAAGGCCAATAATGGGCTTGTGCTAGATCGAGCTTTTTCCTATCTACTCACCACCATAACAGAAATTTCTCCGAGTCACACACACAAAACAATACTCCAACAATACTCCTGGTTGGCTAAACCATTTGGTTCAGCCAATCAGAAGTTGTGTTACTCTCAAATCTAGAAAATTCTAGTGAATAAGACTAAGAGTTCTTAAGAAATGTTATTGAATACGGACCCGGACCTTTTTTTGCAAGAATATCTGAAAAGATATCGGCAAGTGTAGATCCCTCTTACTTACAAGGCAACTTTGGTGTATTGATTAAACAAACCGGCCGTATATGATTTTAGAAACTTTCTTGTAAAATAAAGATTATTTACATTTAGGTTTGATTTATGAACAAATGTTTAGGGGAAAAAAAAAAACGCCAGAAAAGAATTTGATCGTAACATTGCTACTCTGTGCCTTTTGCAACTCAGCAATAGAGAGCAAATTTCACTTTTCATTGAATTGTCAAAAATATATTCATCTGAGAAGAAAATACAACATTAATCAATAGCGACCAACGCTTTACACATTTAAATCATTCCGAGTAATAAACATAGACAAAACATATTAAATCTCATGAACTTTGTTAAAGTGCAACGGAATTAAGAAAGCAATCTTTATGGGACAGATTATTACATGGCCTAGTATCACCAAAGTACAAAATTTTCAGCAGTTTGTTGCAGTCCGTTTGTTAACTTTTGTTTCATCTCTTTATGTTATTCTTTTCTTTGATTTACGCTTTTTCTTTTGATTATATATCCTTGCCATGTTTGTGTATAATTATGTAAATGACTATAGGCAAGTAGCGTAAAGGAGGGGTGTCCATATGGCTGTTTTCATGGCCACTACGGATTTTCTTTAAATTTTGTGTACTTAAATATATACATGTTGGCTGTAATATTATGCAATATTGAATTAATTGGTAAAGGTTTGTATGTTGTGTGCCTTTTCAAAGTGGGTGTGGGTAATTCTGACTAGATAAGGGGTTTCTTACGAAATTGGTAATATTTTTATTGTTACTCAAAACCGGAACTTAACAATTTCATACTTTCTTAAGCAATACCAGATGTAACAGCCTGTTAAAACTTTTGACAAAAATCCTGTATGAAATTTGTTTTTACTCAGTTGTATGACATGCCTAAATTTCAGCTTTCTTTTGGTTCTCCGACTTTATGAAAAACCACAACGTCATTTTATACAGACAGCGATTTCAATATATATATATTTTTCGAATTTTAAGGGTTTTCATTTTTCAGTTTGCTACCATGAAAATAAAGTTCTTTTATACCGTGAAACTTTTTCTGTTAGCTATATCTAGAACTAAAGATATATCCCCTCTTTTGTTTTGGACACACAGCTTCTGTGCTCCAGTGACTTTTGGGGTAATTTGATCTATTAAGTTTGAGCTTATTCCCTACATTGAGATTCAACTAAGTCGCTCCAACTGAATGATAAGGAACCTTTTCTCCTCAGTGCCGAGCTTGAATGGTTGTTTGTTTGTATGGTGTTAAACCAGACAGGTTTAAACGATATTTCAATCATATCACGGTGACCATTGTATCTATCCATGCTTCCCTGGACTTTTTTTTTTTTTTTTTTTTGCCAGTGCTTTGAACAAAGTTCTTTCCAAGCCACCGGCTGCTTCTCCGCATTGCCACCATCAAAACAATGATTAGCAATGTGAATGGAATGAATCTTGTTGCACTGACTATCACCAATCCTTCGACAAATGGCTGATATGGGGATTCAAACCAGCAATATCCTAGTATCAAGCCCTGTGCATTACTGACTGAGTGTCCAGGCCAGGCAAAATTCATATATTGTTGTATGTTTTTGTTAGGAAGTATGTTTGTTATACATGAGCTTCTGGATAGTGTTACATCTGGAGTTAATAGGATCTTCGTTGAAACTTTAAGCTTAAAGAAATATGTATTGTCAAACAACTTCTTGATTTTAAACAGCATATCATTCTTCTACTTCTGACTAACTTGGAGTACTCTTTATGTCGATAGCAGCATCTTATAGTTAGAATTCAAATGAGAATTTGTTTTAGTGTCAGCATTTTATGATTCATGATGTTTGCAACCTAAATACCAAAGCACAAAAGCTATACGTGCACAACTACCGACCGTCCTGGCTCCGATTCTACCGGTTTATCCACAATACCACTTATTGATTGGGTTTATGCCTTGGTTATGTTCAGTCCATACATTGTATATTTTACTGGAAGTGTGGCATAGACGAATTTATGCTCTAAGAATGCCAACTTATTTTTTCATTTGCCATGGGTCCATATAGTTTATTTCATCAAAGAGCTTGCCTGTATAACACCGAGCTTGTCAGAGGTGATATATTCACATTCTTAACTTTAGAGCCAGTTGTGTTGATAGTGCCCATATTGTTAATGTGAAACCCTGTACAGGAATAATGCGGAACAAGCATGCCTTCTACGACGTTCTTTAAGCTTATCATTAATTGGTATTGTACATATGAGGTATAGGGAATGACAACATTTACATACTTGTATAGATTAAAACACGTGGGCTGCTTAGTAGAAAGAACCAACTTTGATAGTCATTGTACATAATGCAGTGTTACACACAAACATACGATAATGCAGCAATATCATCCTGCCCGAACAACTGTAAAACATATGTAAACATACTTTGCTATAATACATGTATACTGACATTGTAAACATGTTTTGGATGATTAAATAAAAATCACACAACGCAAGAAGGAAAATGAATAGGCCTGATATGAGTAAGGTCAGATAGGCAATAACATTCGTTAAAAGGAAGCATAACACACAGAAAATCATTTAAAATATGATGTGTTATCGTAAAGTTATGTTATTTTGCAATTTATCATTTTGATTGAAAATCAAAATCTCTACGTTGACACAGTTATTATAATAAGGGGTACTGCGAAAGTATAAAGCCTTTACAAGGTTGCATGATGAGACACTTACAGTATGTATAATAATAAGGAACGATGGAAAAACCTCTCGATACTTTTCCTGAAATAGGAAAGCCAAAGCATTTTAATACCTGCTTCGTTTACTTTTGGCTGATATTGGTCTTTACATTTTCGCAGCAAAATCAGTCATATTCCAATAAACAAACCATTATGATTTTTTGAGGGGGGGGGGGTTAAAATAAAACGTTTAAAGAAGAAGACATTTATATCAAGAAATTAACTCCATATAAATGTCTGAAATGAGTTACACGTATTGAATTCGTGGCTGTCAAAACAGGGCCACAAAGGGTACAAATCAGAGTCATATCTGCCTTTAAGTTCACGACATATTCAAGAGAAAAACAATTAAAAAAGATGCTTGAGATGAGAAGGAGGACAGAGAGTAAAGTAACATAAAAGGAACATCTGATTCATTATTGAAATGCACCTGATTGAAAATTTCGAATATTTCGTCATGTGAACGATAACTTCATATGCAGTAAATGATTTAGGAAAAACAAAAATCAACTTTTGGTTCTAAAGTATCATGATGACTTAAACTACATTAAATGCTTTGTTTGAATAGAAACAATGTATGTACAAATAAGAAATAAAAACTCTGATATAATCATGAAAAAAAAAAAGCAAAAATAAAGGGCAGATAACTCAAAAACAAAGAATGGTATTGTAAAGTTGAATAAATACATGTGAATAAATAAATAGATAAATAAATAAAGCAAACACTAACCTTGCATATTCATTTTCAAACAATGTTTTTTAATAGTAGTTTTCCCCTTTGTCATGTAAACAAAAAATTGCATGTTAAAGTTTTAAAATTAATTTTAAAGCATAAACATCGTATATTTATTTCAGTCATTAATGTAACGCATACCGTTTCAGACTAATTTAAACTAAGGTAGTCCACTAATTAAGTTTTTACCATTTAGTACCTATTATGAACTGGTCTCCGTTGTAGATATACATGTACATATTACAACTGGCACAGGCTATTGTGTCGTTGCTTTCCCCTATATACATTTGCTGTATCAGGGGTGGTAACCAGTCTATACCTATTATAGCTCTTGAAATAATATTTAATCCTTTTGAACAATCTTGCCTGGCCGGGCAGCTCAGTGATTAGCTTATCTGACTCATGACCAGGGTCCGTATTCACCAACCATTCTTAAGAATATTCTTGGTCTTGTTCTCCAGAATTTGAAAGTAACACACCTTCTGATTGGCTACACCATTTGGTTTAGCCAATCAGAATTTGCGATACTTTCAAACTTGGAAAATCTTGAAGAATAAGACTAAGAACGTTCTTAAGAATGGTTGGTGAATACGGGCCCTGCTGTGGTGGTTGTGGGTTGTGATTCCCGGTTGAGGCAAACTTTCTTTCGGGCCATTTTTTACCTCTCACCTTTGATGCATGTGATAAAGGTAGTCAATGACTTGAAAAAGAAAGCTTTGTTAGTACTGTTGTGAGAAAGCCAGGAGACACATGAGTAGGTGCATTGACAGCAGGGATATGACCTAGGCTATTAAAACTGCGTTAAACGCCAATACAAACAGACAATATTATGGGAAAGGAAGAAAATGCCGGTAACCAGCACTTTCCCTTTTGTCAATGTTTAATTTGTCGTCTGGAAAAGTTTTCAATTTGAGAAAGTCTGAAATTTTGTCGTCGCGTGAAGATTTAAAGCTGGCCAATTCGAAACCTTGTAATAAAACATTGATGATAAACAGCATTTTTCTCCTTTTCCCACAATATTTTCTACCCTTTCAAAGACAAATACCACATATTGAGCCACATTTAATGTGTTGTCTGCAAAAAGCTTTTAATTTGGACAAATCTAAAATTTTGTCGTTTGGTGCAAAACATAAATACACGAACTTCTCAAAAGATTGCGGTAAAAGGAAAAAAATACCTGTTTACAGAGATTTTTTCTTTTGCCAATATGTTTTCAAAATGATTTGGACAAGCCTAAAATTTTGTCGTTTTGTGAAGAGTTAAACATTAAGGTGGAATACATAAAATTAATAAACGTACATCTAAAATATTGTGGTTAAAGAAGAAATTGCTCAGTAAGAGGGATTTCTTCTTTTAACCGTGACAATGTTTTCAAAAGGTGTGTGCGGCAAGACGAAAATAGTCGCCTGCCTGTTGTGATGTGTTCACCGTTCACCAAACTAGCCCCCACCCCCCGACCCCCACCAGCACCTATTTACTAAACCAGCACAATCAGAGAGCGGAAATGATTTTCAAAACAAAGTTCACCTGTGAACTTGACCTTTGACCCGTATGATCGAAAAACATTAGGGCACCTCCTCGGGCCATGAGCAACACTTGTATAAAGTTTCAAGGTCCACAGGTCAAAAAGCCTTTGAGCTAGAGCACAGTAACGATTTTTTTTAAACAAAGTTCACCTGTGAACTTGACCTTTGACCCATGTGACCCAAAAACAATAGGGCACCTCCTCGGAGCAACACTTGTATAAAGTTTCAGATCCTAGGTCGAACGGCTTTTGTGTTAGAATACTGAAACGTTTCTCAAAATTCACCTGTGACATTGACCTTGGACTCCTTTGACCCAAAAAACAATAAGGCATCTCTTCGGGTCTTCAGCAACAGTTGTGTTAAGTTTCAGGGTCCTAGGTCAAAGGACCTTTGAGTTAGAGCCAGAAACGATTTTCAAACAAAGTTCACCTGTGACCTTGACCTTTGACCCATGTCACCCCAAAACAAAAGGACCTCTTTTTGGGTCATGAGAAACACTTGTATAAAGTTTCAGGTTACTAACTCAAACGGCTTTTGAGTTGGACCACGGAAACGATTTTCAAAACAAACCTCATCTGTGACCTTTGATCCATGTGACCCAAAAACAACAGGGTACCTCCTCGGGTCATGAGCAAAACTTGTATAAAGTTTCAGAATTCTAGATCTAAAGGCTTTTGAGTTAAAGCACAGAAAAGATTTTCAGTTCACCCGTGACCTTTACCTTTTACCCATGTGACCCAAAAACAACACGGCACCTCCTTGGGTCATGAGGAACACTTGTATAAAGTTTCAGGGTCCTTGGTCCAAAGGCTTTTGAGTTAGAGCACAGAAATGATTTTCAAACAAAGTTTACCTGTGACCATTGACCCATGTGACCCAAGAAACAATAGGATACGTCATGTGCAACAATTGGGATGGACTTGATTTGATTTTATTTGGTGGACTCCGACTGCGCCTGAGCAGCACGCTAAATCGAGTGAAATCGAGCAAACGGCGTACTCCCGAGATAAATCAAGTTAGAGGAAAAAACAAAGATGGCTGACAATGATCGCAATATTGGTGTTACAGCTCTATTTCAATTAATGACTTGTAAATTACCAGCTTGCAATACACACGGATGCCCCCGAAGACTTCCATATCAAAAAACACCCTTTGTAATCTTCACAATCGAAAATCGTTCCCGCCACTTTTTGAGGGATTAGGTCACGTGACTTCTCTGCTCTCGACCGCACCACCTCGGACGATGGAGTACTCCGGAGTGCGCTGGCGCAGCTACTCCTTTACACTTGATTACTCAAGTCCACCCCTGTATAAAGTTTTATGGTCCTAGGTCAAACGGCTTTTGAGGTAGAGCACGGAAACGAAAAACATGGATGGACTGACGGACGGGTGTACGGACGGACATGATGAACCCAGTATTCCCCTCTACTTCGTAGCTAGGGGTTATAAACCCTTGCGAAGAAATTTGAAAACACTGTGTGAAAAGGAGAAAATGCGGAACCAGCATTTTCCCCCTTTTTCCACAATGTTTATACCCTTTAAAAAACAAGTACCACATGTTATCAAGCCGTTTTCAACATTATTTTAGCTATATCGCGGCGGCCAGTGCACCTATCCATGCTAACCTGGAGTTTCCTTTACCAGTACTTCGTACAGTATTTTTCCCAGGCTGCTTTCTCACATAACTATCGCCGAAACAATGATCAGAGGTCAGAGAGGACTGAATCCTGTCGCAACGACTGTCTTCCATCCTTGAAAAGAAGTTGGCTGAGCTGGGGATTCGAACCAGCGATCCCCTGTTCTCAAGTCCAGTAAGCTATCGACTGCACTACCGAAGCTCTGCAGATCAAATATTTAACTGCACGTTCTTTGCAGTCAGATCTGAATCTACACTGTCGCAAAAACTACAAGTACTCGACTGGGTTAACCCTCCCGTGACTCAAAGACCTTTTGCGTAGTGTAGATCAAGATCAGACTGCACAGAACGTGCAGTCTGATCTTGGATCCACACTGGCCGATAAAGAGATATCTTCCCTGCCAACCTTTGAAGTAGCAAAATTTGGGTTTTTACTATAGGCTTGAAATTTTCAATCTATTTATTTTGCACGATAAAAGTTAATAGGCATAAAGTGAAGCCGGTTATGCGGCATAATAACTCTTTAAAACCACACGACAGAGTTTTAGACTTGTCAAGATTGAAAGCGAATTGCAGATGACAAAATAAAATCTGCTTCCACTCTTGGAATTTGTGTTTTTTAAAGGGTATAAAACATTGTGAGAACATTTTTAAAAGCCTTCTTCCTCAGGTTTGTTCAAACATGGAATGGCTTGGTAGAGGGTTAAACTTTTAAGTGCCAAATATATGTAAGCCATGCTCTGTTAAAAGAGGGCTTAATGCACTTGCAAAAAAAGTATCGACCGTGGTCCGCGCAGACGGACCTGTGCGAAACTTTTAGCTAACAATAGATTTTCTGCACGTCAAAGGACCAGTTAGACTCATGATTCAGACGTTTTTTGGACAAAATAGATTTCACGGATTTATAGCTATGTGGTGGGTTGCTTGAAATAATGCATCGCAGAGATGCATTAAGCCCCTTTTTGCCAGAACATGGCTCAAACATGAATAAACATGGCCTGTATAGATCCCAGATCAGACTGCAAGTTCTGTGGGTCAGATCTTGATCTACGCCGTCCGCAAACGTTCTAATCTTCTCCTCTGCTACAGAAAGGGTTAACACGTTACCCCCTGGACGTGACTTGTGTCACACAGCCGACTTAATTTGAAAACATTGTAGGAAAAGGAGCAATTACTGTTGCGTTAGGTGTGTGAAAAGTTGTATTTGTGCAGTGTATGGTTCACAAAGAGTTTTTCTGTAGTGTTTATGCTGATTTTTATAATAAAAAAAAAGTGAAATGAACGAAGAAATTAAGTTTAATAAAAGAAATAAACAAGTCAAACGAGGAAAGTAAAACTACAAGGTCATAACATGAATAACATGAACTTATTACTTTTACTCAATGGCAAATTGCCCACTAATGTTACCATGGCGCCTGTATTCTGACAAATACATGCCCTTTGTACTCTAATGTAAACATGTCACTTGTTATCTCGTGTGAACATGTCGCCGAGATTCTCGTATAAACATGTCACATTTTTACGTTTCTTACATAAACATGGCGCTTTCTTACATACAGATGATGCTTTTTCTCTCATGTTAACAAGCCGGTTGTACTTTGATGCAAACATACTGCCTGTATTCTCACGTAAAAATGTTTTGTCTTTCTTTCAATTCCTATGTATTCATGTATTCTCACCTTAAACCCTTTCCCTTACAATCATTTTGATGTAAACGTGTCATTTGTATCCTCACATAATTACGCTTTTTGCTTTCTCACATAAACATGCCACTTTCACTTTTATGTAAACATGTCATTTGTTTGCTCATGTTAACATGTCACTTGTATTCTTACCTAAATATGTCACATATATTCTGACATAAACATGTTGCTTGTACTCTCGTGTTAACATGTCGGTTGTAATTCTATGTAAACACGTCGTTTATGTAAACACTTTCATTTTATTCTAATGTTATCATGTTGTTTGTATTCACACCTGAACATGTCACTTGTTTTCTTATGTAAACATGTTAATTGTTTAGTAAACACGAGGCTTTTATTATCTTCTAAACATATCACAATGATTCTTAAAATAGATGTTGCTTGTAATTACACGAAAACATGTTGCTTATATTCAAATGTTAGCTTTTCGCTTACACAAGTTTAAATCTTTGACCTTCTGCTAATAACCTAAGCCCAGCAAATAAGTGCTACAGAAAACTCAGTCCAAAAAGTAACTTGTCTAAACTTGTAAGGAACCGAAAAAGGAGATATTTTAAACACTACAAATTTTTCATTCATTCTTTTGTTAGCTTTATGCAAAAAGTAACTTGTTCAAACTTGTAAGAAAGCGAAAAAGGGAATATTTTAAACATCAGAAATTTTCCTGTCATTCTTCTGATTAGTTTTATGAACAAAAATACATACTTTTATGTCAATTCAAGTCAGATATATACACACATAAACTGACTCTCTTTTGAGAGAATGATGTCCTTCTCAGAAGTCACAAAAAATTGAAACTATGTAAAATTCTAAGAAGTCACAAAAAATTGAAACTATGTAAAATTATCATTTTAAGTATGTTTAAGCGTACAGATATAAAACACTCTATCAATATTCATAAAGACAGTACATAATAATTATGTATGTCATGTAATCATGTTGTTCACTTGAAATGACACAATGATTCTGTCTAAACTTACAGCAGCATAACAATGTCATTTTGTTAAAGCGAAATAACAATTACAAAAGTGTATGTTTAAATTTACAGGGACATCATGTATATTAATCTATTATATACATGAACATTTCCGGCTCAGATACATGCGTCGAACGCGGATAAAACTAGAACTGTCACAAAAATACCCCCACCGGCACCTTGTTACTGAAGCAGCACAATCAGAGAAAACAAAGTTCACCTGTGACATTGACCTTTTACCCACGTGATCCAAAAACAATAGGGCACCTCCTTAGGATAACCCTACAATAGAGCAACACTTGTATAAAGTTTCACGGTCCTAGTTCAAAAAGCTTTTGAGTTAGAGCACAAAAACGAAAACCTGGACGGACCGACATACGGACGGATGGATGGAGAGACAGAAAGACATGGTGAAACCAGTATACCTCCCTCTAATTCGTGGGAGAGGGGCATACTAACACACAGAACAGAAAAAAATCTCTACACACTGTGAAATACGGTTCCAAATATAGTATGATGACGTGTCTCACGCGCGGACAGCATGCATACTGATTCACCATTCATAAAAACGAGATCAATGGCCACTTTACCATTGTTTATTTTATTCCGTTTACAGTTATTGAATGAAATGTCAATAACTGCGAAATTTTGTCTTTGAAAGTGGTAGGTATATAATAAAAGGAATATTATGCTGTGGTAACTTTCCTGGTGCTTGTATTTACTTCTCTCTGCATAAGAACATTTTGACATCTCACTCGAACCTCGGTCTTGCGCGATAATGAATTTCTCACCCGGCTCAAATCAAATACAATAACCAGGAAAGTTACTAAAACATAATTTTCTGTAAGTAGATCTACGTCACAGTTGCGAAACAACAATACAATACAAAAATAAGAGTGTGCATCTAATAATAAAATCATTGCTTGGTGACTACATTGAAATGGCCATTTTTCTTTCAAAATTTCTAAATCTTGAACAAAAGCATAAAAATACAAATGTTTATAAAGGAAAATAATGCAAAACAAAACACACACATATGATCTGACATAAATTGGCATTTGAATAAAAATTTTATCAAACGAGTCTAGAAAAAAGTTATTAAGCGAGCCCCTGACGAGCTTTTTAACATTTTTTTCAGACGAGTTCAATAAAATTTCACCTCAAAAGCCAACAAATGTCAGATTCTTTGGATCATATAACATAATTTCACAAATTATAAATCAGATCGTACAACACCATCTACACACACACGGTCATTGCCATGAAATAAAATCCATTCACCTTTCTAAAATACATTAAAAATGACGTCACAAATGACGTCACACAAATATGATATCAAACGCGTAGATATAGAGAATACGTACATAGTGTTGTCGTAGATCAAAAATATCTAACGAGGTTGGGAGAATTGATAATTGTCGAGCCTTGGCGAGACAATTATCAATTCTCACAACCGAGTTGGATATTTTTGATCTACGACAACACTATGTACGTATTCTATTAAATATCTTTTAACCTATGATTTGTACTCATTGTGAAAAGATGTGAAAAATGTTGCTGACAAGTACATTTTAAAAGTTTTAAAAGTTTATTTATGTCGGAACTTCCATTTTAAAATTGCATTACCCACATACATAGTACTTTATCGTAGTAATTTAACGTCCGAAAATTGCGACTGAGATCGCTTGGGATTATTCTATTTGAGAAGACGCGGTAAACGAGCATTCAAATGACGCCAGGGGCAGGAATTAGATAGGCAGATCATCGGAAAGTAGCGCGCGTGCTATGACATCGTTCTTTTTTCGCGGGCTTTCTGTAGTAATCGTTACTATTTTTGGAATGCATTTCATTCATAAATGGTGATAGGGGGCGGAGTAAGTGGAACTTACTGTTCTATAAATATCTGTGGTATATCAAAAATCTATAAATATCCGTGGTATATCAAAAAAAGAATATCGCATGGGTGTTATTGCATGGACATCCGGTTAGTTGAAAGATAAAAGAAATTTTGTAATGGGTATTTTTGACAATTAAAAAAAAAGTGGGGTTATTTGATAAAATATGATTCAACAATGAACATAATTTTTCATGTTGTTAATAAACATACACACACCAGTTTTCGAAAGTAGACTCACATCTTCCCAAAGCATATTGGAGTTTAAAAATGATCCATTATAAATTTGTCACAATGTGGACAACATAAACCATTTAAGTATGCTCTAATTTCCATTATGTTCAATGATTTTGAAATTGGTCACTTGGCACTTTAAATTCATTTCTTAGACTTAATTCCAAGATAGGGCATCTGATTGGCTGAGACAGAATGTCTCAGCCAATCAAATTGCCAATTGTATAATTCATAACTGTATTTTGACTGGTTTGTGATTATGGCCCATGATTTATGCCCACAAAGAACACGTATGCTTGCAATTGTCAAGCTAGAACTGTAAGAGATGACTTCATACCCCCAACAAGTGTCTTACTTGAAAAAAAAAAGATATTAAAAGGGAAAGAATTCTTCAATGCTTGATAGTAGACATCCAAAAATTGCCTCTTGTATGTGTAAATGTTATCATTTGTTGAACAAAAGCTAAATACAATGTCAGCAAAACTAATGAAGGAGTTTGGTACACAAGTAAACCTATCCGACACATGTCCAATGGCGGACATGTTGATTCCGGTATATATCCGGAAGAATCCAGTTTGCAATCAAATAACATCGAACTGCGCACAACAATGAGATGCTGCCCAAAATTTGAAAGAAAGAATGTATGAGAACACAGTTATGTTAGACATTCTGAAGAAAACAGATAATTCATGCCCCGTGAAAGGGGGCTTAATACATCTGCAAAAAGTATCGACTCGAGTCAGCCTGCGTTATCCGCACATGGTGACCTGTGTCGAAACATTTTGGTTTTGGTCACTTTTCAGCATGTCCGAGGACCATTCTATCTAAGGATTCAGCCGATTGTTAAACAAGCTGGGTTTAATGGAGTCAAAAGGGTCAATCAACCACTGAATTATTTTGTTAAATGTTACGCATGCATATCTATTTACATTGATGCACAAGAATGATTGAAAACTGTTTTAATTCGCTTTAAACAGTACAGTTTAACGATACAGACGAAATAAGATTTAACATTATCAACTGAAGAATGTTTTATATAGAGAGTCATTCTATTTACAAAACACGCACACACACACATTTGCCGTTAGTCTCGGCATTCAAAGTTATGTCAACGAAAAATCAATTACATCCATAATAAAGTGAAAAAAAATCCTTTTTTTCCATGATATTTTTAAACGGTATCTTCCAAGGTCTCAGAAAGAAACTAAAGTTATTTCTCTACAACAAAATGGAATATTTACATGCACAAAAACAGATGAATTCACTAAAAGGAATGCAAATATTTAAAAGCCCAAAACAAATCAATGCACTTAAAAGAAATTGCAAATACATGACCGTATTAGCTAGCGCAAAACTGACAGATGGAATCAGTAAAAAAAAATGATATAAAAGGCGCAAAGCTGAGATGAATTCCGTGTAAGATAATATAAATCTTTACTTATATACAAGGTCGGGCCATTGAGAAGGGAAGTAAATTATGTACAATTATGTAAATAAAAACAACAACTTTCAATTGAAACCATAAATGTATCAATTCAATATCGAAAAGTATGAAACAAAAAGAAAAAAATAAAACAATTAGGAAGAGTTTTTCAACATTAGTCTGATAATCTAGCTATCTAATCAAATCTTTACTACACAATAAAAATGTAGACTTGTCCAAATTGAAAGCATATGCAGACGGCAAATCATATGTAGCTCAAATAATGATTTCTCATTTTGACGGAGTAGAAAACATTGTGGGAAAAGGAGAAAATGCTGGTATCCAGCATTTTCTCCTTTTCCCACAATGTTTTCAAAAGCCTTCTATTTCAGGATCGTTGAGTCTCAGGTTTGTTTGGTAAAGAGTTAAAACAGTCGACTAAAGAAAGTACTTTTATAGAAATTCAACATATTTACATTAATACACATCGTTACATGTACTCTCAACATACAAAATTATGTCAAAGTAAACTCAATTTCGCCAATTTATATTACTCCATAACAAAGTAAGAAAAGATTCCCCCTTTTCCATAATGTTTTCAAATGATATCTTCCATGGGTTCAGCAAGAAACTATGTTTATTTCTTAAAACAAAATGCAAATTTTTGCAAGCACAAAACAATACAAACATAAGCAAATTTTCAACATCAGTTAGATAATTTGGCTATCTATAGTTACTGTTACCCAGGTTAATTATCTACCCTATCTGGCATGATTGCAAAAGTCTAGTGTAGGTTGCTTTGCTGACCATTTCTGTGGCTCCTGTGACTTCACCCTTCACCACACAATCCCAAGTTTTAACGACCCTGACAGAAAAGACTTTTAAAAAATATGGGTAAAGGAGAAAATGCTGGTCTCATGCATTTTCTCCCTTTCCCACAACAATTTCTGGACTTTAAGTCCCACCAATTTAGCCACATTACATTTGTCATCTTCAAACGTTTTCAATTTGGACAGGTATGAAATTTTGCCATGTGGTATAGAGGTAATTAGTACTCTATTTAGCAACATAACATTCCCAACATGATTTTTTTCCTTTAAAAGACGAATCCCATAATTTTACTCACATCCCATTAGTCCTCTGCAAATGCTCTCAGTATGGACGAGTCCAACATTCTGTTGTTTGATAAAGAATTAACCGGTACTCTGTTTAACAATATAAAAATCGGACACAAGGTCAATGACTTTCCCTGTGAGCGAGCGGACTGTTTCAGCATGTGCCTTTGAGTACATATCTGCTGGTATTTCATCGCGGTATTTGCTTGGATGAGTCATCCGCTGCCTGTCTCCTGTGATACCAGTGATTTGCACTGCTATCTCGGAAAGATTGCCAATCAGTCCTGAAAAAGTGCATGTTACTTTAGCCATGTTTTTTTGTTTTGAGAAAAGGGGTTTTAATGTATCGGCAAAAAGTACAGACCCATGTCAGCCTGGGCAGTCCGCGCAGACTGACATAGGTCGAAACTTATTTTCTTTTTTTTAGGGGGGGGTGGGGGGTAAATTTTCTGCTAGTCCAAGGACCATGCCACCACATAATCCAGTAGGTTGTTAGACAAATTGCATTTTATGGATCCATAATGATGTGACGGCATGGGTGGTATAATGCATTACGGAGATGCATTAAACCACCTTCTGCCAGAGCATGGTTCATATTCTTTTCCTAAATTGTAGATCTGGGCCCGTATTCACCAACCATTGGTAATATCATTCTTAGGCCTAAATCTCAACAATATTTCAATTTTCAATGTGACGTGATTCTGATTGGCTATAGCAAATGGATAACTCTAGATTAACCCTTTCCCAAACGACAAATTTTGGACTGGTCCAAATTGAAAGAGTTTGCAGACGACAATCTTAAATTTCATGAAAATAGCAGAAAATTATCAAAAAGTGTAGAAAACACTGTAGGAAAAGGAGAAATTGCCCGTTACGAGCAATTTCTCCTTTTCCCACAGTGTTTTCAAAAGATTTGTACTGCAGACACGTGAAAACCAGGGCTTGTTTGGGAAAGGATTAAGACTAAGAGCGCAATTTAGGACGGTTTGATTAATACAGGTCCAGTTGGTAAAGTTTTAGAGGTTCCTTTTTTTTCTTTTGAGAAGCTGTGATTGAAATAAAGTTTGATTCAAAGATTTGATGACTGTTCAAGGGATAAAGAGTGAACTACTAAAATCCCCCCCCCCTTTCAAAAAGCACAGATTCTCATGTTTCTAGGGGTCATTCGTGGCTCGATAGTAAAATGTTGGATTCATTACCTGGAGGCCACTGGCTCGAGCCTAACTCAAAGCACTTTATCTTTCGTGGAAGTGTCGTAGGGAAAAACACTTCAGAGCCCCAGCCACATGCCTAGCGCTAGTGAAACCCAGGACATGCATGGATCTGTGAGCTATCTCCTTGATATGACTGAAATAATTTTGCAAGCAGCGCAAATAGCACCATTCAATTCAATTGATTTTGTCATATGTCGTTCAAAGGATTGCTTCGTAAAGACAACAACTGGCTCATCGGAGCAAAAAAACATCTGCAAACAGTGTTTCTAAGGAATATCCAATTACACATTTGGTAACCCTTCTAGAACATTCATTTTCCAAATATTACAAGGATGTTTTCAAAATCGATTGTGTCAATTTCTTTCGTAAATTATTTTTTCAATGAATTTGTCATGGATAATTAAACCAATTATCGTGTAGGCAAACGGTTCAGGACTCCTCAGAGACGCTTGTATACTCTTAAAATCCGAGATAGCTGTTAGAAAATACCAATACCAATGACTTTAGCTTTTAGAATACAGTATTTCTGGTAATGACTCTAGCTGTTAGAAAACAGTATTTCCGACAGTGACTAAAGCTTTCAAAAATAGCATTTCTTGTACGGACTAAAGCTTTCAGAAAATTGCACTTCCAGTAATGACCATAGCTGCTAGAAAATAGTATTTCCGGTAATGACTAAATAACAAATATAAAACACTGGCTATGATAATTCCACTCCTGAATACTCAAAATCCGATTCCAAAGATATTTATGAATTAGTTGGTTGTATTGGAGTTTAACGCCGTTTTAACAGCTCAAGGTCATATCACGGCGGTTAGTGAACCTACGTAAGTGTTTCCTGGCTTTCTCACACCAGTACTGACACAACTTTCTTTCCAAGTCACTAACAACTTTTCTCACATGCATCAGAGGTGAGAGGCGAAAACTCAACGGAAAGAAAGTTGGCCTAAACCGGGTATTGAACTCAGAACCACCAGGTCATGAGTCAGATACGCTAACAACGGAGATATCCGACCGGACGTATATTTATGAATGGATCGGTCAATTTTCAAATTACTTACCACTTGCTATGCTTGGCAAATCACTGTTTTTTTCTCCGATTACTGACAATTTGTTGGCGTCCTTTGCATACCATGCTGCTCTGAGAGATTTCTCCGCTGCCTAAAAAGTCAACCAAGAAAGAGAATTCAAGTATTTGTTATACGCTTTACCAGCCGATAAATTTTAGACTTGTCCATATTGAAAGCAATTGCATACAACTGATGAAATGTGTCGCAATTGATGGGATTTGTCTTTGAAAGGGTGGAAAGCATTGTAGAAAAAGGAGAATGTGAATGTTATCAGCTCTTTCTCCTTTTCCCACAATGCTTTTACCCTTTACCATAGAATTCCAAATCTTAACAACCCTTTTGAAAATGGCTTTTGAAATTAAAGTGGGAGAAGGGGAAAATGCCTTTCAACCGAAAATTCCATTTCTACAGCGCATTTAATTTGCCGACTGCAAATGCTTTCAATTTGTAGAGCTCTGAAATTGTATTGTTTGGCACAGAGTTGAAACGCCGTTTTCCTAAAGGATGTTAAGACATGATACAGTTTGGGGAAGGATTGAGTTGTTTTTGACATCATTTCCAACCGGATTTCAATTCATCCACGGCGCTATCCATTTGCTCTTAAGCATGTGCTTCCACAGTTTCACAGGGTCCATGCTGGAAATCGGCGTTGCATTGCTAAACGACACTCCTGAAATACCATAGCTTAAAACAAGGTTCAACCAATAGATTTCAGATGATGCCTCACGCGGTATAGCAATAATATAACGCTGACGGTTCACTCACTCATTCATGTCTATCACTAGTCTTGGGCCGGTGCTTATCAGTGCCTTGTCCGGGAAGAATCACACGAAAAACAGAGCCAGGTTTATGAATGAATGAATGAATGAATGAAGTTTTATAGCCAGTCCACAAAAAGGGTCATGTTTGGTTTGAGGATCAAACCCAGAACATAAATTACTAATTCACTATCGACCCCAACCTTCGGATTACAAATCCAACGCCTTAACAACTAAGCGAGGAACTTCAGGAAGGCAAGAATCTACAGCTCGGAGAAAACGAACTTAACAAGAAAGATTACCCTTTCATTGTTACGAGTTTCATGGAGATTTCTGTTGATACCAAATCTGTAACATGGATCCATAAAATCTATTTAGCATAAACAATTGACTGAATTTAGAGGAATGGTCTTTGGAAACGCAATAAATCTTCAAATAGCAATAAGTTTCGACACATGTCAACCTGCGCGGACTTCGCAGTCTTATATGAGTCGACACTGTATGCACATGCATTAAGCGCCCTTTCACAGAGCACGGCTCATATACATTAACTTGAAAAGCAGCACGGCATTTATCTAAGAGAATTCTACTTAGTGCAAGTTTCTACTCAGTGCAAATGTTCTAACCTGGTGAAAAATGTAGCATATCCAGTTGTATGGGCCAGACGTATTTTGAAGACAATTCATGCCAAAGTCGAAGTCTGACTTGGCTTGTCTTTGCCATTTCCTTGCGGCATGTGGCCAGGGATATGGTTTACTCTCAGATTCTTCAAAATCAAAATAAAAATCTGGGTGCCCCTGCCGTCCCCTACGAGTATCTCTAAACTGCTGTCTTTCAAATTGCTCGAAGAAAGATCCCCAAAAGCCACTGCCACCACTTTGATATCTCCAGTGCCTGGATCCATTTGATCTATTTGGTCCATTTGAAGAATCACTTTCACTTTGATTTCCACTCACATCCTCTGTTCCATCACGATAATCTTTGGGCGTGCCTCCATTCTCAAGTGTTTGGATGCACTGTTGTAGGTACTGGAAAACTTTCGTACAAAAATCGATTTTATCTGGATTTTTATCAGGATGCCATTTAAGCCACAGTCGTTTGACAATGCCTTTCCTTGTTTTCTCGTCTTGTTTCCATGCTTCTTTGAGACATTCTTTGATATCTTTACATACGCTATGAATTGAAAGTTCTTCTTTGTCTGGTTTCTTCTTTTCATCATTTGATTTATCGTCGTGAGGTGGAACTGACTTATCTTCTCCCGTATCGTTTGTCTGACCTTCGAATAAAACCAGCTCTGTACATGTATTAGACTTCCTGACAAATTTAAACAAACGGTATGCTGGAGCCTGTATAGGCTCATTCTCACCTATATCCACCTCATACAATTCGAAGAGCGATGATGCTCCTGCAATTTCTATTTTACGCAAGATACGAGCAAACACATAAGTTGCTCGAACATCTGTATCTGTGTCTCCTTCTATTAAAGGATCGTCTAACTCATAGGCAACACAACTGAATTCATATTCATAAATGCAACCGTAGTCATTGTCAAGATACTGGTGATATTTTTCTGGTACAAGAGTACCTGGTTTTGAAAACAAGGGTGTTTCTTCAGATGACGTGAAGGAATGACTCACAATTCTTTTTTTGTCCAACATGTCTGCAATTCCAGACGGACTATTTGTGTATTTAAAGAAGTCCAATAAGATCAGAACTAAATCCTGCTTTAAACAATTATTTAAAAAGTTGTCAAAATGTCCGACAAGTGCTCTGCTCAAATCATCTTGCCATTCCGAACTTCCTGTTTCAATATAAACCCTGGTTGACCTTCCATCATCTTCTATATGTATAGGCTTTGCTTCCTCTGTGTTAGGCACTACTTTTGGTGTCTTATACTCACCATTTTCATACACTTTCACTTGGAGATTGGTTCTCATCCCTGTCACTGATACTAAGGAAATCTTCCCAAGTTTCTCCGCCACACTCATTTCTATCTCAGCATCCAAAGGTTTTCTGTTTTCACTATGAGCATGTTTCAGTAGTCGTATAAGTCCTTGACGAAAAGAAGTGGACCTGATAAGGGCCTCTATATTTCTCGTTCTGCTATCGGCTATTGTTCGCACATTTGTCTGACTTATGACTTCCTCTACTATATCCGTAAGAAAAGTAGGTCGCAGTTCCTCTGGTAATCCTTTAAAGAACATGTTGGATTGGTCCTCAGTGATGTCTTTTATTTCAAGTTTATCTAACCCAATGAAGTAATTAACTTTGCACTTGTTGCCGATGCGCTTTCTGTAATAATTGTTGTTGCAGATAACAACAGACTTTGCTTCATCAAGTCTAAGCTCAGCAGTAGGCAAATACAATACTAAGTCTTCCTCAACTATTTCTTCTGTATTTTTCAAATCATGCGTCAACAAATTACTAACAGCGGCTTTTGCGATCAGTGCATCTGGAGCTAACATTTCTTCATTTCCACACCTGTCCTTCAAACTCTGTAAAACTTGTATGTAACTTTTCACCGAGGGTGTTATGGCTGATCCTAGTAATTGAAATACATCATGATATTTTCCAAGGTGAAGAGGCAACTTTTTCAGAAATGGTGGGATTTCTTCTTGTATGTTGCAACTAATAACCACTTGATTTGCTTTGCAAATTAGGGTTTCATCTCTGAAATATACAATAGGAACATCTGCAAGCTGCTTAACTGTCCCGTCTTTCAACAACTCTTTTGCTTTCATTTGTAAAAGATGCTTGTAAATACTCTGCATGACAGAGTCTACCTTCAGACTGAAATCTTTTTCTAAAGGCTTTTTGGTCATTTCAGTTAAAGCTCGTCCCACATTCCGACAGTGACTTACAAAGTACTTCTCAAATACATGTGGTTTGGCTTCTAGTCTCTCTTTAATGCTTTCATCTATACTCACAGCTTTCGGAAGTACCGGACATGATGTCCAGGCTATTTCTAATCTGTCATAGAACACTGATTCTGAGAAGCACACCATACGTTCCTCTGGAAGGAAAGGTTTGCAAATACTACTTAAATGATCAGGCACCGTGCAGGGAACAATAAATGGTATCCGTGCAAACTTTTCAAGACCCCGTATATCCTGGAGTTCTCGTTTCATGTCTATGAAAACCTTCAAAAGACGTCCAGATTGGTTCTTTAACGACTGTGATAAGGCACCTTGTTTCCCTCTTTCACTTACATCCTTTGCAAATCTTTCAAGAAGCTCAACTGTCATCTGAGTTTTTAGACCAAGTAATTCCAATAAGTTAATGAAGTAATCTTTATCAAAATGCTGTGGCAAAAGCTCCTCCTTCCGACAAAACATTTTGAAGATCTCTATCCGGGAGTCGTACAATTGCGATGGAAATGCGTACTGACCAGGTCGAGTTTCAATGAATTTCGTCGACCTGAGCAACTCAACTATCTTTTTCTTTTTACCTGTTTGGTTCTGCTCTCGGTAATCTTCTAAAGAAAATATGTTTTTGCTGATGAATTCTATGTGTTTGTAAAAATCGTTTCTACTTAGCTTCCATTGGATAGGTAATACCAATTCTATGTAGATATCCTCTGGTGATTTTGATTCAACTCCGAGTATTTTATACAGCTTTGTAACATCTTTCCAACTTTTTAGAAAAGCAACTTTCTTGTCTTCTGAGAAAATACGAAGTCCATCTGTCAACAAGTTATTCCCTTGTATTGAAATCAGCTTCGAATATTGCGACAGAGATATCAAGCCTCCTTCATGTGCAATGAATAATGGTAGGTCCCTTAATCTGGCTACAACATGTTGTATTTCACCACAGTTTTCGGCCAGATAAGTCAGTATTGCTTCTGCGTCTATCATAGAAATGTTTGATTCTGGTATACAATCTCTGTTCATGTACAGGCAAACTACAATCCTCTCTGGGCTTTTCGAGTTAGGTCCTTGTTGTTTAATAAATCGAAATACCTTATTTGAGTCACCATCTTCAACCAAATCCGAGCTAATCGATATCAGATTCAATTTTTCCAGTGCCAATTTAAGGGCTCCGCTCTGGAAATCTGACAGGTCCATCGTAACGTCCAATCTGCACGGAGGTATCAAGAACCATTCTCTTTCGGAGCTTACAGTAGAACTCTTTGAACAAGGAATCAGGGCAATATCATTGAAGGATTTTAACGCTTTCTTCATGACATCACGGCTTTTCTTGTCTTCTTCAGTGCTGTTGTTATGCTCGATGCTAAAAAATTTCCAGAATTTTGTAATCCAATCAACAGTTGGATTTTTCTGGTTCCATACATACACTTCACTTGTCTGAAGGAAGCTGAACTCTGAATCAATCTGCAAGTCTTTAAAATCTTGCAAAAGAAACGGTTTGAGAGCAGCCATCTGCATAAATGGAATTTTCTTTCTTAAAAATAATTTTGCCAAGCTTGAACAAAGAAATTTCCATTTCAAGCTTTCGAAGAGATCATTGAAGTGGGTAACAAAAAGCGGTTTTTCTTTGGAGATGAGTCTAACTATATTGTCTGTTGTAATAAATACCGGTATTTTACACAGACTTTCAAGAAATTGTGTTTTATCTTTCATGCAAAAGTGCACGATATCACTCATGTGTCCCTCAGATTCTATGACTGTATCTTCTACCTTTGTACCTGGTTTTATTTTACAACAATCTACTCCATTTTGATCGTGGGAGCAAAGAAAGTCAATAACTTTCTTTGAGGTCAACGGTTCAATGGCTACATCAGCACAATGCAGTGACTGGCTGATATCCTTTGGCACTGTAACAATATTCATTCCTATTTCAATCAATATGTTTGTTAATTTCAAGCCCCTCCTTATTTTCTCTTCGTTTTTTTCATGAATACTTTCATATTCCAATTCAGTGTCAGCAAAATATGCAGGGAACCCCCAACAAGCCCTCTTCAACGGGATCCATGTCAATTGTGCTTTCAACAAGGAGGATTCCTTCTGTTTTTCATTCATTGTCCAAACAAGTTTTGGTAGAAACTCTAGCTCCGTTTGAACAGCTTCTTTGTACACCAACTTCAACAAAAGCAACCAGTAATCATCTAAAACGTTGGCCTTTATTGGAAAGAAGGAAAAGTATTCCAAAATAGTATCCTCGATGATGGAATACATCTTCAGCTTATTTTCAATATTTGAACTCCACTTTCTTTTGACAACTTCCAAAAGATGCAAATAAGTTGGCACTATGACTCCTTGGATAAGACATTTATTCCAGAGCGTCTTGTGACACATAGTTTCTTCAAAATTATCCGATTTCCAAAGACCTCTCCGGCCCTCATGATCTAAAGCAAAGTGCCCATTGACGTGTACAGGTAAACCTGTTTCTCCTGGTAAGGGCAAGAAACAAAACGCTTTGCCCTTTTTAGAAAGATCATTTTTTCTTACCGTTCCCTTCTTACCTGGAATAATGGATGCTACACCGCCTTGTGGCAAAAGACCAAGTTCTCCAGATTTGCACTTTTCTTGAATTACTGACGGCGGTTTAAAGTTGCAAAATCCTACAGCTTGGACTACTAAATATTCTGTCACATGGGATGTATTTAATTTTGTAACCGTACTGGTTATTTGATAATCCATGCACAATTTGGGCTGAGAAAACAAACTTGATCTGTCCGATTTAAAAATTTTACACGTTTCACAACGTTTGTCAAAGAAAAGGCTCCTCTTTTCCCGATCCTTTTCCTCAAGTGTAGTTTCTACTGTCATTTCTAAGTCAAAGGTTGTCCCACTCTTTACAGATATGTTGATCTTGCAAAGATTCTTTAGAAAAATCAGAGCTTCCGATGCTTCCTTACAAAAGTCTTTTAACATCTGATGCACACGGTCAGTAGAAACATTTTCATCTTTAATTTCTGAATTATATCCCTTGTCTCTCAACCGTAATGGAAGTCTAAAAACTGTTCCTTGTTTTGCCATGGAAAAATAATCTTCGTTGTAGGGATCTAGAACATCTGCATGTTTCTTTCGAATGGTATTTACATCCTTAAATCTACGTCCAGGCTTTTCTTTACTTACGTATATACGGGGTAAGAACATTGCCATAGGGTCAAAGATGCAGAGTGTTTCTCCATTCTCGATTTCGGGCCCTTTCGTTAAGAATGATGGTGCATCAGTTATGTTATATACTGAATTAAAGCCAACGCCATATTGTCCAGTTTTGGAAGGATCATCTCCTTTACTTCCTTTACCAAGACTCTGAATTCCTTTGAGATCTTGCTGTGTGAAGGGCTTGTCATTGAAGATGCACAGGGCTGGTCCTTGAAGTTTTTCAAACGAACTATCAAATACATTTGTGCCGTATGTATTACAATCAAGTAAGAAGTGTATTTCGTGTGCACCAGCATCATCAGCGTTCTGAATAAGTTCTTTGAATATTCCATGATCGCATGGATATCCAGAAAGAATATTATTCAGTCTTGTTACCAATGGCTCCTCTTGGAAAAATCCGACGGAGTCAGAGGTGTCTTGTATCACTTGAGCCAACTTTGATTTAATGCCAACCGCTTTTGTTGTCTTGATAGTAAGACCTTCATTCACCAGCATCATGGTTTCATTTGTTTCGAGTCCACTATCGTCATTGAAACATAGGTTCCTAGAGTCTCTCAAAATCCATTGGGTATCAGGAACGTAAAGGATGCAAGAACTTCCTGTCAATACATGATTATATGTTAGGCTATGGACCTCAAGTACCGATCTAAGGCTTTCAATTAAGTTCAACACTGCATTTCTATTTTCAGTCTTCACTGGTTTTTCATCGGACTGGTCAGCTACATTTCGTAACACAGTAATAATATTATCAGGGCTATGTACCTCTTCTATCTTCAGTGCTGTACATAGTTTACGGCAGTCTGCCAATGAAGACCTCTCTAAGCTGAAAAGAAAAGGCGAGCAGTCCAATTTAAAGTTCGTAATCGCGACCTTAGACGGGTATGTGAATACTTTTGAAGTCCAGATAATTGCGCTATCTGGAAAGTCGAATGTTGATACTGCATTATTATCATTCAAAAATCTGTAAATTTTTTTCATCACATGATCAACATGTTTTCCCTCAGTCTGATCAATTTGCCCATTGAACGACTCTGCAAACGTAAGTAATTGCTGTATGGCTACCTCGATTCTAACATCTCGTATACCTTTCATATCGAGTTTTGCTAAGAGTAACCGTTCCAATTTTTCAACATCGCCTACTTTCTGAAATGGTTTTGAATCAAGCACAAGAAAATTGCAACCAACGTATTCTTCTAGTTTACTACTGTACAGAACTGGGGCACGCTCAAATACATTTCTTCTGACCGTCTTTTCTTCTTTGTGGTCCTTGCAAAGTTTTGTTTTCTTTTGTGTGTCATCGTTCCATTTATCTGCTTCCCACGCGCTTTGCCAACCCTTTGGCCGATTTGCAACTGGGAGAAATTGAACAGACCGAAGATCTGCCCATACCTCTTTGTGATATGACCCCTTTTCACAGATGTAAAGTAGAAATATTTTACAAAGATTAAGTGCACAAACTGCACACTTCTCATTCAACTTTTCAATTCTCTCGGCTCTATCTACCATGATGGTGTCAGGTAGTACGTCTTGAATAACCCCTAATTTTCGAAGTCTGTTCGATTGCAGATCGTTAAAATCGTCGATGAGAAATCTGCCATCAGACTCGGTAAAAAGATTACCAATTTTTGACTTCTTGTCGACTGTTTCTGACGGTACCCGAAGAACATCATGTGGTTTGGTTGGAAGGCTTGCCTTTTCTTTCATCCATTTGTCAATCTCTCCAATGTTGGTGAGGACTGCATGCTTCAACAGTGTATTTCTACTGATCCTCTGCTGACTGGATGTTGACATTGAGCCGATATTTGGAAGAAAATATTTTAGAAAGAACTCCTCTATGTGCACAGTTTTTTCTTTGATGGTCTCTTCATTGACCCTACATAGATACCCATAATAACTGGCGGGTAGATCAATAGCGATGGCATCTGTTGAAAACTTGTCCAGTACCCGAAATATCAAGTCACCGTCTTCATGCTCCCTTAAGTTGGGGTCAACAAAAATACAGTCTGAAATTCTGTACCACTTGCCATTCTTTTCGATAACCTCACTGTCATTTTTGACTATATATTCATAGAATGATTTTGAGAGAATCCCTGTAAGCTTATCTTGATCAGGCTTTGGCCATAATGTATAGAAAGCATCCTCTGAGGTAGAACCAAGCGTTCGTATGTTTTCAAGCATATGGACGAATGCTTCAATAGCAGCATCACGCATCAAGCTTTCATTCCACTTCTGATACGTATTTTTTTTGTCTTCTGCCCCTGCACTAAGAAGCCTCCTTCGATCTGAACTGACTGAAAATAAGCCGTTTATGTGGAACTGAAAATTGTGCTCCAGAGGGAGTGGCAAGAAACAGAAGAAATGGGACTTCTGGTAAAAGCAGTATGGCATTTCCTGCATGCTTTTGACTTTATAAATACTGTTGCTTGCCTCAAATGGCACTGACACAGCAGCTAGTGGAAGTGCACCTTCATTTTCCTTCGTCATCTTAAGTGTACTCTCTTCTGTCCCTGTAGCCCAAGACACAAGCCATTTGGTGTCCGCTTTGAAAGAATTATCAGCAGAAAATGTTGAGATTGCTACTTTCTCAATGATTTTTAAGGGTTCTTTCTCAAGGCTATTTTCCTGTTTTTTCTCACTTGTCTTTGACAAGACAGATTTATATCTAACTGTCTCCGGTAACCTCAATTGAGTAGATTTTTGACAATCAAACACTAATTGAATATCCTGAGGTTGGCATTCTTTCTTCAAGTGAAACAGTTTGAATTCTCTAACATTCTGGCTAAATATCAGTAAATTAGATGAAAACTGTTTAATCTTTGATAGAAGATCCTGAATTTCCTCATTTCTGTAGATGATATCACTGATCTGACCTTTTTTGTTTCGTAAAGGAAGGCGAAATAGTGTACCGTTGTATTTTATGGACTCGTGCAACGGTTCACATCCAAAAACATTTTCAAATGGCATGAACTGATTTCGCAACCTCTTCATCATTCTACGGTTCTTTTCTATATTGAGTTGTATTCTCAGGCCAGGACTTTTGCCCGGTAACGCTTTGCCTAAAAATGTAGTATGTGGATCAAAAATCACAAGACTTTCGCCTGACAAGAAGCTAGGTACGTCTGTTAAGTTATACACCGAACAAAATCCCAGACCAAATCTACCGATTTTGCTTGTGTCCTGTTGTTTGGTAGCACCACTGAGCTTTGTTATGTTTTTGAAATCTGCTTCTGTAAAGACCGCGTCGTTATAGACCCAAACTGCTGGTCCCTGTACCTCTGACATTGCATCGTTCAATAGATCTGTTCTGGAATCTTCATTCTCTCTTTCGTCATACAGTATCCAAACTTTCGTAGCTTTAGCATCATCTGCATTCTGAAATAGCTCTTTTGGTACAGAGAAACCATCCACATATCCTTCCTTTAATAAATTGTGCAGGCGACGTGTCAGAGGCTCTGTCTGACCCCATTCTTCAAGTCCTTCTAACTCTGACATCATCTGTTGCTTGAATGATTGTACTCCTACAGCTTCGGCCGTTGAAACTGGAACATCTTCGTGTACACATAAAAGTCCTTCTTCGAGGGACTCATCTCTATGGCCATACGTGCAGTCAGTTGCAGGCTTCATTATGAGTTTATCCGCTGATTGAACAGGAACGAAAATTGTATCATGGTCTTTGAAATTACCATCTTCTATTTTATCCTTAATCTTGTTAAGAATATTTACGGCTAATGGTAATAAGTCAGGTCCATTTTCAAGCTCATTTTCGTCAGAATCTTTCTTTATTTGTGCAAGGATATTGATATAATCTGTTGTTTCCTTGTTTTTTCTGCACCCTATCTTTACGAAGAAATCTCTTAGATGCACCAGTTCATTTGGCAGTACCCAAAAATACGGCCTTAAGTCGATGTCCCCACGATGCCTGTTTACAGTCACAGCTCTTGGTGAAACAAATCCAAATCCCGTCCAAATGTACTCAAAGTTCTTGTCACTGAAAGTTGCATTTAATACTTTTTCCACTACACGAGGGTTCTTCAACGAGTCAAACCATGCATATATAGCAGTGACGTAATGAAGGAACTCAGCTTTCTGTCTGCTAGTGTAGTGCTTTACGATGGTATCAAGTTGACCTACAACATCCTCCAAATCAGGCTTTCTGGTCCAGTTGAAGTGCTTCGCGACTTGGTCATACTTTTTACAGTCTATCAAAGGCAAAACTGAACCAATGATATTTCTAAATTCTATAGACTGGACTTCCAGCGGCGAAACAAGTGTGTCTCTGCCTTTGTTGTATTGAAGTAATTCAGTTTTATTTTCATCGTGTATTGGTATCCATTTCAAACTTGATACTTGCGTTTTCTTCAGTAGCATTTTATTTTCACTCAAGTTTAGAAATTTGAGGATGGTGAAGGCTGCTTTGTGGTCCTCTTTGTATGACCCAGAGTTGTGTATTCTTTTACAAATGTCGTAAACATCTTCAACAGTTACATCAGCTTTCGTTTTCAGTCCAAGATCTCTCAATCTGTATATCATCTTTTCTTCAGTGAACCTTTTATCAGTTGGAAATACGTCAAAACCTGCAAACATACTTTTTAGCATATTATCAGATGGGTCAAATAATTCACGTGGCCTAAACAACTTTTCCTTTACCTGGAGAAATTCTATTGACTTCAAAAGCTTTGTTACTCTGTTGGATGTATCATGATACCTTTTTGTTAAAATCCAGTGGACGAAATTAACAGTGTCTTCTCGTGTATATGTGTTTATGACCTGTAGCGTGTCAAATATAAGCGATTCGTGGCTCAGTCGTTTAACTCCAAATATACCAACAAAATGTTCTTCGTTTGGCTCCAACTGTAACAGTGGTCTTGGAAAAGCCACCGGAAAATTTTCACAGTTATTTACACCAGTGCTGGATTTTGCTGACACGAGCTTGAAGTCTGAAGAACACGATGTCTTCTCTTTGAACATCTCCAATTCTGAAAGAACATTTCTGGCATCTTCTCCTAGCATATCAGCGGTGAATTTCAGTGCAATAAATGTCAACAGTAAACACTTCTGAGAAGAAGTTGCTTCTTTGTTGAAATATTGCACATTACTTCTGCTAAGCTTTCCCATGAGAACGGCTAAGCTTGGTCCTGTACATTTGTAAATAAACTTGTCTATTGCCGTCATGTCAATCCAATCAGGTATACTATGGATAACATTCACTGACAGAAGCTCAAACAGGTAGCAATACTCTGTTGATATTTGTTTGCCGTCTTGGTCCACCCGAGTCAATAAATTATCGGACAGGCTGTACAAACAGAATGACTGTACTTCTGACCACGTCCTCTTTGAGAAGATCGGGAATAACGGCAGTTCAGCAAAAAGATCAATGTCATCTTTTAATCTGCCCATAATGAAACTCCAAAAGTCTTCTAACCAAACTTTCCATCTTTTTCCCTTATTTTTATCAACCCCAATTGGGGTACTCAAGGTTTCAAACTCTGTCTCTATCAATACAACCACAAGTCCTTTTGCAGCTTTCGCATCCAGTTTCCTGATTTGATAGTAACCTGAAAAATATTAAGTCACCAAATTAAATTATCTAAAAGAAAAGTAAAATGGAAGTATTCAATTTAAATACACCTAGCAATCCTATGACAGTTTTTCAGAAGCAAGAACATTAAGAAAAGATGAATGTATGAAAATCAGTCATTTCAGATTATTGATTAGGTCAGCTTACAACTTAACAATGACCTGTGAAATAAAATTCCAATTGCATATAATAATAGAGATGTATGGAAATCATTTTAATTTGAAGCGTTAATTATTCTTCAATTTATTAACTATGGCTACATAAAAACGAAGTGTGTAATGCTATAAACATTAATATAGTTTGCTGCATTTCAGATTTATTTTAATGATTAAAAAGGCAAAAATATTTGTGTTTACGATTCTCTCAATATTAATATATAGTCCTATCACAGCGATACCGCACTTAACTACATGTATATGAGCCGTACTCTGTGAAAATGAGGTTTTATGCATCTGCAAAAAGTATCGACCCAGGTCAGTCTGCGCGGCCTGTGCAGGCTGAGGTGGGTCGAAACTTTTTGCTTTTGGTAAATTTTCTGCATGTCCAAAGACCATTCTACCTCAGGATTCAACCGGTTGTCAAACACAATGGCTTTTATGAATCCATAATTATGTGATGATTTGCTTTGTATACCGTATACGCACTTCATCAGATGGATTTAATTTCTTTTTATCAATTTTCGGTTTGTTTCGGTATAAATAGTATAACGTTAATAAATATTGCCGCTGCGGTCATTATCGTTACACGTACCTTAAAGAAATAACTTTCTAATATGAGCTAAGTCATAGTTCAGTCGTGGATGGTGTAGATTCAAGATCAGACTGAACATTCTATTTAGTCTGATGAATATCTGCACTGTCCGCCAACACTTTAAAAACAGCCATCTTACCATCGGTAGGGTAAAACAGAACAACCAAATTATGTATAACAAGCCATCTGTCAACAAGATTGCACGCCTGTCGCGGGTACACATATGCTTGCAGTAAAATTTGGATTTAGAGGTGTAATGTAATATGCAAATCATTCAAAGCGAGAGGGTTGTAATGCAAGCATTTGTTGTACATGTTTACAACTGTTCTGCTCCAAGCAATTTGTACCCAGTTACATGCCAGTCAACACAAAATGATCATGCAATAAGCCAATATCATGCTTGATTTACATCAGCTGATAGTATCTTTTTGCGTTCACTGATGGTTGTTTCTAACACCTGGGCAGTCGTGTCACATGTATTGTGTAGTCAGAAGAAAAAATTAGCTTGGCTATTTCCTTCAAAAAATTCCTTGCAGACGAAGTCAAAAAGAGTGCATACAATAATTAATGCATTAGTTTTAAATATAAATGGATCACCGATAAATAAACAAAAAAAAAAAGAAAAAGGTTTAGTATTTATTTATTCTTTAATAGATCTAGACTATTGTTAATCGGGGGCCAACGCTTTATGCCCATTTCTGTCACAGTTACGACTTCTAACGCCTCTGCAGGTGACTTTTGAAAATGTTACGAAAAAAGGAGAGACATCAAAAAGCCAGGAAAGATCAAACCCTTCTGAAAGTATCTTTTAAAACTTTAGTTGCTTTGGCGGTATGTGTAGATCGATCTTGAAGATCAGACTGTGGACAGAACATTCGGTCTGCTCTTTGATCTAAATCTACACTGTTGGCTTTGGTGAGAATTTTGTAACAGAAACAATTTTGGTGTTGCAATTATTTTGGTCTAATTTTAGAACTAAAAACTACAGCTGAGTTACTCGGCTCTCGAAGAATTCATCTTTACATTATGGTGTAGAAATGCAGCCGATAACTATCAAAATCGTTTTCTAAAATATTAATTGTCCGATATTTTGGAAAATTAATGTTACAAACTGTCCGAATATTTCGGAAAACTATTTTTTGGACTGTCCGGAGTAAGGAACAAAAATAATTTTTGAAAATAATGCAACTCGTCCGAACATCAAGGGTGTCCGAATACATTGGCAAATTACGATAAGAGCGTTAAATAAAACGTGACGTCGAAAGAGAAATCATTCTTATATAAGTATTGAGTTCTGTTTAAGTGATAGCCTATGAATCTTTCTAACTTATACCAGTAGAATTACATTCGTTCTACCCAGGAGCAAAGTTTTATACAGGTATTAAGTGGGAAAGAAAAACACCCCACAAGAATCTACCTATCAAACTGAACAAAATCACTCACACCTGTGCAAATTTAGCTTGAAAGTTTGATTAATACAATGTCACTTTATAGTGTAGGTATTTCTAATGGGTTAATTTTTCGCGTATTTCAATTCTGCGGTGCCGTCCATAACCTCGGAAATAGCAGAAATAAAGTCCTCGCAGAGAAAAGTGCTTATACGGTATATATAATGCATCACGGAGATGCATTAGACCCCCTTTTCACAGAGCATGGTTCAACTGATATGTTTCATGGGTTTCATTAGTAATTTGACACCTTAACCACCACAAAGGATCCCTTAAAAGTTAAAGGCTCCTAATATTAGGGAAAACATAACCTCAATAAAAAAAACCTCACCAGTTTCTTCAAAATCATTAAATAGTTTGACAGTTTGTTTATCGATCTCTCTTGAGATGAAATGATCCTCTAATCCTGGGAAGAGATCAACAATCTCAGGTTTTTCCATATAAATGGCACCTTCAGGATCAAATGCAGTGAAAGTTCCATCCTGCAACGGAATGAGCTTTAATCCATGAAGTTGCCTCCTGCAGTCAGACCTACATAGGTAATGTAATAAATCTGTTTTTTGTTGAAAGCTTAGAAAGTTGTATGATTTTCCTTCCTGCAGAAACTGCAGAATGAACCCTGAACAAACTTTAGTTACTGTTACTCTTTCTTCCACTGCTGAAAGGATATGATGTGGTACCAGAACAAGTTTGACGTTGTTGCGCAGCAACAGATCTTGAACTGCATCGGGACAATTCGGCAGAGCAAATGTAGCTTCTTGTGCTGATATCCAGTCACCTCCATTGGCTTTTGTGTAGAGGAACCTTTGACTCGTCAGCAAAGTTATAACTTTTTCTGCATGGGCAATCCACTTTCTGTTGGTTTTCTCAAGATCGGGTATAGTGTTATATACCAAGTCTGACAGGCTGTCACCTTGATGTTGTTCTTTAAATGACTGTATTATGCTTACAATAAGCTTAACATACGCATCTGGCAGAATGTCTAACATTAGTGCCTTATTCCACTGTATTGGCTTTGCTACTTGCATTTTGAAATTTTCCTGTTCAGCAGATGGAAGCTTAACATGTCTCCTGTTTTGAGTCAGAGCAAAGAATGCATTTATGTGTACTGGCAAACCTGTCTGGTTCTCCATCTCCTCTGGCAGTGGTTGAAAGCAAAATATCTTCCCTTTTTTGTGTGTATGAAGGTTTGAATCAGTCTCTGTTCGCCCCGCGACAGCTACAAGCGGACTGTAACAAAGGTTTTTGTCATCAAGCAACATCTTCACATGCTCTTCTAAATGCTCCTTTCCGGGATAGAAGAGTACAACCAACCAGTTTTGAACAACCACCATTTCTTTCTTATTCTTTTGTCGGTGTGTCAGACGAATTTCACTTCCAACAGATGTGAACAGTGTTTTCGGGGGAAGAGATCCGTTCAACCCATAAATCTCTTTCATAAATGAGGCTTTAGAGTCGTTGTTTAATCCATGACTTGGTATCATCTCAACACAGAAAAAATCATTTCCCAAACCATATGAGATGTCTTGAAATCTTGAAACATTTTTCTGATAGGTCGGCTCATCGTCTGTTGAGGAATGCTCGGAACAATACATCTTTATGTTTTGTAGACCTTTCAGAAAGAGCAGTGAAGTTTCTGCGTCTGACATGAAAGCCTGGAACAGGTCCATGACTCTGCCTTCTGGATACAGATTTGCCGATAGCTTGGTTGCTTCCGATCTCAGTGGAAACCAAAATATAGTGCCTTGGTATGTTCCGTTTTTTGTACTGTTCTCTGAGAAACCAAATACGCCATCGAGGGCTGTTAGGACATCCTTCATATCTATAGTTTTACTCCTTTTGAGCTTCTGTAGTTGGATTGTGACACAAACTTTGTGTGACTTTTTTTCCAGTGGGTTGAGAAACATAATTCTGTTACCGCTAACGATGCATGGATAATCTGCAATGAAATACGTGTAATCAAATTTTGAAGATCTATCGAATGGAAAAGGATCTAGTAAATAGAAATATTTGGTCCTTTACTTCATTTTTTTGTTATCATTTTATCAATTTCCAATCTATTTGACACACAGCCGTGCGACTATAATGCTCCTGATATAGACAGGGGTTGGGGTTAAATTGATAAACTGTTTAATTGGCAAACTCGTTTTCTGTTTGGTTGGTTTATCGAGACAGAAAAATTTTAAATTGCTTGGTACAAGTAATCTCTCTTTTTCTTGTCCGCACAGGTAGCTCAGTGGTTAGCGTAGCCGACTCGTGACCTGGTGGTTGCGAGTTTGATACCCAGTTGAGGCAAACTTTCTTTATCTGTCCTGCGAGTTTTTGCCTTTCACCTCTGATGCATGTGAGAAAAGTAGTTAGTGGCTTTGGCAAGAAAGTGATGTAAGAAAACAAGGAAACACATGGATGCGTCACTGACCGCCATGATATGACCTGAGCTGTTAAAACGGCGTTTAACCCTTTCCCAACCGACAAATTTTTGACTGGTCCAAATTGAAAGAGTTTGCAAACGACAATTTTAAATTTGATGAAAATGGCAGAAAGTTATCAAAAAAGGTAGAAAACACTGTGGGAAAAGGAGAATTTGCTCATAACGACCAATTTCTCCTTTTCCCACAGTGTTTTCAAAAGACTTGTACTGCAGACACATGAAAACCAGGGCTTGTTTGGGAAAGGGTTAACTCCAATCCAAACAAACGAAATCTCTTTTTCTTTTGTCTGTCAAATAGTTCAAAATATGTCATGTTATCCTTTCCCGTTTTTTAAATGTAACCTTTGTATCACTAGTAAACTTTTTGTTAGGTTTAGTTTAGTACAGTCCTATTAGATAGGCACTCTGGGAAGTGGGATTTAATGCTTCTCTGTGATTCATTAACCCTTTCCCAAACGACAAATTTTGGTCAGGTCCAAATTGAAAGAATTTGCAGACGACAATTTTAAATTGGATGAAAATGGCAGAAAGTTCTCAAAATGGGTAGAAAACACTGTGGGAAAAGGAGAAATTGCTCGTTACGAGCAATTTCTCCTTTTCCCACAGTGTTTTCAAAAGACTTGTACTGCAGACACGTGAAAACCAGGGCTTGTTTGGGAAAGGGTTATACCAATCAAGTCGTCGTATAATTATGGATCCTTAAAATCCATTATGTCTGATAACTGACTAAATCAACTTGAACGGTCCTTGGACATACAGAAAATTTTCAAAAAGAAATTTTAAAGCTTTGACCAAGACCTGGGTCAACGCTTTTTGCAGATGGAGTAAACCCTCTTTTCAGAGAATATGGCTCATATTTCTTTAAACAATTGTGAAACAAAAAGGTTCAAACAACTTGTAACTATTACTTTCGATTTTTTATTCCTGGAAACATTACCTAGTACTCACGCCCTAATGTGGCAAGTGTCACAGGGTTATCCTATTCATTATGGGATTTAAACATGGAACCTTAAATGTGAGAAGATCTTAACCTTTACCACAATATTCTGAGTTTTAATGACCAGAAGAAGCTTTTGATAAAACTGGAGGACAAGAAGAAAATGTTCACCAGCGTTGTCTCCTTTTTCTAACAAATGCAGTCTGGCTTGACCTATATTAACCACAAAGGCAATTACAGCTGCAAAAAGCACTCCAACCCTTTACCACATAATTCCTTCTTTAACGACCAAGACAGAAAAGACTTTTCAAAACACTGTGAGAAAAGGAAAAAATGCTGGTAACCAGCATTTTCTTCTTTTCCTACAATGTTTTCTATCCTTCCAGGGACAAACCTCATCAATCCAGCCACACATAATTTGTCATCTGCAAATAATTCAACTTGGACAAGCTTAAGAATTTGTCATTTGTTAAAAAATTAATAGCAAAGATTAGTCTGTGATGTAAGGAATTAGAGAGCTGGGTCCGTATTCACCAAGTGTTCTTAAGAACATTCTTAGTCTTATTCTCAAGAATTTTCTAAATTTGAGGGTAACACAAATTCTGATTGGCTAAACCATTTGGTTTAGCCAGTTAGAAGTGGTGTTACTTTCTAAAGCTGGTATAAAACTAAGAATGACGCTAAGAATGATTAGTGAAAACAGGCTCTGAAAATCTTTACCTGTAATATGAAATACAGATTTGAAGCCAAGGCCAAATCTTCCCACGGTTAATGGATCCTCTGCCTTTACACTGTTATATATGGTTCGAATACCCATCCAATCAGCCTCTTTAAACTCTGCATCATTGTGGAACACCAAAGCAGGGCCCTATTTTTTTTTCAAATATTGATAAAACTATAATAATATCTTTCTTAATTTCCAAGACAAATAACAAAGAGTTTTTGAGAGTGTCCTATACCAAGATACCTCAGAGCATAAACCTAGTACTGGTGAAGCCTAGATAAAGCATGTGAAAGTGATCCGTCAATGGTATTTGACTGAAACACCATCAATTATCCTTTGTAACTTGTTACCAAATAATCTGGTATTTTCACAACCCTGTGGAAAAATGAGAAAATGCTGGTAGCCCTAACTAGCATTTATTTGGTGACCAGCATTATCTCCTTTTCCTTCATGTTTTCTACAATTTCAAGGCTGAATTCCATCATTTGATACCAATTTGATTTGTCTTTTTTAAATGTTTTCGATACGAGCAATTTTACCATTATACAATTAATACACACTTAGCCCTATACCAGACAACTTTGACTTTTAACGACCCTGAAGAACAAGGCTTTTGAGAACATTGTGGAAACCAGCATTTTCTCCTTTTCCTGCAATGTTTCCTGTCTGTTCAAAGACAAATTTCATCATTTGATCCATATTTCTTTAGTGGTCTGCAAATGCTTGCAATTTGGCCTAGTGTACATTTTTTTGTGTGTGTTAGAAGGTTAATCTCATACATTCCCTACGTGAGTATTTTCTCCTTTTTCCCACAATCTTTTCAAAAACCTTTTCCTGGGGTCTTAACCCTTTCCCAAACAAGCCCTGGTTTTCATGTGTCTGCAGTACAAGTCTTTTGAAAACACTGTGGGAAAAGGAGAAATTGCTCGCAATGAGCAATTTCTCCTTTTACCACAGTGTTTTCTACCCTTTTTGAGACCTTTCTGCCATTTTCAACAAATTTAAAATTGTCATCTGCAAACTCTTTCAATTTGAACCAGTCCAAAATTTATCATTTGGGAAAGGGTTAAAAAAGATTGGATTGTGTGGAAATGGGTCAACTCTTTACCAGACAACAAAACTTTAAACTTGTCCAATTTACCACACAACAAAATTTCAGACTAGACCAATTGCAAAGCACTTGCAGACGACAAATTTAACATTGGTACAAATGAGCTTTAGCCCTCTGAAAGGCCAGAAAACATTATGGGAAAAGGAGAAAATGCTGGTTACCAGCACCAGGGTCGTGAAAACCAGGGCTTGTTTGGAAAGGGGTTAAAAGCATTTGCAGACAACAAAATCAGTGTAACTCAAAAGACAATTTCTATCTTTAACCCTTTATCATACAATCTGTGTTTTAATGACCCTCAGAAATAAACCTTTTGAATACATTGTGGGAAAAGGAAAAATGCTGGTAACCAGCA
Source organism: Tridacna gigas (assembly GCA_945859785.2). Lineage (NCBI taxonomy): Eukaryota > Metazoa > Mollusca > Bivalvia > Cardiida > Cardiidae > Tridacna > Tridacna gigas. The sequence continues at coordinate 46,894,167 of OX244043.2, forward strand.
TTTTCTCCTTTTCCCACAATGTTTTCCACCCTATGAAAGACAAATTTCATGTTTTGAGTAATGTTTGTCATCTGCAAATGCTTTCAATTTGGACAAGTCTATATTTTGGTCATATGGTAAAGACTTAAGCTGGTGTAAAACATAGTGGTTACCCACATTTTCTCCTTTTCCCACAATGTTTTCAAGACACTTTTTCATCAGGATTGTTAAAACACAGAACGGTTTGGTAAAGATTTACAACAGTTGATGAATACTGTTTCCTGAATGAACACTTAGAGTGCCATATAAACCTATCAAATATTTTCAAACAAGAAGTATGACCAAAATAATTGTAATATCATGGTTGCTTTTGTTTATAGTGTTTCAGCAATAGGGACAGTGTAGACCAAAGATCAGGCTGCACGTTCTGTGCAGCCTGATCTTGATCTACACTGGCCACTAAGGCAACTATAGTCGTGAAAGGTGCTTTAAGGGTTAACCCTTTACCAAACATCAAAATTTTAGACTAATCCAAATTGAAAGCATTTGCAGATGACAAAATAAATGTGATGGACATTTTAAAATTTGTTTTGGGAAGAGTAGAAAACATTGTGGGAAAAGGAGAAAATGCTAATAGCACTGGAGAAAATGCTGGTTATCAGCATTTTATCCTTATCCCACAAGGTTTTCAAAAGGATTCTTTCTCAGAGTTGTTAAAAGTCGGGATTGTGTGGTGAAGGGTTAACTCTTTACCACACAACAAAATTTTAGGCTCATCCAAACCAAAAGCATTTGCAGACGACAAATAGAAAGCATCTGAAATGATTAAATTCAACTCTGAAAGGGAAGAAAACATTGTTAGAAAAAGACAAATGCTGGCTACCAGCATTTCCTCCTTTTCCAACAATATTTTCAAAAGGATTCTTTCTCAGGAATGTTAAAAGTTGGGATTTTGTGGTAAAAGGTTAATAAAATTGTAGGTTCATCCAAACTGGAAGCATTTGCAGACGACAAACAGAAGGCATCTCAAATGATGAAATTCATCTCTAAAAGAGTAGAAAATATTGCTGGAAAAAGACAAAATGCTGATTACCAGCATTTTCTCCTTTTCTCACCAAGTTTTTAGAAGCTGAATCCTTCAGGGTCATTAGAACTTTTGATTTTGTGGTAAATAATTTAATTCCAACATTGCAAATAAAACCTGAAATACGTTTTTATATTTGTAGCACTGAACCCCAACTTCATTGCTTATGCAGACAATGTAGATCAAGGTCAGACGGCATGTTTTGTGCGGTGTAATCTTGGATGTATGCCATTCCCATTTTTGTCATAAATTCTAAAACAACAGCTTTGAAAAATCAATATTTCTGCATCTTTAGTACTGAATGAAAATGTCTATTCCATTTGAACCATGCTCTGTGAAAAGGGGGCATAATGCATCTGCAAAAAAGTATCAATCCAGGTCAGCCTGCGCAGTCCACGCAGGCTGACTTGGGCCAAAAATGTTTGCCTTTGTCCGATTTTCAAAGGACCATTTTACCTCATCATTCAGTCGTTTGCTTGAGAAAATGGATCAATGGATCCATAAAATTTTATGTGATGACTTGCTTAGTATAATGCATTACGGAGATGCATTAAACCCCCTTTTGCCTCAGAAAGGCTCAATTGTTTAGCACTAAAAGGATTAATTGATCATGTATGTCTAAAACATACAAGCAGCACTCTCGCTTAAGGGGATCAGATGCATCTCTGTGATGCACCAAAACAAGCAAGTCATCACATAATTATGGATCCATAAAATCTATTTTGTCTAACAGCAACCTAAATCATGAGGTAGACTGGTCCTGGAATATGCAGAAAATTCACCACCAGCAAAAATTTTTGTATCCAGGTCAGCCTGAGTGCACCGTACAGGCTGACCTGGGTTTATAATGTTTTGACTTAGGTAAGCCTGTGCTGATTGTGAAGGCTAATCTGGGTTTATTTTTGTTGCAGATGCATTAAATCCCCTTTTCAAAGAGCATGGCTCATTTATATGCATACCCTCAGAAACTTTCTGTACTTTTTCTCGTCATCCTGCTGTGGATTCACGGTTTGTCCCACATACAGTATCTTCATAGATGTTGCCCCAGCATCATCAGCATTTTGTATCAGTTCCTGAAATGTATTTTTATTTAATCTATTACTGTAAGGGCTACTACACAGTTGCCACTACATGGTATAGACGCCAAACCTTGCAGCTCTGTCGGTAGTGTACTGGACTAGTAAAGGTCCATAGTTTGAGTCCTAGCTTTGCCAAACTTTTTTGACATAAATAGAAGATCCAAATTTATTTCATCTGGGGAACATCATTGCTAATATTTTCACGAGTGGCGGGGCCCCTCATAAAAATAGTACTGTATGATGTTAACAAGATAAAATAATTTTTGATCTTTCACCAAATAATCAAATATTCTATCCATTTCATACCTCTAATCCCTTTTTTGTTGGGACTTGTGAAGTACAAGGGAGCTCTCAGTATTTCCGTACCAGTGAGTTTATCAACTGGTAAATTCACTGGTCAAAACGGTGAAATGATCAAACGATAATCAACCATTATTTCCTGATAAACTACCGGAAAGCATGAAATAAAGATACATGGTGTTTCTCTCACCAATGAATAATCTTTTGATGATGCCTTTCAGGGTTTGTGCTGACTCTTTATCAAACAACAAATTTTTGGAGTGTACTGAAGACGACAAATTAACCCTTTCCCGCAAAATGCCACCTTTTAACAACCCTGGGAAAGAAGCCTTTTGAAAACATTGTGTTTTCTGCTCTATCAAGGATAGAAATCATAATTTCAGGAATATTTAATTCGTACATCTGCAAATGCTTTCAATTTGGTCCAATACAAAATTTTGTCGTGTGGTAATGGGTTAAATAAAGCTCAAATGATGATTTCTGTTGTTGATAGGGTAGAACACAATATTGTTTTCAAAAGCCTATCTTGTCATTAAATTTAGGTAAAGGGTTAAAGCAGCCAGTGGCTTGAAATTACTGTTTCTAGAAGCACCGTTAAAAGAAAGCACCATGATAGATGCATTGTCCACTGTGGTATGATGGACAGCATTTAACCCTTTCCCAAACAAGCCCTGGTTTTCACGTGTCTGCAGAACAAGTCTTTTGAAAACACTGTGGGAAAAGGAGAAATTGCCCATAACGAGCAATTTCTCCTTTTACCACAGTGTTTTCTACCCTTTTTGAGACCTTTCTGCCATTTTCATCAAATTTAAAATTGTCGTCTGCAAACTCTTTCATTTCGGACCAGTCCAAAATTTGTCGTTTGGGAAAGGGTTAACACCTAACAACCAAAAGTTTGTCCTTGTTGTCCTGTTCATGAAAATCTTGCCTTTCATGTTACATACTCATGCCACCTTTAAAATGTGGGTTGGTGAATTGCCACTGTGGCAGAACCTGGGTTCAGGCGGTAATAATTCTAATTGCGCTGTATCATGCTCTTCTTAGAATCGTGGTCTGCTATTGATTTTTGACAGCCATCTGTTTACCAAATTCATCATTATTACTGACTGGGGACATTCACGGGTCTCCCCATGATTATCAGTTGTGACACAAATCTAATTATAGACTTGTTTATCATGTGATGTTGAAACATTAATAATAATTGATTCACACATTTTTTTTTTACCAATGCATCGTGACCTTCAACAACACATGTTATCTGTAAAGCATCCTTTTGAAAAGCTTTCAGTCTAACAGCCGAAACAATTAGCAGCTATAACTGTCATCCTCCAAAGTCATTTTGAATAACGTGTTTGAAATTTTGTTGTCAATATTTTCAAAGGTGGATCACAAACGGGATGTGATCAAACCAAGGCTAATCAAATTGGTATTGGAATTGATATCGGCATCTATTTTCAGTCATTTCCAATCGAAAACTAACTGCATCAACATCTAGTTTAAATTACCCCACTGCAAGATGGGGTAAACTAGATCTCACTGTGATCGGCTTTCAAATGTTCCAAGACCGTCATTTTTGACAAAGTAACATCATAATGATAGAAAAGGAAAAAAATGAACAGACTGGAACCCAGGCTACTGTGGTAGGACTAAAACTATGTTAATAAAGGTTTTTATACAGTAAATAAACAAACAAAAAAGAAAATGGTACCTTTATGATTTGTCCGTCATCAGGGTATTCATCAAGGATCTTCTTCAGTTGATCGATCAGAGTCGGTTGAGCAAAGGGATCATATTCCTCAACCTCGTCTGTCTCTGACTCACTACTATCACCTAGAAAAAATTTGAAATTATTAAAGTGCCAAAAGTAAAGAAAGTGGGTGTTATAATGCATCTAAATTAAAAATCATACCATTTAAACGTATTAAAATTGTTGTGAAGCTGACAATCTGTTATTATACGATCAGAACATGCGTTAGTTGCTTACAGATTAAATTAATTTCAAAACTGGGTTAAAAGTTGCCAGGTCACTCTATCTTTTGTTTACTTTTTGCCTGATCTTAAAATTCATTTTTCTGCCAGTGACTATCACTTGGACCGACCACACAATAAAAGATTGTCATCTTTACAATATTTTCCGTACTTCTAAATAGTACGAATGATGTAGATTTAAATGCATTTTAACACCTGCATTGTATTTTCGGCCACCATTGGGCCTTTAACTCTTTACTCTGTTTTCCCGAGATAATCAAACCAAACCTGCACCAGTCAACAGTATTTGTGTCTTCAAAGTTTAACCCTTTCCCATACGATAAATTTTAGACTGGTCCAAATTAAAAGCGTTTGCAGACGACAAATTTAAATTTGATGAAAATGGCAGAAAGTTATCAAAAAGGGTGGAAAACACTGTGGGAAAAGAAGAAATTGCTCGTTATGAGCAATTTCTCCTTTTCCCACAGTGTTTTCAAAAGACTTATACTGCAGACACATGAAAACCAGGGCTTGTTTGGGAAAGGGTTAATGAGCATTGAAAAACCAAACATTTCTTTGTCCTAAGTTTGATTATATATGTGTCACCTGCAATGCTAAGTGCCCTAATAAAAATCAAGGGAGATAAAAAGTAACAAATATCTGTCATTAAAAAGTAAGGAGAATTTATTTCCCTTCAATCATTCTACACTTAACCCTTATTATATCCTGCTAGATAAGTGGAAATGACACTTTCAAGCCGACAGTACAACCCAAGATAAGATTTTGCTATTTCAAAGGTATTTTTTGGGTAAAGGTATCTCCTTATGTGACAGTTTAGATCAAGATCAGACTGCACTTTCTGTGCATCTTCACTGTCTGAGAAATGTCCTTGAGTTGCACTTAGCAGCCTAAGGGTTAACTCATAGAAACAGAAGACTTACTCATTGTGTTTTTTATGTTGAAACATCCCTGTCTTTAAACTTCTTTGGTTGTGAGTGGCTTTTATTTTCCTAGAGATGAGAAATAAGAAATATCTTTTAAAAAAAGAAATGGCATACAAGGTACTGAAACATGAATATTTTTAATCTTTTGTGATTCAGTATGTAGAGATATTTAAGGGAAAGTAATCTTGCCATCAACTGCTTGAAAATAAAGCTGCAGGTACCCATAGAATAAACATGTTCACCTTTTTGACCAATTGCAGATCACTATATGTTCATTCAAATATAACAATACCACGAAGTAGGTCAAAAGCCAGCGCATTCAGCTATGCCAAAAAATAAAGATGATAATGGTCAGAAGCTAATATAGGCAAAGAAAAATGAGCCATGCTCTGGCAAAATGGGGCTTAATGCACCTCTGTGATCCATAGTACCAATCAAGCCATCCAATAATTATGGATCCATAATGGCCACTTTTTTTAACAACAGACATAATCATTAGGTAGAATGGTCCTTGGACATGCAGAAAATTGATGCAGTTCCCCCACCCTGCAAGTGATTTCAAAAGCCTTCTTTTTCAGGATCATTCAAATTTCAAACTTGATCTGTGACTATGATGAAGAGTTAACCCTTAGACTGCTAACTGCGACTCAAGGACCTTTTGAGGTTAGTGTAGAACAAGATCAGACTGCACAGAATGTGCAGTCTGATTTTAGATCTACACTGCCCGAGAAAAAGATATCTTTCTCCAAAAAATAATTTTGAAACAGCAATATTTGGGTTTTTCTATCGGTTTAAAAGGTTCATTTAGCTTTTTTAGCTGGATAAGGGGGTAAGAGAGGTGCAGGATATTCCCTTGACAACAACAATAGGTTCATTGTGAGGTGCAGGATATTCCCTTGACAACAACAATAGGTTCATTGTGATCCATTAACTCTTTACCACACGACAAGATTTTTGACTCGTCCAAATTGAAAGCGTTTGCAGACGATAATTTACATTTGGCTCAAATGATGGAATTTGTCTTTGATGTGGTAGAAAACTTTGTGGGAAAAGGAGAAAATGCTGGTTACCAGGATTTTCTCCTTTTCACACAATGTTTTCAAAAGGATTCTTTCTCAGGGTCGTTAAAACTCAGGATTATGTGGTAATGGGTTAAAAGTAGGTTCATCCTAGAATTTGTGGAGGTCACAACAAAATTTCAGTAGGCTAAACAACTAAATAAGATAAACATTCTATTCATGCAACAATGTGTTTTTTATTTTCACCACAAAACTTATCATTAATTGTTTATGTATTATTACATGGTGACGGGTTGAATTAAAGAAGTTTGTGCAGTCTATCCCTGAGGTAAAAGCTAAAAAAGGGTTATTTTGTTTTATGTGATGTGTTGGTTGCATTTCACACCACCGTTTTCAAAGAATAATGACACACGAGGGTTGAATTTCAGAAGTTTGTGCAGCCAATCTCTGAGGTAAAAGCTAAAAAGAGTTATTTTGGGGGTTTTTTATGCATGGGTTGCACTTCATGTTGCCATTTTCAACAAATAACCTGTCATATTTCTTAAGCCGATTCTCAGGAAAGCCTCAGGGCCTTGAATTTTTGTTTTTTCCAGTGCTCAGCGACTGAGAGCTTCATTATAGGACTGTTGTTAAAGGTCTCTTTTCCTTACAGACAGCAAAAATGATGTCAAGTTGGAGCCATTTTGTTTTCAAATTATTGATTGACTGGTTTAGTTGAGACCAGTTTAAAGACCAACAGTATTTGAGTGAAAAATCCATACACAGTCTAGTATTTCATCCCATTTCTTTTCCTACTCCAGCTTTCCTATCAACATGCCAAAGTCATGTCATTGTGGTTAAGATGATCGTAAGCAAGCCATATACGACGACATATTATTAAAAGAAAAATAATATTGGTCATATTAATTAAAAAATGTGTCACAACGCACAAACTTGTGCAACAAGAAAAACCCTGTTTTTTGCCACTAAGACAGGTTTCAGTGTATGCATAATCAGTGCATAGTTAGCCTATTACCACACAATCCTCAATTTGAACATCATATTAAACACCCTTGATGATAAGGGCCTATTGCAAAAATTGATGAAAATGAAGAAAATGATGATAACAACTTAAACTGTTAATGTAGACATTGTAGATCAAGGCCAAACTAATTGTTTTTCCAAGACAGTAGATCATGATCAGACTGTACAGACAAAACAGTCAGATCTTGGAACTCTGTTTCTTCATTAAGCTTCAAAAGTTCGTGAACAATGATGACTTGAAAATTGGAAGGCAAGATCTAGCTCAGGTAAAACTATTTTAAAGTTTATTGTGTCCAGTTATATGTGGAAAAAAAACATGGACAGAAGGGGAATGAAATGCTTTGTTTTGCAGCCAATATCAAACTTGGTTGGTAAAGGTAGGTGTTTTAATCATATTTTGTTTGTTTGTTTGTTTGTTTGTTTGTTTGTTTGTTTGATGGAATTCAGTTTGCTTAACCCCTATCTCTTGCTTTTGATTCACCTGATAGAGCAACTCTTGCAAAAGAAATCAATACTGGGCTAGTTACCATAAGCTTAACCCTTTCCAAAAAGACAAATTTTGGACTGGTCCAAATTGAAAGAGTTTGCAGACGACAATTTTAAATTTGATGAAAATGGCAGAAAGGTCTCAAAAAGGGTAGAAAACACTGTGGGAAAAGGAGAAATTGCTCGTTACGAGCAATTTCTCCTTTTCCCACAGTGTTTTCAAAAGACTTGTACTGCAGACACATGAAAACCAGGGTTTGTTTGGGAAAGGGTTAAATGTTATAATCAAGGGTACCCCCTTAAAAAAAAAAAACATTTTTGTGCTTCCACAGCAAAGCAAGTTAAATTTTGAAGCAAAATTATGATGTTTTTCATTATAACATTTATAACATTAGTAGTTGAAAAAATGTACCTTGTGGGCCCATAATGGCCTTTTATTTACTTTCTGGGAAAATAAAAAAAATTTAATTCCCTTTCCCAAATTCCCTAATCTATTTTTGTTAAAATGGTCTTTTATTTACTTTCTGGGAAAATAAAATTCTCCGTATAATTTCTTTATTAAAAATAATCTTTAACATTTATGCGCGCCTACGCAAGCGAACGAACCGTTTTCGTATTCCGCTTTAATTAACTTTACGACTATACTAGAATCTTTTTTTAACTTACATTCGCACGGTAAAACTAAAATATTACAGTAAAATTCTCCGTATTCGAAAGCTTTTAATTCTACTACGCTACCGTATTCGTGAACGTATTTAATACGACCTTCGTAAAATTTATCTACGGTAGGATTTACGACGTAAACTTCAAATACGATGTCGAATAAATTAGTAAAATTTTCCGGAGAAACGTAACCGGATTTTATTTTCGTCAATTCTATAATCTCGTTATAAAATCCTTCTCTCACGCATTTTTTTTCGTAATATTTTTTTATCGAGGAAAAAACGTGACTTTCGAGTAAATATCTTTCTAAATACGCCGAAGGTAAAGGAATAGTCTTCTCTAAAGTAAGTTCGGAACATACGTACATCCTATATATAACTTCTTCGTAGTCCGCTAAAGGATAATTACGGAACTCGGGATAATCGGAAAAAATAAACGTTATCCTATTTTCGGTCTGAATATAAGTTAAATCTAAAGACGAGAAGTCGGGTAATTTAATGTTATTCTGAGTATGAGAGAGATAAATATGCCTTAATTCTTCGTCGGATAAATCTTCCTTAAGATTAAAATATTCCTTTAATATATTTTTTATTTCCGGTATCGTTAAATTTATATATTTTACTTTATATTTTAATTTAAGTAAACTCTTATAATCGGTTATAAAGGTACCTACATTAGTAAAGTTATCGCTAATACCGAATTTATCCAGCGTTTCGGTAAAATAATTAGTTTCAGAACGAATTTTAGACACGAATTTCATGATAAATACGTTTATTTTTTATTATCTTAATAATACTTAATAATAATTAATAAATATTTAATATTATTATAAAACTTAATAATAATATTATTATAAAACTTAATAAAAAAAATTTATAACCTTTCCGGGTTATAAATTTCCTTACGAAAAAAAATTTGAAAATTTTTTAAACGCGTTCCCGATAAAAGGGTGTGAATAAAGATGATGGAAGATGGAATAGATTTAAGTTTATTAGATTATAGATTATGCGGTAATTCCGTAAAAGCGGTCTTAGAAGCTGTAGATTGGAAAATAACAGCAGCGAACGAGACTTTATCAACAATATCCCTTTCGAAAGGAGTTTTTTATAATTTTTTAAAATCTTTAGATGCGAGAAAGATTTCGCTCATTACGCTAAAGGCGGCACCGAAAAGGAATTATATTTTCCTTACGTAAAAATATTTATGAACGAATTAAGGGAAAGATTACGTAAATCCGCGAAAATTTTCGAAACCGAAGAGGAAGATAGACAGAACAAGAGGCATCGTAAATGTATATTAAATATCTTGCCTATTTTAAAGAAATTTGGTATTTTTTTTACTTACTTTTATTATAAACTCAACAGAGATGAAGATCCGAAAACTTATCCTGTAACAGAGAAGCATCTTAAAAATGGAAATTTTTGTGTTATAATGGGTAATGGATGGAGAGAACGCAAATATAAGTAATTTTTTATAAAAAAATTATAACTCGTTGAGTTATAAATTTATTTTTTTTAAAAAAATAACGATTAAAAAATTTTTGAAATTCTCCAAATTTTCCCGGTTAAGAGACGTAAAATAATGGTTGCACCGAGAGTATTAACTAATTTAGGAAGCGTTTTCTTTTTACATCTAGTTAAAACGCTTGAAAATAAGATTTATTTAGGGCGGCGGAAATATCGTTCTCCGAATATTATAGTATTTCCTCCCGTCGAATGTAGAAACTACTGTATAGCGTTATTACGATTAAAACCCGTCGTTTTTTACGAAATTAGTAAAGCAGACGTGCCGCGAGATAATATATCGTTCGTTTTAAATTTATCGGAAAGTGCGTACGAAGGAAATATGGACGAAGGATATGATTGTTTATCGTTTAATTTTTTATATTTTTTGTCAGTTAACGAAGCCGGTCGTTTATATTTGGGTATCACGTTCGAAGGCGTCGAATTTTCTCCGGGCGATTTTCCGCATTCTTGGGAAGACGGAGTATTTGATCCGTATAATAGTTGGGACGATCCTCCTTTAGGCGCGCCTGAAAGTATATGGGATATTCCTCCTTTACCCGAAGAAGATTGGACTATAAAAAACGATATTTCTTCGTTTCGAGAAGAAGAATGCGTCGTTTGCAAAGAAGCTATTCCGAATATAATGTTTTGTAATTGCGGTCATATAAACGTTTGCGAGGGGTGTAATAACGATAATTTAAAAATTTGCCCCATATGTAGAACGTCTTCCCTAGTAAAACGTAGAATTTAAATATATATTTTTTATAAAAATATATATTTTATCTATTATAAAGAGTTAATTGAAATTTTTTTTTCTTTCTAAAACACGCGTTTTCTTCTTTTAGTTTATTTATCTTAGCTAATAACGCTTTAATACTAGCGTTATTTTTCGCGATTTTTTCGTTATAATGCGTTTCCGGGTCGGTCATCGTTAACGATTCTTTATTAACCATTTTAAAGATAGTAATCAATATTTTATTTGAATATTAAAGATTTTGCTACCCGTATATAAAAAATGGAAGATTATTTAGGAATTACGATTAATAATAATTTAGATAATCTTTTATCCGAACACAGAAAAAAACTTCTCGAAGGATATTATTACCAGTACGACGACGATACTCCTCAAAGAGTATTCGCTCGCGCCACGGTTAGTTATTCCGATAATTTAAAACACGTGCAAAGAATTTACGATTACGCGTCCACTCAATTATTTATGTTTTCTTCCCCTATCTTAGCGAATGCGGGAAAATCTTCTAAAAGGGGTTTACCTATTTCTTGTTTCGTTTCTCATATTCCGGATAAGATAGACGGTATCATCGAACATTTAGCGGATACATGTTGGTCTTTAATCATAGGCAGAGGAGTCGGAGCCGATTGGAGTTCAGTAAGATCGGCTGACGGTAAGTCATCCGGTCCGGTATCTTTCTTATCCCCTATTAATTCCGTAGTGACTTCTTATAAACAGGGAAAAACTAGAAAAGGAAGTTACGCTGCCTATCTCGATATTACTCATCCGGAAATAGTAGAATTTATTACTATGAGAATACCTACCGGGGGAGATGTTAATCGGAAAAAGCTTAATTTATTTAGCGGGATTAATATTACCGACGACTTTATGCGTGCCGTAAAAAATGGTACCGATTACGATTTAATAGACCCTAAAACTAAAAAACGAACGCCTACGAGCGCTAGGAAAATATGGGAAATGATTTTAGAAACTAGGAGCAGAACCGGAACTCCGTATTTAAATTTTATCGACACGATTAATAAATCTCTTCCGAGAGAGATGAAAGAAAAAGGATTAAAAATTTATAGTAGTAATTTATGTAACGAAATCCATTTACCTACGGACGATAGTACGGCGGCCGTATGCTGTTTAGCTTCTTTAAATGCGGAATATCCTTATAAATGGACGTCGCGAGTCGTAGAAGATATCGTTCGTTTTTTGGATAACGTTTTAGAATCGTTTATTAAAAATTGTCCGCCGGAATTATCTAAAGCTAAAAAAGGAGCGATAAGAGACCGACCTTTAGGAATAGGAGTTATGGGATTCGGTTCCCCCTGTCGTAAGATGAATTTTCCGTTCGAATCTTCCGACGCGAAAGCATTCAATATAGAGTTATTTTCTAAGCTAAAAAAATACGCGGAAACGGCTACTTTAAAACTAGGTAAAGAACGAGGAGAATGTCTTTCTATGAAAGGAACGGGAAAAAGGAATTCTCATTTAATCGCGGTCGCTCCTACCGCTAATATTTCTATTATCGCGAATTGTTCTCCTTCTATCGAACCCGTCGTAGCTAACGCTTTTGTATCCAAAACGCGCGCCGGTATGTTTCTCACGAAAGATAAATATTTAGAAGAAATTTTACGTCGCCAGGGATTAGATACGAAGAAAATATGGCACGGTATCACGAGGAATGACGGTTTGATAAAACATCTTAATACTCCGATGCCATTTAATAAGGAAATTTTTAAAACCGCTACGGAAATAGATCAACTAAAAATAATCGAATACGCCGCCGATAGACAAAAGTATATTTGTCAAGGACAGTCTCTAAATATTTTTATTTCTCCCGGCGAGAATAAAAAATATATTCATGATATTCATTATAAAGCCTGGGAGCTAGGATGTAAAGGATTGTATTATTATAGAGGGGACACGAGCGAACGACCCGACGATATAACCGTTTTAGAATGTTCTTTATGCGCTTCTTAACGCTAAATTTATAACTTTTTAAAAGTTATAAATTTGATTTTTAAATTATTTCATTTTAAATAAGTTGGGAAATAATGAACGTAAAATTATTTAAGAAAGTTAATAAAAAGTGCGGTCGTGAATTAAAAAACGTTACACTCGAAATGGATTGTTTTCACGTAAAAATGTCTAATCATTTTGATTACAATCTTAAATTAATTAACGAAACTTTACGCGATATTCGCAGAGAAAGAGATAAATTAAACTTATCATTGCCCATGGATAAGATTTTTAGTGCTCATGAAAAATTTAGAAGGGATTTTGATAATTGTTTAGAAGGTATCGGGTATGATATAGTTTGTTTTTACGAGTGCAGCGAAGATAACGCAGAAGAATTTGGAGTTGATGATTATGATGATGAGGAGGAAGGTCCAAGCCCAACATGTAAGATTATACGATTATACGACATTGTAAAAAACCAAATTCATATTATTGTCGGCGAAATAAACGAGTTTCGTAGCAAGCTCGGAGATGATCCAATTAGACTAAAAGAAATTTATAACAATATTTATCGCGTTATTTGGTTTTTAGAAGAACTTAGAACTGATCTATTAAAAATGATAAAGAATTATGCTAGTTTATACGTGAGTGGTTAAAAGAATTTATAACTTTATTTAAAGTTACAAATTTAACGTTTTTATCGCTTTCCATAAAGGAGCGTAATCGTCGAAATATTCCCGAGTTCCGCTAACAATAGTTACGGCTATTAAAATAACCAGTCTTCCTAAGTTAAATCCTTCGTTAATAAAATAATTTACGAAAGACGTAAAATGATCTTTATTTTTTAACGGAATATTTAATAACGCGTCTCGAATTTCTTTTTCGTATATTATTAAAGACATAATTATAATTTTTTCCAATTTTCGTCACGCGAAATCGGGAATACTTTCAGGGAATTCTATTTTTTTGGTAATATCTAGGTTATACGCGGTTTTTATATAATCCGAATATTTACTAATAATTATTTCGTGAGCGGTATCTAACGAGTTTTTTTTGTATACGCGTTTTAAAGTATTAATAGTAATTACTTCCATTACTTTTTTTTCGGACGTAAGTAATCCTTAAGCGAACAAACCGGGATTTCTTTCACGGCGATCTCATCTTTTATCTTAAATATTATATCGAAAAACCATTTTATCGTAGGATCTTGGTATTTTTCGTGGATTCCGGAAAACGCAATTCGCCCTGTCCTAAAAACGGTTACGGTAATATTTTTTTCTCTGGCTCGTTCGCGTCCGGTTAAAACGCGAAACTTTTTGTAGGTTATTTCCTTTCTCGAACTTATCTTATTATTTTTTCCGCTTATTTCGAACTTATAAACCGGCATATCGTCTACGGATCCCACGGGCACGTTAAATCGAGTCGTCGTAAAATTTCCGTTTATCGCGGCGACAAGGTTATGATTTTCGAAAAAGTATTTTTCTAATTTTTCCCCGTCTACGCGGAAACCTAAATTAGAGGTAACGTTTCTCATTACTGGCACCAGTTTTACGTATAAGCTATTAAATAAAGAACACGAGGAAGTTTCTTTGAGTACGACCCATAAAAAAACTAAGCTCTTTTCGCAGTGTTCGCGACTTTTACATCCCGTACACTGTATTACGCCGTTTCTAAATAGTTTTAACGCGATATTTTTATCGTCGAAGAAAAAGGGAAACGAAATACAATTCGAGAAATTTTTACTTTTTCTTTTCTTGACTTTTTTTCCTACTTCTTTTTGCCTGTAGGCCATATACGTTAATTCTACCGTCGGAGTTATTTCGTCGAACAGCTTTTCTAAGTTAAGATCGCTCATATTCGTGTAAGCTAAAAATGTTTGGGTAGAAACTTTTACGTCCATTTTAAAATTGATTTTAAAAAAAAACTTTTTTAAATTTATCGTCAAATATGGCGAGTAATAACGATTATATAAACTATAAAGATTTCGATATAAAAAAACTAAGCCTTTGCGAAGGTAGAAATAGCGAGAATTACGGAGGTTTTTGGTCATTTAATATCGAGTACAAGTATCCGGACGGAGAACTGAGAAGTTTACGACTACATTCTCCCCTCCTGTTTTCTTACGGAATTAAGAAAAGTAAATTATCGAAAGATCATTATATGTTAATGAAATCTTTTTACGACGAGAATGAAATGGGGGAAAAAGAAATCGAGTTTAGAAAAACGTTAGATAGTATTTCGGATTTTTTAAGAAAAGAAATAGAAAATAAAAAATTAGGAGATAAAGATCGCTTATTAAAGCGCGAACATTTAGGAAAAATGGATATTATTACGGATAACGGATCTTTTTTCCCGAAATTAAGAGAAATAAAATTCGACGAAAATAAAAAAGTTAAGAGCGAGATAAAGACCGTTTTTTACGAAAAAGAAAAAGGCGGAAAACTATCGGAAAGAAAACCTTCTTTTATCAAGGATAAACCTTGTAAAGTAATCGTTTATATGGATATAGCGGATATTTTCATTCGGATTAAAAACCCCATATTTAAAATACGTACTTATATTTCGGACGCTATCGTTATTAAAACGAACGTTCCTCAACCTAATAGTTGGGTAAAAACATCGAATATAAGTATAGGCTCAGACGACGAAGACAAGGAAAAAGTAAAAACGCGAGTAAGTATAGAGTCCGACGACGAAGTCGACGAAGCTGGCGAAGACGACGAAGCTGGCGAAGACGACGAAAAATAAATAATTTATAAATTTATAAATTTATAACTTTTTTAAAAAAGTTATAAATTTTTTAAAATATATTTATAAATCGAGTTCTACGAGTATCATTAGATAAGAGTTTCTCGCGTCAGGATTATCGGTCTTCGTTAAAAAGTTTATCATATCGCATCAATTTAATTCTAAAGGTCGTGGAAAAACTACGCAGCTACAGCCTTCTCCTACTTTTTTTATTAAGGAGTAGTCTGTTTTTTCGATACCGTTTATTACTACGTTAATTTTAGCTTCTTCGTCTAAAATATCGTTTCCTTTTAAAACCGTTAAAGAACCTCTTATAATTCTACCGGGAGCGGACATACAATAACCGCCTAAACCGTGCGATCTTCCGCTACTACCGTTACCGAAAGAAAACTCGTAATTTCCCGTAGTTAAAGGACCTTGTTCTTCGGCGTGAATACTTATTATAGGTTTGGGCATTTCCTCCCTGATCATCGGTATAAATCCCGCCGAAAAAGACGCTAACCGCTCGAATAAAAAACTTTTCATTACGGGATCATTATTACCGTGAGGTTTCGGCAAG
Organism: Tridacna gigas; assembly: GCA_945859785.2. Classification (NCBI taxonomy): domain Eukaryota; kingdom Metazoa; phylum Mollusca; class Bivalvia; order Cardiida; family Cardiidae; genus Tridacna; species Tridacna gigas. The sequence continues at coordinate 46,910,222 of OX244043.2, forward strand.
TTCGTAATTCTTTGCCCGTTCATATCTATTAGCCCTTTCGCGCTAAAAGAACCGTCGTCGTTTCTCGTTAAGATTTTTAGCGCGCGGACAAAGTTAACAACTGCGTACTAAGAAAAGATCTAGTTACGGGATCGTCCCAATCGGCCGGCTCGGGTAAGTTTTTAATTCTATTTCCTCCCATATCTATTTCTCCGATAGCCGAAAAACTACCGTCTTCTCGTTTAACTAATCCTCCGCTTATATCGTCTACATATTTTTTATTAGCGGCTTCGTTCGGATCAGTAGGATCGCCTAAGTTTTTTATTTTATTAAATCCCATGTTTAAATATCCTAACGTATGATAACCCCAATTTTCTAATAAAAACCCTCCCTTAGCGTCTACGTAATGTTTAGTAGCTACGTCTTGCGGATTTTCGGGATTACTAACCCTCGTTAACGTATTACCGTTCATATTTATGGAACCGGTAACTTCCGTCGTTCCGTCTTTACGTAAAAAATTATTATTGACGTATGAGATCGAAATACCATCTTCGCTGGGTTTAACTTCGTCCATTCTTCCGAATTTATCGACGGGCATCTTTTTTAAATAAATTAAAAAAGTTTATTTAAAATGTGCTGGAATTCGTGACCGGAAGTTAGCTCTTTTAGAACGAATAAACATAAATGGCCGCAGAATACTTGATCGGCTCGCTGTAATTGGTCCGTATTATAAAGTATCGGATTTATTAAGTAGTTTTCTATTTCGATAGGCGGTCTTATACCGTAACTATCGAAATAATTTTTTAGTTTACCGTCTTTATACCAAGCGACCCAATGCGTACCGGGTCCGCTAGAATCGTCTAAATTTAATATACCGCATTCTTTTTTTCTACATTTTTTAGGTAAATCGTTATTCACGAATACTCCCCTAAAAGAAGGTATCTTTAATCTTTTAGCGGCATCTTCTAGTTCGAAGTTACTTAAAGGTTTATTAGGTAAAATTACGTTTTTAATCGCGATATCCCACATTTTTTTAAACTTAAATATTTTTAATGTTTTCGTTATCGACCCAAGAATTAAACTCGTCCGAATAACCTTTCCATTTTACCAAAGATTTATTTTTCCCTTTTTTAATAACCTTTTCTATCCTAAATAACTCCTGACTAGTTTTTTGTAGTTCGGGTTCGTAAAAGGAACCCCGTATTTCTTCTCCGTTAAGATCCTCAATTTTAAACGTTACGGGCGAAGTATTTTTTATCTCGGAAATCGTAAAAACTTCTTCGGTCCATCTAGTAGTATATCCCTTTTCGAAGGTCTTTTTCTTTTTAGATATCCTTACTTTATCGCCTACGGAAAACTTAGGATTTATATCCATTATTTCGCGACCTTCCGGATAAAGAGTTTTCCAAACCGCGTTTTCATTTACCTTTTTACTAGCGTTTACCGGCGTCATCTTTATAGAAGAATGTTTCGCGTTATTGTATTCTTTTACGAGATCGGGTAACGCGTTAACGTAAACGTTAGTAGAATTAGCGGAAAAATATTTCCACATTTTTTCTTTCATCGTTCTAATCCATCTTTCGACAACGCTAGATTTTTCCTCGTTTTTGGTAGAGTACAATTCTATTAGTTTTTTAACGTCCGCGTTATAAAACTCTTTACCTTTATCTACCCATATTTTTTCCGGTTTTCTCTCTTTAAAAATACTCTTAAACGCTTCGGCGACGGATTTTCCCGTTTTATTTTTTAACGGTATTAACCAGCCGTACTTGGAAAAGATATCGATGACGGCGAGAAGATATTTTATACCCCGATTATATCTTGAAAATGCTTGCATGTCTACTAAATCCGCGGCCCATATTCTATCGATACCGTTTACTAAGACTCTCCTTTTCTTAAATTTTCTTTTTACGGGTTTATGTAATTCTTCCGATAAACTCGTCATGACGAATTTTTTTTTTTATTAACTCCCATTCCGAATCTTTTCTTCGCTCCGATTAGATTACCGATGACCGAACGCTCTATTTTTTCCCTAAGCGTAGGATTATAAATTCCCTTTAATTCCTTTAGCATATTAGCGTCGCAAATAGAATTTCTGGTAGCCGTGTCGTCGTATTTAAGGTAACAAACGTCGTGATGGTAGGCCGCTTTATCTACGCGATTTATCAGTTTACTAAATTCTTTCGGCGTTAAATCTTCGTTAAGTCTTTTATTTAACTTAGTGCCGGGACCGGTAAAGTTATGGCCGGGAAGATGCATTTCGATGGGTAAGTTATTTATAAACTTATTTAGTAACGAACCGCCTTTTTTTTTTTTAACTAATTTAGTTTTCGTATTTCCCCATACGACGCATTTACCGCGCGCCATATTTCTTCCGTTTTTAGTAACGACGTGCTGTACGTTACTAGTATCGGTAACCTTTTTACATTTAACGCAATACATTTTTTATAAGTTTAAATTTTTTTAATTTAAGTAAAATGGATATCACTAATTTATCGTGGAACGATATAGTTACGAAAAGGCGTAATAATCTTATTTTACCTAAAAGCTTAAGAGGAATAATAGTCGGTAAATCCGGCTGCGGTAAGACTACGCTTTTAATAAACCTTTTAATAAGGCCGGGATGGTTGGACTACGATAATTTAATGGTTTTCGGGAGAAGCCTTTTGCAGCCCGAATATCGTTTACTTAAAAAAGCCTTCGAAGAAAAATTACCGAAAGAAAGAATTTTACAATTATTTAACGCTCGAGACGTAGTCTCGAGCGTGAACGTTTCTCCCGAATCTTTGATCGAAGAATGGTCTAAAACCTTAGCGAATAAATCGGATATAAGATGTAGTTTTTTCGAACGTACCGACGATGTTCCCGATCCGAGAGAGTTAAAATCGGAAGACAAAAATTTAATGATATTCGATGACTTACTTTTAGAAAAACAGTGCGAATGTTACTACGTTCGTGGAAGACATAGTAACGTCGATTGTTTTTATCTTTCCCAAAACTATTTTAGGCTACCTAGGCAAACTATAAGAGAAAACGCTAATTTTATTTGCCTTTTTAGGCAGGACCAGAAAAATATTAATCATATTTATAGCGATCACGTAAGCGAAGATATGACTAAAGAAGAGTTTAGAAATTTTTGTAAAAATGTCTGGGAAAAACCTTACGGTTTTATCGTTATCGATTTATCGAGTAAAAAAGACGAAGGAAAATACAGAGATGGGCTAGATAACTTTTATATTCCGAGATAATAAAAATGAAAATAAAAATTTATAATTAAACTATAATCGGGAAAATGAAATTTAAAGATAGGGTAAAAATATACGGAGATTCGAAAATGGACGAAGACGATAAAACCCATTTTGGAATGTATTACGGGAGAGTCGTGTATAAACGAAAACGAAAACGATTTATGGGACCAAGAACACGGCTTTTTAAGAGAACTCGTGTTCGTGATCCGAACGAGGATGGGAAATCATCGTATCGGTATTACGGACGATTATTTTAGGTCGAATCCGAAAGAATATTATATCGATAGATTCGAGTTAAAAAGTTTTACCGTAGAAAGATTATTAAAATTATGGGAGGTGATCGAAAAATTAATAGAATTTAAAGAAAGATTAAAGGCGGGCTGGCCGTACTTATAATTACAAAAATATATTTTTTTTTAAAAAAATATATTTCTTTTTTTAAAAAATGGAAGATCTTTTAAAACGAGTAGTCGAAAACACGCGGCCGAAAGATTCTTTGCAGATTATAGTAAGCGACGATACGACGCTGTTTACGACGAATTTTAATCCTCCGATCCAGCTGGATTACGAAAGAAAATACGAAATAGCTTTAGTAAACCTTGAAACGTATTACTCTTTTCCTAACATAAACGAGTCGAATAACGCGTTTATTTATTCTCCGAACGACGGCGCTTCTTGGTTTAAAATAACGATACCCGTAGGAAGTTACGACCTTATAGACATAAACGATACTATTCATCAGGAAATGAGAAAAAATGGACACGTCGATTTAGTTAACGATAATTATCCTATTAATATTTCCGCGAATACGAATACTCTAAAATCTATTCTTATCCTAGAAAACGGTTACGAAGTAGATTTTAATCATCCGAATTCCATTTCCAAAGTATTAGGTTTTACTCGCGCGAAATACGTTAACGGTTTTCACGAGTCCGAAAACGTAGTAAATATTCTCAGTATAAATTCGGTGCTCGTTAACGTTAATATTATCTCGGGAAGCTACGTTAACGGGTTAATGCAAAATACGCTTTACTCTTTTTTCCCGAATGTCACGCCGGGATATAAGATAATAGAGTCTCTGCTTAATTTAGTATATTTACCGATAACGTCAAGAGATATACATAATATGGAAGTAAAAATTATGGATCAAAATGGAAATTTACTAAATCTCAGAGGGGAAAATATAACAATCAGATTTCATATTAGAGAATCGTAAAAATAACAACGCGTTTAAAAATATAAAAACGTTTAAAAAAACATGACGAGTTACGCGAAAGTTAAAGTTAATATATCGGAAGGACACAAAAATAAACTTAAATCCGCCATTAAAACAAGTTGCCAAGTTAGTATTCGTTTAATGCGAAAAGATTTAAACGGTAACGACGTTTTAGCCGTTACCTCGTCTCAAGCGAAAAAAATAGCGAAAGCTTTCGAAAAAGGTACGGGAGTAACGATTAGAATGTCCGCTAAACAGCTTAAACATAACGCTAAAATAGAAGGAGGTTTTTTAGGAATGTTAGCAGGTTTAGCCGCTAGCGCTTTACCGGCTATAGCTAAAACCGTTTTACCCGCGTTAGGAGTCGGAGCTCTTTCCGGTTTAGCGTCATCCGGTGTACAAAAAGCTATGGGGTCCGGTCTTTATCTTAAAAAAGGAGGTTGCGTTTGTCGAGTAGAAACCGACGGAGAAGGACTTTATTTAAGCCCGTATAAAGGTAAAGGATTAAAATCCGCCGGTAACGGTTTATATTTAAAACAAGGAGGAAAATTTTACGACGGAAAAGGTCTTATTTTAGGGCCTAATAGTCCTTTCGCTAATATTCCTATTTTAGGAGCTATATTATAAGTTTATAACGTTAAACTTATAATATAAAAAAGGATGAACGTACGTAAATTTAATGCTAAATCGAAAATTTATAACCCGAAAACGATTCAATGGCGAGTCTTTAATAATTTAAAATATCCTCCGGTAAAAATAGACCCAATAACTTGGGAAATCTTTTGTCAAAAACGGATTACGTTAACTCCCGGAAAAGTATTTTGCGCGGGATTAGGTTTAGGCTTTACGTCGACTAAAGGCGTAATTCTAACCTCTTTAGATTACCATCTAAGATGTAAAGAATGCAGTTTACAAAACGAAATTAGCTTCAGGGACGTCGCGAATATTTTAGGCACGATTACTAATAATTCGAAAAAAGAAGTAACGATAGAAGAAAGCGAACTTTTATGTTTCGTTTATTATCAATATTAAAAAATTTTACTCTTTTAAAAAATGGAGATGAAAGTTATTAATAGTTATCCCGAATTACCCATGGCTCCTCCGGTCGATGAGGGGCTGAATTATCGGCTCACAAAAATTAACAAGATACAAAACTTTTTAGAAGGCGAAGTCGCGAAAAGAGAAGCTTTAAGTAAGAAATATTTTAAGGTCGCAAGAATAGTAGACGGTGTTGGTACTGTTCTAATTATGCTTACTTCAGCCAGCAGTGCCGCAAGTATCGGTTTATTAACGACGGTAGTCGCGATACCCGTGGGAATAGTGACGCAATGTACCGCCATTTTTTTCGGTTTGTTAAGTATAGCCGGAAAATACGGCGTTAAATATTCGACAACTAAAGCCGAAAAACACGAAAAGATTAAAACCGTCGCCGATACGAAATTAAATACTATAACTTCACACGTGTCGAAAGCTTTATCCGATAATAAAGTCACGGACGAAGAGTTTAAACTAATCATCGAGGAATTAGAGAAATATAAGAAGATGAAGAAAGAAATTAGGTCTAAATTTAAGAAAAAGATTACGAGCGGAACGGAAGCGGAGTTAATAGAGAGAGGAAGAAGAGAACAGCGCGAGTCCTTTCGGAAGTTGGTTGAAAAGAATAACGGTGGACCATTGGAATATTAAAAAGCCTAAGTTTTCATGCAGTTTTAGTTACGAAACGGGATAAAAAAATAAATCCTAATAAAAAATGTCTTTTTTAAAAATTAAAGATCCCGCGGAAAGGGAAAGAGTCGTAAAAGAATTTCTCGAAATAAAAAAAAATATACGCGCTAACGAATTAGCGGAAAAAACGGGTAAAATAGAATTACGAGAGGATCTTTCAGAGCTATTTAAACCCGTTACGGAAGCGCAAAAAACTACCGCTAGAGAGATTACGGAAGGTCTTAGACCTATTAAAGAAGGTATCGAACAATTACCGCAAAGAATGCCGCGCGAAAAACCTATTATTATCCCATCGACATCGAAAGAAAAATTTAAGGAAAAGGACAAATTTTTAAAGGATCCTAAGTTTGGTATTTATGAAGAAGGAGGCGAATTTTTTATTGGTGATAAAATATTAACGCTAATCGAGGGCGGAGATGGTAATACTTATTATAATATCGGTAAACCACCGTTTAGAAGGTCTTATTTAAAAACACCCGGGTTAGAATATCTTCTCACATCTAAAAAAATCGATGAAATAGAGGATGTTCCAGCTAGCGATATTGCATTGTACGTAAAAATCCTAAAAGAGACTAACACTATGTATCTTGACAATGATCCGAAAAGCGGCGAATTAAAACCCGTAAATGACAAAGATTTAATAGACAAACTCGAGACGATTGTTCAACCCGCGTGGAATAACATGCAGGAAGAAAAAGGGAAGGGAAAAGGAAAAGGGAAAAAAACTGGTAAAGGTCTTAAAAAAGTCGTTATCCCCGGCGACCCTAACGCGTTACTGGAAAGACTCGACTTACTTATGGCTAGTAAAGCGGCCGGTAACACGGGCTTAAGAAACGAGATAGTAAGCGTGTGCGACGAATTAAAAAGACAAGGCTTTTTCGGTAATAAAAATTATAAAAGAATAATGTCCTTATTATAAAATATGTACGTTTTTAAGAAACGGGGATTTACTAGAAGGAATAGATACGGCGGAGCCGGAATCTTCGACAGCTTAGCTAACTTTTTCGCGAGACTTTTAAGCAGTAGCGCGGCTAAACAAATAGCATCATCCGCGGTCGATGTAGGAAAGAGCGTCGCTAAGGAAGGAGCTAAAAAAGCTTTAGAAGCCGGAAAAAGCACCGCGGTAGACGCGGGAAAAAAGTTAATCGAAAAGGCTTTAACGCCTAAATCTAAAAAAATTTTGAAAAAGTATAACGCGATACCCGCGGTAACGACGCCCACGACTTCGAAAAACGTAAACGCTTTAATAGACGGAAGCGCTAACGATCCGATCGCGATACGAGAATTAGTTAAAAAATTAAATAGCGGAGCCGGTATTAAAACGACTTAAAAATTATAATAATTTAAAAAATTATAATAATTTAAAAAATTATTATAATCTATAAAAATGAGCATTTTAGACGTTACCGAAACGCCTTTTAAAGACGATAGTATCGAAGAGTACGAATACTTCGAGTATTTACCGATCGTAGGCGACGTTAATAAACTTAACAATACCGGGGATATCGCGATTAACATCGAAACACAAGATATTTTCATGCATCCTAGCGAAAGCTATTTACTAATAGAAGGTAGATTAGTAAAAAATGTTAACCCAATCACACCATATGCAGATGAGGATATTGTCACTTTAGCGAACAACGGTTTAATGTATCTTTTTAGTAATATTAGGTACGACCTTTCCGGTAAAGAGATCGAAAGAATAGCGCATCCTGGGTGGGCTACCACTATGCTCGGATTGTTAAAATACGATGACGATTTTTCTAAATCGCGAGGTTTAAATCAATTGTGGTATAAGGATACATCGAGACGAGCGGCGATAGAAGGCAATAATGCTAATTCGGGTCTTATAGCGAGACATGATCTCATTATTAAGAAACCTGATCCAAAGGGCGCATTCGAATTTAGAATCCCGTTAAAACATATTTTCGGTTTTTGCGAAGTTTACGATAAAGTATTATTCGGTATGAAACAAACTCTTTACTTGACGAGAGCGGGTAATGATGACGCTATTTATAAAGCTGAAGTTACCGTCGATGGCGCTGGTAATAATCGACACCAAGAGGGTAAGGTTATACTGGAAAAAATAGCGTGGTATATGCCTCACGTGTTACCTACGGATAAGTATAAAATGGAACTTTATAAACATATTCAGAACAAAGGAACCTTTCTGGTTAATTATAGAATGATACAATGCGATACCACGATAGTTCCTCAAGCATTATCATTTACTTGGAGACTCGCCGTTAAAACGTCTCCGGAATTTCCGCATTACATTATTATCGGTTTTCAAAAGGATAGACAAACTGATCCCCGACAAGACAAAAATCCGGCCATATTCGATCACGTTAATGTTACGGATATTCACGTTACGTTAAATTCTTTTAAATATCCGAGAACAGACTACAAACTTTCTTTTGAGGCACAAAAATTTAGTAGAGCGTACGGGGATGTTAGCGAATTTAGATCTAAGTTTTTTCTCATGGACGATTTAGCCTCAAATCCTAATTTTACTCCTTTAGAATACAAAGATCTTTATCCGCTGTTTTTGTTCGACGTTAGTAAACAAAGCGAAAGGATAAAATACGGCATAACCGATATACACGTGAAGGCAAATTTTAACGATAATATAGCTGATAACACGCACGCGTACGCCGTTATACTTAGCGATAGAGTAATAAACTTCCAGTCCGACGGAAATAAAATGAGCGTAGTGTATTAAAATCATAATAAAATTGAATTAATACTTTTAATAAATATACGCCGCATTATAAAAAAATGACGAGTTACGTTTCGAATTTATTTTCCTCGATCGCTAGGCCTTTACGAAGGCAAATAACTAATTTCGGTAATTGGTTAGTTAATACCGTAAATCCTTCGGATATTCCTCAAGTACTGGACGACTTTAGATCGCACGTAAGAAGATCTATAGCACCGCCCGCGCCGGAAGTTAGAGCGCCGACTCAGTCGAGAATTAGATTACACGCCAGACCTTCCGCTCGGGTACCTTTAGCACCGAAACCTCCTCCTATAAAAGAACGGTTTAATATTAGTCTAAAAAGATCGGCGTTTAGGGATTATACTAGAGTACATAAAATAGACGGAAAAAGGGGTTATCCACCCGAAGAATTTTTTAACGAAATGAAGGAGTCTATTCGCGGCGTTCTTATAGGTAACCTTCAGAAAAAGGTAAAGATAGTTCTTAAAAGCAGATATTATTACGTAACGGACGAGAACAGGGAAGAAAAAGAATTCGCTTTTCACTCGAGTCAGTATTTAAACTTAAATACTAACGACGTTGACGATATATTACGAGATATGTTGGACGAAATTATGGCAAAAATGGATATGTTCGAACGAGAAGGTAGCGGATGGGCTTTCGTATCTATAACGTCGTTAGAACTACACACGGTCGTTTACGAACCTTTGGGAGCCGATGGGTGGTTAGATTTACCGGATTGGATAAAAAATAAAAAGGCCGTTATTAATATGAAAAATAAGGATAATAAATGTTTTTTATGGTGCGTTTTAAGAGCGTTAAATCCTAAAGACAATCACGCCGAAATAATCGATAGGGATTTACGTTCGAAAGAGGACAGCTTAAACGCGAATGGGATCGAATATCCCGTCTCGATTAAAGATATAAATAAGTTCGAGAAACAAAATCCGGAAATTAGCGTTAACGTTTTCGGTTACGAAAACGAAAAAGTTTATCCTCTTAGGAACGCGAGCTTCGAAAAAAAGAATCACGTAGACCTGTTATATATAAAAGAGGGCAACAAAACGCACTACGCTCTCGTGAAAAACTTTAATCGGTTACTAAGAAGCGAGGTAACGAAACATCACGGGAATATTAAATTTTGTAAGCGGTGTTTAAACCATTTCGGAAACGACGATCTCTTAGAAAAACATCGAAAATTCTGTAACGATCACGTAAGCGTTAGATTAGAAATGCCGGAAAAGGGAACCTCTATAAGTTTTAAAAATTATCGTAGAAAGCTGCCGGTCCCCTTCGTCGTGTACGCCGATTTCGAGAGTATTTTAGAACCTATACATACTTGCGAATTAAACCCAGAAAATAGTTTTACTATAAAACAGCATCATCACGTTCCTTGTAGTTTTTATTATCTCGTAAAATGTTTCGACGATAACGTTTGTCCGCCTACTACGAGAAGTTACGTCGGAAAAGATGCGGGGGAAAAGTTTATAGAACGTTTAATATGCGACGGGAAAGAAATTTAGCGAAAGTATTATCGCGATAAAAAGCCTATTATCCTTACTAACGAAGAAGAGACGGATTACGAAAATCGTACGCGATGTTGGTTTTGCGATAAAGAATTTAATAACGATAAAGTAAGAGATCATTGTCATTTTACGGGTAAATATAGGGGCGCCGCGCATAATTCGTGTAACTTAGACGCGAGAACTCCGGACTTTATCCCCGTATATTTTCATAATCTTAGCGGTTACGACGCTCACCTTTTTATTAAAAGTCTCGGTAAACATTTCGGTAAAATTAATTGCATCCCGAATAACGAGGAAAAATACATTAGTTTTAGTAAGGATATCGCCGTTAACGAGATTAAGGGACAACTAATATGGCATAAACTTAGATTTATCGATACCTTTAAGTTTATGAGTACTAGTCTAGATAATCTTTCGAGCAATTTAAACGAAGATCAAGTAAAAATTTTATCGCGATATTTTACGAAAGAAGAATTGCCGTTAGCAAGAAAAAAAGGAATTTTTCCGTACGAATACTTAGACTCTCTTAAGAGACTCAGAGAAACGCGGTTACCGCCTAAGGAAGCATTTTACTCCGCTTTAAACGGGGAACATATTACCGACGAGGACTACGCTCACGCGATAAATGTTTGGAAAACTTTTAACGCGAGTACGCTGGAAGATTACTTAAAATTATACAATAAAACGGTCGTATTACTCTTAGCCGACGTTTTCGAAAACTTTAGGGAAGTTTGTCGTAAAAATTACTACTTGGACCCCGCTTGGTATTATACCGCTCCCGGTTTAGCTTGGGACGTCTCGTTAAAAATAACCCAGGTACAGTTAGAACTTTTATCGGAAACTGACATGCTTTTAATGGTAGAAAATGGGCTAAGAGGCGGAGTTAGCGTGTGTACAACGAGATACTCGAAAGTGAATAATAAATACATGGGGGATCAATATGTGACGAACGAACCTCCGAAGTATTTAATATACATAGACGCGAATAGTCTTTACTCCGGAGCAATGAGCGAGCCTTTACCTACGCGCGGCTTTAAATGGATGACGGAAAACGAATTAAAAAATTGGGAAAAATATAGCGGTAAAAAGGGAGAAGGTTGTATCTTAGAAGTAGAATTAGAATACCCTAAAACGTTACACGATCTTCATAACGACTTTCCCTTAGCGCCCGAACATTTAAAAGTAGAAAAGGTAAAAAAATTAATTCCCAATTTATACGATAAAGAAAAATACGTTTTACATTATCGGGCTTTAAAAACGTATATTGACTCGGGTCTTAAATTAAAAAACGTTAGCCGCGGATTTAAATTTAAAGAAAGTAATTGGCTTAAACCTTACATCGATCTTAACAACGGTTTGAGAACTAAAGCCGAAAATGACTTCGAAAAAGATTTTTTTAAGTTGATGAATAATTCCGTCTTCGGTAAAACGATGGAAAATATAAGAAACAGAGTAGATATAAAATTACTTTCCGCCCATCAATCTTGAGCGTCACGTGGTCATAATGGGTGAAGGCGAATTTTTGTAGCGCTTAAAAAAATTAATATGTTACACAATTTTAGGGGTGATAGAGCGACAAATTTTACATGTCGAAGTTCGTAAAGGGATAAAGAATGTGTTCTGGTGATTATTTGATGGATTTGATATTGTGTTTTTGATATAAAAGGATATTTGGACATTTTTCTTTGTTTCCGTGAGTAAAAATCATATCACTCTATAATTAGAACATTTGACCGTAAGGTCAGAGGTCAAGGTCAAGGGAAATAAAACGCCTCATACAAACATGAGTGCAAAAGGTGCTAGTGTTAAATCGGCCAGAAGCAAGCCTCAGAAAAAAACTACGAGCGTAGAAACATCTCTGGATCATTCAATGTCAGAGGCTACCTTTGAAAATACCACAGATACTACAAATACCACAGATTTTACGAAACTCCAGGAGAAAATGAACAACATTTCCAAAGACTTGAGTGAGATAAAATTTAATATGAGAGATATTGTGAGAAAAGAGGAAATTAGAGGCTTGATCACGACTACGGTTAAGGATATCATTGCGTCACTTGAAGAAAAGCTGAAAAAAGACATAGAAACCCAAATAAAGGAAAAATATAATGAAAAACTTGAGCAATTGCAAGATAGAATAGATTCTCTAACATATGAGAATGAACAATTGAAAGACAGCATGAGAAAAAAAGATGACATGATTGAAGAGAATAAAAAAGATATAAAAATGTATTCATCGGAGAACAATAAAAGAATAAATGAAGCTATAAAAATGGCCAACTACAATGAACAATATTCAAGAAAGAACAATATTAAAATAATGGATATAAAACAGGAGCCAAACGAAAACGAGGAAAAGTTGGTAGATACCGTCTCTGGGATCCTTAAAAAACAAAATATAGACCTAGACAAGGAAGACATTCTTGCAATTCACAGACTGCCTTCGAAACGAAATGGGCCCAGGCCAGTATTGATAAAAACAAAGAATAATATCGTCAAATACAAGATTATGAAACATAGACGAGCTTTGAAAACAGCAGGACACCGTGTAGCAGACGATGTGACCAGACTTAATACAGGCCTGATTAGTAGACTGTTTCTACATGCAGAAATTAAAAGTGCATGGTTTTTCAATGAATCAGTGTATGGACAGACAAGCCAAGATGAACGTATTAAATTTGATGTTTATGATGATATTTCTCTGGCAATACAAGACTCAAGATCAAAGCGCTAAAACTATTTATCTAAACTGTTGCTAGTCCATATCTTGAGTTGAAGTGATGACTTTTTGCTGTACTGTGTCTGTATGTTTTGTTACTAACTGGTTACTTTTTTCTGCAGCCGGCAGCTCCAAATGATTCAAAAATAAAATGTTTCTGATGTGTGTGAAATAAACGTGATTACAATAGTATCTGTTATCACAATATTCACCTTCACTTTTCCCGAAATGTTTTCAATTTGGGATCATTTGCTCAACGTACATGTATCAAAAGTTTTCTGATGTGTGAGAAGGGGAAACCATCATCAGTTAACCATGACGCTGCTCAGCGCGACTCACTGACCTTTGGCGGACAGTGTAGATCATGATCAGTCTGCACATAATTTGCGGTCTGATCATGGATCTGCATGGTCCGATGGGGAGAAGTTATTTCCTAAAACATAACCTTGAAGTTGCTATATTTTGGTTTTTACCATCAAATTGAGGGTTCCATTTTAATTATTCAGCAGGATAAGAGTTAAACTTTGTTTGCACATGGACTGATCAATTATTCATTTACTATATATTCTTTTTCACGGATCTGATATATACTTTTGAAGAAGTTGCGACTCTTATTCAGCGTTTATTACTTTTTCCACAATGTTTTTCCATCTTATCAGAGAGCATAGATCATATATATGTGTGTTATATAGAATCCCTTGTCTTATTAGAGAAAAAATAGCATGGTTTGGAGACAGATTTACTGAAGGCAATGCGGGAAAGAGAGAAAATACTCTTATCGGGCGTTTTCTCCTTTTCCCACAATGTTGCTTCTTAAGCCTATTAGAGACAAATTTGTAGATTGTATTGTTTGACCGTTATCACTGCAATATTCAATCCTATTCAAGGACCTAAAATATAGTTTTAAGGAAGTTCGGGGAAAGAGAGAAGATACTTGTGTCAGTGTTTTTTTTCCTTTTCCTTTTCTTACAACGTCTGCTTTTTAAAACTTGGTAGAGACAAATTGCATTATTTGTATATTTTATTGAATGAATGGTTAGACTCTAGACAACCATTATCACGGTCACGAGAAGTATTTTTAAGGACATTGCAAAAAAGAGAGGGGATACTCTTATCAAGCGTTTCCTCCTTTCTTTGCAATGTTGATAATATAAACTTAGTAGAAACAAATTTAACAATTTGAATATTGTATTTATTAGATAATGCTTTTTATGGACCTCTTTAACAAAGATACTTTGAATTTGTCCGAATGAAAGCATTTGCAGACGACAACATAAAGGTGAGTCGACAATTGAAATTTGATTTGGAAAGTGCGGAGAGCATTGTGGAGAATGTGGAAAATGCTAGTTACCAGCATTTCTACTTTTCCCATTATGTTTTCATAATGCGTTTTTACTTTTCCTTTTCAACTATTCAAAAATGAAATGTTTCTGATCTGTGTGAAAAAAAAGTGATTACAATAGTATCTGTTATCACAATATTCACCTTCACTTTTCCCGAAATGTTTTCAATTTGGGATCATTTGCTCAACATACATGTATCAAAAGTTTTCTGATGTGTGAGAAGGGGAAACCATCAACAGTTAACCATGACGCTGCTCAGCGCGACTCACTGACCTTTGGCGGACAGTGTAGATCATGATCAATCTGCACATAATTTGCGGTCTGATCATGGATCTGCATGGTCCGATGGGGAGAAGTTATTTCCTAAAACATAACCTTGAAGTTGCTATATTTTGGTTTTTACCATCAAATTGAGGGTTCCATTTTAATTATTCAGCAGGATAAGAGTTAAACTTTGTTTGCACATGGACTGATCAATTATTCATTTACTATATATTCTTTTTCACGGGTCTGATATATACTTTTGAAGAAGTTGCGACTCTTATTCAGCGTTTACTACTTTTTCCACAATGTTTTTCCATCTTATCAGGGATCATAGATCATATACATATGTGTTATATAGAATCCCTTCTCTTATTAGAGAAAAATAGCATGGTTTTGAGACAGATTTACTGAAGACAATGTGGGAAAGAGGGAAAGTGCTGTTATCGGGCGTTTTCTCCTTTTCCCACAATGTTGCTTCTTAAGCCTATTAGAGACAAATTTGTAGATTGTATTGTTTGACCGTTATCACTGCAATATTCAATCCTATTCAAGGACCTAAAATATAGTTTTAAGGAAGTTCGGGGAAAGAGAGAAGATACTTGTGTCAGTGTTTTTTTCCTTTTCCTTTTCTTACAACGTCTGCTTTTTAAAACTTGGTAGAGACAAATTGCATTATTTGTATATTTTATTGAATGAATGGTTAGACTCTAGACAACCATTATCACGGTCACGAGAAGTATTTTTAAGGACATTGCAAAGAAGAGAGGGGATACTCTTATCAAGCGTTTCCTCTTTTCTTTGCAATGTTGATAATATAAACTTAGTAGAAACAAATTTAACAATTTAAATATTGTATTTATTAGATAATGCTTCTTATGGACCTCGTTAACAAAAATACTTTGAATTTGTCCGAATGAAAGCATTTGCAGACGACAACATAAAGGTGAGTTGACAATTGAAATTTGATTTGGAAGGCGTGGAGGACATTGTGGAGAATGTGGAAAATGCTGGTTACCAGCATTTCTACTCTTCCCATTATGTTTTCATAATGCGTTTTTAATTTTCCTTTTCAACTTTTCAAAAATGAAATATTTCTGATCTGTGTGAAAAAACGTGATTACAATAGTATCTGTTATCACAATATTCACCTTCACTTTTCCCGAAATGTTTTCAATTTGGGATCATTTGCTCAACATACATGTATCAAAAGTTTTCTGATGTGTGAGAAGAGGAAACCATCAACAGTTAACCATGACGCTGCTCAGCGCGACTCACTGACCTTTGGCGGACAGTGTAGATCATGATCAGTCTGCACATAATTTGCGGTCTGATCATGGATCTGCATGGTCCGATTGGTAGAAGTTATTTCCGAAAACATAACCTAGAGTGGCTATATTTTGGTTTTTACCATCAAATTGAGGGTTCCATTTTAATTATTCAGCAGGATAAGAGTTAAACTTTGTTTGCACATGGACTGATCAATTATTCATTTAATATATATTCTTTTTCACGGATCTGATATATACTTTTGAAGAAGTTGCTACTCTTATCCGGCTTTTTCTACTTTTTCCACAATGTTTTTTCATCTTATCAGAGATCATATATTATATATATGTGTTATATAGAATCCCTGGTCTTATTAGAGAAAAAATAGCATGGTTTTGAGAGATTTACTGAAGACAATGCGGGAAAGAGAGAAAATACTCTTATCGGGCGTTTTCTCCTTTTCCCACAATGTTGTTTCTTAAGCCTAAGAGACAAATTTGTAGATTGTATTGTTTGACCGTTATCACTGCAATATTCAATCCTATTCAAGGACCTAAAATATAGTTTTAAGGAAGTTCGGGGAAAGAGAGAAGATACTTGTGTCAGTGTTTTTTTCCTTTTCCTTTTCTTACAACATTTGCTTTTTAAAACTTGGTAGAGACAAATTGCATTACTTGTATAATTTATTGAATGAATGGTTAGACTCTAGACAACCATTATCACGGTCACGAGAAGTATTTTTAAGGACATTGCAAAAAAGAGAGGGGATACTCTTATCAAGCGTTTCCTCCTTTCTTTGCAATGTTGATAATATAAACTTAGTAGAAACAAATTTAACAATTTGAATATTGTATTTATTAGATAATGCTTTTTATGGACCTCTTCCACAAAAATATTTTGAATTTGTCCGAATGAAAGCATTCGCAGACGACAACATAAAGGTGAGTCGACATTTGAAATTTGATTTGGAAAGCGTGCGGGACATTGTGGAAGGGGTGGAAAATGCTAGTTGCCAGCATTTCTACTTTTCCCATTGTGTTTTCATAATGCTTTTTTTTTCTCGGGGTCGTTGAAGGTAGGGATTGGGTGGTAGAGAGTTAAGTCAATTGTTACCCTGTGTACTAGACAATCGATAACTATGATTGTTAAACAAAAGAACAGTAACTACAATGAATAAACAGTTAATCTGCCACTAAGAAAAAAAGTGAAAAATTTTTCTTAGTGATCCTCACTCTAGTTTTACTGACTCATTTCCGCACAAGCCCGACTTTTGTCGACCCCAGGGGGGAAAGCTTTTGAAGGCATTATTTTCTACCCTTTAAAAGTTTAAAATCATTACTCAGGCACAATTCGGTTTGTCGCCTGCAATTGCTTTCAATTTGAACCAGTCTAAGATTTTGTCGTTTGGTAGATGGCTTAATTAAGTCCATTATAGAATTGTTAAGAGAATTCTGTCCGAAGTGCTTATTACGTGCTGATGTTCAATTAGATACATGGTCAGATTGATGTTAGATGTATTAGGACAGAGACCCTGTGGACTTTGTGTTTGTATAAATTTTTATATTTTTTCTACACTTCTGTGTTACTGGTGCTTAAAGGACAACCAGAATAGTGCACTGTGGCGTCCCAGGGGTAACCTGAAGGACAAACAGTAATGCATACCGGGGCGTCCTAGGCATTCTTATTATCTATTCTATAAACCTATTAGAAACATTTTCTATAGACTATATTGATTGACCCGTTACCACTGTACTATACAATCCGTTTCAAAGACCGGAAAAAGACCGAAAAGAAATATAGTTTTAAGGAAGTTCAGGGAAAGAATATTCGTGTCAGTGTTTTTTACTTTTCCTTTTCCCACAACGTGGTGCTTTTTAAAACTTGGTAGAGACAAATTGCATTATTTGTATATTTTATTGAATAAATATTGTCAGACTCTAGACAATCATCATCACGGTAACGAGAATTATTTTTAAGGACATTGCATAAAAGAGAGGGGATACTCTTATCGAGCGTTTCCTCCTTTCTTGGCAATGTTGATAATATGAACTTATTAGAAATAAATTTAACAATTTGAATATTGTATTTATTAAATTTATGCCAGTAGCAGATAATCCTTTTAATGGACCTCTTTAGATGTGAAAGAAAACCCTTATGAGTAATTGTACGTAGAAAAATTATGGAATGTTCATGTAGATCTAGTTGTGTAATGTATTATTTGCATTCTTCGCTCATCAAATGTTTTTTTCATATTTAGTTATCGCATTTAGTTCATTTTTATCACATATGCATCAGTGTGTTTATATAAAGAGTGGATTTTTATCTTATATGATAATTGATTTTCTAAGAAAATATGTCCTAAAAATTTCAGTTAATGGATAAGTTGAAAATTTGTTCATACAATTGCAGAGGTCTCAATAATGCCAAGAAGCGACAAGATCTGTTTAACCTTTTTAAGGAAAAAGATACTGATATTTTATGTTTACAAGAAACACATTTTACAAACCAAATAGAAAAAACTGTTTATTCCGAGTGGGATGGAAATTGCTACTTTAGCCATGGTACTTCAAATTCAAAAGGTGTCGCTATCCTTTTTAAAAAGCATCTAGATATTAAAGTTCTAAGTTTCAAAAAAGATGGAAATGGAAATTACTTAATAATGGAATTAAGCTTTTGTGATATTAATTTTATGCTTACAACACTGTATGCACCTAACAATGACAACCCAAGTTTTTTCGTAAATATTTTCGATGAACTGGATTCCTTTGCGAACAATGAAAACTTGATTATATGTGGAGATTTTAACCTTGTCATTAATTCAGCTTTAGATTATGAAAATTATAGATACAGTGATCATAACAAAAAAGCAAGGAAAATTGTCCAAAAATACATTGATGATAGAAATCTTGTGGATCCCTTCAGGGAATTACATGGCAACACACGAAAGTATACTTGGAAACGTTTTAATCCTTTATAAAAAGGACGACTCGACTTTTATTTGCTTTCAAAAGAACTTCAACCATTTTTAAGGAATTGCGATATTGATGTTAGTTATAAATCTGACCATTCAATTATTTTGATTGAACTAAAATTTAATGAAATTAAACACGGAAAAGGCCTTTGGAAATTCAATAATTCCTTGCTGCATGATATTGATTACATTAATTGTATTAATAAAAATATTGACGAGATATTACTACAATATTGTTTACCTGTTTATGACCAGGATTATGTAACAAATATGGATAGATCACAAGTACAATTAGTTATCAATGATCAGCTGTTTTTAGAAACCCTATTAATGGAAATACGTGGAAAAACAATCTCCTTTGCTAGTCATAAAAGTAAAGTAAGATCAGATCGCGAGAAACCACTTTTGGCCGAAATTTTGCAATTAGAACAATCTCTAGATGAAAACAACAAAGAAAAATTAGTTAAACTTCAGGATGAATTAGAAAAAATAAGAAATGAAAAGCTTAAAGGGTATTTTGTAAGATCATGCTCAAAATGGATAGATGAAGGCGAAAAAGTCACCAGGTATTTTTGCAATCTTGAAAAACAACACAATTCACCAAAATCAATAAGCTTTATCGAAAAACAAAATGGAGAAACAATCAGTAATCAAGAGGAAATCTTGAATGAGACAAAATTATTTTATGAAAACCTATATAAAGAACAAGATAACCGAGATGATTTTAGTATATCTGATTTTTTACTTAATTGTACAGTAAATAAGTTAGATTATGTCGAGTCAAAAAGTCTAGAAGGTCTTTTAAATTACCAAGAGGTATCACTGACTTTAAAACAAATGTCAAATGACAAAAGCCCAGGCCCTGATGGCTTCTCAGCAAACTTCTTTAAGGTCTTTTGGCCCAAGATCGGGCATTTTGTCGTTAGATCCCTAAATTACGCCCTATTAAACGGCTCTTTTTCTAGCTCTATAAAATCGGGAATCATAACATGCATCCCGAAAGACAATAAACCGAAAAAGTTCTTAAAAAATTGGAGACCGATAACCTTATTGAATGTTTTATATAAAATAGCGTCTGGAACAATAGCAAATAGATTAAAAACCGTATTAGACCAATTAATTTCAAGTGACCAAACAGGTTTCCTTAAGAATCGCTTTATAGGAGAAAATACCCGTTTAATCTATGACATCATGAAATATTGTGAAGACAATAACACACCTGGCCTATTAATGCTACTAGATTTTGAAAAAGCCTTTGACTCGTTATCGTTTGACTTTATTTTAAAAACATTTGACTTTTTTGGATTTGGTCCTACACTCAAAAAATGGATAAAATTATTTTTGTATAATACACAAGTAAGTGTGCAATTAAATGGTTTTCTATCAGATGCCTTTACGGTAAAGAGGGGCTGTCGTCAGGGAGACCCTATTTCTTCATATATATTCATCCTATGCTCTGAAATTTTAAGCATTAAAATTAGACAAAATAAAAATATTAAAGGTATAAGGGTGAAAGACACTGAATATCTCATAAGCCAATTCGCTGATGACACTACATTATTACTAGACGGCTCGAAAAAATCTTTAAATAGTGTTTTAGAAATACTTGGCAAGTTCTATGCAATCTCTGGGTTAAAGTGCAATTTTGATAAAACAAAACTGATTTGGATAGGGTCACGTAAATATAGCGCATATTCGATAAAAACTAAATGGAAATTAAACTGGGGTGAAACTCAATTTGTGCTACTTGGATTAACTTTTGACATTAATCTTCATAAGATGATAGATTTAAATTATGAACCGAAACTTAAAACTATTTCAAAATGCATAGCCTACTGGAAAAGAAGAAAGCTTACACCTATTGGTAGAATAACTGTGGTAAAATCACTTCTTGTTCCACTTTTAACGCATTTATTTATAAGTCTCCCTTCTCCGACAACAGATTTCATAAAACGTTTAAATGATTTACTATACAACTTTGTATGGGATGGAAGGGCAAAAATTAAAAAAAATGTTTTTATAAAAAACTATGAAGAAGGTGGTATGAAAATGATAGATATCAAAAGCTTTAACGTTAGCATGAAATTAAAATGGTTTAAAAACCTAATAAATTGTAAACCTAATAAATGCTATCAGCTAGTATATGACACGATGGACGTAAGAAAAATAATAAATTTAGGAAAAGCCTATTCCGAACTCATCTCGAAAGTGACAAAAAACGATTTCTGGAGAGACGTACTTAAATCATACATAGAATATATAACAAAAATCAAAATTGATTCTTGGGACTTGATATTGAATATGCCCTTATTCTACAACGAAAATTTTACAATCGACTCAAAAGTCATCTACATCAAAGATTTATATGAAAGAGGATTTAGAAATGTCCGAGATTTAATGGATAACAATGGGAAATTCATTGGTTTAGAATCTATAGAGATGATTTTAGGTAAAAAGATTAATTATTTGAGGTATTATGGTCTGATAAACAGTATCCAAAATTTTTCAAGAAGGGTTGGTACTAATAAAGATGAAAAATTGATTCTAAACTATGCCAATCCTTGCATTAATTGCTACTTAAATGAAATTTTGATAAATAAGAAACCTAACAAAATAATATATAAAGCACTTATAGAAAACAATGAAATCCCTACTAGCCAAAAGAAATGGGAGTCTTTGTTCCCTACTCATATCTTTGATTGGAAATACATTTATAATAATATTTTTAAAAATACAAACGATTCGTATACTCAATGGATGCAAATAAAGATAGTTCATAGATTTTTCCCCACTAATGTCCTATTACACAAAATGAACATTGCCCCAAATAACCTATGCTGTTTTTGCAATACTAGTGAAGAAAGTTTTCTCCATGTATTTTACGAATGTGAAAAGGTAAAAACCCTTATTCAATATTTAGAATCAAAAATAAGAGAAGTAGACCCATTAAAACACAGACTTATAAATAATTTCAACGTTCTAATAGGTACATTCAATAATGATGACAAATTATACACACTCTTTCTGTATGTCAAAAGATATATCGCTTCTTGTAAATCTAAATCTAGAATTCCAACAATTTATGGCCTTCAAAATAATTTATCTTTGGCTTGGACCATTTACAAAGACACAAAATCCTCTGATTCTAATTTAGAAAGATGGTCATTTGTAAGACATATTATTCAAAACTACTCTTAATATAAAATGTATTGATATACATTCCATTTTTTGCTATTATGTGATAAGTTATTCCTGTTTTCTTCCTTTCTTATTTTTTTCCCTTTTTGTTTTTTCTCTCACTAGTTTTGTATAACTTTATTAGTCTATTCTAATTATTCGTTGATCCAGATTCGGTGAACTGAATAGGTCGTTGTTTGAAACTTTCCCATTCTACTCTATTTAACACAATGGAAAAAAAGGAGAAAATGATAAAATGTAAAAAGAAAAACATTGTGGTAAGGGATGAAAGAGCTCATAAAGATTAATTTCACACTTTTCTGCACTTTTTTTCCCATAAAACCAATAACTTACAATCATATTTCAGCTAGTTCAGAATTGTCGTCTGCAAGTTCTTTCAGTTTCAAACTGCTTCAAAATAGTATGTTAAAAATTATTGTCAACTTACGATTTAAGGCTGTATATAAAATTGAACCACAAAACCTTATCTGGATCTCTGAACAGTTCATGTATTTGATTAATTCTTATCTTGCAATGTAATTTTCATCAAGGCGAACAGAGAAATCCAAAATCACTCTATACAGCAGTACACTCGAATCTCGATCTGCACTGTTCGCAAAGGCACTAATTTTGATAAATTTGATAAATTAGTCTTTTATACATGTTGGAAAAAAAAAAAAAATTCAAATTGGGAAAATAGACTGTTTTATACTCTTAGCTAGCAGGATAAGAATACTATGAGAGATGAATAATAATTGATTGTTGTAAGGATAGAGGAGGATGGCCACGACCTCCTCTATCCAATATACGTGGTTAATAAAGTTATTAAAAAAAAAAAAAAAAAAAAGAATACCCTAAAACGTTACACGATCTTCATAACGACTTTCCCTTAGCGCCCGAACATTTAAAAGTAGAAAAGGTAAAAAAATTAATTCCCAATTTATACGATAAAGAAAAATACGTTTTACATTATCGGGCTTTAAAAACGTATATTGACTCGGGTCTTAAATTAAAAAACGTTAGCCGCGGATTTAAATTTAAAGAAAGTAATTGGCTTAAACCTTACATCGATCTTAACAACGGTTTGAGAACTAAAGCCGAAAATGACTTCGAAAAAGATTTTTTTAAGTTGATGAATAATTCCGTCTTCGGTAAAACGATGGAAAATATAAGAAACAGAGTAGATATAAAATTACTTTCCGCCCATCAATCTTATTTTTTATAAAAAGCAAGTAGCTAAACCGAATTACGATCATACGACTATATTCGACGAAAATTTTGTGGCTTTACATATGAAGAAAACCTTAATAAAATACGACAAGCCCGTTTACTTGGGCATGAGCATTTTAGATATCAGTAAAACGAGTATGTATAACGCTTATTATAATTATTTTAAGAAAAAGTATAACGACAAAGTTAAATTATGTTATACGGATACCGATAGTTTTATTCTCGAAATAGAAACGCACGACCTTTACGAAGATATTCGTCCGGACGTGCCTAAAATATTCGATACGAGTAACTATCCTACCGATCATCCGTGTTATTATAACGGGAACAAGAAAGTAATAGGAAAGTTTAAAGACGAATTGGGAGGTAAAATTATGACGGAATTCGTAGGATTAAAAGCGAAAATGTACGCTTATAAAACCTCGGATAATAAGGAGGATAAAAGGTGTAAGGGTATAAAAAAGTCGGTCGTCAAAAACGAATTACATCTCGAGAATTATAAAGATTGTTTATTCGATAAAAAAGTTCAGTACAGGCAAATGCGCGTATTAAGAAGTTACGGGCACGAAATGTACACGGAAAAAATAAACAAAATATCGTTAAGTCACGACGACGATAAAAGAGTTATATTAAAAGATAATATAAATACGTTAGCTTTGGGGCATTATAAGATCGAAAAATAAAAATTTATAACTCAACGAGTTATAAATTTTTTAGTTTAAATTATTATAAAAAGATATAAACGCTAGCAATAAAATTATTCCGTATATTACGATAAATACAATGTTTAATAACCGGGTATAACTTTGCTCAAATACTATTTTACGTTTCGTTTCTGACGGCGTTTTACAAACGGGACATTTTTTTTAGATTAGACTTATTATTACACTCCTCGCAAAGGATTATATGCCCGCAATTACAGAACATTACGTTCGGTTCCGAGTCTTTACAAATAACGCATTCTTTTTCTCGAAACGACAAATTACCGTTTACATTTATTATCTCAGTTTCTCGCTCGTCTTCCGATTCTTCGGGAGTAATATCGTCGTAAATTTCCCGACCACGAGGAACAGGATAAACGAGAGAAGAAAAACTAAAGTAGCGAAATGCGATAGTCAAATGAGGGCGTCCGGTTCCATAATGTGTATGCACTAACAATTTAAATACGGCGTGATCGTATCCTTCACACACATTTATTGCGGTAATTGCGGCAATGTTTCGACCAAAATTTAAAATTAAATTACATTGCCTTCCCGTAACGAAAAGCCCGCTTTACTAATTTCGTAGTAAACGGCGGGTTTTAATTTAAATAGGTAGAGCATGGTATTATTACGTAAACGTTCGGACGAAGGAAATTCTACCGAACTCCCACGAATAAATGGGCTCCCGCTAAAATAACTTTTATCTTCTAACGTTTTAGCTAGATGCACGATAAAAGTAGTTTCTAAATTCTTTAATACGCTTATTTCTTCCATATTACGCATCATTTTTATAGGCTTTTTTGCCGGAAAATTTTTTTAAAAAAATCAAAAATTTTTTAATCGCTAATTTTTTTAAAAAAAAATAATAAATTTATAACTCAGCGAGTTATAAAATTTCTAACATTCCTAAAATCTCTCGCTTTTTTTCACGTGATGATGACTATCCGCACTTTTTCTAGCTCTCGAAAGACAATGACCAAGTTTAGGTTCAGGAACTTCGGATACTAATTTTTTAATTTCTTCTTTAAAAATATTATATCCTGTTCTGACAAAAAAGACCGTAAAAAAATTACCGAACTCGCGTAAAATAGGTAGCATATTTAGTATACATTTGCGATGTCTCTTGTTCGTTCTATCTTCCTCTTCGGTTTCGAAAATTCTCCCGTATTTACGTAAATTTCCCTTTAATTCGGTTAAATATATATTTAGGTAAGGAACATATAATTCCTCTTCGCTACCCTTATGGTTTTTAGAGTAAGAACTAAAATCTTTCTCTCGTTTTATTATTTTTAATAAATCATAAAAAAATCCTTTCGAAATTGGTTCGAACCGCCTCGTCACTACATTAAACGACTTTATTTCTTTATCTACAAATTCTAAAACACTTTTTACGGTATGACCGTTTAATCTATAATCTATATCTAGTTAAATTTATAACATCTTCGTCCATCTTTATTTCTCGCCTTTTAACGGAAACGCGTTTAAAAAATTTTCAAAAAATTTTTTTTTTTCGTAAGGAAAATTTATAACCCGGAAAGGTTATAATTTTTTTTTTTTTTTTTATTATTTTCCTAGGAAAGTAAAAATAAAGAGATTAGGGATTCTGGGCTAGGGAAATTACCGATCGGATTTTAACAAAAATAGATTAGGGAATTTGGGAAAGGGAATTAAATTTTTTTATTTTCCAAGAAAGTAAATAAAAGGCCATTATGGGCCCACAAGGTACATTTTTTCAACTACTAACATTTGATTATAACATTTAACCCTTTCCCAAACAAACCCTGGTTTTCACGTGTCTGCAGTACAAGTCTTTTGAAAACACTGTGGGAAAAGGAGAAATTGCTCCTAACGAGCAATCTCTCCTTTTCCCACAGTGTTTTCTACCCTTTTGGAGAACTTTCTGTCATTTTCATCAAATTTAAAATTGTCGTCTGCAAACTCTTTGAGTTTGGACTAATCTAAATTTTATGGTTTGGGAAAGGGTTAAAAAATCGGTTTAACCCCTTCACCAAATGACAAATATGTAGACTGGTTCAAACTGAAAGAATATATACAGACGACAAATTAAATGTGGATGAAATGATGGAATTTGTATTTGATAGGGTAGAAAAACATTGTGGGTAAAGGAGAAAATGCTGGTTTCCTTCTTTTCCCATAATGTTTTCAAAAGCTTTTTTAGTGTTGTTAAAAGTTGGTATTGTGTGGTAAAGAGTTAATAATTTTCCAGCATTTTTCTTATTTATGACATAGATTTTGATTTAACTAAAAAACTGTATACATTTTATGTTTATGTATTTTTTTTTATACATAAGATTTTTCAATTATTTTTATCGTAAATATTTGGCCACATACTGGCCAAAGTGCTTATGATGGAAAACTCAATGTAACTATAAAACAAAATGGTAAGTCTCCACGTTATTTCACATTGATTTGAGCCATGCACTGTGAAAAGGAGGCTTAATGCATCTGCGAAAAGTATCAACACAGGTCAGCCTGCTCAGCCCACACAGCCTGACCTGGACAGAAACTTTTCAGTACATGTCACTTCATTCGGTTGTTGGACAAAATGGATCCATGATCATGAGATGAGTTGCTTGGAATTATGCGTCACGGAGATGCATTAAGCCCCCTTTTCACAGAGCATGGCTCATTTGTATAATACGTTTAGAATTAAAAAAAAAAATACATGTATATATTCATTTTGAGATTCTGAATACTGTCCATTACAGTGGGGAAGTGCGCAACAAAGTGAGAATTCCCACTTTGCGCAGGACCATTCTAGAATGGTCCAGATTCCCACTTTGCGCTTAATATATATCCAAGGATCGTATATGACATTTACGATCCCTGGTATACCGCAGCGGCCAGTGCACCTATTTATTCTTTCCCTGAGATTCTTCTCACCAGGACTTCGAACAATTTTCTTTGCAAGCCACTGGCTACTTTCTCACATAACCATCGTCGAAACAATGTTCAGCGGTGAGAGAAGAATGAATCCTGACGCGATGACTATCATCAATCCTCTGTAGGAAATTTGCAGAGCTGGGGATTCGAACCAACTACCAAATTCCAAATGGTTTCAACTCCTGTACGCTACCGCCTGCACTACCGGGTCCAGCACAAAGATGGCGGTTGCGTGACTCAACAATTTGAAATTTGTATTCAGTCTATAGATCTACACAAATTTCGATTTTTTTAGTCAAGCAAACGACGTCTGTGGTTCAGCACAACCAACAATAACGACATATAAATAATAAAACAAAGTACAATTACCTTTCAATATGTTCATGAAAGTTTCACCTCGCGCTACTCGATCATTACATGCTGCACACAGCTCGAGTCTATTGCATTTGAAATTTTCCGAAAACGAAACTCATGGACTTTGATCTAGATCTACGTGTATAACTCTTGACCTGCTAAATAAGAGAAATGAAACTTTTCAAGCCCATAGTAAAGACCCAAATTTTGCTTTTTCAAAGGATTTTTTTTGGGGGGAGGGGGGGATACCTCCCTATCGGACAGTGTTGATCCAAGATCAGACTGCACGCTCTGTGCAGTCTGATCTTGATCTACACCGTCTACAAAAGGACAGTGAGTCGAGCTTAGCAGGTTAAGGGTGACATGAATCAACCCTTTAACGAAAGTTCCCGTGTTTTTACGGCCTTGTGTAACGTTGCAAAAATTTTAGAAACATCGTGAGATGGGAGAGGCAACATGATTAGCCCACGAACGATTAGCCCTTTTTCCACTATGTTTTTTAGCCTTTTTCAAACGAAATCGAATCATTCAAGCCGCATTTCATTCGTCGTCGGCATGGCTGATTCTTCAAAAGTAGAAGTTAAATATACGCTGAATCGACAAAATTCATCTCGGAAAACGAAACTTGCTTCTCGGAAAGATGTCACATGTGCGATAACAAGTACAACGCATGCGCACAGGATTTTCTTCCTATACTCGGGCTTGAGTTCGTGTATAGGTTGAGCCATTCGGCATACCTCGGGTGATCCGGTGATCAAATCCCTCGGCTGTATCACGTAGCTGGATATGCACCTACACGGTACATTTCGCACATCTCCGGAAGCACACCGCTTTACCGTTATTGAAATTGTAAGGCTCCTCTTAAAAAAGAAAACATGAGTAAATTTTCTATCGTTATCTTTCTAAGAATATTTCAGTCGGCAAACAGTTTGTAAATTCAATTTTTAGCGTGGTTTATCAATTACGTTGGGAGCTTTCATTGACAGATCGATAGAAGTGAATAACTTCACCGTGGTTGTTCATGTCGTTGCTAAGCGATCTACAGGGGCGCCGCCATGTTTAAGATCATGTGATTGGTAGTTCAAAATGGAAGCTTCCTTTATACAGACGAGGTTAGATGTAGGTACGGAATCGGCCGAGTTGTGACGAGTGTAGGTTGAGCACTATCGGATTGGGTCTAGCTAGCCCATTTGGGAACCTGGAAACCAAATTTTGACCTAACACTGACCTACCCAGTTCAAAAGACAGCAATAATGAACCATGCTCTGGCAAAAGGGGCTTTGGTGTATCTCTGTGATGTATTATACCAGGGATTCCTGATTATACCAGGCAAGTGATCACATAATTATGGACACATAAAATACATTGGAGCCATGCCCTGGCAAAAGGGGCCTTAATGCACCTCCGTGATTCATGATACTAAGCAAGTCATCACATGATCATGGATCCATAAAGTTCATTTCGTCTGAAAACCGAAATAGTCATGAGGTAGACTGGTCTTTGGACATACAGAAAATTGACCAAGAGCCGAAAAAGTTTCGGCCCAGGTCAGCCTGCGCGGACTGCGCAGGCTGACCTGGGTCGATACTTTTCGTAGATGCATTAAGCCCCTTTTCACAGAGCACGCCTCATTTTGTTCAACAGTCGACTGAATCATTAGGTAGATCGGTCCTTGCTCATACAGAAAATGGACCAAATGCAGGCTGATACGGGTCGATACGTTTTGTAGATGCATCATAAACCCCTTTTCCCACATGGCATGGTTCATATCTTTTGATCTGGGTTGATTGATTGTATGGTTTTTAGCGGCGCCGTTTTCAACATTATTTCAGTTATATCGCGGCGGCCAGTGCACCCATCCATGCTTTCCTGGAATTTCTTTTACCAGTACTCCACACAATATTCTTTCAAAGCCACTGGCTGGTTTCCCACATAACCATCGTCGAAACAATGGTCAGCGGTGAGAGATGAATGAATCCTGTCGCATTGACAATCATCAATCCTCGGAAAGAAATTGGCCAAGCCAGGGATCAAACCACCGTCCTCCTGTTCTCAAGTCATGTACGCTTCCGACTGAGCTACCGGGACTTGGCCTTTTGATCTGGACTTTCGCGGGAGTGTCCTTGGACAAGACACTACAGAGCCCTAGCCTAGTACTGGTGAAGCCCAGGAAATACATGAATATGTGAGCTGTTGCCGTGATATGACTGAAATGATGTTGAAAGCGGCGTAAAACACCATTAAATCAATCAATCAATCAATAAATATCTTTTGGTTTGTCGTGTCCAACAGCTTTCAATTTGGACAAATCTAAAATTTCGATGTCTGATATACAGTTTGATAATAGGAAGAAATTTGTGGCAAAAGCAGCAATTACCTGTAACATTGCATGATAGTGACAAGATTTTATTCTTACACTGTTGACTCGAGTAGCGTAAAATGCAGACGGCATAGACCAAGATCAGACTGCACAGATCTGCTACCTCATGATAAACTTTGAGCTATTCACGTCTACAGTTGAACCATACATTTATTCAAGACTACAGTATTCAAGTATTTAGGCCATTGGCCTATGTTACAACACGAAAGTAATTACATATGAGCCATGCTCTGTGAAAAGGGGTTCTGATGCATCTGAGAAAAAAAAAAAAAGTCCCTGTTTAACCCTTTACCGCACAATGCCGCGTTTTGACGCCCTGGGAAAGAAGCCTTTTGAAAACATTGTGGGAAAAGGAGAAAATGCTGGTAACCAGCATTTTCTCCTTTTCCCACAATGTTTTCTACCCTGTCAAATAAAAATTGCACCATTTGAGCCATATTGAAATTGTCGTCTGCAAATGCTTTCAATTTGGACAAGGCTAAAATTTTGTCGTCTGGTAAAGGGTTAACAGAGCACGACACATATCGTTTGGTAAAATCAAGATGTAATCACGGAATCGGCCGAGTTGTGACGCGTTTCGGATCACGTGTCTTTCTGAGCAGAAATTGAAACTAGCTGCATTTTCCAAAAGTCTAACAGGAAGTACTCGTTTGATACGCCACTCGAATGGAATAAAACTCTTTACAATACGGCAAAAGTTTAGCACATGTCCAAATTGAAAGCATGTGCAGACTGCAAATTTAGATGTAACTCAAATGACAAGATTCGTTTTAAATATTATAAGAAAACATTGTGGGAAAACGAGAAAATACTGGTCACCAGCATTTTCTCCTTTTCCCACGATGTTTTTGAAAATTTCACTTCTCAGGGTCGTTAATACAGGATTGTTTTATAGAGTGTTTTAAACACGCGTGATTATTTTGCCTTTGCCTCCAAAAACAAATAAGATTTGTCTTGATTACAGTAAGAAAACATTGTTGGAAAGGGAGAATATGCTGGTTACCAGCATTTCCTCCTTTCTCCATGATGATTTTGAAACTTTTATTTCTCAGGGTCGTTAATACACAGTATTGTTTTTTAAACTGTTTAAACACACGTGATTATTCAGCCACTATTGTAATGCCTCCAAAAACAAATATGATTTGTCTTGAACAGAGTAAGAAAACATTGTGGGAAAGACAGAAATGCTGGTTTTCAGATGATTTTCTCCTTTTCCATGATTTTTTCGAAACTTTTATTTCTCACGGTCGTTAATACACAGTATTGTTTTGTAGTGATAATTTGCCATTGCCTCCTTAAACAAACTTGCAGAAGAAAAATTTGGTGAAAATCCATGATCGATCGATCGATCGATCAATTGATCGATTGATTGATTGATTGATCGATTGATCGATCAGCTGCCAGAGTATCTATCCATACTTTCCTGGAGTTTCTGTGTACCAGTGCTTCACACCGTGAATATTCTTCTCAAGCCACTGGCTGCTTTCCCACGTAACCATCGTCGAAACAATGATCGATGGTGCATGAGGAATGAATCCTATCGCAATGGCTGTCATCAGGCCTCAGAAACAAATTTGCCGAGCTAGAGATTCAAACCAGCGACCCATAGTATCAAGTCCTGTGCTCTACCGACTGCGCTACCGGGGTTCGGTCTCTTGAACAATATGAATTGCCAAAATTAATTGAGATTAAAGACAAGAACACTTTATGAACAAGTACTCCTTTTACCACAATGTTTTCAAAAGTGGTCAAAAGTCGCACAAGGGTGGTCTAGGGGAATATAGTGAAATCTTTACCAGTTGACGAAATCATAGACTTGTACAAAATTAATTAAAAGCATTTGCACACGAAATTTGCACACGACATTTGAACACGACATATCAAATGTGGTTCAAAAAGATAGGATTTTCCATTTAATCCTTTACCCGTTGAAACGACAAAATTGTAGACTAGTCCAAATTGAAAGCGTTTATAGACGACAAAATGACTGTGACTGAAAAATTAAAATTTGCTTTGGGAAGGGTAGAATCATTGTGGGAAAAGGAAAAAATGTCTTTAGAAAAACCTAAGACGTATTTTTTCATTGAAATGTCTTTTCCATTGAGTTATTTATATAGAGTATATTCGTATCTCGGAACAAATTATATTTGAACCGTGCTCTGGCAAAAGGGGGCTTAATACATCTCCGTGATGCATTATTCCAGGCATGTCATCATATAATTATGGATTCACTATACCCATTATCTCTAAAAAATGACTGAATCCTGACGTAGAATGGTCCTTGGACATGCAGAAAATTGACCAAAAGCAAAAAGTTTCGGCCCAGGTCAGCCTGCGCGGACTGCGCAGGCTGACCTGGGTCGATATTTTTTGCATATACATTAAGCCCCCTTTTCACAGAGCATGGCTCATTTATATCATAAGCCCACTCGATGGCTTATGACAAATCAATTCACCCCCCTTATCAGAATGACTGCAGGGCTGCACCGTGGAAACCGGTCAAATCTTAGATGATCGGTTGAAAATGTCAGCTTCCTTTTTTTGAAATGCCGTTGTGGTCAAGTTAACGATGGAAATGGTCCACAAGAAAATGGGGTCTTACTGCTAGTACTTCTACGTGAACCCTTAAGGGGCCATTGCACCAGATTTTGATCCAAATATCTTTTCTCTTGTTATGGAGAGGAGGAGGAGGGAAAGGGGGGGGGTACATAGATGGTACTTTGTTTAGAAAGAAAATTCAGAAGAACGTGACTGTTTACCCCAAGCTGGGAGGAAACAACAACAACGACAATGACAAAAAAATGCCTCTATTGATAATCGAACCCACGACCTTTAAAAAAATAGTTTTTATTTTCCTTTCAGCATGGCTCTAAGTGCTATTTAACAGCATTTCCTTCTTTCCCCATGTTTTTTTTTTTTAAGCCTTCTTCCACAGGATTGTAAAGACACGGTGATCGGAAGGTAAGAAAATTATTATACTGCATTTTTAATCTTTTCTATACAACGCAGTTTTAGTCTTGTCAAAGCAATTGAGCCGAACCTCGGTAGCACAGTCTGTAGTGTATAGGACTTGAGATCAGGGTCGTTGAATCGAATCCCTAGCTCAGACAAATTTCTTTCCGAGGATTGACGATAGTCATTGCGAGAGAATTCATTCCTCTCTCACACCTGATCATTATTTTGACGATGATTATGTAGGAAAGCAGCCGGTGGCCCGGGAGAAACATGTGCGAAGTACTGGAAAAAGAAACTCCAGAGAAGCATGGATAGGAGCACTGGCCGCTGCGAAATAACAGAAATAATCTTGAAAACGGCGTTAAACACCATACAAAAAGATGAAAGCACTTAATGGTGGCAAATTTAATACGGCCCAAATTGTGACATTTGGTTGTGTTAAAAAAGAAAACAGAATACCTTGTCGGAAAAGGAGAAAACGCTGGTCAACAGCATTTTTTCCTCCTTTCCCACCATTTTTTTTTTTTTTCTTCCTTTCAGAAGCGTTCTTTTTCAAAGTCGTTGAAACAATGGACTGTTCGGAAATGGATTAAAAAGAAGTACAGATGTAGAGCAAAAAAGTTCTGCTACACGGACAAACTGGTCTGGGTCGATATCATTTGCTAAGTATAACGTCCATATCTTTTTCTCGTGAACTAGCTCGCGCTATAAATATCGACGTGTATTCTGATAACGAAGGGAAAACAATGGTCAACTCTTTCCCAAATGGTCCCGCGTTTTTGGTGACCACGTAGGTTGAAGGTTATTGAAAACAATGTGGGAAAAGGAGAAAATGCTGGTAACCAGCATTTTCTCCTTTTCCCACAGTGTTTTCTATCCTGTCAGAGACAAAATTTATCATTTGAGCCACGCTTGACTTGTCATCTGCACATGCTTTCAATTTTTGACATGTCTAATATTTTGTCGTTTGGTAAAGAGTTAACATATTACAAAACGACAAAAAGGTAGATTTGTCCAAATTGAAAGTATTTGCAGACGACAATTTAAGTGTGACTCAAATAATGGAACTTGTCTTTGATAGTAGGGTAGTAAACATTGTGGGAAAAGGAGAAAATGCTGGTTTCCAACATTTTCTCCTTTTCCCACAGTAATTTCAAAAGGCTTCTTCCTCAGGGTCGTTAAAACAAATAATTGCTTGGTAAAGGGTTAACCCTTTACCAAAAATTCCTGTGTTTTTAACAACCACTTAGGAGGAAAGCTTTTGAAAACATAGTGGGAAAAGGAGAAAATGCTGTTTACCAGCATTTTATTTTCCTTTTTCCACAATATTTTCTAACCCTTTCAAAACGAATTTAATCATTTTAGCCACTTTCATTTTGTCGTCTGTATAATTATTTTTTTGACTGATCTTCAATTTTGTCATTTAGTAAAGAGTTAACTCTAAACGCGACTCAATGACCTTTTGCGGACAGTGTAGATCAAGATCAGACTGCACAGAATGTGCAGTCTGATCTTGGATCTACATTGTCCGATAAAGAGATATTTTTCTCCAAATGCAAGTTTGAAATAGCAATAGTCAGGGTTTTTTTTTCTATAGGCTTTAAAGTTTCATTCAACTTAGTTAACTTACATTAACCCTTTCCCAAACGACAAATTTTGGACTGGTCCAAATTGAAAGAGTTTGCAGACGACAATTTTAAATTGGATAAAAATGGCAGGAAGTTCTCAAAAAGGGTAGAAAACACTGTGGGAAAAGGAGAAATTGCTCGTTACGAGCAATTTCTCCTTTTCCCACAGTGTTTTCAACAGACTTGTACTGCAGACACATGAAAACCAGGGTTTGTTTGGGAAAGGGTTAAGCAAGTTGAGGGATGAAATCAGAATGTAGCCCCAGTTTCAATTGTCACTGGTTACTGATAAAAAAAAAAAATAGACAGAGACAATTGTTTACATAATTTTGTATTGTCATCTCGGTTGAAATAATTTTCAAGTTCAACCGAGTATCAAAATGGACTGTTTCCCGACCTACACCTAACTTGTTTAAGAGAGAAACATGAGGCTCGAAATTTGTTTAGTGATTTATATGTTGTTTTTCGTGGTAAGTTTTGTATGTAAATTGATTATTATTATCATTATTATCATCATTATTATTATTATTATTATTATCATCATCATCATCATCATTTTTTATCATAGATAAAAGCAGAAGATGTTGCAGTAATACGTAATAGTAGTAGTAGTAATTGTGGTAATAGTAGTAATGGTGGTAGTAGTTGCAGGAATCGAAGACATGTAGAAATAGTAGTAGCAGTTACTGCTGTTATTCTTGTCCTTCATGATTATGATCAGAAATATTTTCTTTCGCATTTATTAAACTTTCAATTTAAAAAAATAAAGAAAACAAATGTGTGCAAGTAAACAAAAATTATAAAACTTGTCGTTATCAAAATGTTTCTGATGATTGCGATGATTGCGCTGCTGATGATGATGATGAGGAGGAGGAGGAGGACGTAGTCAAAGTTGGAATAGATTAATTTTTGAAATTCACTTACTTCATCCAGATATTCTAAGTTCTTTTTCCACTTTCGATTGATTGATTGATTGATTGATTGATCGATCGATCGATTGATTTACCGACTGACTGACTGATTTACCGACTGAACGACTGACTGACTGACTGACTGACTGACTGGCTGGCTGGCTGGCTGGCTGGCTGGCTGGCTGGCTGACTGACTGACCGACCGACCGACTGACTGAACGACTGACTGACTGACCGACTGACTGACCGACCGACTGACTGAACGACTGACTGACCTACTGGCTGACTGACTGGCTGGCTGGCTGATTGACCGACCGACCGACCGACTGACTGACTGACTGACTGACTGACTGGCTGACCGACCGACCGACCGACCGACTGACCGACTGACTGAACGACTGACTGACTGACTGACCGACTGAACGACTGACTGACTGACTGACCTACTGGCTGACTGACTGGCTGGCTGGCTGATTGACCATACGCATGTACATTGTCATTCTTATAACCAAGATTATCATTCTCATTTTCAGTAAGAATATACATTGAAGAGGGTTATCAAATATAAATTGTTAATTTCGTAAATGTTTTTAATCATCATCATTATTGTATTATTACCATTTTTATCGGAGTTTCATAATTCATATATTTATTGATTTACTCACTTGTTCTTTCTTTCGTTCATAATGTGAAAATTTAAGTTGCAACAGTCGCCAACGACATGTCTTATCAAACCCTCTTCCAAACAATCTTTTGTTTTTACGACCCTGGCCCTAGCGAAAAATGGCGAGATTTTTCCTTGATAGTGTAGACAACATTGTAGGAAAAATAGAAACTGTTGGTTACCAGCATTTCCTCCTTTTCCTACAAAGTTTTCAAAAAAGACTTATTCCGTTGGGTCTTTAAAATACGGGATTGTTTGGTTAAAAGGTTAAAACCCTTTACCTCACAATCCCGACTTTTAACGAACCTGAGAAAAAGGCCTTTCGAAAACATTGTGGGAAAAGGAGAAATGCTGGTAACCGGCATTTTCTCCTTTTCCCACAATGTTTTCCAACCTATCAATGACAAATTTCATCATTTGGTACACCTTCAATTTGTCGTCTGCAAACGCTTTCAATTTGAACGAGTCTAGAATTTTTTCGTCTGGTGAAGGGTTAACTGAATAATTATAGCCTGTGCTTCAAGTGCATGGCCAACAAAGTCATGTGATGGTTTCCATAACGATAGAAGAATACAGAAATTCGGACGGTACCAGTTATCTCGGACAGGACTTGAGCTCTCAAAGGAAGTGTTGTGATGGCGGTAACCATAGAAACTGCAGTACAGGTGATACTTGTGACACACAAATTGCCGTCTGTATCGGAAAGTAAGTGAAACAACGATAAGCAATAGATTCATAATGACCCAGCTATTCAAACGAGCCCTTGCAGTGTCATACGAAATGTAGAAAGTTACACTATATCTGATTGGCTACACCATTTGGTTTAGCCAATCAGAAACGGTGTTACGAATTGAGTTATGATGATTGGTAAATATATATACCCTACAGTTTTCTTAAAAAAAAAAAACGATGTAAGCTGGAATTTTCAAACAGTGGTGGTCTACAGTGAATTGAAAACCGCACAAGCATTCAAATACACTTGACGTACATGTAGGTAAGAGCTGTATTTCAATTCAGTTCAGTTCAATTCAGTAGTTACTTTTTCGTAGGAGTATATTTTTAAAAGAGTAAGCAACGGCAAAGGCGTGCTTTCAATTTCGACAAGTCTAAAATTTCATCGTGCGACGATGAAACAACCGTGACTCAGAAATTGAAATATGCTTTTTGGAAGGGTAGAAAACACTATGTAAAAGGAGAGAACGCTGGTTACCAGCATTTTTTCTTTTTCCATAATGTTTTCAAAGGCTGTCTTCCTAAGGGTCGTTAAAAGTCGTAAGTTGGTGTCCGTGGTTGTGAGGTAGAGCGTCGGCCTCGTAATCAGAAGGTCCTGAGTTCGATCCCGCGGGAGCAGGTGTCAACTTTGGGACCTCATTGGCCCACACATTCGGCACGAGTATTGGTGTAGTTCCCAGGGAGCAGAATCGAGAGAGATTAGTCTAGGTTGTATGAACTTGTTTCTCAATCGATGTAAAATAAATATGTTTAAACCAAACCAAAAGTCGTAAGTTTGTGGTAAAGGGTTACAGGGTTAAATGTGGTTTGATTTTAGATTTTCTGGAAACGTCTGCAACAACTTAAAGCTGAGATCAGCCTTGCTGAACAATCTAAATACAGTAACTTTCAACCAGAAGATGCCCTTACCAGTGAAACCCTTGAAGTCTTGGCCACTGGTATGTATATATTTGTTCTGTATCACTGATAGACGTTTGTGTCATTTTGTTTTCACTTGTAGACCGCCAAGTGGCGAAAATGGAATACAAGATTCGTGAAAAAAAGGTCAGGGGTACCTTTCACTGAACTGCGTAGATTTACGAAAATTATTTGAGGGTGCTTTATCCAAAGGTATGAGCTGGCGCAAAGTTATGCAAATATTTATCCAAATTGCATAGTTATGCAGTTCGATGAAACTTGCTTTCAGACTTGATGCTTGCAGACCTAAACTGCGTACGCAAATTTCGTGCGTAGGCAGCTTAGAGAAAGACACCCAACACATTACATTTTCAATAGCCTGGTTCCAGGCGGTAATAATCTCTTATTCTCTTATTGATGGTCTCCTTTCACGGTCTCCAAAGATCTATGACAAAACTGCTGTTCGGTTCCGCAATTATCACCGTCATTTTTGACAAGGTAACGTCCGAATATATAAAAGGAAAATGATCATGGAACCCAGACCATATTCTCAAGTTTTGTTTTTCTGTTATGACATGAAGGTATTTCACAAATATCGAGTAGTGTAGGGCAAGATTAGACTGCATGGTAAACATTGTTGGTAATTTTATTTTCTCTTGGTGGACCGGATTAGTGAGTCTTTCAACGGCCAGGCAATTCATACAGTTGTTATTTGAGATTTATTTTATGAGTCATGCTCTGGCTTTGATGCCTACCAGACGCATTTCACTAACATTAACAGACTTATATAACATTCTCAAGCCCTGTGTTGACACAACGTTTGGGACTTAACTCAGAAAAATAATAGACTGAAGTCTGTTAATTGATGCCAAGTCTTGTACCTCAGTCGGTAGCGTACAGGACTTGATAACAGGAGGTCGCTGGTTCAGTCCCCGGCTTGGCCAATTTCTTTCCGAGGATTGACGATAGTCATTGTGACATGATTTATTCCTCTCTCACCGCTGACTATTGTTTCGACGATGGTTATGTGGGAAAGCAGCCAATGACTTGGAAAGAATATTGTGTGGAGTACTGGTAAAAGAAACTCCAGGAAAGCCTGGATAGGTGCACTGGCCGCCGCGATATAACTGAAATAATGTGGAAAACGGCGTTAAACAACATACAATCAATCAATACAATACTGTTAACTGATTTAAGTCCATTTATTTTGCTTAGTTGTGTCTGAAAGATAGTTTCAACTAAGGATGTCAGAACGTTACTACAGTCTGTAATCTTACTGAAATGTGTCTCCAATAACGAACTCTACTGAAGTCAGAACCTAGGACCGTTATTAGATTTGAGTAAGATAAGAGACTTAAGTTTTTTCGTGAAACCGGCCTTAGCAATGAAATAGCTTTTCTCAACTCAATGTCCCACGAGACTTAACCTTTTCCCAAAAAACTTTTTTCCAGTTTTAAATATCTGCAGACAACAAACTTAGAAATTGTATACATGAATGGGATTAAATTTTATAAAAGGACAAAAAATATTGTGGGGGGAAAAAAAGGAGAAAATGCTGGTTACCAGCATTTTCTCCTTTTTTCCACCACAATGTTTTAAAAAGCCTCTCTGCTCAGGATCGTGAAAACTCAGGGTTATATGGTAAAGGGATAAATAAAGTATAATGAAACCACTGTATCGTGTCGGATAACCAACTGTACTCTATAGCATTCAATAAAGTATAATGAAACCACTGTATCGTGTCGGATAACTGACGGTACTCTATAGCATGAAATAAAGTATAATGAAACCACTGTATCGTGTCGGATAACCGACGGTACTCTATAGCATGAAATAAAGTATAATGAAACCACTGTATCGTGTCGGATAACCGACGGTACTCTATAGCATGAAATAAAGTATAATGAAACCACTGTATCGTGTCGGATAACCGACAGTACTCTATAGCATGCAATAAAGTATAATGAAACCACTGTATCGTGTCGGATAACCGACAGTACTCTATAGCATGCAATAAAGTATAATGAAACCACTGTATCGTGTCGGATAACCGACAGTACTCTATAGCACGCAATAAATGCAATAAAGTATAATGAAACCACTGTATTGTGTCGGATAACCGACGGTACTCTATAGCATGCAATAAAGTATAATGAAACCACTGTATCGTGTCGGATAACCGACAGTACGCGATTGGCATTCTATCTTTTTGTATTATTTCGCTAGGTGGACGACAAGCTGACAGTATCTGTGTACGACTATGATCGGAGCCAGAGTGGTTTAACTCTTGAATTGATTGATAGAATGTCAGCACACTTTGGTTTGAAACCCGACACCAACTACTGGACGGCTGTACCTCATAAATTTTGGTTACGCAAGCATACCCGGTGTGTACTTGAATACGAGTTTCATTACCTTTTTAGTATGTCCGAAATATTACAGTATAAGAAAAAAGGTAAATCAAGCATAGAATTGAAGTTTGCATGTAAGGTTTGCAGACTTTAGAAGCATCTGTATAGGAAAACAGCTGAAATTACTTTCTAAAAAAAAATATTTTCATTATTGACAGCCCCCCTCTTTCTCTCTCTCTCTCTCTCTCTCCATCTGCCTGTCTGTCCGTCTCTCTCTCTTCGTCTGTCTGTCTGTCTGTCTGTTTCCCTGTTTATCGATCTTCTACCTATCTCATCACCCGAGCGTTCAAGTGATTATTTTATTATCTCCTCCCATTGTTTAACTCGTATGATAAATCTGTGTAAAAATGTCATCATTGTCACCATAATTTTTATCACTTTATCAATTTATTCGTCAGTATTGTAATGACGAAACTGTCATTTTTTGGCTAGTAAGAATCTATATGAGCCATGCTCTGTGAAAAGAGGGTCTGGAGCATTTGCAAAATGTATCGACCCAGGTCAGCCTGCGCGGATTGCGCAGGCTGACCTGAGTCGAAACTTTTTGCTGAAGGTCAACTTTCTGCATGTCAAAGGACCAGTTTACATCATGAATCTGTCGGTTGTTAACCAAAAATGTTTTTTTATGGATCCATAATTATGCGATAAATTGCTTTTTTGATGCATTATGGAGATGAAGTGAACACACTTTTCACGAAGCAAAACTCATATATTAAATTTTATTTTTGCTTTGCTGCTTTTCCACAAAAACAAAGTCGGGCTAAGATTAAGTGCCGAGAGAGGAAGGGATCTCTACATAATGGCTATCATTTAGGTGGAATGATTTTTCGAAGTTTCAGTCCCACCTACTTTTTTCCCAGTCCTTCACTACACAACCCCAAATATTAACAACATTGAGGAAATAGGCTTTTGAAAACATTGTGAAAAAAGGAGAAAATGCTGGTAACCAGCTTTTCTTCATATCCAACAATGCTTTCTACACTCCTTGAGCCAAATCTTATCATTCGAACCACCTTTTATTCATCGTCTGCAATCGCTTTTAATCTGGACCTGTCTAAATTTTCTCATTTATGTTTGATGTGCATGTTTGAATTTCCTTGGGTTAGGCACTTCAAAACCGTAGCCTTGTACTGGTAAAACCCAGGACACATGAATATGTGAGCTGTCGCTGTGGCATGACGGAAA
Source organism: Tridacna gigas (assembly GCA_945859785.2). Lineage (NCBI taxonomy): Eukaryota > Metazoa > Mollusca > Bivalvia > Cardiida > Cardiidae > Tridacna > Tridacna gigas. Next base: position 46,951,327 of record OX244043.2, read on the forward strand.
CAATGTTGAAAGCGACGTAAAATTTCATTCAATTACTTAATGTACTTTGATTATCCAGGATAATACTGGTTGTAAAGCTGTTCTGTCAGTCGGATTACTTCGGCTCTGATTGTTCAGTATATCAACGTCCCTTACCTTCAATATCCCATACAAGTCACGTGGAATATAGGAACAACAAACCGGTTACCATACTGGACTGTGATCTACCAGGTATGAACTAATTTCGTACAAAGATATTAGGAAATTCCAATATTTACGTGGTGGTATAAAAGTTTGGTTAACAATTTTCAGCAAGTTTCTAACCCATTTCATCTTTATTTTATCGAACTATAATCATTCTTGTATCTTCATGCCAAATGTTGTCCCTGATGACGATTGCAAGCTTGCACAGATTACGACCGATAGAAAAGTGCGTTTCGTTTTCTGGAGACCATCAAAGAAATCACTATTGTGGCGTTTCCGGTTTTTAACTCGAAGATTTCCGATGTATACATGTATATTTATCCCTTATTTCGTTATTTCACCCCTTTTAGAAAAGAATTAAGTGATCTGACTCGTATTATTCGGTGCAGGATAATAAAATGTTTGACGTCAGCACATGGCAGGCCGAAGAACCCGGGTCCGTATCCACCAACCATTCTTAAGAGCGTTCTGAGTCTTTTTCTGCGAAACTTTCTAAATTTGAAAGTAACGCAACTTCTGATTGGCTAAACTATTCGGTTTAGCCAATCAGAAGTTGTATTACGTTCAAAATCTTGAAGTGGTTGATATTACAGTTCCTAATTTCATAATAATTGTTGTAAAACTTCTATTTTATGACAAGGGGCTTCAATGATACAGATAATCACAGACCGACCGTACTTCTACACCGCCTCGATACTGAAAACCGGACTGACCTATTTTACGGCAGACAGGCTGTGTTCGGATGCAGATACAGACGTTCATGTTGACCTATTAAATGTCAGATATTCTAGGTAATAACCACCTTTCTCCCCACAGATTTCCGGACCGCTTTTTTTCCTACTTTTCTTCCCCCGTTTTACTTTTTTTTACTTTTTTTTTTCAGCTCTCCTTTCACTTTCCACCAAACTGCTATGGCAATACAGTCACGTGATCATGGCCATTTGGCATTCTTATTTCTTCTCCTTCCGTTGGCGACCATGCAATTATTTATTTATTTATTTATTTATTTATTTATTTATTGTTTTTTCTATTTATTTATTTACTTTTTTTTTTTGCCTTTTTTGCAGAGAGTGTACAGCAAGATCAGTCTGCACATACGTGCAGCCTGATCTTGCTGTACACTCTCTGCTTCTCTATCAGTTCATTTGGTCATGTGAAACCAATCCTTTGCTAATTCACATAACGGAATCTTTTCAGGGTAACTTTATGTACACCAGTGAAAAATCCATTTCCTTATGAGTCATGCTCTGGCAAAAGGGGGTTTAATACATCTCCGTGATGCATTCTACCAAGCAAGTCATCACATAATTATGGATCCATAAAATCCATTTTGTCTACCAGCCGATATAGCTCAGTAGGTAGAGCGTAGGACTCGTGAACACAATGTCCTACAGATTGTGGGTTCGTATCCCCGGCTGGCCAACTAAAAAAAATTACTAATAGTCTTTCGGATGAGACATTAAACCGAGGTCCCGTGTGACGGTGCTATACGCCGAGCACGTTAAAGAACCAGGCGAAGCTCTCAGTAGTTTCGACCTGTATCCTTGCACTATCCCCTGTAACAACTAACCGTCTTCTGGGAGCGTCGCTCAGATGGGCAACCGGTAGCGACGATAAATAAACGGAAATAACCAACTAACCATTTTGTCTAACAACTGACTGATTCCTGAGGTAGAATAGTCCTTCGATATGCAGAAAATTTACCGATAGCAAAGTTTTGACCCGGGCCAGCCTGTACGTAGTGCGCAGGCTAAACTTGGTCGAGACTCTTTGCAAATGCATTAAATCCCCTTTTTTCACAGAGCATGGCTCATTTTTATACAGTCTCTAGTTCTGCAAGAACAGAATAGAATTTATTGTGAACAACAAATTTCAAGTGTTTCGCTCATGGCGTGGCCGCTCGTTAAAACATCAATTTTGGCGCTGACTCTATAATATTATAATTGAGCCGTCCTCTGTGAAAAGCAGGCTTAATGTATCTGCAAAAAACGTCATACCCGGGTCACCCTGCGCAGTCAGCGCAGGCTGATCTGGACCGAAACCTTTTTATTTTGATCAATTTCCTGCATGTCAAGGGACCAGTGTACCTCCTGATTCAGTCGGCTGTTATACAAAACGGATTCTAGGGATGTATAATACTGTGTTGACTTGCTTGGTACGATGCATTAAGCCTCCTTTTCACAGAACATGGCTCATATATATATATACAGGGTGACCCAAAATGAATGCAACCCGTAAAAGTACCCACAACTTCTGCAAATGGGAATGGATTAAGTTTATTTTTTACACACATCAATGTAAGATGATAACAATTAAGTTCTGTAAGTTTGAGTTATTTCGGTTGGGTGGTCTACATGTTGGCGACGTTCAAAGATATGCTCCAAATGTCCACCGCTTTGACATAGACACTCCTGGGCCCCGCACTCACCTGACCTTAACCCCCCAGATTTCTACCTGTGGGGTTATTTGAAAGACCACGTCTATGAGAACAACCCCCCAGACAATCATGGACTTGAAAGCTGCAATAACAGCAAGGATCAGGGAGATTCCAGGGGCAGAGTGTGTCCGCGTGGTGGACAATTTTGCAAGGCGCATTCAGGAGTGTCTCTGTCAAAGCGGTGGACATTTGGAGCATATCTTTGAACGTCGCTAACATGTAGACCACCTAACCGAAATAACTCAAACTTACAGAACTTAATTGTTATCATCTTACATTGATGTGTGTAAAAAATAAACTTAATCCATTCCCATTTGCAGAAGTTGTGGGTACTTTTACGGGTTGCATTCATTTTGGGTCACCCTGTATTTGAATCTCCTCAATCACACACACTCTCTCTCTCTCTCTCTCTCTCTCTGTTTGTTTCTTTCCATTAAATCAGTGATTTGCATTTCAGCCAGCCCCCAAAGTCCTTAAGGGTTGTATTTGCTGCTAACTGTTCCACAAGCGGCCATGACGATGCAGTATCAACATTCAGGGTGCACCAAGTGCTTGCCTTCTTGACCCAGGAGGAAAAGATACGATATTTCCATGGTGACGTCATTGCGTCTAAAGCCAGAAATTCTTTGGCCACGGCAAGTTAATAGCATGCAGTCATCCTTTTAAATGAGCCATGCTCTGGCAAAAGGGGGCTTAAGGCATCTCCGTCATCCATGATACCAATCAAACCATCACATAATTATGGATCCATAATAGCCACTTTTTTTTTTAACAGCCGACTGAATCATGACGTAGACTGGTCGTTGGACATACAAAAAATTGACCAATAGCGAAAAGTTTCAGCCCAGGTCAGCCTGCGCGGACTGCGCAGGCTGACCTGGGTCGATACTTTTCGCAGATGCAGTAAGCCCCATGGCTTAACTGTATTTGAAGACAAAATGAGTGTGAATGAAATGGTAAATCGGATAGGATTTTAGCCCGTATGCCTTTGAGAATCTTGACCACAGGTGGTAAATCATTAATGTTCATTTGGTGATTGTTTCAGGAAAAATGAAAAATCGAATATTCCCTGGTTCTCAATGACTGAAATTCTTCAAATTAAAGGCGCATGTTCACTTACGACCCGGTCAACAATTTGTTGAATTTAACTGTTTCCCACAAATTTTGTCAACAAGAGGCATGTTTCCTTTCTACTGGTACACGAGCATTTTTACGTTGATGCAAATTCAAACTGGCAAATTTAGATTTTAATCTCTCACTTGCTATTCTCGTTCTGGGTTTGTTTACGGTTTGTTTACACCTTACCGTGGATATTAAGGAAAGTTTTCTTTGCCTTGCAGGATTTGTTCATGATTTTTTTTTTTATATATATATCAAATATGAACCTAGATGCTCATAGAGCGAAACTTCCATCGGAATGACGAGAATTGGATTGCTTAATTGTTTGACCCCTTACCAAATAATCCCTGGTTTTCACGACCCTGAGAAAGAAGACTTTTGAAAACATTGTTGGAAAAGGAGAAAATGCTGGTTACCAGCATTTTCTCCTTTTCCAACAATGTTTTCTGCCCCATCAGAGAGCTTAAAGTTATTTGTACCGATGTTGAATTTGCTGTGTGCAGTTAGTTTGAATTTGAATGGGTCTAAAATATGATGTGTAGGAATGGGTTTAATGACGACGATACTTGAAAAGATACAACTAAAGAGAACATGAAAAAAAAAATCATCGGCATATGGGAGGAAAAAAATTTGAGCCATGCTTTGGCAAAAAGGGGGCTTAATGCATCTCCGTGATGCATGACACTTAGCAAGTCATCACATAATTATGGATCCATAAAAACCATTATGTCTAACAACTGACTTAATCATAAGGTATACTGGTCCTTTGGCATACAGAATATTGACCAATGGCGACTGAGTAGGCTGACCCGGTCGATACTTAGCGCAGATGCATTAAGTCCCCTTTTTCACAGAGCATGGTTCGTTTTTTTCTCATTTAGGGCAATTTTCAAGTCTTCCTCGGTGTCAAATATTTCCGTAACCCTCGCAGCTCTGTATGGGTTTATAGCAACGGATGGTCCATGAAACACTGTAATGGTGGGTGTAGGCCTTTAATACAACTAGATTACAAAAGGTAAGATATCAGTAGCATTTTTTTTTTTCTCTGAGTGTGTTTGAGAGAGAGAGAGAGTCCTCTGAAATTTCGGATAATGTAAGGTAAAATAATAGAGTACAATGCCCTTCTCTACAAAAATATATATTGTTCTGTTCTGTTGACGATGTTGACCGAGTGTTACAAATTTGTATGATTTTCATAGACGGTTACATTTTATTTCGTGCTTTTTGGTAGTTTATCGAGAAATAATGGTGGATTATGGTTTGATATTTCATGGTTACGAACAGTGAAAAAGACCGATTTCATATTGTCCAACTCTTCATTTGAAGGCGGAAACAGTTGTTCCCGCGCACTAGTTACCTACGTAAACAGCGCGCGCCATTCAACCAGACAGAAATATGACGTCATTTACGCTCATCTACCCTATATTTCTCGCGTTTTACGTAATATTGTAATGCTTTGTTAAGTGAGGGGGTACGTCATGGGGAATTACCGAAAATCGGTGAAAGATCGAAATTTATTTCATCGAGCGAACAACATCGGTAGTATTTTCACGAGCAGCCACTCGTGAAAATATTACCGATGATGTTCACTCAATTAACTAAATTTCGATCTTTCACCGGAAAAAAACCAAACAAATATCCTCTATTTATATTGCTCCTGTTCTGTTGACGCTAGTTACAGAGTTTTATACATTTGTGTATGATTTTCATAGAAGATTGAATTTAGGTTTTGATGAATTGACATGTACATAAAACCGTTTGTTTACAAAATACAATTATAAGAACACAAGTTTTGACTGTTTCAGCTCTACCTACAACGTCTCGAAGTCTCCTGTCCTTTCAAATGACCTTGAAAATTGTTTCAACTACCTCATCACCAAGGATAATAAACAACAAATGGCAGAAACATCCCATATGTTTCTCTTTCCAAATATGTTCGTGTGGGTAGGTATCAAAATATATAGGTTCTAGATCGAGTTGGTTTTTGATTTAAAATTTTATTAAACGAGTCTACGAAAAATGTTATTTAGCGAGCCTTTGTCAGATTCTTTTTCACATAATTTTATCCCAAGAATGATAGTCCATTATAGGCATAAATGTTCAAGTGTATTGAAATTTACATGAAGCCTATTCGCTTCTTTGACAGGTACATTACGAACGAAAAATAGTTCCAAAGAAACTCGCATATATTATAATGACTTTGTTTTGAATGTAAAAAACCTGGGTCCGTATTCACCAACCATTCTTAAGAATGTTCTTAGTCTTGTTCTCCAAAATTTTCTACATTTGAAAGTAACACAACTTCTGATTGGCTAAACCAAATGATTTAGCCAATCAGAAGGTGTGTTACTCTCAAATTTGGAAAATTTTGGAGAACAAGACCAAGAACACTCTTAAGAATGGTTGGTGAATACGGACCCAGATCTTGTCGCCGTGTCCATATTGTAGAGGTAAAATACCCGAAGTAACGACCTATAAAACTTTAAATTTATCGGAGATCTATAAATAGTTCACGTAAAAATACGGAATATCCATTAAAGCGGTGTCACTATACTCGTAATCTGTTGTTAACCGTATCCTATTTATTTTACACGGTGGTCGAAGTAATGTGTGCGTGTAGCTTTCTGCTACAACTGTAATCTGTTGTTAACCGTATCCTATTTATTTTACACGGTGGTCGAAGTAATGTGTGCGTGTAGCTTTCTGCTACAACTGTAATCTGTTGTTAACCGTATCCTATTTATTTTACACTGTGGTCGAAGTAATGTGTGCGTGTAGCTTTCTGCTACAACTGCCAAAAAATAGTAATTTGATAAGTGTGTCTTTCTGTACATTCGCAACACAAAAATACACGTGGATTAAAGATATAGAATAAAGAAAAAATGATGAAGATTTTTCTTTTGTCTCTCTCTCTCTCTCTCTTTCTCTCTCTGTCTCTCTCTCTCTCTCTCTCTCTCTCTGTATCTAAATACCTTCGAAAGGCTAAAATTGCAGAGAAAATATTTTAAAAAAAACTCTAAAAGAAACTTCCAAGTTTCAGCCTTTTTTAGACAACATGTTTCAAAAATACTTATCTGCAACTAGAGACGTTTTCAAAACGCGCAGTAACATTTGTTTGTTTTATGGTGTTTAATGTTTCTTTTTTTAAACATTATTTCAGTAATATCTTGGGGGCAGTGCAGCTATCCATGCTTTTCGGGAATTTCTTTTACCAAAACTAGGCACAGTATGTTTCCGAAGCCACTGGCTGCTTTCTCACATAACCATCGTCGAAACAACGATCAGTGGTGAGAGAGGAATGGGCCATTTCACAATGAACGTCATCAATCCATGGAAAGACATTGGCTGAGCTGGGCGTTAACGGGCTCGGCAAATAAACGCATTAACTCTTAGGCTGCCCAGCGTGACTCAATGACCTCTTGCGAACAGTGTAGATCACGATCAGACTGCACAGAACGTGCAGTCTGATCTTGGATCTAGACTGTTCGATAAGCAGATATTTCCCAAAAATTAAGGTTGCAATAGAAACATTCGGGTTCTCACATTCTGTGTAACGTCCCCTTCTTTATTTCAGTCAGACCAATTAGAGATGAAATTTAAAATACTTCACAATAACCGCCCTGGCTTGTACCCAATCGCAACTTTCCATATAGTGCCGGCGAATTTCCAAGTGAATGTATCTAGAAACTATCAACACCCCAGAACGTATACAATTTCGGTGCATAATGACACTTCAGACGTCTCGTACGTATAGCTACGATTTTAGTATTTTATTCTTATTTTGTGCAACAACTAATAATAAAGTGAAATACTGTTCCAAATATGGTAATGATGACGTAATTCACGCGCGGAAAACATATGTATTGATCTGCGAATTGATTGGTCAACATTTACGCTATGATACCTATCCGCCATTCAAAAAAATTGACGTTACTAACTATTGCACCATTGTTTGTTTTATTTTGTTTTACTAAATTACCACGAAAAAAAAAATGTCAAGAACTGCAAAATTTTGTCGTTGAAATTTGTAGGTACGGTATATAATAAAAGTAATTGTAATAATTTACCTGATGCTTGTATTTAGTTCTCGCTGCGTAAGACAATTTTGACATCTCTCTCGACCTTCGGTCTCGTGTGATATCAAATTTTCTCACGCTGCTCGAATAATACAACATAATATTTCGTATTTATCGAAGAGTTTTGACATGTTTCTTCTGTAGAATCGTGGAGAGATATAGGGTCTTCGGAAATTATTAATCTGGTGCATCTCTCTCTCTCTCTCTCTCTCTCTCTCTCTTCTACAGGGAGGAGGTTAAAAAGAAGCCTTTATCACATCCGGTAAACGATCACGAAGTTTCTGAAATCTACAATGAAAACATGTAGAAGAGGTAAAAGAAACATCTAAAGTACACGAATGTTTTGGATAATATAGGAAAGAACCTAAATTTTAAGGTATTTGAGCCATGCATCTGCAAAAAGTATCGACTCAGGTCAGCCTGCGCATTCCGCGCAGGCTGACCGGATCGAAACCTTTTGTTTTGTTTTGTTTTTTGGTGAATTTTCTGCATGTCAAAGAACCAGTTTAGTTCACGATTCAGTCGGCTAGTAGACAAAATAGATTTTATGGATCCATAATTATATGATAACTTGTTGGGTATGATGCATAATGATGATGCATTAACCCACCTTCTGCTAGAGCATTGTTCAAACGATGAATTACTAAATCTAACGAAGACATTTACAGAGACACATATTGTATCATTTCTTTTCAGATTAGAAATTGAAATGATGGTATGGTGTTCCCTTGGGCACAAAGGTGCCCATTGCGAACAGACATGTCAAGGTGACATGACGTGCAACTTTGATAAGTGCACAACAAGTAAGTACATGTAAATACAATTTATATTTCAGACATGTAGAAGTTTTACAATAACTGTACTTAAAGAAGTGGGTAAATGACAAAAACATTGGCACATACAATGGGCATGTTTCGTTATTTGACAAGCAAAGCTCCAGCCAGAAGGAGTGATTTTAATTTCAAAATTGAAAATATTAACTATTTTCCTCTAAACCCTATGTAATGGGTACTCGTTAGAATTGTATCAATGAGACGATTCTAATGAGTACCCACAATATAGGGTTTGTAAGAGAAATAATTGATTTAGAATACCATCACTCCCTCTTATCTGGAGCTCTGGACAAGTATTTTCTTTTTTTCTTACATTGTTTCAGATGCCAGTATTTCCGATGGGTTCACTTGTTTAAATGGTAATTGCACGGATGGTACATGCGAATGTGATGAGGGCTTTGCAGGAATAACGTGTGGCATTCAGATAGATTACTGCCAGTTAGGCGACTTGCCTACTAGATGTGTTCACGGTCAATGTATCAGTAAAGTTGCGGGATTTGAATGCCAGTGTGAGCCGTACTATACGGGCCTCCTTTGTGATACAGAAATCGACGAATGCTTATCGAATCCGTGCATAAATGGAACATGTGTTGATCACCTAGGTAGTTTTACCTGTAACTGTGAGGTCGGGTTTACAGGGTTATTGTGCAATCAAGAAATCGACGAATGTAACTCCAATCCCTGTCACAATGGTACTTGTGTCGATCAGTTGAACGGATATATTTGTAACTGTGAAGCCGGCTTTACAGGACTATTATGCGCCAGTGACATTGATGAATGCATCTCGAACCCCTGTAATAATGGAACTTGTATTAACCTTGTTGGTGACTTTTTGTGTAACTGCACACAAGGATATGAAGGAAAACTATGTGAGAATGATACTGACGAATGTTTAGCACAGCCGTGTCATCATGGTACTTGTATCAACCATCTAAATGGATATGACTGTGTCTGTGAGAGTGGGTACAGTGGAATAGACTGTGAAATAGATATCAACGAATGTGAATCGAATCCGTGTGATCACGGTAACTGTACCAATGATGTGAATGGCTTTAGCTGCACATGTGACGAGGGGTACGAGGGAGCTGCTTGTGGTGTAGAAAGAAATGAATGTCTTTCAAATCCATGTCAACACGGAAATTGTACCGATCAGCTTAACAGATTTATCTGTAATTGCACAGATGGTTATACGGGAACGCTTTGTGAAACAGACATCGACGAATGCTTGTCTAGCCCATGTCAAAACGGCAGCTGTGTCAACCTCGAAAACAGTTTTCTCTGTAACTGCACAAGTGGATATACTGGTGTATTCTGTGAAACAGACATAAACGAATGTTTTTCAAGTCCCTGTCAGAACGGCACTTGTGATGACCACGTCAACAGTTTTTCTTGCAACTGCAGTGAAGGATTTACAGGTAACCTTTGTGAATCTGAAATCGATGAATGTGAGTCTAGCCCCTGTAACAACGGTACATGCGTTGATCTAATTAATAGTTTCTCTTGTAATTGTTCAGCAGGGTATACGGGAAATATCTGTGAGACTGATATTGACGAATGCCAATCAAATCCTTGTAACAACGGGACATGTAACAATTTTGTGAATGCATTTTCATGCATGTGCTCTCCCGGCTATACGGGACCTCTGTGTGAAGCAGATATCAACGAATGCTTCTCAAACCCCTGTCAAAATGGGACATGTGAGAACTTAGTAAATGGCTTTTCGTGTGCATGCACACCCGGTTACTCTGGAAGCCTTTGTGACATCGACATCGATGAATGTCACTCCAACCCATGTATCAGCGGAACCTGTATTGATATGGTAAATGGTTTTACATGCAACTGTTCGAGTGGTTTTACTGGAAGTTTTTGCGAATCGGATGTAAACGAGTGTATTTCAAATCCATGCCTGAACGGAACATGTGAGAATCTAATAGATCGATTCTCTTGCATTTGTAGTTCTGGCTATACGGGATCTTTTTGTGAAGAAGACATAAACGAATGTTATTCAAATCCATGTCTTAATGGTAATTGTACTAACCTCGAAAACAGCTTTTCTTGTGACTGTGAAGATGGATTTACTGGTATCTATTGTGAAAATGAAATAGACGAATGCCAGTCGAATCCATGTCAAAATGGATCTTGTGTTAATTTGATAAATGAATTTCAATGCAACTGCGATCCCGGATACACTGGGAACATTTGTGACGCCGATATAGATGAATGCCAATCAGACCCTTGCTTCAACGGAACCTGTGAAGATTCTCTGAACGGTTTTCGGTGTAACTGTTCAAGCGGCTATAGCGGGGACCTGTGTGATTCTGAAATAGATGAATGTCTATCGAGTCCTTGTCAAAATGGAACATGTGTGGATCTACTGAACGAATTTTCTTGCAACTGTAACAGTGGCTTTACAGGAATGCTCTGTGAAACTGATGTCAATGAATGTATGTCAAATCCATGCGTTAACGGGACGTGTGATGACTTAGTGGATAGATTTGTGTGCACCTGCTCAGATGGTTATACTGGAGACCTTTGTGATATTGATATCAATGAATGTCAATCAAACCCATGTGAGAACGGAACATGTGACAATCAGGTAAACAATTTCTCTTGTAGCTGTTTTGATGGATTTTCAGGGCCTTTATGTGAAATAGATATCAATGAATGTAGTTCTGACCCATGTTTTAACGGAACATGTGATGATTTAGTGAACGCTTTCTCGTGCAAATGCTTTGTAGGATACACAGGCAATTTATGTGACCATGACATTGACGATTGTCTGTCCAATCCATGTCACAATGGGGCATGTGTCGACCGACTTAATGGCTTCACCTGTTACTGTAAAGATGGATTTACTGGTATCTATTGTGAAAATGAAATAGACGAATGCCAGTCGAATCCATGTCAAAATGGATCTTGTGTTAATTTGATAAATGAATTTCAATGTAACTGCGATCCCGGATACACTGGGAACATTTGTGACGTCGATATAGATGAATGCCAATCAGACCCTTGCTTCAACGGAACCTGTGAAGATTCTCTGAACGGTTTTCGGTGTAACTGTTCAAGCGGCTATAGCGGGGACCTGTGTGATTCTGAAATAGATGAATGTCTGTCGAGTCCTTGTCAAAATGGAACATGTGTGGATCTATTGAACGAATTTTCTTGCAACTGTAACAGTGGCTTTACAGGAATGCTCTGTGAAATTGATGTCAATGAATGTATGTCAAATCCATGCGTTAACGGGACGTGTGATGACTTAGTGGATAGATTTGTGTGCACCTGTTCAGATGGTTATACTGGAGACCTTTGTGATATTGATATCAACGAATGTCAATCAAACCCATGTGAGAACGGAACATGTGACAATCTGGTAAACAGCTTCTCTTGTAGCTGTTTTGATGGATTTTCAGGGCCTTTATGTGAAATAGATATCAATGAATGTAGTTCTGACCCATGTTTTAACGGAACATGTGATGATTTAGTGAACGCTTTCTCGTGCAAATGCTTTGTAGGATACACAGGCAATTTATGTGACCATGACACTGACGATTGTCTGTCCAACCCATGTCACAATGGGACATGTGTCGACCGAGTTAATGGCTTCACCTGTAACTGTGAATCAGGATATACAGGAGATCTCTGTAACACAGATGTCGACGAATGTCAATCAAATCCTTGCCAAAATGGAAACTGCACAGATTTGATAGATTCTTTTATCTGCATATGTGAGGACGGCTACACTGGAAATTTATGTGAAACAGACATCAACGAATGTAATTCAAACCCATGTAAACACGGCAATTGCGAAGATATGGTGAACAGTTTCATGTGCAACTGTTCCAGAGGTTATACCGGGAAACTCTGTGAAATCGATGTCAACGAATGTCTTTCTGATCCGTGTATAAACGGAGCTTGCTTCAATCTAGTCGATAGTTTTTCCTGTCACTGTGAAGATGGGTTCACAGGTATTCTCTGTGATGCAGAAGTCAAAGAATGTCTCTCAAACCCATGTCAGAACGGAACCTGTGTCGATTTGATAAATGGCTTCTCGTGTGACTGTAACCCTGGATATACCGGAAAGCTGTGTGAAACTGATGTAAACGAATGTCTTTCAAATCCATGTCAGAATGGCAATTGCGTAGATGAGGAAAATGATTTTTCATGCAGTTGTTATGCCGGCTTCATTGGAACACTTTGTGAAACAGAAATAGACGAATGTCAGTCAAACCCGTGCAAAAACGGTAGTTGTGTCAATGAGATCAACGATTTCTCTTGTAGTTGCTTCGAAGGATTTACAGGAAACTTCTGTGAGACTAATATCAACGAATGTCTGTCAAATCCGTGCCAGAACGGCAATTGTTCGGATCTCGTTAACAGATTTTCATGCGATTGTACAGAAGGTTACACCGGCAATTTGTGCGAAACAGATATAAATGAATGCCAATCGAATCCTTGTAGGAATGGAACGTGTTTCAATACGGTAAATAACTTCACGTGTCACTGCGAAGATGGTTTCACTGGAACTCTATGTGAAATTGACATTAATGAATGCCAAACTGATCCGTGTCTAAACGGAAAGTGCATCGATCAAATTAACAATTTTTCATGCAACTGCTTTCCTGGTTATACAGGAATCCTTTGTGATACTGATATTAACGAGTGTCAGTCGAGTCCGTGTAAACAGGGTATGTGCTCTGATCTGGTCAACGGTTTCTCATGTAATTGTCAGCTTGGCTATACAGGGAATCTCTGTGAATTCGATATAGATGAATGCCTTTCCAATCCATGTGTTAATGGTACATGCACAAATCTATTAAATAAGTTTTCTTGTTCCTGTGGAGATGGTTTCACTGGAAATTTTTGTGAAATTGACATAAATGAATGCCAATCGAACCCATGTCGTAATGGAACTTGTTCGAACTTATTAGACGGCTTCGCATGCAACTGTACACTTGGCTATACGGGTGAGTCGTGTGAATCAGAAATCGATGAATGCCTCTCAAGTCCGTGTGTTAATGGCACATGTTTTGATCTCGTGAATAAATTTTCGTGTAATTGTTCGAATGGTTTTATAGGACCTCTCTGTGAAACGGAAATTGACGAATGCCAGTCAAACCCGTGTGAAAACGGATCATGTAGCGATCTAGTAAATGGTTTCTTGTGTAGCTGTACAGAAGGTTTCACAGGAGACATTTGTGATTCTGAAATTAACGAATGCTTATCGAATCCTTGTCAGAACGGCACTTGTTCAGATCTAGTGAATAAGTTTGCATGTCAATGTACAGAGGGGTTTACAGGAAGCCTTTGCGAAACAAATATTGACGAATGCCAGTCAAACCCCTGTTGTAATGGTTCATGTATTGACAGAGTAAATAGCTTTATATGTCAATGTCAAGATGGATTTACAGGAACACTCTGTGACACAGATATAAATGAATGTAACTCAAATCCTTGTTATAACGGCACATGTGTCAATCATATAGATAGCTTCTCTTGTACCTGTCATCCTGGATTCTCTGGAACTTTGTGTGAAACAGAAATAAACGAATGTCTATCAAATCCATGCTTTAACGGCACATGCAACGATCTGGTGAGCACTTTTTCTTGTACCTGTCAAAACGGTTTTACGGGAACTCGTTGTGAAACGGATATCAATGAGTGCTTGTCAAATCCTTGTTTAAATGGCACTTGTAGCAATTTAGTAAATGCCTTCTCCTGCATCTGTGTCGATGGTTTTACAGGAACCTTCTGCGAAACTAAAATTAACGAATGTGTTTCAAACCCATGTGTTAACGGATCATGTGTAGATTTGGTGAACGGATTCTTGTGTAACTGCTCAAGCGGTTACGATGGAGACCTCTGTGATTCTGAAATAAACGAATGTCTATCAAACCCTTGTTGGAATGGCACTTGCATAGATATCGTGAATGGTTTCTTGTGCAAATGTACAAGAGGATTTACTGGAGAGCTTTGTGAAACTGATATTAATGAATGTCAGTCAAACCCTTGCCAAAATGGTTCATGCAATGATCTACAGGACGGATTTTCTTGCACCTGTTTGGGTGGTTATACTGGAAGTCTTTGTGAGCTTAATATTGACGACTGCGAGTCCGGCCCCTGTATTAACGGTACCTGTATCGATCTTGTCAATGACTTTTATTGTAACTGTTCGGACGGATTTACAGGAAATTTATGTGAAAGCGACATCAATGAGTGCCTATCAAATCCATGTAGAAGCGGTTCATGTGTGGATTTAGTGAGCAGTTTCGTGTGCAGCTGCAATCCCGGTTTTACCGGACAACTTTGCGGAACTGATATCAACGAATGTCAGCCTGACCCGTGTTTAAATGGCACATGTAGTGATCTCGTCAATGACTTTTTATGTGACTGTTCAGATGGTTTTACAGGAAGTTTGTGTGACAGTGATATCGATGAGTGCCTATCAAATCCTTGTGCAAGTGGAACATGTGTGGATTTAATCAACGGCTTCTTATGCAGCTGCGAACCTGGGTTTACTGGACCTCTTTGTGAAACTGACTTAAACGAATGCCAGTCAAACCCTTGTAAGAATGGTAGGTGCAACGATCAAGTGAACGGCTACTCCTGTAGCTGTACTGGTGGTTTTACTGGTACTGCTTGTGAAATTGATATCAACGAATGTGTGTCTGACCCGTGTTTAAATGGCACATGTATAGATCTCGTCAATCAGTTTTTGTGTAACTGCTCAGAGGGTTTTACAGGAAATCTTTGTGAACAGGAAATCAACGAATGTGACTCAAACCCGTGCATGAATGGCACATGTGTTGATTTCATAAACACTTTCTCCTGTAATTGTGAGTCTGGTTTTACGGGGTTTATTTGTGAGACTAATATCGAAGAATGCCTGTCAAATCCTTGTCAGAATGGAACGTGTTTCGATCTTGTCGACAGTTTTTACTGCAGATGTGACGATGGCTATACAGGATCTCTCTGTGATAAGGATATCAACGAATGCAGTTCGACACCTTGCGTAAATGGTACGTGTATAGATCTTGTCAACAACTACTCTTGTAACTGTTACGCAGGTTTTACTGGATATCTATGCGAAAGTAATATCAACGAATGTTTTTCGAACCCATGTCAGAATGGTACATGTTTGGATGATGTCGATAGCTTCATATGTCACTGTGATGACGGTTTCACTGGACAATTTTGCGAGACTAATTTCGACGAATGCAGTTCAAATCCTTGTATCAATGGAACATGCGTTGACTTTATCGACAGTTTCTTTTGTAATTGCACAGATGGATATACCGGTAATCTTTGTGAAAGTGACATAAACGAATGTCTGTCCAGTCCTTGTCAGAATGGCAATTGCACTGACCTCATTAATGAATTTAATTGCCACTGTAATTCTGGTTTCACCGGGACATACTGTCACACAGATATTGATGAATGCTCTGGAAACCCGTGTTATCATGGTGACTGCATCGATAAGATAAATGGCTTCGCATGTAAATGCAATCCTGGGTATGAGGGCCAGCTTTGCAACCAAGACATAGACGAGTGTCAGTCAAATCCTTGTCAAAATGGAACTTGTATGGACAAGGAAAACGGCTTCGATTGTATTTGTATAGAAGGATATACAGGGACACTTTGCGAAACACACATTGACCGTTGCGAATCCAATCCCTGTTTAAACAACGGGATATGTCATTATACAGATGGACGATTAAGGTGTGAATGTCAACATGGTTTTAAGGGAGATTTATGCGAAGAAGAAATAAAAGCGTGCGTGAACGGAAGAGTCATCCAACATGGCGGATTATCCAGTTGTACATGTGCCCCTTGTTACACCGGAAGTGAATGTGACAGTCAAATTCAAAATTGCGTAAATGGAGGTAAGACGTATTTCGTATGAAACACTTTCGTTAACGTTTATTTTTGAGCAATGATCTGTGAAAAGGGGGTTTAATGCATCTGCAAAAAATATCGACCTATGTCAGCCTGCGCAGTCTGCGCAGGCTGACATGGGCCGATACCTTTTGCTATTCGTGAATTTTATGCATGTCCAAGGACCGTTCTACCTCATGACTCAGTCGGTTATAAGATTAAATTGATTTTATCGATCCATTATAACAAAATGACTTGTTTGGTATAATCCATCACGTAGATGCATCAAACCCTCTTTTGCCAAAGCATGGCTCTTATTTATGTTTCACAATAACGTGTACAATGTAATTGTCGGCAGATATGTCTCAAGATTTAATTAGTTAACCCTTTACAACACGACAAAAAATTTACATTTGTCTAAGCATAATTATGCAGACGCCGAATTAAAAGTGGCTAAAATTGTGGAATTTATCTTTTATGAGGTAGAAAACATGGTTGGACAAGGAAAAAATGCTGGTATCCTGCTTTTTCCTCATTTTTCCATGATGTTTTCAAAAGCCTTCTTTCTCAAAGTCGTTAAAAGTAGGATTGTGTGGTAAAAAGTTAATTATGTTAAAGACGATTATGCCGTTATAGATATTTCCTCTGCTTTTTTATTTGTTTTCTCAAACTTATAAGTTCTGCTAAATGAAATGAACATGCACAGTCCCTGAAGAGAAATTAGATATTTTGATGTTCCACTGTATCACTATATTGCGTAACTTTGAACTTCAGAAAGTTCTTGAGAATAAGAATTGAGTGCACCTTAAAATAGTTAATAAATACTTCCCCTTGGCTTGTCTTTCTAGAACTATACCATGTCATGCTGCCATCAAAGATTCACGCCCCGAGCCTTAAAGAGGATGGTCTGAAGACTTTACTAGCGATGTTATTTACAGAAGAGTTACCGAATTGTAATGATGTCAAAGTGCAAGCCACACTATCTGGCAGCTATAAAGAGAACACAGAGGGTGAAAGGTAGGTTCAGTAAAAGCCGACTTTAAAAATCTGGGCTCTGTTTCTCGAAAAACTTAATTGCGTAGTCAGCTAAACCGGGTTAAAAGCTTTAAGTCCGCTAAATACTTAGTCTGTTGTTTTCTTTCCATGAAATGCATTCATGCATCATGCTGATCAGTCTGATAAGCATGATCCATCTTATGACAACTGAGGATAAGTTACATGTAAGATGCATTTACCGACTGTTCATGAACTTAGCTATTGAAAGATTATTTACAGCGATTTCTATCGCGAAGGCATTACACGAGATTCGAAATGCTGAGACAAGGAGGATGCGGGAGGAAGGCTATGTCCCGCATACCCGCTTGCAGGGTTGGGCTCTGGTGATTCTCCTCCAGGAAAATTAAGAAATGCAGACACATTGGGTGGCGCTTTTAAAGCATTTTTAGCTCAAACGAGAGACAACGAGCTTATGTCATGACCCGGTGTTCGTTGTGCGTGCGTGCGTTAACTTTTATCTTAAACATCTTCTCTGAAACTACTCATCCATTTTTAATGAAACTTCACAGAAATGAACCTGCCATGTTCCTCTTCAGAATTTGTTAAAAAAAAAATAATAATTCTAATAAAACCTGTGGTTGCCATGGCAACAATACTGAAAAATAGTGAAAATCCTTAAACATATTCTTGTTCGAAACAATAGGCCTAGGGCTACCAAATTTTGCAAGTAACTTCATCTAATGGGCATCTAACAAAATTCTTCAAATGATAGCTCTGAGGTCCAAATTGACCAGTGCCCGAGGGTCACAAATTTTACATGGGCTTATATGATGAAAACTTTAAAATCCCCGGTAGCACAGGCAGTAGCGTCCAGGACTGGAGAACTGGGGATCGCTGATTCGAATCCCCAACTCGGTCAATTTCTTTCCAAGGATTGATGATAGTCACTGCGGCAGGATTCATCCCTATCTCCCCACTGATCATTGTTTTGACAATGGTTATGTGGGAAAGCAGCCAGTGGCTGGAGAAGAAAAACCTACGAAATACTGGTCACAGAAATTCTAGAAAAGCTTGAATAGATGCACTGGCCGCCATGATATAACTGAAATAATGTTCAATCAATGAAGGGCTCGACAACAGTGCCATGCTCAAAAACACCACAATGTCACAAGCACTGCATGGGTAATCGAACCTGGAATTCCTAAAACTCATCGCCTTAATCTTTCATCATACAAATCCTGAGTTTTAACAATCCTTTCCATTCGGCATACCTCGGGTGATCTGGTGATCAAATCCCTCGGCTGTATCACGTAGCTTGATATGCACCTACACGGTACATTTCGCACATCTCCGGAAGCACACCCCTTTACCGTTATTGAAATTGTAAAGCTCCTCTCAAAAAAGAAAACATGAGTAAATTTTCTATCGTTATCTTTCTAAGAGTATTTCAGTTGGCAAACAGTTTGTACATTCAATTTTTAGCGTGGTTTATCAATTCCGTTGGGAGCTTTCATCGACAGATCGATAGAAGTGAATAACTTCACCGTGGTTGTTCATGTCGTTGCTAAGCGATCTACAGGGGCGCCGCCATGTTTAAGATCATGTGATTGGTAGTTCAAAATGGAAGCCTCCTTTATACAGACGAGGTTAGATGTAGGTACGGAATCGGCCGAGTTGTGACGAGTGAATCCTTTCCTCTCTTTCACAAAAGTTCTGCAGTTTAGTGAAACTTGTTTTCAGACTTGCTGCTTGCTTACCTAAACTGCGTACACAAATTTCGTGCGTACGCAATTTAGAGAAAGGTACCCCTAGCCTACAATGTCGTCATCTGGTAAAGAAAGAACAACTGTACCATGGAGGACCTCTAAATTATTATACTTTCAGCGAGGAGGTTTTGATGGGCGTGCAGTGCGATGGACGGGGATTGACTAAGGATCAAATCACGGAGATCCTAGCTAAATACGGTCGGACCGATTCCCTGAATGAAATGCAAGACACGAAGCCAACCGAATCAAAATCCGAAACCTGGCAGGTAAAGGCTTTAATTCGTTTTCGTTTTTCTTAAATGTGAAAATGGCTTTGGAAATGGATTCTTTCAGTCGGCAGAAAGGATACCATGCTTTAAAAGTTCTTTGAAAAGTGGGTTTAATGAAAATCTATTTTGTTTAACAACCAACTAGACCATAAAGTATCACATGGTCCTTGGACATGAAGAAAATTTAAAAATAGCAAAAAGTTTCGACCAGGTCAGCCTGCGCAGTCCGCGCAGGCTGACCTTGTCGCAACTTTTTGCAGATACATTAATTGAACCCACTTTTCACACAGCATTGCTCATATCTATAATATATCTAACACTTGTGCAACGTTGTCTTGGGTCATTGTTAAAAACTTGAGTTCACTCTCAAATAAGTTTAGACATTTATTACATATTTGACACTGTAGATCCAAGATCAGAGTGTAAGTTCTTGATCTGGTCTTGGATTCTCACTGTCCAAATATTAGCATCTTTATATCTCAGAGTATCCTAAACGTTTAAACTACTAGGATGAATTGCGATGTCTTTCCAGGGAGTGCTTAAAGACAACTGGATGATAGCTGCAGGTGTTACGATCAGTCTGACCTGCATTTTCTCGGGCCTGTGTGTCGCCATACGAAATGTCCGAACGTAAGACAATTTGTTATTTAAATGTTTCTCTAAATATTTTTCTAACATGATTAACGCTCTTACGTCCATTTATACTTGTATCATATTATGCAAATTAGTTCAACCGGTGCAGAGTGATATGACATTTGAATGTACATAAAAGCTGGGATTGACAATGTATAGTGCGGGTCGCGCGGAAAATGGTACTACCAGGACTAACAATCCCAAGGTTCTAAGCTAAAACCCAAATTATGTCATGGATCTGCTCGGAGTCCCTAAATTTTCCTAGCTAAGTAGAGATGAACCAAAGATGTTAAGAAACTCGGAAATAGCCTCAGGTGCATCAGTACTTCACACTAAGTACATAAAAGGACCAAAGTGGTTATTCGAAGAAAAAGTTGGGTCTTTAACCACACTTACTTATATCGCATTCTTTCTCTCAAGATTCCTTCACCCTAATGGCCCATACATAATATCCTAAGGGTACGATGAGACTCAAGTCCCACACACTCATCATTAGCAAACACGTGAAAGCAAACATCAAGAACAAGTATTCTTAGTGTACGATGAGACTCAAGTCCCACACACTCATCATTAGCAAACACGTGAAAGCAAACATCAAAACCAAGAACAAGTATCCTTAGGGTACGATGAGACTCAAGTCCCACACAATCATCATTAGCAAACACGTGAAAGCAAACATCAAAACCAAGAACAAGTATCCTTAGGGTACGATGAGACTCAAGTCCCACACACTCATCATTAGCAAACACGTGAAAGCAAACATCAAAACCAAGAACAAGTATCCTTAGTGTACGATGAGACTCAAGTCCCACACAATCATCATTAGCAAACACGTGAAAGCAAACATCAAAACCAAGAACAAGTATCCTTAGGGTACGATGAGACTCAAGTCCCACACACTCATCATTAGCAAACACGTGAAAGCAAACATCAAAACCAAGAACAAGTATCCTTAGTGTACGATGAGACTCAAGGCCCACACACTCATCATTAGCAAACACGTGAAAGCAAACATCAAAACCAAGAACCTTACAACCATTAGATTATGACATAGAGGATATTTGTTTTTTTCGGTGAAAGATCGAAATTTATTTCATCGAGTGAACATCATCGGTAATATTTTCACGAGTGGCGCGCAGCCACGAGTGAAAATATTACCGATGATGTTCACGAGATGAAATAAATTTCGATCTTTCACCGAAAAAAACAAATATTCTATTTATTTCATGCTTCTAACGCCTTTTTTTTTTTGTCGAGACTTCCATAAAAATCAGTACAAACTCCCCGTGGTCGGTATTCTCATTGGTCGTGCCCGTGTAATAACGAAAAATATTTTCACCGCTATTTCTCGATATCCTGCCGGTAAGCATGAAATAAATGAATGCAATAACGCAGCGAAATTTACTTTTCAGTGCAAACAGAAAGTACAAAGCTGCTGTTGACAGATACCGGCTATTGAAGGGAGGCAAGGGTGCTCCAAGGACGTATATTTCACGGTCCGGACGCCGTATACGGGTCACAACAAGTATAGAGCATGTAGATCCGCCACGCAAACGAAATGACCTTGTTATGATTAACCCAATGTTTAAGGATTAATTTATAACTTGACAAGAACATTTTAGACTAGTACGTGTTGAAAGCATTTAAAGACAACGAATTAGAGAAGGCTCGAAATGGTCGAGTTTGTCTTTGAAAGGGTAAAAACCATTGTTGTGAAAATGAAACAATGTTCGTTAGAGGCATTCTCTGCTGACTGCATTTGAAACCATTTTGACCAAAAAACAAAGATAAATCGCCCTTGTCGAAGCATTTTTTCTTCTTTTTCTTATTTTCCGTAATTTTGTAACGTAGGCGTGGCTTTTGTCTCAACATATGTTGACTATCTGTGTTTTAACCCTTATCCTGCTAAGTAAGTGAAATGAAACTTTCATGGCGATAGTAAAACCCAAACTTTCCCATTTCAAAGGTAATTTTTGTGGAAAGAAATCTCCTCATCGGACAGTGTAGATCAAAGATCAGACTACAAGTTCTGTGCAGTCTGATCTTGATCTACACTGTCCGCAAAAGGTCAGTGAGTCAGGCTTAGCAGCCTAAGGGTTAAGAGGATGTTTTCGAAGCCATCTGTTACTGCATTTTTATTTGAGCCATGCTCTGTGAAAGGAGTTTTAACACATCTGCAAACAGTGTCGACTCATGTCAGCCTGCGGGGATCGAAACCTTTTGCTATTCTTTAAATTTTCTGCGTGTCAAAGGACCATTCTACCACCAGATTCAGTCGGTTATTGTACAAAATGGATTTTATGGATCCATAATTATGTGATAACTTCCTTGGTACGGTGCATCACGGATCTGCATTAAACCCCCTTATGCCAGAGCGTGGCTTACTTTTAATTAGGACATGATCTGACCGATTGCCAGAGAGACAAAACTCGTCTACGTTGAAAAACATTTGTGGATGACAAATTAAATGTGGCTAAAAGGATGCAATTTATTTATGAAAGGGTGAATCCATTGTGATAAAGGAGAATATGTTGGTTACCAGCATTTTTTTCATTTTCTCGCAATGCTTCCAAAACACGGGATTGTTTGGGAAAAGGATTGTAACTTCCTGTAGTCGTACAGAGCTCCAGATAAAAGGGAGTGATGGTGTTCTAACTCCATTATTTCTCTTCCAAAGCCTATGTTGTGAGTACTCATTAGAATCGCCTCGGTGAGACGATTCTTATGAGTACCCTTAAAATAGGATTTAGTGGAGAACAATTAAAATTTTTCAATTTTGAAATCAAAATCACTCCCCCTATCTGTAAGTCTGGTCCTATACAAGGCTGATACGTGTACCTCTGTTATTAACCATACTCTGTTTCCCACGTTTTTAGTGATATTGGGCCAATCAGAGCCACGCTCTTTTTCTTTTGCCTTGTGTTGTTGAAGTTGTTGATTGAATCTCCGAGAAAGTTTTGCTTCTGTTTAGACCAAGGCCCGTATTCAGCAACCAGTTTTAAACTGCATTCTTGGACTTATTATAAGATAAGAAAATCAATCCATTACTTATTGTGTACACCATTCAATATAGCTAACCAGATAAAGCGTTACTTTAGATCAAAGCAAAAAATATGAGCCATACTGTGGTTAAAGGGGGTTTAATGCATCTCCGTAATGCATTATACCAAGCAAGTCATCACATATTTATGGATCCATAAAAGCCTATTTTTGTAACAATCGACTTAACCATGAGGTAAAATGGTCCTTAGACATACAGAAAATTGACCAATAGCGAAAAGTTTCGGCCCAGGTCAGCCTGCGCGGACTGCGCAGGCTGACCTGGGTCGATATTTTTTCCGCAGATTCATTAAGCCCCCTTTTCACAGAGCATGGCTCAAATATAATTAGAATAAAAGCGCAATTAAGATCGTTGGTGAATTGATACGGGTCCTAGACTGTTGAATAGATTAAATAGAATAATAAAACATTGTTAAAACATTGTTTTATTTACTTAATTTTTTTAAATCCTACTTTCCTTTTATCAAGAGTGGACAGTATACGTGTACCAAGGGACTTTACACGTCAGTGTCTTGACGGTTGATCTGTAAAAATGTTTTTCATTTAACCAAGAAGGGTTTCAACGAAGTGGATCCGTAGAACATTTTATCATTTACCAAGGAAGATTACCATTGATTGATTGAATGGTGTTTTACGCCGCTATCAACATTATTTCAGTCATATCACGGCGACAGCTCACATATTTATGTATTTCTTGGATTTTACCAGTACTACTCTAGGGCTCTGAAGTGTCCTGCCCAAGGACACACCCACGAAAAGCCCAGCGGATCAGGTTGGACTCGAACCCGGGGCCTCCAGGTTACGAGTCCCACACTTTACCCCCGAGCCACGCAGGACCCCTGAAGATTGCCCTTGAAAATTCTCAACTGTACTTTTTACTCAGATTTCCATTGCGTTTCAATGATTGTGCAGAGTGCTAGCGTTTCTCCGATGTTTATGCAGAGAGTTACATACTCCCAGTCACAGATGCATACAAAGTTTAACACTGAATATGCATCTGCTCCGGAATCACATTAAAGTCTTCGAGAATTCTTCCTTTTCTTTCACTCTTTCGCTGTCATTTGGATCTAAAGAAATCGTGATCTGGCAAAAGGGCTTCAATCTATTTCTGTGATCTATCATTCCGAGCAAGTTATCACATAATTGTGGATCCATAAAATCCATTTTGTCGAACAACCGACTGGATCACGAGGTAGACTGGTCCTTTGTCAGGCAGAAAATTGACCTGTAGAAAAACTTTTCGATCCTTGTCAGCCTGCACAGTCCACGCAGGCTGTGCAGGTTGACATGAATCGATACTTTTTTGCAAATACATTCAACTTCGTTTTCACAGAGAACGGCTAAAATTAACTCGACTTTTTACGATGTCTTAAAATAGATTTCCACTGCAATTAAATACCATTTTACTCTCGATTTAGCATTGAGTAGCGGACGGTGTAAATCCAAGATCAGACTGCACGTTATGTGCAGTCTGATCTTGATCTACACTGTCCGCAAAAGCTTTATACGTCATCATTAGAAATGAAATAGTTAAGAGAACATCTTATGTCCAGTCGGAGAAAATAGCATAACTTCAATTATCTCCCTTGTTAGATAAAAATCGAGGTAACCAAACTGCCACTGGGTCTTTCTATTAGATTTCCTTTGTTTTTATCCTTGCTTCATTCAGAGATGTTGCGATTGTCAAGGACTGGCATGTGATTTATATATAAGGCCTGCATAGTGTTTGTGAAATGAAGTTTACACACTCTTACCATTGAAATGCATCAGGTGGATTTGAGACAACGGTTTGATAAATCTCCGCGAAGATGTTTACACCTGAACATCCTAAATAGCGCAATGGATACCAACGATAAAGACCAAGTAATGCCCTTATCAGGACCTATAAAGTTGTTGAGAGGTATCAAGAGAAGTAGCTGATTACTGTCTCCCATTAGTAGTATAGGAGGGTAGACCTCGGACATGTCCGAGGTCTACCCTCCCTGAGTGCCATTTTGTCCGAGGTCTACCCTCCCTGAGTGCCATTTTGTCCGAGGTCTACCCTCCCGAGGAGGAAAAAAGCCGCATCACTGCAGATTTGGGTGTAATTCGGTTTCCGCGACGTAGGAATACAATTATAAATAGTCCGCTACTTGAATAAAAGTAGTTCCGGCAGGTGGTTCAGGCAGAGACCCTCATTGGACTTAGTCTTTTTTGGAGGGTTGTTCTTTCTCTCTATTGCCGTCGGACTTAGTATTTTTTCCACAACTGGATTAAAAAGTAGTTCCGGCTGATGTAAACAAGCGTTTTGATTGGTCGAGACGTTTTCCCGCCAAAATTCAATGGGTTATTTCCCCTTCTCAGCTTGGACCAAGGCAAAGGCCCTCGTTGGACTGTCTTTTTTCACAATTGACTTAAAAAGTAGTTCCGGCTAATGTAAACAATCAGGCTGGTTCAGGCAGAGACTATCGTTGGACTTAGTCTTTTTTTTACCCGTCTTTTGTTCGTCTCGAACTTTCTCTATTACCGTCGGACTTAGTCTTTTTTCTCCGTCTTTGTTCGTCTTAACCTTTCTCTATCACCGTTGGACTTAGTCTTGAAGAATGATGAAGATTTCAATCGTAACACCTCTTTTTATACACGTTTGGCCTGAAAAAAGATATAAAAAAGCTAGGATTTGTTTAGTTTTGGGTCATTGTCTGACTTATAATCAGCCATAAAACAATGTCTAAAAGACTAGTACCTTATTCAGACAGTACAAGTGACGATGAGACAATTCAGTCCATGCCGAAAAAGAGAAAAAAATTACTACCGGCAAAAAAAAGAAAAAGAATCCTGGTCTACCCAGACAGTAGCAGTAATGATGAAACCGATGATGAGAAATTTTCACCGTCAACCAAAAAGAAAAAAAGTTTACCATTGAAAGAAGAAAGTGATGGTGAAGACAAAAAATCTTTGAAAGAAGAAGACAGAAAATCTTTGAAAGAAGAAGACAGAAAATCTTTGAAAGAAGAAAGTCATGCTGGGTTATTTTCACCCAAGGAAGAAGAAAGTGGAGACAAAAAATCTTTTGATATGAAAAGTCTATACGTCTTAAAAGAAGTGGGAAAAAAGAAGTCAAGAAAATTCAATACAGATTCCCATGTACTGGAGGCGTCTTTTAAGAAATTCGATGAGCTACAACCACAGCAACTGACTGCCTTATTCGACGATGTTATCCAACAGATCGTTCAAAAGTTAAAGGCTGAATCGAGGGATGTGATTAGAATTACCATCAATCACCGTTCATTGGATATGGGGATTCATATTCCCTTTCTATATGTGGAGGAGTTGGAGAGTCATACTATATTGGACGAGATTGAAAAAGTTCTACAGTCGAATGAGAAATTCGTCTTGAACGATGGGCATATGACATTCGATATCACACATACGGTACCCCCAAGTGGAAGTGGAAAAAGAGTTAGGGGTACAGAAGTATTGGATTCAAAAGTTTTCGCAAAGAAGAAACAATCGATTATTGAAATTAATAATGGAGATCATCTATGTTTTGCAAGAGCTGTTGTTGTGGGGATTTATCACCATGAACGTGAAAACACCCAAGAATGGAACCGAAGATGGGATCACATCAAAAGATCAAACAGGTCACTTCAAAAGACTGAAGCCGAGAAATTGATGAATGAAGCTGGAGTTTCGTCGACGCATCCTGTAGGTCCTGAAAAATACAAAAAAATTCAAGATTTCTTATATGAAAAAGACTATGTTATTAAAGTCCATCAACAGCATTCAAAATTGGAGAAAGTGTTTGAACATCCAGAAGTAAAAGATGATAGTAAAATCATACATTTGTACTTTCATCAAAAACACTATGACTACATCAAATCCATTACATCATTTCTTGATTGTGGTTATTATTGTGAGTTCTGTGATACGCGTTACAGGAATCGGGAAGACCATATTTGCTCAAAGATCTGTAAAGGCTGCTTTCGTGGTGGAAAATGTCCATCAGAATCAAAAGAGTATGTCTGTTCTAAGTGTCATAGATGTTTTTTCAGTGCAGAATGCTTGAAAAAACACAAAACACTTCAAGGT
The DNA here is from genome assembly GCA_945859785.2 of Tridacna gigas. Taxonomy (NCBI): domain Eukaryota; kingdom Metazoa; phylum Mollusca; class Bivalvia; order Cardiida; family Cardiidae; genus Tridacna; species Tridacna gigas. The sequence goes on from OX244043.2 coordinate 46,978,642, forward strand.
AAAGAGAAGAAGACCATTTGTGAATTAGTGAAACTCTGTTCAAAATGTGAAGGCCAGTTTTTTGTCAGAAAGAGAAATCATGTCTGTAAGGGAAAGAAAAAGTGTCATCTCTGCAAGAAAATAGTTGACTTCTCTCATCGCTGTTTTATTCAACCTTACCAGAGTAAGATGAAACACGACAGCGACGATGAGACGAGTTCTTCTGTAGTCAAAAAGCCCTTGTTCATCTTCTTTGATTTCGAATGCCAGCAAGACACGGGTGTACACATTCCGAATTACTGTATTGCACACCGAGCCTGTGCTGAATGTATCGATAAACCACTTGATTTTCATTGTTCCACATGCAGTGAATTCGAAGAAGGAAGAGAAGTTATTTTTCTAGGAAAAGAAACTTTGAGTCAATTTTGCAGCTGGCTCTTTACAAAGCATCATAAAGGAATCATAGCTATTGCCCATAATCTCAAAGGTTATGATGGCCAATTTATTCTCAATCACATTATCAACGTTGGGATGAAAGAACCAGAACTAACCATGAATGGAAATAATATTTTGAAGTTAGAACTAAATGGTGTGTGTTTGATCGACTCCTTCAGTTTCATGAACTTTGGGCTGGCGAAATTTCCGACTACATTTGGTCTTCAAGAAATGAAAAAAGGCTACTTTCCTCACTGGGCAAATACAGACGAATTCTGGGATTACGTCGGACCATACTTGGACATGTCTTATTACAAACCCGATTCAATGTCTGAAGAGGCTCGATCGAAATTCATAGTCTGGTATAATGACAAAGTTCAAAACGGTGAGGAATTCAATTTCCAAAAAGAGATGGAGTTGTACTGTCGATCGGATGTTGATATCCTAAGACGAGGATGTGGTGAATTCAGAAAGTTGTTCATCGAACAGAGTGGGGTTTGTCCATTCACAGAGTCATTTACCATAGCTGGAGCCTGTAACAAGATTTGGCGAAAAGATTATTTACCAAAAGATCAGATAGCCATCATTTCAAGCAAAGATCCAGCCAAACGCCGGTTTTCTATGAAAGCAATACGGTGGATTCAAAGCATTGCTATGGAAAAAGGGATTCATATTCAACATGCCAAAAATGGTGGTGAATTTCGAATAGAGAAATACACTGTAGACGGTTTTCACCGCAATTCAAACACTGTCTATAAATTCCTTGGGGATTTATTTCATGGTTGCCAGACATGTTTTAAGGATCGAAAATATATCAACCCCATCAATGGAAAAACAATGGATGAATTGTACAACAGTACCATTGAACGATTAGAAACCATCAAAAGAATGGGATATAACGTCGTGACCATATGGGAGCATGAATTCGACGCCAAGATGAAGAAGGACAAAGAGTACAAAAAAAACCATTGAAAGTCTATATCCGAACTGCGAACCCATCGAACCAAGAGAGGGTCTAGCTGGAGGCAGATGCAATGAAATAAAAATTGCCTATGATGTTGAGGAAAGCAGTGAGAAGGAAATCAAGTACATTGACATTTGCTCACTGTATCCTTACGTCTGCAAACATAAATCCTATACTGTAGGCCATCCAATAATCTTGACTCCTGAGAACATTGACATGAAGAATATTCGTCAGTATGAAGGACTTATTAAATGCAAAGTTCTACCCCCAACTGATTTGTTTCATCCTGTTCTTCCAGTTCACTGTAACAACAAGATGATGTTTCCACTCTGTATGAAATGTGCACAAGAAAGCTCAAACGTTTGTAACCATGAAAAAGAAGAGAGAGCCTTGGTTGGAACTTGGGTTACATTTGAACTGTTCAAAGCTCTTGACTGTGGTTATCGTCTGATGTTTGTGTATGAAATCTGGCATTTCCACTCTGTTTCGGACCAATTCTTTAAAGGCTATGTGGACAATTTCTTGAAAATCAAGCAAGAAGCCAGTGGATATCCTGGTTGGTGTCAGACAGACTCGGAAAAGGATCAATTCATTCGCGAGTATGAGGAAGCCGAAGGGATTCGTCTCGATCCAAAATGTATTCAAAAAAATCCTGGTAAAAGATCATTTGCTAAGATTATGCTGAACTGTCTTTGGGGAAAATTAGCACAGCGTGAAAACATGAGCAAGACGAAATACACCAGAGAACCATCTAAATATTTCGACTTGATTACCAACCCGAAATACACGGTAAAGCATGTGGAAATCTTTGACAACGAGTGTCCATTCATTTTGGTCAACTATAAAGAAAAGATGGACTTTGTCGAAACGCATGCTACAGCCAATGTTATTGTAGCATCGTACGTAACAGCTTATGCAAGGTTGGAACTGTACAGTGTTCTTGAAAGGTTGGGGGATAGAGTTCTGTATTTCGATACAGATAGTTGTATGTACATTCATGACCCTCCATTGTGGAACCCTCCCATCATTAACAGTAGGCTAGGAAAATGGACCGATGAAGAACCTGATTGCAGAATAACTCATTTCAGAGGATTAGGCCCCAAGAATTACGCTTACAAAATGAGAACAAAAGATGGAAAAGAAAAAAGCAAATGTAAAGTCAAGGGAATTACTTTGGATTACAATACAAATCAGATAGTAAATTTCGACACCTATTCAAAATGTGCTTTGGATCGCACAATAAAAATCAAAGTTCAGTATGACTGCAGAATCAAAAGGCATAGAGATAGAACAGTGACCAGTGAACCACAGACAAAAACCTTTCGCTCTGTATACACCAAAAGAGTGATTGTAAACGATACTGATACTGTTCCCTATGGCTATAAAAGTTTGAGGGTATAAATATCTGTAAGAAACAACATCGTGTTACACTGTTTTGAAGTGAACGATCAAAGTAAGACGGTTCTATCAAAAAGTGGAAATCATGTCAAGTGAAATGCTACCTTTACCGATAGAACTACGTGAAAAAGTTTATAGAGATTTCATCCATCTGCACACGCTCAATGAACAACTACAGTTCGACATTAAATTCAAATGTGTGAACCTTTGGATAAACAAATTGCATAAGAGAGTTGCAAAAGGAGAGACATCCTGTAAGTTGTATAGCATGCACGACTTTATTGTGATGATGGGGGACGATACAAATTTCGATCTCCCTTTCAAAGTTTATTTAGCAATTTGCCTGTTGGAAGACAACTATATTGCTAAACAAATGGATTCCACAAGTCGGTGGCATTTCATCATCGTAGGAAGAACAGAAGAAAGTTTTCTGAATGTCCTGAAAATGAAATCAGTTCTGTTTAACTTTTACTTACGCTACAAAAGAGGATCCATTCAAGATGGTGAGGAAACAGTGGATACCTTGGAAGGCTATATTCTATTTGATAGAGATGTCACAGAAAAAATCGTACTTTCAACTCTTTCGACAAAAGATATTTCAAAATATATTTATCCATCTAGTGGAGTACGTGAATATAGTGAAATGGACAGCAAATTTCCATTGTTTTTGGGTAATGATCAGCTGCACAAAGTTATTGTGGAACATGAAGACAAGTGGAAAAATCGAGGTATCTGTGAATTTGCATTGTAACGATATTGCACTCTATGACCTATAAGATTTGAGGGTATAAATAACTGTAAGGAACAACACCATGTTACACTGACTTGAAGTGAACAACCAAAGTAAGACGACTCTGTCGAAAAGTGAAAATCATGTCAAGTGAAATGCTACCTTTACCGATAGAACTACGTGAAAAAGTTTATAGAGATTTCATCCATCTGCACACGCTCGATGAACGAATACAATTCAACCTTAAATTCAACTGTGTGAAACTTTGGATAGATAAATTGCACAAGGGTGTTGCAAAAGGAGAGACATCCTGCAAAATGTATAGCATGCACGACTTTATTGCAATGCTGGTGACTGAGTCAGATTTCGATACCACTATCAAAGGCTATTTAACAGCTTGTTTGTGGAAAAGTGACTATTTCGCTAAGAAGTTGCAAGCCACAAGTCGATGGCGATTCATTATCATAGGAACACCAGAAGAAAGTTATCTGAATCTGCTGAAAATGAAATCAGACCTGTTTAACTTTTACTTACGGTATACAAAATCAAGAGATAATGCAGAAGGAGTGGATATCATGGAAGGCTATCTCCTATTTGATAGAGATGTCACAGAAAAAATCGTACTTTCAACTCTTTCGGCAAAAGCAGTATTCAAAAACGTCTTTGAAATTAGAGGAACGTGTGAATATAGTGGGTTGGACAGTGTATATCGTTTGTTTTTGGGCAATGAACAATTGCACAAAACTGTTGTGGAACATGAAGACAAGTGGAAAAATCGAGGCATCTGTGAATTTGCATTGTAAAAATTGTTTTGTTATTGTTGTAAATAAAAACTGTATTGTCAATGCTTTGTATATAAAATGTACCTTCATTGCTTTGTATATAAAATGTCTTTGTATATATATAAAATATAGTGTTAGAACATTTGCTTTGTTTTAAACGTTACTGTTTTTAATGATATTGTTAAGAACTTTTGAATGAATAAACAAATGATTTAAAAAAGTCGTCTGTTCTGATTTTCTCCCCCAAAAAAGTTCAGAGATAGAAAAAATGTAGCTAGATCATCACATTCTATGTGAGATCATATAGTACGTTATGTTCTATCTACATGCTCTCGCCCCCGTTCGTGCTCTTAATTCCATTGCAAAAGTAGGTCAATCCCCTGCCAAGCTATAAAATGCTGGCAAAAATTTTCCTATCTTTTATTCTTTCTCTATCTTTTTTATCCTAGTGATATGTCCGTGAGACAGGGTTTTGGTACTCCGCCTCAATCTTATTATAGCGGGCAATATTTACGCTATAAGGAGTACTTCAACTATGAGCATTTCATTAGAAAACATTATTTTGATGCAGAACGATACTTGGATGAATCTCAGCCTAGTTTGTTCTCTAGAAGATTTTCCGTTTCAGAAATTTATGAAATGGTAAAATCTACTGTAGAACATAGTGATAGTGTTAAATTGCAAGGTTTCAATAAGATAATTTTTGAAATGAAATTTCCTGTTGAAATCGGAAAAGATGCAGACGGTAAAGAGGCGTATGTTTGTAAAGTCGTCGCCTGCTATGATGGATTTGAGTTGCCGGACGTATTTAGGTATAAAGATCTTTCTGTCATCACGGCATATCCTGTATAATGGATAAAAACAATGGTTCTTTTTAAGAACCACTCTCTCCTTCTTTTAGGATTGAGGGCTCTTCTCAGAGCCAACCAATACCCAGGAAGACTGCTTCTTCAAATTGTCAATTTTCACAAACGTATTTCTCAGATCGAAAGATTGGTTGCATCAGACTCAAAAAAAAAGACTAAGTCCTATCCGAAGAATCGTCGTTTTTTCCCCACACCCGCCAAGATCAACCGTTTTTCTCACTCCCGCCATCCGTTTTCTACAAAAGAATATAACGAGTCTGACGATTGGTCTACGTTAATTCTGAGTCAAAGTAGGTCAATCCCCTTCATCAAGTTATAAAAAATTCGGTGAACTTTTCCTATAACCATTCGACTCTCGTTTCTCTCGAGTAGCACGAATAAGAAATCGTAAAAGTATACCAAGACAAGAAAAAATGCTTATATTTTTTCCTTATTGTCCTCAGTGTGATAGACCATGTGCAATAGAGTGTGGAAAATGCTTTCGTATCCTACACCATCTTGGAGAAAAGCACAATTGTCCAGAACCAGATGAGGGATTCTATGACTATGATGAAGACTATGGTGTAGTGATTTGGTGTCATCATTGCTGTCAAGCTTTCATTGTGGTGCAGTTTGAAGAAGAAGAAGAACAACTCGATCGCAACCAGTGAAGGATGAATCTTCATCAAAAAACAGTCCTTTTCAGGGCTAACATGCACCAAGAAAGTTTTTTACTTTCTTCAAATTGTCAGTTCAACTCAATTCTGAATTAAGAAATATAACGAAACTAACGATTGGATAACATTAATTCCGAGTCAAAGTAGGTCAATCCCCTACCACCCTATAAAAGACGGGGATATTTTTTCTTTTTTAATCAGTTTTTCCTCTCAGAGCTCAAAAATGAAAACCCTCGACAAACGGTTCAAAGTGCTTGAAGCAGAGCGACGACTTAGAAAGGGATGCAGACAGATCGAACTGCTTAAAATTCATCTGAGTGGGATGGAAAAACGATATGATAAGTGCAAAAGTAGAGGTGTACAGTATAACCTGAAAATTCAACTTTGCACAATTAAAGGAGTACTCATTATGTATAATGAGTATGTCCAAGCCAAAGTTGAAGAAATCAACGAACTTCGGCGTGAGCTATTCCCCGAAGATTCAGATGAGGAGGTTTAGAGTCCTCGATCTTTTCTCTAGTTTTGAAATTAAGTTAACCGATAGTTAAATTAATTTCATTACAGAGAATGGTGAAAAACAGCCCTTTTCAGGGCTAACATACACCAAGAAAGTTTTATCTTTCTCTTCAAATTGTCAGACCAAGTCAATTCTGATTTTAAGAAAAAAGTAATTTTTACTTCAACTTGTCAAAAAAAAAAGACTAAGTTCATCAGAAAGTCCTGAACCCTACCGGAACGTATAGACTTGTTTTCATCTATCTTTTACTTATTCAAAGAGAATATAACGAAACTAACGATTGGTTAACGTTAATTCTGAGTCAAAGTAGGTCAATCCATCTGTAAAAAACATATAAAGAAAGCCAGCGAAGTTCTCATTTAATCATTTTTACCTCTCAATACTCGAGAATAAAAAATGTTTTGTATGTTCATGTTTGGATCAGTGGCATATTACTCAATACTGAACTGGTTAGAAGATTGGTTTCGTCGACGACAGATACGTCATGAGATAGCACTACTTATCATGCTAATTAATGAGTTCGAAGCTGCGAGAGATAGACGAAGAGGTTGAAAAAAATGCAAATCTTCGAAAAACAGTCCTTTTCAGGACTACCAAACGTCAAGAAAATTCTATCTTTTCAATTTTTGTCAAACAAAATTCTACATAACTCTAAGAAAAAATTTCAGCCCAAGTAATATTTTCTAATATAGTATAGTTCATCCTTTTGCAAGTAAGCAATATAACTATGTAAAAAATCGAAAGATTATCATTTCTGCTTGACTAGAATTCAGTTGTTTTCGTTCAATCATAGGATATGTTACATTCGCAATAGAGCTCAGCTCAATCGGATAGATAGTACCCCAGATTTCTATCATTTTTCTCTGTAAGTGTTATAATCATTCGTTGGTGCTTCCGACCGGGTCCGCGCTCTTAATTCTGTATCAAAGTAGGTCAATCCCCTACCAACCTATAAAACGTTGACGATATTTCTCTACAATCATTCGGCTCTCGATCTTCGAGTAGTACGAGTAAAAACATACTCTTAACGGGAAAGATGAATCTCAACTTAGCCGATTACAACTTAACCGACTACATCTTAGACAACTCCTTGCCACAGAGTGGAAACAGTGGAGATATTCTAGCGTCAGCCATGAATTCGACATTCATTGAGCCAATGACAGGGTCAGTTAACAGATTCGAGGAAGAGATGAGACAGATGATATCAAAACAAGATGCTACAATAACTCAGATTTTAGAGGAGTTGAAAACATTGAACAGAAACATCGAGACAATATACCAGCAAAGAAAGTCAACTACGCCTGTTATTGTGAAGATTCCGGTGGAGTTCGACTTTGATAAAACCAGCCTTCGAAGACTAACAGACTCCCTCGTAACAGTTGTAAAAAAGAAAGATCAGAAGTCAAAGGAAAATCAGTCGAAGGAAAAACAACCAAAGGAAAAGCAACACTCAAAGGAAAAGCAACAGTCAAAGGAAACACAGCCAGAGAAAGATCATCAACCAAAGGACGAGAAGATAAAAAATAAAAAACGAGAAATAGAGAAAGACGATGATGACCAACTTCACAAAAAACAACGATACGATCCCACCTATGTATCACCGTCAAAAATAGGGACGGGAAAACATGGAAAAAACATCGACAACTTCAAAGACTTCAAGATCCCGAAGATTCCAAAACTCAAACTCAAAAAGACATCCAAAGAAACAAAGAAAAGTTCTCAATAGAGGGGAAAAAAACACAACAAAAAAGGCAAAAAAAAGACACAGAAAAGATAAAAAAAAAAAAGACAGACCACTCTCAAAAACAGTCCTTTTCAGGACTAACCAAATCCTAGAAAATCTATCTTCAATAATTGTCAATATCGCTAAGACCAATAGAAGAGGCTTTTGTCTTGGGAACCATGTTGTGGAAAAAAGACTAAGTCCAACGATGTTCTCTGCCTGAACCAGTATGAGAAGGGAATATAGTCCATATCGTAGGAAAAAAGACTAAGTCCAACAGTGATAGAGAAAGGTTAAGACGAACAAAGACGGAGAAAAAAGACTAAGTCCGACGGTAATAGAGAAAGTTCGAGACGAACAAAAGACGGGTAAAAAAAAGACTAAGTCCAACGATAGTCTCTGCCTGAACCAGCCTGATTGTTTACATTAGCCGGAACTACTTTTTAAGTCAATTGTGAAAAAAGACTAAGTCCAACGAGGGCCTTTGCCTTGGTCCAAGCTGAGAAGGGGAAATAACCCATTGAATTTTGGCGGGGAAACGTCTCGACCAATCAAAACGCTTGTTTACATCAGCCGGAACTACTTTTTAATCCAATTGTGGAAAAAAGACTAAGTCCGACGGTAATAGAGAGAAAGAACAACCCTCCAAAAAAGACTAAGTCCAACGAGGGTCTCTGCCTGAACCACCTGCCGGAACTACTTTTATTCAAGTAGCGGACTATTTATAATTGTATTCCTACGTCGCGGAAACCGAATTACACCCAAATCTGCAGTGATGCGGCTTTTTTCCACCTCGGGAGGGTAGACCTCGGACAAAATGGCACTCAGGGAGGGTAGACCTCGGACAAAATGGCACTCAGGGAGGGTAGACCTCGGACATGTCCGAGGTCTACCCTCCTATACTACTCCCATTGAAGTCAACAGGACGCTTTATGCCTAAAGTATATGCATTATTTTTTACCCTTTTTGCATGGAATAACACTAACTTCAAACTTGCATGGAAGTCAATCTTATTAAGGATACCGTCTGTTAGTCTGGATTACCTGCCCCTACCACTACATTATCGGGTCAGGCAAAACGCAATAATGGCGGCCTCATGGCGGCCTCAAGCTTAGCACTAAATGCTTTCCTGTTTTCCTCAATTTCATGTGATCCAGTTTGATCATTGAATAAAATGAGATAAATTTTGTACAAAATATATATTACCGAATCTAAAACGTGTTGTTGGGGTATGGTTTAAACATAAATTTGACTATGAATCATTTTAAAAGTAGCCCTGTTTTCGGACGTTACATTGGTCCATTGACATTTCGGATGCATAAAGCATTTCTGATTTGTAGTTTTTCTCGCTAAATAAGAACGGCCATTAAAAAACTTCACTGCCATTACTTTATTGCAACCGATCTGTTTTGAATGCAGCCTATAATCCGATTTGATCAAGTGAAATAACAATATCCTCTGCATATTATCAACGGGGGCCGCTATTATTGCACTTTGCCTGACGTACTCTTGTGGTACGGCGGGGTACCAGACTAACCGTCTGTTGTCTATATACAGTACACTTTATCGTAACAAATACCAGGAACTTTAAAGAACCCGCAAATATACTGAATAAAACATATAAATCGCCGCGGCACCTATTGAAGAAGCACGGTAGTACCGATTAGTCTGCAAAAGCTATAAATTGACCATATCCTTGGTCGGAGAAGTGTTTTTGGCATACGTTTTGATCAGCATCTCGGCCTAGGCTAGTCTTTATTTTTGTTGTTTTAATATCAAATCTAACCGTTTTTTCCAGGTTCTGTGCGGTCTGCGCTTGATCTACGTTTTCCGAAGAAGCGCACTAGCGTGCTCGGCAGCCAAAGGGGTAACAGGTACCTGCTTCAGTGAGTTTATCTTATTTTTCTCTCGTAGGTTGGCCCTTTGTTCATGAGCATGTACTCGTGTATTGGAATGTGTAAAAAATGTAAAAGAAATTAACGAAAATAGAAATTATCATCGTTTTAACAAATGAGCCGTGCTCTTGCAAAAGGGGGCTTAATGCATCTCCGTGATGCATTATACCTATCAAGCAGTCACGTGATATTGGATCCGTAATAGCCACCTTTTTTTTAAACAACCGGCTGTATCATGTGATAGAATGGTCATTGACTATACAGAAAACTGACCGATAGCGAAACGTTTCGGCCCAGGTCAGCCTGCGCGGACTGCTCAGGCTGACCTGGGTCTAAACTTTTCGCAGATGCATTAAGCCCCCTTTTCACAGAGCATGGCTCAAATGTATTTCAATGCTATAAAAAAGCCATAATTACAATAGAATAGAACATTCACATATTTAACCATTTCCCAAACAAGCCCAGGTTTTCACGTGTCTGCAGTACAAGTCTTTTGAAAACACTGTGGGAAAAGGAGAAATTGCTCGTAACGAGCAATTTCTCCATTTCCCACAGTATTTTCTACCCTTTTGGAGAACTTTCTGTCATTTTCATCAAGTTTAAAATTGTCGTCTGCAAACTTTTTCAATTTGGACCAGTCTAGAATTCATCGTTTGGGAAAGGGTTAACATAAGACGGCCATGTGGATTTTCATGCACTGTACGAGTTTGTTTACAACATTTTCTATCACAGTCAAAAGGGTTTCAGCTGCACGTAAATTCTGCTACTGTATTCAGGCTCCAGTAATTTGTTTCAAAATATCGACTATGTTAACTGATACAACAGCAGCTTGAGCCTGAAAAGAAGAGAGAAAAATGTTGACGACGGTGTTTTTGTGGTTTGTTGTTGTTGTTGTAGTTGTTGTTGGTGGTGGTGGTGACAACAAGAATAGTGACACTATTAATGGCGGTATTTCTTTAACAACGTAATTATCTTTGGTCGCCTGTTGACCTGAGTTTATATCTTTTTTTGAAATGAGCCATACTCTGTGAAAAAGAGGGGCTTAATGCATTTACAAAAAGTTTCGGTCCAGGTCGGCCTGTGCAATCCGTGCAGGCTTACCTGGGCCGATTTTTTTTTTTTTTTTTTTTTTTTTTCTTTTTTTGCGGGGGGGGGGGGATTTGTGGATGTCAAAAGAAGTGTTCCTCGTGATTCAGTCGGTCGTTATACAAAATGGATTTTTATAGATCCGTTACTAGGTGATGACTTGCTTGGTATCATGAATTATGGAGATGCATTAAACCCCCTTTTGCAAGACCAGACCATGACTCAAATCTTTTGATATATCATCATTTAACCCTTTCCCAAACAAGTCCTGGTTTTCACGTGTCTGCAGTACAAGACTTTTGAAAACACTGTGGGAAAAGGAGAAATTGCTCGTAACGAGCAATTTCTCCTTTTCCCACAGTGTTTTCTACCCTTTTTGATAGCTTTCTGCCCTTTTCATCAAATTTAAAATTGTCGTCTGCAAACTCTTTCAATTTGGACCAGTCCGAAATTTGTCGTTTGGGAAAGGGTTAACTCTTTACCAGACGACAAGATTTTAGCCTTGTCCAAATTGAAAGCGTTTGCAGATGACAATATCAGTGTGGTTCAAATGGTGGATTTTTTCTCCGATAGGGTAGAAAACATTGTGAGAAAAGGAGGAAATCCTGATTACCAGCATTTTTTCCTTTTCCCACACACAATGTTTTCAAAAGGCCTCTTTCCCAGGGTCGTTAAAAGGCGGCATTGGACGACAAAATTATAGAATGATCAAATTTGAAAGCAAGTGCAGACGATAGATTATGTGAGGCATAAATGGTGGGATTTGCTTTTTATAAGATAGAAAACATTGTGGAAAAGGAGACAATACTGGTAACCAGCATTTTCTCCTCTTTCCACAATGTGTTCAAAGTCTTTATTCTTCAGGCTACCGTTTTACTAACAATTTGTCAAAAAGTCAACAAAAAAACTTACCTTTCTTTGGACTCGTTGGTGCCTTTGGCTTTGTTTTAGGCGCAGTTGTCTTTTTAGCTTTTGTGTTCGTTTTATCTTTTGGTTGCGTTGACTTCCACTGCCTCCATGTTTTTATCTCTTTGACCATCTTCTCCCGAATGGTAGCATCGTTTGTAATCGAAATTGTCTGTCCCAAGTTTCTTGTACTAAAATGTTTATCCATTTCTATTGAATCATATCGCCTAGCAACCACTTGCATGCTCTCTAAAGCACCGCACTTTTCAAGTCTCCGAAATATATACAGTCTTCGGTTGCCATTGACAACGAACCACAGTTTTTGTCCTTTTTCCTCCACTCGCATGACTTCGATTGGGGGCACACCATCGCCACCTTGGCGTATTTCAATTTTCCCGTATAGTAAAGATTTGAATGTAGAAAGTAAGGACCTTCCGTCTGTGAAATGCGCGGTAATCTCATCGTGTGTGTATCTAATATCAGACGGTTTTAAATGAATAATTTCATGTTCGTACAGTTTTGTGACCATATACTCGTCACGTGGGGTCATATCTTTCTCTGTCTTAGTTACAGATAGATTTTTTGCTTCCTTTACGGGCTGGCTTTTCGTAGTTCCTACATTTTTATTCGCACTACTTTCCTTATTTTCTGATGGCGTTGCTTTTACGTTTCTTGCGTTCAAATCCCTACGCGGAGTTACGTAAAGCGGTGGTTTCCTTGGTGATATTCTTGTTGGAACATTGGTTGGCATAACTTTATTCGATACCCCAATATGGTTACTTTTATTGCTGTTATTTGATGCCCGAGAAGATTCGGAGGGCGGGGCTTTACGAATGTCGAAATAATCATTGTAAGGCTTGGATTTGTTGTAATATTTCTTGAAAGACCTTTCTCTCTGTTTTCTCATGTTAAAGTTCTGAAGCACATACCGTCGGCCTTGTGGTGAAGACGACGGAGAAAAAGAATAATCCTCAAAGCGGTCGTCGGAATATTTAGACATCATTTTTCACAATGATCTTTGTGTCTCTTCACACAGCTTATTCTAATACTAAACTTCAAAAGTCTAGATTTCACCGATTCTACAACCAGCATAGATGGAAACACACATTTTCACTTCAATCTGTCACATCGGTGCTTTGAAAATTGAACATATTGGATCCTTTGCACGAATAACTGCTCGTCCTTTCACAAATCTGAAAAGGTAAAAACAAATATATGTGTCATGTTCTGGCAAAAAGGGGTTTAATTAATGCATCTCTGTGATACATTATGCCAAGCAAGTTATCACATAATTATGGATCCACAAAATCCGCTTTGTCTAACAACCGACTGAATCATTAGGGTACACTGGTCCTTTGATGTGCAGAAAATTTACAAATAGCAAAAAGTTTCGGTCCAGGTCAACCTGCGCGGACTGCCCAGGCTGTGCTGGGTCGATACTTTTTGCAGATGCAACAAGCCCCTTTTTCAAAGAGCATGGCTTGTATATAGCTTCAAAATCCTTAATTTCACCAGTTCTACAATTTTTATGAATTGAAACATTTTTTTTGTTCTCTCCAAGCTATCATATCAATGTGCTTTGAATTTAAGCCCTTTGAATCCCTGAGTTCTGAAAGTCTATCCGCCGTTCAGAAAATTTTCGTAACAAATTTGAGTTGGTAATAATAAACTATGGATGGAATTTTGTGCCCCCTTTCCCCACCCTCCCTTATTCGAACTTTTTCTTTTCAGTTTCTTGAAACTTCAAATTTCCTGTTTTGCCTGTGAAAGAACAAGTCTTAACGCTTTCCTTAAAGAAAAACTTACAAGTTTTTTTTTTCCCATATTTGCAAGCATCTGCAAACGAAAAACTGTTTTTTAATAGTCTATAACAGTTTGAGAAATGGAGAAATTGCTTATCACAACATAGCAAACGATATTTCATCAGACATTTCTTTTCATTCGAACGAGAAGTGATGGTTAAAACCGTTGGTGAATACGTAGTCCATTATTTTTTTTAAATATTTTCTTTAAATTAAATCATCTATCGATTTCAAGATATTTAAAATCGTTAAAAAATTGATGCAAAGAAAAAAAAATATGCGTTTTCAAATCTTTATTTGATTGAATGTTGATTTATTGATTTTTACCTTTCGCATTTCACTTTTGTAAAGATGCACGACTAAACAAGCTTATTAAACCTTTGCAAAGCAATCCAGAGTTTTAACGTCCCTTTGGAGGGGGCCTTTTGAAAACATTGTGGAAAAAGAAGAAAATGCTGGTAACCACCATTTTCTTCTTTTCCCACAATGTTTTCCACCCTCTAAGCAACAAGGTTTATATTTTTAGTGACATTTAATATGTCGTCTGCAAACGCCATGAATTTGGACCAGGCTAAAATTTTGTCGTCTGATAAAGAGTTAACCGTTTATCAAACAATCCAGAAATTGTACGGTCTTTAAAAAGAAGGCTTCCAAAAACATTGTGAGAAAATGAGAAAGTGCTGGTGACCAGCATTTTCTCCTTTTTCCTAAACTGTTTTCTGACCCTTTGAAAGACAAATTTGGTGTTTTGAGTGGCGTTCAATATGTCGTCTGCAAATGCTCTCAGTTTGGAAAATTCTAAATCATTGTCGTCTGGATAATGGTTTTACCCTTTACCAAACAATCACGTGTTTACTGACATTTTATCCTTTTTTCCACATTGTTTTCTGACCTTCCACAAGACAACTTTGATGTTTTGAATGACATTTAACATGTCGTCTGCAAAGGCTCTCAATTTCGTCGTTTGGTAGAGGGTTTAACGACCCTCAGTCAAAGACCTTCTAAAAACATAGTAGAAAAAGGAGAAACTGCTGGTAACCAGCATTTTCTCCTGTTTCCTTACAATGTTTTCTGACCTTTTAAAAGACAAGTTTCATTTTTGTTTTTTTGAGTGACATTCAATATGGCCTCTCCAATCTCAATTTGTAGAAGTTTAAACTTCTCTCGTCTAGTAGTGGGTTTAACTCTATACCAAACGACAAAATTTTAGACTTGCCTAAATTGAAGGCTGTTGCAGACGACAAAATAATTGGGACTCAAAAATAGAAATATTCGTTTAGAAGGGTAGAAAACATTGTGGGAAATGGAGAAAAATCTGGTTATCAGCATTTTTCCTTTTCTTGAAACATCTTCAAAAGGCTTCTTTCATAGGGTTGTGTCGAGCCCCGGTAGCTCAGTCGGTAGCGTACAGGACTTGAGATCAGGGGGTCGCTAGTTGGCTCTGCCAATTTCTTTCCTAGGATTTATGATAGTCATTGCGACAGGATTCATTCGTCACTCACCGCTGACTATTGTTTCGTCTATGTTTAAGTGGGAACGCAACCAGTGGCTTGGAAAAGGATACTGTGCGTAACTCTGGTAAAAGAAACTCCAGGAAGCACGAATAGGTGCACTGGCGGCCGCGATATAACTGAAATATTGCTGAAAACGGCGTTAAACACCATACAATCAATCAACCTAACCCTTATCCTGCTGAATAAGTTAAATGAACCTTTCAAGCCAACAGTAAAAACCCGAATGATGTTAATTTAAACTTATTCCTAGGGGAAAAATATCTCCTTAACGGACAAGGTAGACCCAAGATCAGACTGCACGTTCTGTGCAGTCTGATCTTGATCTACAGTATCCGCAAAAGGTTGCGATTACCAGTCTAAGGGTTAAACTCGAGATTGTGTGGTAAAGGGTTAACGCAATAAAGATGTCATCAAGCTTAAAAAAAAAAATCCGCTTTCAAAGTTAGGGCTCAAACGAAAATGCATTTTTCCTTTAGCAAACAATCTTAACGTTTACTGACCCTGGAGAGAGAAAAAAAAAACATTTGAAAACATTGTGGGACAACATTTTTTTTACTTTACTGCGGGGGGGGGTGCGATTTTTTTTTTTGTCACATAAAAATCTCACAGATATCGCATAAAAGCGTATCACAGACAAATATCACCACTGAGCAATATTTTATTGGTCCTCTGAAAATGTTGTCAATTTGAACAAGTCTAAACTTTTTTCGTTTGGTAAAGCGTTAACCCTTTGTTTGTTAGTTAGTTAGTTAGTTAGTTAGTTAGTTAAGGTAGTTAGTTAAGGTAGGTAGGTAGGTAGGTGGCTAGGTAGGTAGGTGGCTAGGTAGGTGGGTGGCTAGGTAGGTGGGTGGGTGGCTAGGTAGGTGGGTGGCTAGGTAGGTGGGTGGCTAGGTCGGTGGGTGACTAGGCAAGTGAGTGACCAGTAAGGTGGGTGGCTAGGTAGGTAGGTGGTAAGGTAGGTTGGTGGCTGGGTAGGTAGGTAGGTAGGTAGGTAGGTCGCCTTTATCTTGACCCCATTAGTTTTGAGAGAATTTTGTCTTTTGTCTTTCACATTATTTCACGTAACAAACCCTAACCCGCTACCACCTAATCCCGAAATTAACGACTCTGAGATGGCAAGCCTTTAGAAACAGTTTTGGAAATGGAAAAATACTGGTAACCGCCGTGGTTTCCTCTCCCAAGATGTTTCTACTGTTTTAAAGACAAGTACCGTCATTAGAACCACATTTAATTTCCCGCTTGCAAATGATCCATGCTCTGTGAAAAGGGCACTTAATGCATCTGCAAACGAAAAGTATCGGCTCAGATCAGCCTGCGCAGTCCGCGCAGGCTGACCTGGGCGGAAACTTTTTGCTATTGGTCAAATTTTCGACGTGTCACAGGACCATTCTACTTCATAATTCAGTTGATTGTTAAAAAAAAAAGTGGCAATAATGGATCCACAGTTGTGTGATTGCTTACTTGGTATCACGAATCACGGAGATGCATTAAGCCCCTTTTCACAGAGCATGACTGAAATACTTTTGAATTCGACATGTCCAAAGTTTGTAGTTTGACAAAGACTTAATTTATGTTTACTTACGACTTTTCACTACATTAATGAAGGTCTCAATTAAGTTTTTATTGCCTACACCAAACATTCCCACCCCTCCCCCCCCCCCCCCTCCACGTCAAGGATAGTAGAATATATGTAGAAAGAAAATTAATTTCTCAATTCCTAAAAACTTGATCGAACAATCTTTTTATGCAAAAGATATGCGTCATTTGACCCATGACGTTAGGCTTTGTGAATCGATTAGGTTGTTTAACTCTTTACAAAACGTGTAATATCTGGACTTGTCCAAATTCAAAGCATTTGCAGACGTCAATTTATATGCAGCTGAAAAGATTATTGTTTTCCTTGAAATGAGTAGAAAAACGTTGTAGAAGAAAGGAGAAAATGCAGGTTACCAGCATTTTCTCCTTTTCGCACAATGTTTTCAAAATGACTCGCCCTTACCGAAAGTATTTACAGACGTCAAATAATATGCAGCTTCAAGGAAGATTGGTTTCTTTAAAAGGGTACAAAACATTGCGAAAAAAAGGAGAAAATGCTGGTTACCAGCATTTTCTCCTATTTTTCACAATGTTTTCAAAAGGACTCTCCCTGACAGTCGTAAAAAGACACGATTGTTTCGTAAAGGATTACAATTAAAACAAGCCTACTTACCAGAAATTATCCAAATAATTTACAACCGAATATCCAAAATATAACAGTTTATGTCCAAAATGTTGCGAATAGGCCATCCTCTAAATGTCATGTATTCCCCCCCTTCAACATCATCGTGTTCTTTTTTTGTACCTTTAATCCTGTAAACATACTTTTGAATATTAATTCATAAATACTTATATCTCGAAAGTGTTTACACTGTAAACAGATATTGAAGGTCTATAAACAAATTCAATGTGTTCCGTCAGTTTGCCTTTCTTCATATCTAACCCTTCCGCCGCCCAACGTTGAATGTTCGTGAAATACTGCATTGTAACCTTTTCATTCATTCATTCATCTGTCTGTCTTTTTGCCTGTCGGTCTGCCAATCAAATCCGTCTGTCTGTCTGACTGTTGGTCGGTCGGCCTGTCTGTTGGTCCGTCCGTCCGTCAATTCATTCCCCTATCTATCTATCTATCTAATCTATCTATCTGTCCGTCCGTCCGTCAATTAATTCTTCCATCCATCCATCCATTCTTCCATCCATCCATCCATTCACCCATCCATCCATCCATTCACCCATCCACCTGTCCATCCATCCAATCTATCTATCTGTCTATCTATTGATTCACATTTAAAGCAGACGACAAATGAAATGAAGCTTAATGAAGGGTTTTTTCTTTAAAGGTTTAGAAAACATTGCGAGAAAAGGAGAAAATGCCAGTGACCAGCATCTTCACCTTTTCTCACAATGTTTTTGGAGGCTTTCCTCCTCAGGGTCGATAAAACACGGGATTGTTTAGTGAAGAGTTGACGAAGAAATAAGTTGAATAAAAGCAGGGAGAAAATCGCACTCACTCGGACAAAAGGTAGTTTAGGAAGAAATGTGTTGAATGGAAGCAGGGAGAAAATCGCAGTCTCTCGGACAAAAGGTTTCTATACTATCTTATCAACATTTCCATATACGTAAACATGAATAGTGAATAAGACCGGGGTTAAAGTTCGGCTGGAAATTAACCTTTTACCAAACAATCCCATGCTTTAATGACTTTGAAGAAGAAAACTTAAAAAAAAAAACACCGTGGAAAAAGGAGAAATTGTTTGTAACAATCAATTTCTCCTTTTCCCACAATGTTTTCTACTGTATTAGACAACTTCAGTTCACTTGTACCAATTGCAAATTTTTCGTCTGTAGATGCTTTCGATTTGGAAGTGTCCAAAATTCGCCGTTTGGGAAAGAGTTTTAAATCAATTTGCCTTTCAGTGATACAGCCTAACTATTTCTATCGCTTAACCTTTTACCACACGGTCCCGACTTTTAACGACCCTTAAAGAAGCCTTTTGAAAACATTGTGGGAAAAGGAGAAAATGCTGGTAACCAGCATTTTCTCCTTTTACCACAATGTTTTCTACCCTTTCCAAAACAAATTACAATTTTTCAGTCACATCGATTTTGTCTTCTGCAACTGCTTTCAGTTTGGACCAGTCTAAAATTTTGTCGTTTGGTAAAGAGTTAATTAACCTCTTACCAGAACATCACGTGTTTTCACGAACCGGGTTCCTGTGTGACTCAGTGGTAAAATGTAGGACTCGTAACCTGGAGGCCCCAGGTTAGGGTGGCACAGGAAGCATTAGGTATTTCGTGGGAGTTTCCTTGGGCAAGACACTTCAGAGCCCAAGCCTCATACTAGTGAAGCCCCGGAAATGCATGCAAATATGAGCTGTCGCCGTTACATAACTAAATTAATATTGAAAGCGGCGTAAAACACCTCTCAATCACGCAACCGTTTTCACGAACCTGTAGCAAAAAAGACTGTGGAAAACATTGTGTGAAAGGGAGAGAAGGCTAATAACCAGCATTTTCCCCATTCCATCTATAATGTTTTCTACCCTTTCACAGAATGATAATACCGTCACATGAGTCACATTTGATTTGTCGTCTGCAAGTGCTTTCAATTTCGACAAGTCTAAAATTTTGTCGTCTGGTAAAGCATTTACAACACAAATCAGCTTCCAGTTAAGAGACATTCAGTCACAGTCTAAAAGCGCCTATTATGTTTGATGATTGATTGAATGGTGTTTTACGCCGCTTTCAACATTATTTCAGTCATATCACGGCGACAGCTCACATGTTCATGTATTTCCTGGGTTCCATCAGTCCTAGGCTGGGGCTCTGAAGTGTCTTGCCCAAGGACACTCCCACGAAAAACCCAGTGGATCCAGCGAGGCTCGAACCCGGGGCCTCCAGGTAACGAGTCCTAAAACTTTACCACTGAAGCACGCAGGACCCTAAAGAGCCTATTAACCCTTTCCCAAACAAGCCCTGTGTCCGTATTCACCAACCATTCTTAAGAACGTTCTTAGACTTATTCTTCAAGATTTTCCAAGTTTGAAAGTAACACAACTTCTGATTGGCTAAACCAAATGGTTTAGCCAATCAGAAGGTGTGTTACTTTCAAATTTGGAAAATTTTGGAGAACAAGACCAAGAATATTCTTAAGAATGGTTGGTGAATACAGACCCTGGTTTTCACGTGTCTGCAGTACAAGTCTTTTGAAAACACTGTGGGAAAAGGAGAAATTGCTCGTAACGAGACCTTCCTGCCATTTTCATCAAATTTAAAATTGTCGTCTGCAAACTCTTTGTATTTGGACCAGTCCAAAATCTGTCGTTTGGGAAAAGGTTAATAGTGTAGAGTCAACTGTCATTTCTGTGCAATGTGATCTTAATCTATACTGAGGATTAAGGCTGCATATATATCGGGGACAAGGTTAACCCTTAGCTGCTAAGCGCGACTCACTGACCTTTTGCGGACAATGTAGATCAAGATCAGACTGCACAAAACTGGAAAAAAAAGTCTGATCTTTGATCTACAGTGTCCGATACGGTATTTTCTTTTTAAGTGAAGTCACCTTTGAAATCGTAATATTTTGGTTTTTACGATTGAGTAGAAATTTTCATTTCACTTACTCAGCAGTATAAGGGTAAAAGGAAAATCGACCAATATAGCAAAAAGTTTCGAACCAGGTCAGCGCAGGCTGGCCTGGTTCGATACTTTTTGCAGATGCGTTAAATCCCCTTTTCCCAGAGCATGGCTCATGTTCTTTCTTCTCACCACATTGTTATAAAGTAACGGACACACTCTCTGACAACGCGTGAATGGTTCCATTGTCTTTAGTTTTTTTTTAACCCTTTACTACACAACCCGAGTTAAAACGACCCTCAGAAAGAAAGCTTTGGAAAACATGGTGAGAAAAGCAACAAATACTGCCAGTAAGTAGCATTTTGTCCTTTTCCCATAATGTTTTCTAACATTTCTGATACAAATCCAATCATTTGAATCGCATTTAATTTGTCGTCTGCAAATGCTTTCAATTTGGACATGTCTAAAATGCTTTCGTTTTGGTATAGAGTAAAGACGCACTGTTATTTGATTACTGTTATAAAGTTTCAACCTACCTTTACCAGAAGCCAACATTTTAGACCATTCCAAATTGCTGACGACAAAATAAATGTGTGGTTCGAATCTCAAAAATTGTCATCGAAAGGGAAAAGTTATGGTTTATCTCCAACTTCTCCATTTCACTTTTTTTCCAAAAAGCATTCTACCCCAGGTTCATTGAAATTGAGGATTGTGTGGTAATTGATTAAAACAGCTACGCATGTAACGTAATATACTTAAATAATCCAAAATCAAGCCTACAACTAGCGCAGTGATCCACCGGAAGTATGAGGCGCATAACCGTCATTAAAAGTAGTTCTGCGAGTACAAGTAAATCGCGAGTACCGCTCGTGAACCTTCGATAACCCCGGCAGATATAAATAGATTAACTAGTTTAGTTCTGTTTGTGTGGAATAGAATTAAACTAGATGAAAATGAAATAAAGAGAAGTTTTAAATGGTCAAGTTTTACCATAGTATTTTTATGTAATTTTCTATGTTAATTGATCTAACCGAGAAAGTGGGCTTTAAGCTTTAAACTTAAGCGTACAAATGAGCGGCGCTCTGGCAAAAGAGGGATTAATGCATTTCCGTGATGCATGATACAAAGCAAGACATCACATAATTATGGGTCCATGAAATACATTTAGTCTGACATTTGACTGAATCTTGACGTAGAATGGTTCTTGTACGTGCTGAAAATTTACCAGCAGCAAAAAGTTTTGACCCATGTCAGCCTGCGCAGACTGCGCAGGCTGACATTGGTCGATACTTTTTGCAGATGCATTGAGCTCCCTTTTAAGGGAGCATGGCTTAAATGTATTGAATTCCGTGTGCATAGACTTGTTGTTGTTATTCCTGTTGCGGTTCACTTTTTTATGCTGTATGGATAATCCACGTATACATGAAGCCGTCATTCATATACATGCATCTGAAGGCATTGTGGCGAAAGCAGAATTTTTTGTTTGCAACGAACAATTTCTTCTTTTTCTCCCCTTTTCCCTACAACCCCAAAAGTAAAGATTTGCTGGGAAACATAACATAGCACAGTAACACATAGCTAAACATAACATCACATAACACAATCTTTATTTGGCATAAGCAATGAACATATTTATAGCCAATACAATTACCGAATTACCGATATATATATATATATAGAGAGAGAGAGAGAGAGAGAGAGAGAGAGAGGGAGAGAGAGAGAGACACACACACACACACACACACACACACACACACACACACACACACACACATATATATATATATATATATATATATATATATATATATATATATATATATATATATATATATATATATATATATATATATATACACACACACACACACACACACACGATGAGAACAATTAATAAGAGCAATTGGAAAAACTATCAAGTATGAGAGCCGGCTATACATGTAGTAGTAGTTCAGTCATGTTTTAAAAAGGAATGTAGGAAACTGCACTGTATGTGGGTGGTGAGGCTCAGATTCTGTGACTTTTTTAATGAAAATTCTTAGTCGAAGGAAGGGACATAACTCTAACAAAATAGTTCAAGGGTTACCAGCCCTTGCATAGTTATCCCCCTTTTGACATTCGGCAAACCTCGGGTGATCCGTTGATCAAGTCCCTCGGCTGTATCACGTGGCTTGATATACACCTACAATGGTACATTTCTTCGCCGGAAATAAACCGCTTTACCCATCTTAAATTGTAATACTCCACTTAGAAAAAACAGTTACAATTTTTCTTAGTACATTTCTGTTGACAGACAATTTGTGCATTTATTTTCTTACTTAGTCTATCAATTCCTTAGGTATTTTGCAGCGACACGTTGCTTATCACTGTGGCTGTTGTTACCGTTGATAATCTATTTACATGGGCGCCGCTATGTTTAAGATCATGTGACTGGCAGTATTTCAAAATGGAATCGAGGTTAGATGTAGTTACGGAATCGGCCGAGTTGTGACGAGTGCCCCTTTTGATACTTAAAGACCCTCTAGCGGGTAACAAATGAAAGCACTGACTCACTTACAGGCGGCCAGACAAAGCTAAAATGGTAATCTACTTTGTCTCTCTCGACCTTTCGCCGAAGGGGGTTGATAAAGGAAAGGAACCAGAAGTGAAGATTTGTATTATTTAGAAGTCTTAAGAAACACAATTGAGCCATGCTCTGTGAAAAGGGGGCTTACTGCATTCTGCAAAAAGTATCGACCAGGTCAGACTGCGCAGTCTGCGCAGGCTGACCTGGGCCGAAACTTTTTGCTATCAATCAATTTTCTGCAAGTCAAAGGTCCAGTCTACCTCATGATTGAGTCGGATGTTATACAAAAAATGTTTTTTATGGACCTATAACCATGTGATGACTTGCTTGGTATCATGCATCACGGAGATGCATTAAACCCCCTTTTGCCAGAGCAAGGCTTTCAATTATATTGGATAAAAAGAATGGCTCGTCACGAAAGCTTCATTTGTTCTCGAGATTAATTGTATAAATTGATAATGTACTGGCCATTGTTCGTTCAGTAGCAAAGAGCACGGCGTTATTTTCAATAGATAATTCATTTTCTTTAAGATACATCTGTACTTCTTTTTCAGCCAGTTTTTAACCCATTTCATCTTTATTTTATCAAGCTATAATCATTCTTGTATCTTCATGCCAAATGTTGCCCCTGACAGTTGCAAGGTTGCATAAATTACGACCGAAAATGCATTTCATTTTCTGGAGGCCTTCAAAGAAATCACTGCTGTGACGTTTCCGGTTTTAAATCGAAGATTTTCGATATATGGTTGATCCCTTACACTATAGATATCAGTATTTTTTTTTTTTTTTTTTTTGTTAACACAGATGACTAAGTCTGAACCATTCTACACTTTATCAAATTTTAACGGCGGTTTTTCTCTCTAGCTGTAAGGATGTATCTTTAACCCTTCACCAAACAATTACGAGTATAAAAGACCCCGAGAAAGAATCCTTTTGAAAACATAGTGGGAAAAGGAGAAAATGTTAGTAACCAGCATTTTCTCCTTCCCCACAAAGTTTTCTCCTCTGGCACTAACAGAAATCATCATTTGAGCTAGATATAATTTGTCGTCTTCCTTTAACCGCGCAATCACGAGTCTAAAAGACCCTGAGAAAGAAGCCTTTTGAAAACATAGTGGGAAAAGGAGAAAATGCTGGTAACCAGCATTTTCTCCTTTTCCTACCATGTTTTCTACCCTTCATTAATCAAATTTTAATTTCTGAGTCACATTTATTTTGTCGTCTGCAAATGCTTTGACTTTGGAGAAGTCTAAAATTTTGTCGTTTGGTAAAGAGTTAACCCTTATCTTGCTAAATAGGTTAAATGAAACTTTCAAGCCGGTAGTAATAATGCTATTTCAAACTATTTTTTTTTTTTTTTTTTTGAGAAAAAGATTGCCTAATCGGACAGTGTAGATCCAAGATCAGACTGCACGTTCGGTGCAGTCTGATCTTGATCTACACTGTCCGCAAAAGGTCAGTGAGTCACGTTTACCAGCCTAAGGATGAACAACAGTATTGATTCGTCGCTAGGTACAGTTTTTTCTCATTTTCTTATTCAAAATGCTGAGGACAGCAGATAATTATATAGTCATTTACCTGCTGGAAACGACCTTTGCAGCGTTCGACTTTGAAAATATCATTGTAAGATACTGTGAGGATAATCCATGTGTATTAAGGTTAAAATTATGAATTATTGTGAAAACATCGTGACAAGATGAAAAATTACTCGTAACCATCGTGTACGTATTATTTCTAAATCATTTTTTATTCAAAAGTGGGAAATGAAAATTAATTTAGTACATGCTCGAACAAACCGTTTGCTGCGTTCGACTTCGGAAACTTGCTTGTAAAATATTGTTTTAAGGCTTAAATTATGACTCATTGTGAAAACATTGTGGCTAAATGAGAAATTTCCTGGTAATTATCTTGTATTGTGAATGTATTCCTTATTTTAAAGCAGAGAAGAAACGTTAATTTAGTACCTGCTCAAACAAACCGTATGCTGCGTTCGACTTTGAAAACTTTCTTGTGAAAACATTGTAATAATAATCCACTTAGGTTAAGGTTTAAGTTATGCATCATTGTGAAAACATCGTGGCTAAATGAGAAATTTCCTGATAATTATCTTGGATTATTGTGAATTTACTCCTTATCTAAAAGCAGGAGAGGACAATTAATTCAGAACCCGCTGGAAATAATATGCCAACAGTCGATTTTGAAAACTTTCCTGTAAAATATTGTATGGATAATCCACGTAGATTAAGGTTTAAGATATGAATATACTGTAAAAACATCGTGGCAAAAGGACAAATTCCTCGTTCCGAGCAATTTCAACTTTTGTCACATTGTTTTCAAAGGTCGAATACAGTAAGGCAAAAACAGTGTTTTCCGCAGATGGTATTATTTCTTTTACGTAAGCCAACTTGTTATGTAGGCAGTGATTTAAAATTACTGGAGTCGATACGGTGACAACACAGGCAGTGAAACTGGATTATTCGAGCATGAGATACTCTCGATCTATCAGTGAATTCGATGTCGTGGCTGAAACAGACATGCCTTTTTTGGAGGGTGGGGGGTGCGGGCAGGACAGCTGTTCTGACTTAAAATGAGAAAGATTAGAATTACTGCTGCATCTTTTTTTTTTTTTTAACTTTGGAAAGAAGTAAAAATCAATCACAATTTTGTGGAGTCTATTGATTCAATAACGATTCATTAATTAGTCTGTTAACTTTGATCCATCCAGTCCGATTTTAACGACCACGAGAAAGTAAAGCTTTTGAAAACATCGTGGGAAAAGGAGAAAATGCTGGTAACCAGCATTTTCTCCTTTTCCCACAGTGTTTTCTGAATCGTTCAAAGATAAATCTAATCATACGAGCCACAGTGATGTTGTTTTCTGCACATGCTTTCAATTTTGACAAGATTAAGTCCAAAAGTTTGTTTTGTGGTAAAGGGTTAATTCTTTGATTGCCGATTGCGACTAGAATGGCTTTTGTGCTGAAGGAGAAAGTAAAAATTAGATTACACGTTTTTTGCAGTCTGATCTCGATCTGTGTCGTCTAAAAAAGGCTATATGACCAAACTGCTTACACTGTAGATCCTTCATCCATCTCCACATGATACTAAATAACGATCAGTGTTCGATCTAAATATCTCTAGAAATCTACTTCAAGACCTCAAAGAAAGTTTAATTCATTTTATAGGCTGAGCACTCGTTTGACTTAATTACAGCGAATGTTCAAAATGTTCAAAGTGGGCGTAGCTGAATGCGCTGGCTTTTGACCTACCTCTGGGTATTCTATGATCGAATGAATAAATGGTAATTTGCGATTGGTCAAAAATGAGGACATGTTTATTTTGCGGGTCCGTGCAGGCCTACTCTCGGGCAGTTACTGTCGCGGTTCCTTTTCATTATTTCACTTCATACAGAATCACAGAGGAGTTTAAATTTTCATATCACAGTACGATCTACGCCATCTATCTTTTTTATTGTTTGTCTTAACTCTTTACCAAACGACAAATTTACCAAATCGAAAGCATTTGCAAACGACAAAAAAACTGTAACTCAAAAATTGAAATTTGTTTTGGGAGGGCTAGAAAACATTGTGGGAAAAGGAGAAAATGCTGGTTACCAGCATTTTCTCCTTTTACCACAATGTTTTCAAAAGGCTTCTTTCTCAGGGTCGTTAAAAGTCGGGATTGTGTGGTAAAGAGTAAACAGAAATTTCCTCTTTTGACATTTTTCTCGTTGGCTTCTGATCTGTGTAATCTCTTTGAAAAATATCTTGAGAAAACGAGAAAATGCTGGTAACCAGCCTTATCTTCTTTTCACACGTTTTCCATCCTTTTAAAAGCAACCTCATCATTTAGGCCACACTTAATTTAACGTCTGCATTTTTTTTTTTTTTTTTTTTAATTTTGATAGCTGGCCAAAACTGTCATTTGGTAAATATTTAAAATGTAAATACATGTAGCATCGAATGTGTGTGCCTGTTTCCTCAATTTCCCGGATTCGCAGATAAATCGAACAGATGTCCTTGTCTCATGCCTACTGTTAGAAAAACCAGGGTCCGTGTTTCACCAACCATTTGTAAGATTATTTTAGTCTCATTCTCAAGAAATTTTCAAATTTGAAAGTAACACAACTTCCGATTGGCTAAACCATTTTAGCCAATCAGATGTTGCGTTACTTTCTAAATCGCGAAAAAGGTTAGGAATGTTCTTAAGAATGGTTGGTGAATATGGGCCCATTATTGTTTATAAATTCATAGTTACATATGTATGTTCAGAATACCGGAGGGGAGAAAAATGGAGAACGAAACTACCGAAAATGAAGACAATTTTACAATCGACACGGACACTAACTTCATGAAGACTCCGGTTCCTTCAATGATTCTCCTGGACGTATTTTCCTTTGTGATTGCTTTAATTGAGGTCGCATCTTTACATGTTCTGAGGAAATGTGTGCTGATAACGGAGCAGATTAAGATCATTTCCAGAAATCTTTTAGTCTCGGACTTGTGTTTTCATGTGACGAATGTTCTATTACCAGCAACTGTAACTGACTTTAACAGAAGTGATATCATCTTGTCTATGGCCACGCTGAAACTTAATATACTTTACGTTTTAGCTTTGCTGTATTGTCTATTTATGGTACTAGCAACCTTGGACCGACTGGTTTCTGTCAAATACACCGTGAAATATAACTTGATACTGCCACCCGAACGCGTGAGAAGACTAGCCTGGATCACGTGGATTCTTGTATTCTGTGGGCTACTACTTCCGGTTGCCGGAAGTGCTTTTTTTAATTGTTTTGGGAGTGAAACATGCAGTATAGATTTAGAATCTAGAGGAACCTTCAGACTCATTATATCCTTGCTGCTGTTATTCTGTGACGTTCTCGTGATTATATTTTACTTTTATATTCTGGTCGTGGCTAACCTGCAGTTTGAGAGAATACGTCATCAGTATCCAACGTCGCACATGCGCACTTCAGTTCCGGCGAAACGCATAATGACCATTGTTGGAGCATTCGTGATTTTTTACTCGCCTTTTGTTGTATTCACTGTGATAAATGATATTTTTGCCGTTGAGCTCCCTGTCACAGTTTTCGCAATGTTTTATATACTTGGTATAAGGGTGTCCACGTCATTTCATTCGTGCGTATCGCTGTATTATTACTTATACAGCATGCCTGAATGTCGAATGGTGTTTTTGAGAACATTTCTGGCTTGGAACAGACGATGTAAGGAAAGGCAAGAGAAAATGAAAGTAGAAATCTTTAACATACCAATAATGTATAAATAAACAGCGGCTTATTCAGCTTTTTATTTTTTTTTTACAAATTCGCTATTTAACGTCTTTACGAAAGATACGAGGGACACTTTTTAAGTTCGTAGAGTAAGCCTATAACTTTTTAACGCGATTATGAAGTTGCACAATTTTTTACACAGAGCTTGCGTAATCATTCCTCTCTCGAATGGTGTTACGGTATGCGATCTACCCATTTCCGGAACGCCGCCCGGTAGTCCTCTTTAGGTATATGTTGGAGACACTGGTAGACTGCACGGCCTATACCACAACGGGATTCAAAACGGTGCCCTGCCAGCATTTCCTTTAGTCTTGGGAACAACCAAAAGTCACAGGGGGACAGGTCAGGGCTGTATGGGGGATGATCTAAGACATCGAGCCCAGATTCTTTCTGATATTCCTGTACCGTAGCGGATTTATGGGCTGGTGCGTTATCATGGAGTAATTTGATGCTGCAGACACCGGTGCGCGGTCTGCGTTTCTGATAGAAATTAACAAGTTGAGTAAGAACACTTTCTCTGTAAAACTTTCCAGTGACAGAACTACCTTTCGGGACTGGAATGTGAAGGACTGGACCTTTCGAATCAAAGAATATCGCATACAACATGCGATTTGATGTTTTGCAACGGCCCGCAATGACAGGTCTGTCGCCCTCAGATGAAACCCAAACCTTATTTTTAGCCTTAAAATCGGGTTGAAAATGATAGATCCAGGTTTCATCACCTGTAACTATCTTTTCCAAACGACGTGGGTCACATTTATCATATTTTCTATAACTTGCGATGCAAGTCTAAACCGACTTTGTTTCTGCTCGTCAGTGAGCAAATGGGGCACCCAGCGCGCGCAGATCTTACGTAGCCCAAGTCGTTCAC
This sequence comes from Tridacna gigas, assembly GCA_945859785.2. Taxonomy (NCBI): domain Eukaryota; kingdom Metazoa; phylum Mollusca; class Bivalvia; order Cardiida; family Cardiidae; genus Tridacna; species Tridacna gigas. The sequence continues at coordinate 47,007,737 of OX244043.2, forward strand.
GTAAGATCTTCAAAACACTTGACGAATGAATGCCACTTAATTCTTCTATCTCTTGCACGGTATAACGTGCGTCTTCCTCAATTAACGTTTTCACAGTAGCAACGTTCTTTTCCGTCAAAACGGAAACCGGCCTACCCACCCGAGGGTCATTTTCAATTGACTCCCGACCATCATTAAAACGACCTACCCACTTGCAAACTGTAGCATATTTTAAAGCACCATTCCCATAAACTTTTTGCAAATCAGCATGAATTTGTGTTGGAGGAAACCCGAGCTGTGCTCGAATCTTACAATATACCCTCTGTTCAGAGATTTTTCCATCCATATTGAACGCTATATTTTACTATAGTGTATAAAACCATGTGTTGAAAATACCCAGTGCAGCGCGCACGTGGACCTCGTGCGCCGCATACCGTGACACCGTTCGAGAGAGGAATGATTACGCAAGTTCTGTGTAAAAAATCGTGCAACTTCATAATCGCGTTAAAAAGTTATAGGCTTACTCTACGAACTTAAAAAGTGTCCCTCGTAAAGTTTGAAAACACAGAAAGGACAAAGGGATAACTGTCTGTTACAATCAAATACACTTTTACTTCAATGTTTTCCATATCATGCAAGGAAAAGATTTCCTTCTCGTGACATATTTCTATTTTATGTCTCTTGTACAAGTTTCCTTTGATCAAGGCTTAAATTGATCTGTGCAGTTAAAGAATAACACTGTACGTAATCGAGCGGCTCCCTGGCAAAGAGGATTAAACTAAACTGCTAAATAAGTTACATTTAATTTTCAAGCCGATAGTAAAAATCGGAATAATGCTATTTTCAAACTTATAATGTGGAGAAAAATATCTCTTTATCGGATAGTGTAGATCCAAGATCAGACTGCACAGAGAGTGCAGTCTGATCTTGATCTACACTATCCGCACAGGGTAAGTTAGTCGCGCTTAGAAGCCTATGGGTAAATGTTTCTCCATTATGCATTGTACAAAGCACGACATCGTATAATTTTGGATCCATAAAATCCGTTTTGTCTAAAAGACTGACTGAATTATGAAGTAAGCTGGGCCTTTGACACACAAGAAAAATACTAATAACAAAAAGTTTCAACCCGAGTTCCCCTGCAAGGACTACACAGGCTGACCTGGGTCGATATTTTTTGAAGAAACATGTAACCCCCTTTTCACAGAGCAAAGCTCACGTGTTTTATAATACTATATAAATACAACTGTAACTTATCATTAGTAACACGGCTGCTCTTTCTTTTCTTTCTTCTATTCTGACTATGCAGGTTTTTTAAACTATAGGTATACGAAATCAGAAAGCATTCTGTTTCCATACTGATAAAAACAAAGCAATGCTTTTAAAGTTAATCTGTAATGATATTGTTGTTTTAAACTATCGTTTTATACCGAACCAGACAATGTAACCATTATTTAAAACAGTATTTAAAAAAACAGTATCAGTTCTTATTAATTTCAAAACCACTGTTTTGTTTTTTTATCGATTTAGAAACAGAATGTCATCAGGCATATATAATAATGCGGCATGTATAGATCTAAACGATCAATAAGTTCGCCACTCGTCACAAGTCGGCCTATTCCGTAACTACATCTAACCTCGTCTGTATCAAAGAGGGTTCCAATTTGAAATATTGTCAGTCACATGGCCTTAAATATGGCGGCGTCCTTGTAGGTCTATTAGCGACAACATCAATAACAACAGCAAAGTTATTCACATCTATCAATCGGTCGGTGAAAACTGCCACCGGAATTGATGGACCGCGTTAAAAATGAAGGTACAAATTGTTTGTCAACGGAAATGTATGTAGAAAGATTTCGATAGAAAGTTGTGACTCGTGTTTTCTTCTTTTAAGTGGAGTCTTCGAATTTTAAGAACGGTAAAGCGGTGTATTTCCGGCGAAGAAATGTACCGCGTAGGTGTATATCACTCATCGTAAAACAACCGAGGGATTTGATCAACAAAGCACCCGAGGTTTGCCGAATTTAAGTTCGGATGAAGACCATGAAAGCTTCACTAAGTTCACCCAAAATTTCAATCCATTAGAAAAATTTTGAACAAAAAACAAAGGAAATGAGTAAATCATGCTTTTTCAGATTGTTTTTCGGATGTGACATTTACAAACTTCTCTTTTAATCTAAAATCCTTTGAACGAAAATCCGCAAAAACGTTTTGAAAAATAAAAATGGCATCACTGTATGACACAAGCTTTTGACATATTCTTCTTGTTCAGTTCACTGAGGCCTTGCTTGAACAATTCGGCTTTTCCTGAAACAGATAGAAAAAAAAAATGAGCCATGTTCTGTGAAAAGGGGGCTTAATGCATCTGCGAAAGGTATGGACCCAGGTCAGCCTGCGCAGTCCGCGCAGGCTGACCTGGGCCGAAACTTTTCGCTATTGGTCATTTTTCCGTACGTCAAAGGACCATACTACCTCATGATTCACTCGGTTGTTAGATAAAATGCACTTAATGGATCCATAGTCATGTGACGCCTTGCTTGGTACCATGCATCACGGAAATGCATCAAGCCCCTTTTTGCCAGAGCATGACTCAAACGAATACTGGCATTGGCTAGCCGTTGCTTTAAGTTTCAGACTTCAAAAACAAAAGCGTTTATAGAAGATACATCAAATGAGGCACAGTTGATGAGATTTGTCACGGGAAAATGTAGAAAACGTCATGGGAAAAAAAAGCAGAAAATGCTGGTTACCAGCATTTTCTGCTTTTCTCCCTGACGTTTTCAAAAAGCCTTCTTTCATAAGTGTCGTAAAATCAAGAGACAATTTGGATGAAGTGAAATAGTATAATAGCAATATCACTGCGGTTACAAACCCATTTGTGGATCCATGGTATTTCTGACCATAGGTATATCCTGAAACTTCTATTTTCTTGAAGCATTTAGCTACTTTTCCACAAATACAATGTATCATTATATCATTGTTGTAATATTACTTAATGGCAATAGATATGAAAGCACAATAGAAGTTTGATTTTGACCATAGGCCACTGAAACTCTATTGGTCTATTACTGGATCACGAAATTTTCCTTACTGGACACCGTTACTATAAATAGCACATTGACGACTGCCTCTAAATTGTATATAATAATTCTTACCATATAGAATATAGACGCAGTCGCCAATATGCTATTAATAGTAACGGTGTAAATGAAAAAAAAAATGAGTATTCCATGATATACAGGCGATGCAGCAATGTGCAAAAGAGTTCAATGGTTGATGAAGGAAAATTTTAGTGTTCCGTGATAGACCAATGGAGCTTCAAAGGCCTGTGTTTTGACGTAAAACATGCATTTGAAATAAATCTGCTGTTGTAGTCTATTACTGTTTGTTGGGGTATAGAGTCGTGTTGTAAACTGGCAGCCTGTTATCGATCTTCGTATCAACAACAGGTAACACCCAATGCTTACAAGTCGAGTTTCTGCCCGGTTCGAGATTTCATGAGATAACGCAAGACTTGGAAATTTAAATCATGATCTTATTTATGCGCAGAAATAGACATTATCGATAAAGATTAAATTCTTTAGCGATTTTGATAAATTGATCGTGGTCAGAAAAATCTTTGTCTTTTATGAAAATCTTGGTCAAAGATAGAATATTGCTGGGTTATTTTAAAACAAATTAAGGCATTCTGATTGGAGCTGTCTGATTGGTCGATCTGGTACATATGAAAACCAATAGCTGCTGTCGATAAATCGGGTGTTGCCTGTTGTCTATCGGACGGTTACGGGAGATACAACGGGTACCAGTTTAGTCGTGTTGCTGTTGTTGTTGTTGTTTGTGTTGTTGTTATTGTTGTTGTTACAATCTGGAGTTGTTCCGTTGGACAAACGGGTCTTTAAAAGCCTATCAAAGTTATCATTATTCTTGTTGTTATTATTATTTTTGTGATTATTTTTTGTTGTTGTCATTATTATCTTTGTATCATCATTATTATCGTTATCATTATTATTATCACGTGTATTATTATTGGTACTAGTATTATTATTAACATAACCACTATCACTTTATTTTTTTTCCTTTTTTTACGATCATCATCATCATCTTTTCCTTTTTATCATCATCATCATCATCAGTACCTTCATCATCAACAACATGATATCAAGAAATATCTGTAAGACATCATATAAGAGATCATTTTACCATGGCGTTTATAGATGTTGTCAATAACCAATAAATATTCGTAAAAATCTAGGGTGTGGTTGTGATCTTTATCAACTTCCTCCATGGCTTCCTGTAACTGGTGGGCGTTAAAACTGAACCCTAGTTGTGTGACAACTTTTACCATCTGAAAGTAAAACGATAGCTGTAAAAACCGTTAGAGCCCTACGTAGACAAAATTTGAAATGCTGGGTCTCGAAAAAAAGACCCAAATAATTGCGATCTCAAGACTTCTGTTGCTCATAACAATCATCGCGGTACAGCGGAGTGTATAGAGTCATAATCAGACTGCATGTTTCATGCAGTCAGATCTTGATCTATATTGTCCATTAGAAAGCGACTTAAGCTGTGATAGGAGCTACGAAACTAGATCGATGAAAGTCATAGCGACAGGATTTACATGTATTTCTCCGCCCCCCCCCCACAACAATCCCACCCTTTAAAGATACATCTACTCTCGTTTTCTGTCAGTTTTTTTTTTATCCCATGTCATCTTTAATTTATCATACAATAAACACTCTTGTATCTTCATGCCAAATGTTGCCCCTGGTGGTTTGCAAGAGTGCGTAGATTAAGACCGATAGAAAGGCCATTTCATTTTCAGGAGGCTATCAAAGAAAGCACTTTTGTGACGTTTCCGGTTTTAAATCGAAGACTTCCGTATGTGTATCTGTCACTTACACCATATATAACGGTAATTTATCTTTGTTTACCTAGCTGACTAAATTTGGACCATTCCACAATCTATCAAATGTTAACAGCGTTTCTCTCTCTCTCTCTCTCTGGCTGTAAGGATGTATCTTTAAAATCTAGGAAAGCGGTCAGTGTCTCGGAAAAAGAGTTGAGCGTAGTCAACTTCTAGTATAGAATTTCATCGACGATTATAAATGAGGCATGCTCTGACAAAAGGGGGGTAATGCAATTCCGTGATGCATGATACCAACCAATGCATCACATGATCATGGATCCAAAAATTCAATTTTTCTCTAGCAACCGACTGAATCATGAGGTAGTATGGTCCTTTGCCATACAGAAAATTGTCCAATAGCGAACAGTTTCGGCCCAGGTCAGCCTGCGTGGACTGCGCAGGCTGACCTGAGACGATATTTTTCGCAGATGCATCAAGCCCCCTTTTCACAGAGCACGGCTCAAATATAATTAAAATTTCAAAATCTGAGATTAGACACCTGGGGCAGTATTCACCAGCCATTCTACATAGTAGTCTTAGCCTCATTTCAGGCATTATCGAAAATTAAAAGTACAGCAATTTCTGATTGGCTGGACCAAATGAGCGGCGCTCTGTGAAAAGGCGGTTTAATGCATCTGAGAAAAAAAGTGTCGACTCAGATCAGCCTGCGCAATCCGTGCAGACTAACATAGGTCGAAACATTTTGCTAGTGGTCATTTTTAAGTATGTCAAAACATCAATCTACCTCCTAAGTCGGTGGTTCGACAAAATAGATATTATGGATCCATAATTATGGGGTGAGTTGCTGGGTATAATGGATCTCGGAGCACATTTAACTCCCTTTTTTCAGATCGCTGATCAAATGGTTTAGTCCATAAAGAATTATGTTACTTTCTAGTTTTTGAACCATGCTAAGAGTGCAATTTAGAGGGGCTAGTAAATGCAGACCCAGATTTGCTGTTCAAAGCGTTCTCCATTTGCCACTATGTATTCAAAAAATGCTGTGCTGCAAGGTGAATAGAGTTGTATGTAAAACCACATGCCTTTGAAGATCCTTTGGTCTGTCACGGAACATCAAAACGTTCATTTGTCGTCATCAAACCTAGGTGCTAAAAATAGCACGTTGACGCATCGCGTTTATATATAGAGGCAATGCGCCAATGTGCTATTTTTGGTAACCGTGTTCCATGGTATATAGAGGCGATGCGCCAATATGCTATTTTTAGTAATAGTGTTCCATGATCGACAAATGAAAATTTCGGTGTTCCATGCTAGACCAATGGAGCTTCAAGGGCCTGTGGTAAAATATAATTTGATCCACAAAGTTCATACCTCTGTTAAGTCTAAGTTTTCATCCTTGTTGCTATCGAATTCCGTGAACCGCTCGTACTGATCTAAGATCTAAAAGAAACAAGAATCAAATTATTATCTGCTACCGGTAATCTGTCTAAAAATATCAATCAAAAATTCGATCGGCCAATCAATAAATCAAGCAAATAAGCCAGCAAGCATTCAAGGAATCAATCAAGTGTCTGTCTGTCTGTCTGTCTGTCTGTCTGTCTGTCTGTCTAGTAAAAGAAAAAAGAACAATTAGCCAGTCGGTAAAAAAGGTGCATGGTATGATATAAAAATCTCTGAAACAATCAACATTTTTCATTGGTCTAATGATAAGTACATGTACGTAGTACTTATTTGGCCATCTAGCCTTCATACAAAGATATCTTTCACAAAACAGTGCAGCAACAGTTCTGATCGCTCTGTTTTCTCAAGACATGTCCTCTCGAGCCCTGACTTCAACTTATTTGATGCATGCATACTTGTAATTTTATATCTTACCTCGAGTTATAGCACATATGAATAATCGAGACCTGACTTTAATTTCGTTGAGAAATGGTCTCTGAGAACTGAAAGTCCCAAGGCACTGTGGTTTACATAATATTCATAACAAAAGGCAGGAAGGGTTGGCAGGGTAATTCATTGTTCTGTGGGAAACCTTATATCAGCAGGAGGATGTCAAAGATCTAAGTGAAACTGAGTGTTTTAATATTAATCTTTAGGCTGCTGATCGTTTTTGCGTGTAGATTAAGATCAGACTGCACAGAAAGTGTCTACACTGTCCGATCCTGTGAGATTTATTCCAGTGAAAGGACTTTGAAAATCGCAACATTTGGATTTTTGCTACTGTCTTGAAATTTCTGTTAAATTAAGCACTCTAACAACCTTTTGCTAAACAATTTTCAGCCTCTACGACCCTGGTGAACATATTTGAGACATGCTCCGTGAAAAGGGGGCTTAGTGCATCTGCGAAAAGTATCGACCCAGGTCAGCCTGCGCAGTCCGCGCAGGCTGACCTGGGCCGAAACTTTTCGCTATTGGTCAATTTTCTGTATGTCCAAGGACCAGTCTACCTTTTGACTGAGTCGGTTATTAAAATAAGTGGCCAGTATGGATCTTTGTGGTGGCTTGATTGATATTATGCATCATGGAGATGCATTAAGCCCCCTTTTGACAGAGCATTGCAGTGATATCGCGATGGCCAGTGCGTCTTGTCATGTTTTCCTGTGGTTTCTTTTTACCAGTGCTTCGCACAATATCCCTCCCTAGCCACTGGGTACTTTTCCACGTAACCGTCGTCGAAATAATGAAAGGAATGAATCCTGTCGTAATGACTTTCATCAATCCTCGAAAAAACAACTGGCCGAGCTGAGGATTCGAACCAATGATCCCCCGGTCTCAAGTCCTGTATGTAACTGACTGCGCTACCAGGCTCGGCTGCAAGTGTCTTCTAAATGGACAAGTCTACACAAACGCCTTAAATGCCTTCAAAATGGACTATTTTACACAGATGCCTTCAAAATGGACAAGTCTACACAAATGCCTTCAAAATGGACAAGTCTACAAAAATGCCCTCAAAACAGACAGGTTTACACAAATGCCTTCAAAATGGACAAGTCTACACAAATGCCCTCAAAATAGACAGGTTTACACAGATGCCTTCAAAATGGACAAGTCTACACAAATGCCTTCAAAAAAGACAAATCTACACAAATACCTTTAAAAAAGACAAGTCTACACAAATGCCTTCAAAATAAATCTTCACAAATCCCTCCAAACTAGACAAGTTTACACAAATTCCCTCGAAATGGACAATTCTACACAAATATCTTCGAGATAGACAAGTCTACACAAATAGCATTAAAATAGACAAGTCTACACAAATCCCTCAAAAATAGACAAGTATAAATAAATGCCTTTAAAATGGGCAAGTCTTCACATTTATCTCAGAAGTAGACAAGTCTAAACTAATGCCTATAAATGGGAAAGTCTACAAAAGTGCCTTCAAAATAGACAATTCTACACAAATGCCTTCAAAATGGACAAGTCTACACATATGCCTTCAAAATGGACAAGTCTACACAAATGCCATCAAAATGAACAAGTCTACACAAATGCCATCAAAATGGACAAGTCTACACAAATGCTTTTAAAATAGACAAGTCTACACAAATGCCTTCAAAATGGACAAGTCTACACAATGCCTTCATTGTCTTCAAAATGAACAAGTCTACACAAATGCTATCAAAATGGACAAGTCTACACAAATGCCTTCAAAATGGACAAGTCTACACAATGCCTTCGAAATGGACAAGTCTACACAAATGCCTTCAAAATGGACAAGTCTACACAAATGCCTTCAAAATAGACAAGTCTACACAAATGCCTTCAAAGTGGACAAGTCTATACAAATGCCTTCAAAATGGACAAGTCTACACAAATGCCTTCAAAATGGACAAGTCTACACAAATGCCTTCAAAATGGACAAGTCTACACAATGCCTTCAAAATGGACAAGTCTACACAAATGCCTTCAAAATGGACAAGTCTACACAATGCCTTCAAAATGGACAAGTCTACACAAATGCCTTTAAAATGGACAAGTCTACACAAATGCCTTCAAAATAGACAAGTCTACACAAATGCCTTCAAAATGGACAATTCTACACAAATGCTTTTAAAATAGACAAGTCTACACAAATGCCTCTAAAATGGACAAGTCTACACAAATGCCTTCAAAATAAACAAATCTACACAAATCCCTCCAAAATAGACAAGTCTAAACAAATGCCTTTAAAATGGGCAAGTCTACACTAACGCAATAAATGCCTTCAAAATGGACAATTCTAAACAACTATCTTCAAAATGGACAATTCTACATAAATGCCTTCTAAATAGCTAATTCTACACAAATGCTTTTAAATTGCACAAAGCTACACAAATGCCCTCGAAATGGACAATTCTACACAAGTGCATTCAATATGGACAAGTCTACACAAATGCCCTCAAAATGGGTAAGTCTACACAAATGCCTTTAAAATAGACAAGTCTACAAAAGTGTCTTCAAAATGGAAAAGTTTACACAAATGCCTTCTAAATGGATAAGTCACACATATGCCTTCAAAATAGACAAGTCTACACAAATGCCTTCAAAGTACACAGGTCTCAGTTTTGGTGCATGGTATAGAGACAAAGGGACATAAAACTAGATTTTGACCCAATTTTTTTGAGGGAAGAAAGTTGATTTTTTGAGAGAAAAATCACAAAAACAGGACTGATCGTTGGGAAAAATACTGCGAGAATAATTTTTTCTGTGCAGGAAATCGAACCCACAACCTTCTAAGCCATACCTCAGCGACTCTACCAACTGAGTTATCCGAGTACCTGAGTCGTATTCACCAACCATTCTTTAGTTTACTCTTAGTCTTATTTTACATTTAGAAAGTAACGCAACTTCTGACTGGCTGAACCATTTAGTTCAGCCAATCAGAAGTTGCGTTACTTTTATAGTTCAGTAATTCTTCTTGAGAATAAGAATCAGAAATTTCTACAGAATGTTTGGTGAATACAGACCCCTTTCTTTTTCTATGTTCAAAATATATTAACCCCTTGTAATAACGACTATCTCGTTACTAACGGGGTTGAAAATTTCACAGAAAAAATACCAAAAAAATCGGTAGTTCTTCGTGTTTTCTACACGAAATTCTATTTGTGTTTTAGTTTTAAAGCCATTTTTACTCGAAAGTGAAAATTACATGTGTTTGGTAAGATTATGTTGAAAAATTTTCAAAACAAAATCTGAATGGAGGATACTTTAAGCGTTAAATTGTTATGTACTTACAAACTGTTGTGACATGTGGGGGAAATATTTGATTGGGTTGATTGGATGTAACTTCTTCGTCTTTGTGTTCATAATTACTGGGTTCTGCTGATCTGAAAGTGAGAGAGAATTATTGTGAAATATCTGCTGCCTATATACATATTGAGTCGTACTCTGGAAACAGAGTTCGTATTCACCAACCATTCTTAAGAACATTCTTAGTCTTACTCTCCAACATTTTCTGGATTTGAAAGTAACGCAACTTCTGATTGGCTAAACCATTTGGTTTAGCCAATCAGAAGTCGTGTTACTTTCAAAGTTGGACAATCTTGGAGAATAAGAATAAGACTATTCTTAAGAATGGTTGGTGAATACGAGTCCAGGGGTTTAATGAATCTCCGTACATATATCATATAACCAAGTAAGTCATTTTATGATTATGGCTCCATAAAATTCATTTTTTTTCTAACGACCGGCTTAATCATGAGTTACACTGGTCCTTTGACTGTGCAAGCTTACCTGGGTCGATATTTTTGCAGATGCATTAAACTCCCTTTTCACAGGACAGGACCCACATATCCAGCTGTGCTCTGAGAATATAAGTATTCCCTTTCCGCGATGAAAATAGATCTTTTACACCGAACAATAGATCTCTCTCTCTCTCCTCTACCAAATCTAATAATACTATTCCGGAAGTTTCGACCGTATTTCCTTCAACAAAATTCACTTTCCGCCGTGTGAAATAGATCTTTAATCAACACCATTCGTGAAGAATCCAGTGACTGTTAGCAACTTACCGTACCATACCAGATTGCGTATGAATTTTGCGTGAGTGCAGGCCAAGATAAGCCAACACGTGCGTGCATTATGATAATGGTGAATAAACCCCTCTGCTTCTCGATAAATTTCAGACATACGACACCAATTTAATCCAAATAACCTTGACCCTTTGCCGCACAATTCCGAATTTTGAAAATCGTGATGAAGTGTGCTTTAAAAATGTGGGCAAAAAAAAGAAAACACTGTTAATCAACATTTTCTCCTTTCTCGTTTTGTTTTCTACCTTTTCGGAACAAAATTCTTCAAAAAAGCAACATTTAATTTGTCGTCTGCAAATGCTTTGGATTTAGACAGACAAGTCCAAAATTTTGTCGTTTGGTAAAGGGCTAATAAAATATGAGCCATGCTCTGTGAAAAGAGGTTTAATGCATTTGCGAAAAATATCGACCCATGTCAGCCTGCGCAGTCCGCGCAGGCTGACATGGGCCGAAATTTTTCGCTTTCTTTGAATTTTCTGCATTTCAAGGGATAATTCTACCTCATAATTCAGTCGGTTGTTTGACAAAATGGATTTCATGGATCCATAATTAGGTGATGTCTTGCTTGGTATAATGGATTACGGAGAGGCATTAAGCCCCCTTTTGTCAGAGCATGGCTCATATATTCTTGTGATATTGAGAGCTGTAAATTTAGCAGGATGCGGGTCAACTCCTGTATGTTACTGGCGGCAGAATAATTCTCAAATTTCAGTAAAAGCGTGAACTCTCATGTATTAAAAAATACCACTTTGTACACATAATAGCATGAAAAATGTTATAGGAAAAGAAGCATTTTCTTATTACAAGCCTTGCTGCAATTTCTTTTACAACATTTTCCCGAAACTAACGGTTATAGGGACGTACATAGTTATGTTTGCGCAGTTATGATTTCAACAGTTAATAAAACAAACGGTTTGCACACTATACTTACACTGTAATGGTTCGGGCACTGCGAAAGAAGAAGGTGCTTATTCAAATCTTATTCTCAGAAATTAAACCCTTTATCTTCACAGGCATTATACGTGACTTTCACGGGCAGTGTAGATCAAGATCAGAGTGCATAGAAAATAAAGTCTTATCTACACTGCGTTTCAAAATGTTTTAGTACATGAGTGTAGATTTAAATGGGTATTAAACCAGATTTTGACCCATGGGTGATGGAGGGAGATAGAGGGTTGATCTTTTAAAATAAAAAAAAAAGAAGGACGCGACTGTTTACCCTTAGATTAGAAAAAAAATATGCTGGAAAAAATTGCCTCCGGTTGGACTCGAACCCACAACTTTAAAATCGAGAATCGGCGACTCTTTCACCGCGCTATCATGCCAATTTCTATTTGAGCCATGCTCTGTGAAAAGGGGGCTTAGAGCATTTGCAAAAAGTTTCGACCCAGGTCAGCCTGCGCAGTTCGCGCAGGCTGACCTGGGCCGAAACGTTTTGCTATTTCTGCATTTTAAAGGACCAGTATACCTTATGATTCATTCGGTTGTTGGACAAAAATGGATTGTGTGGACCCATAATATTGTGGTAACTTGTTTAGTATGTTGCATCATTGAGATGCATTTAGCCCCCTTTTGACAGAACATGGCTCATATATTTCTGTTTAAAATGCATTTATCCTTTTTCATGCAATAACAACTTTACCGTTACTAACGGTATATGAGAAATGTTGGAGTGAAAATACAAAAGTCAAGATAATTCCTTGTTTTTTTCTACATACATGTATATTTTTTATTCTAAGGCATTTTTTTGCATGGGAATGAACATTAGCTGTCTTAAAAATTTTCTTTAAAAAATGCAGAACGAAATCTTGTTTAATGTCCCTTTAAGGTGGAGTTTTTCTCTCTATATTGAAATGTTGGATGCGACATTCTGATATAAGTAGACACTGCTTCGGCGAGAGGTTGTCGTCAACTTCTGTTTGCGTCATTTGATAACGTGATTCACCTATTGAATGTTTAATCCTTTACCACACAATCTCTAGTTTTAGCGACCTTCTTTTCCCACAATATTTCCTACGGAAGAAGCCTTTTGAAGACATTGTGGGAAGAGGAGAAAATGCTGGAAGCCAGCATTTTCTCCTTTTCCCACAATGTTTTCTACCCTTCTGCAAACAAATTTCAATTTTTTTATTCACAATTTTGTTGTCGTCTGCAAATTTTATCGTTTGGTGAAGAGTTAACTCTTTACTGGACGACCAAATTTTAGACTTTTTCAAAATGAAAGCTGTTGCAGACGACAAACTAAATGTGACTCAAATGATGGGTTTTTGGCTTTGAAACGGAAGAAAACTTTGTTGGAAAAGGAGAAAATGGTGGTAACCAGCATTTTCTCCTTTTCCGACAATGTTTTCAAAAAGCACGGGGTTAACCAGCATTTCTCCTTTTCCGACAATGTTTTCAAAAACCATGGGGTTCCTTAGTGAATGCCTAAATAAGTAAAACTAATAAACAGTCAGGAAAAAAGACATAAGCACTGAAATTTGAAAGGTTTTTTTTTTTTTCCAGAATATTACACAAAACAGCGGAAACTGTAGATCCAAGATGACAATGCACAGTTTGTGCAGTCTAATCTTAATCTTCACTATCCGTATAAGACAGTCTGATCTCAGTCTGCATTGCAAAAAAAAAAATGAAAGAAAAAGAAAGTGCTTAGCAGACTTGGTGTCCATAAAACTCAAACGGAGAGGCATAAACCATGCCTCTAAATAAAGTTCTGCAACAGAAATGACAAATGTCAAAATAATAATCGCTACACCCTCTGTCATGTATTCAAGAATCTTCACGATCCTGAGAAAGACGGTTTTGAAAACACCGTGGGAAAACAAGAAAATGCTGGTAACCAGCATTTTCTTCTTTTCCCACAATGTTTTTCTATCATTTTCAATAAATGAAGTCTTTTTTTGAATTACATTCATTTGTTGTCTGAAAATGCTTTCAGTTTAAACAAGTTTTAAAATTTTGTCGTTTGGGAAAGAGTTAACTTTTTTCCGCACCAAGTATGTAAACTCGGCCTCCTTCCACGGTTAAAAATACAATCCACTAGAATTCAGAAATATTTTCTTTATCGTATAGGCTTGATTAAACAAGCGGACGGTATAGATCAAAGATCAGACTGCACGTTCTGTGCAGTCTGATCTTTGATCTATACCGTCCGCAAAAAGTCCCTGTGTTCGCATGTGCCTATGAAAAGGTGAAAAAGGTTCGCGACATACAAGAAAGAGGATAGGTAAAAAAGAAAGATAAATGGACACTAAATCACGAAATCCAGTGACAAATATAACTCGTAATGAGAGGCGAGAAAACGAATGAAGATATACTATTATCATTAATGAGCCATTCTCTGGCGAAAGGAGGCTAAATGCATCTCCGTGATCCATGATACCAAGCAAGTCATCCCATGATTATGAGTCCATAAAATCCATTTTGTTTAACAACCGACTGAATCATGAGGTAAACTGGTCCTTTGATATACAGAAAATTGATCAAAAGCCTGACCTGGGTCGATACTTTTTCGCAGATGAGTTAAGCCTCCTTTTCTCAGAGCATGGCTCATTTATCGAAATACTAAGGTTTTGCCGTGTTTTATTTTGTTGAACTTAATATCATACCGTTCGTTGTCGTTATTTTCATGTAATTATAGCCTCGGATTTATGTTAAAGATTCTCTTTAAAACCTGGCTGGACCTAATGATATCTTTTCTGTAAAGCAACTTTCAATTAAATAGAGCCAAGTCATTCTTACGTGACTATGCTAACGAAAAAGGATTCCCCTCTCACCGCTGACCATTGTTTCAACGATGGTTATGTGGGAAAGCAGCCAGTGGTATGGAAAGAATATTGTGTAAAGTACTGGTAAAGGAAACTCCAGGAAAGCACGGAATTCCGTGTTTGCAAGCCCTGAGGTGTAAAACTTTTGAAATTAATGTGGGAATAGGAGGAAATTCTGGCATTTAACCTTCAAGTTTTCCTCAGTACAACTGCTCTCTCAAAGACAAGTACAATCATTTTTGAGAAAGTTAATTTGTCATCTGGAAATGATTTCTGTCAGGATGCGTCTACCGTTGTGTCGACTGGTAAAGGTTTAAAGTTATGATCGAAAAAGACCATGCAAAAAGTCATGCATAAACTAACTTACACCTACGACCTTAACATTTTTAGTCTGTGCCTCCATCGACTACGCCAAATGGTATAAACTTTCAAGTGAAGCAATGTCATATAGGTAACAAATTCAGACACGTGTTTATCGAGTTTGGAATGTAATAACTCCTGTGTATATAAAATTTACGTTTGCATATACAATTATAACAAGTTTTGTATCATGAAAACTTTCGCATATACAGATAAATCAAATTTCGCACTTATGTATATAGCAACTTTCGAATATCAAAGTTTTATAAAATAAAAACTCTTCATGAATAAAACTTTTCGTATATTACAACTTTCGCACATAACGACTTTCGTATACAATAAATTTTGTATTATTACGACTTTCGTATATTACAACTTTCGCATATAACGACTTTCGTATATTACAACTTTCGCACATAACGACTTTCGTATACAATAAATTTTGTATTATTACGACTTTCGTATATTACAACTTTCGCACATAACGACTTTCGTATATTATAAATTTTGTATTATTACGACTTTCGTATATTACAACTTTCGCATATAACAACTTTCGTATATTATAAATTTCATATTATTACAACTTTCGCATATAAAAAATTTCGCACTTTACAATTTTCGTAAATGATAGCCTTCAAACATAAAACATTTAAAGACTTACCCTCGCCGATATCATTCAAAGCTGGTTTAGGTTTTGTTTTTTCCTCGATCATTGCATTTAAAATCCTGGAAGTGATACAGAAAATTTTCGATTAGTCAAGCAAAAGACATACAGATTTTTCTGAAACCATCCATGAAAAAGAGGAGATTTTGACAAAAATAAGCCGAGAGGTAAATGCAGATTGATCTTGCTCGTGTACAACTGGATTAAAGTTGGGAATGATTGATTTGAGACTTATATTTTGCGTCGGAAATACATCAGCCATGCTCTGTGAAAAGGGAACTTAATGCTTGTGCAAAAAAGCATCGACCCAGATTAGCCTGTGCAGTCCGCGCAGGCTGACCTGGGCCGAAACTTTTTTTACTTTTGGTAATTTTTTTTTTTTTTTTTTTTGTATTCCCAAGGACCAGTGTACCTCATGATTCAGGAGGTTCTTATACAGAATGGATTTCATGGATCTATCACACTGTGATGACTTGCTTGGTATCATGCATTACGGAGCTGCATTAAGCACCGTTTTGCCTGAGCATGGCTCAATTATATTTTGTTCACGTTAATGCTGCCTTCACTTCCGATTATCCAATATCACAAGAGAAAGCCTGGGAGAGACAGGGATAGAGAAGGAAGGAGAGAAGGAGAATTCAGCCTACATACGTATAACTCACCTCTGCGGGGGAACAACTGCAGTCTGGGACAAACGTCTTATCCTCTTAACACGGAAATTTGTCTATTGAATAAAGCAATGAAATAGGATGAAAGGAGTAATATCCTCCCATTTCAACGACGTTTTCGAAACTGTTGAAAAATATTTCTCTCTTACCTTTTGAAATTCCTTTTTTAATTTTGGTGGTTGCAAAAACAGTCTTCGGAGTGGTCGGTTACAGTTTTTTACTCAATATGAAAAAATCTAAGATATGCCATTTTGATCTGATAAAGATTCAAAGCCGACTTCCGGTAGCTCCGTCGGTAGGGGAAAAGGACTTGAGGACAGGAGGTCGCTGGTTCGATGCCCCGCTCGGCCAGTTCTTTCCGAGAGTTAATGATAGTCATTGCGACAGGATTTATTCCTACCTCACCGCTGACCATCGTTTCGACGATGGCTATGTGGGAAAGCAGCCAGTGACATTTTCTGGTCGTTCATATTTAGGCTCTACGTTCTTACCTTCCTCTTATGCAAAATTTGACATATGCAAATTGCTTCAACCGGTACAGAGTTTAGATGTGTTTGGATATAGATATAAATAAGAGTTGACGGAGAACGTCAATGGAAATACACTTTCTACAAGGAAAACTTAAAGAAAAAACTATTGGAAAAGAATATTGAGAAGAATATTGTGTAAAGTGCGTGTTGAAGAAACTCCATGAAAGCATGCATGAGTACTCTGGACATCGCGATATAATTGAAGTAATGTTGAAAACGGCGTTTAATACCATGCAAACAAACGGACGAAAAAATGTTACTCACATTTTCGATATATCTATAGTGAGGAGGGAGCGCTTCCCGCATCTTCTCCATTTTTCCCTCTGACACGGCATGATAGACTTGATCCATCCTAGAGGACAGTTGTTCGAACTCCTTGTCGAAACCAGAGTCACCGAGAAACTTGTGGGTCAGTTTACTTTTGAAAAAAAAAGAGACTAATTGTAGCTCTGAACCTGCTGAATAATTTAATTAACACTTAAGCTGCTGAATAAATGAAACACAAATTTCTACTCAATACTAAAAGGCCAAACATTGCGGTTTCAAAGTTGATTTCACCGGAAATAAAATACCGTATCGGACAGTGTAGATCAACGATCAGACTGCACGTTCTGTGCAGTCTGATCTTGATCTACACTGTCCGCAAAAGGTCAGTGGGTCGCGATTAGCAGCTTAAGGTTTAGAACTTTCCAACCAATAGTACAAAGCCCAAATACTAGTATTGCAATTTCAAAGTTATTCTTCGGGGAAAATATCTCCATATCGGACAGTGTAGATCAAGATCAGATTGCACGTACTGTGCAGTCTGATCTTGATGTACACTGGCCGCAAAAGCGCCTTGAGTCGCACTTAGCAGCTAAAAGGTCAGGTCTCCTACAAGATCCAATTCTTGCAAATAACTATTTTTTCGTGGAGCATGCAACTTCTATAGAATTGTGATAAAATGAGAAAATTTTCACCCTTATTTCTCATGTCTATTTTTCAGTTATCAAGTCATGTGACCGTCTTGACCAATCAAATTTTGAATCACAATTTTCACCTATTATGATGATTGACATTGGTGTACTCTCTTAAAATCTTTTAATGTTTCTATAATATAACGCTACTCACTTAAAATCTGTTTTCATCCCGCCTATGACCCCGACAGTATTTGTTTGTAGATCGTAAAGCTCCTTTTCCAAGTAGGACACGTCCTGAAAACGTTTAACAATGACAACTTCATTACTCGAACATGCAGTGATTCGAACACATTCTAAGAACATATTCATACCGGTTTATTCTAGTTTTGTTTAACTTTTTCCCAGACACCAAAGTCATAGACTCGTCGTTATGGGAAGCATTTGGCACCAAAAATTAAATGTGATTGAATGGATGAGTATTCTTTTGAGAAAGGGTAGAAAGGAATGAATCCTATCGCATTGACTATCATCAATCCTGTGACATTATTTTAGCGAAGCTGTGATTCGACCCTTCTGCCCTGAATTTCAAGCTCTGTACGTGACCGACAGAGCTAGCGGACTCTGAGTCATAACAAGAATGTTTTCACTTAATTATGGATCCATAAAAATCCAGCTTGTCTTACAACCGGCTGAATTATGAGGTAGACCGGTCCTTTGACATGCAGAAAATTTGCCAAAAGCAAAAAAAAACTTTTCGGCCCATGTCAGCCTGTGCAACCTGACATGGGTCGATACTTTTTTTTGCAGACGCATTAAACCCCCTTTCCACAAAGCATGACTCATTCAATTTGTCGTGCGTTCAAAATACGCTGTTGCATAACAAAGCCTCTTAAAATGCACTTAGGCACCACACTTACTTTGTCTAATATAAAGTTTTTCCTACAGAGGTCGTCACTATCCCCACCGTCAGATGGCGCTGGTGATCTTTGGTTTAAAATTTGCTGCTTCATCATCATTCTTTTGTGCGATTCATCAATGTTCTGAAACACACGTCAAAAAATTTGAGCTATGCTCAAGCAAAAGGGGGCTCAATGCATCTCTTCCATGCATGATACCAGGCAAGTTTTCACATAAATACGGATCCATAAAACCCATGTTGAATAGCAAAAAAATCGTAACGTTCACTGGCCCTGTGTTTTGCAGGAAATTGATTAATAGCAAAAAGTTTCGACCCAGGTCAGCCTGCGCGGATTGCACAGGCTGATCTGGGTCGATACCTTTTCACAGAGCAAGGATCATGTAATGCACAGGTTGCCGTTGAGACATGTCCGAAATCAATAGTAGATTTCGTTCTGCGTAATGCTTGAATAATTACATGTAATTATCCCTTTGTATTCCTCTCCTCCAAAGCCTCTTTTTTCTTTCATCTCTCTATCCCCTATTTTTCTCTTCACCCCTGTACCATGTCCCCCAACTTTTCCCATCGTCACTCCACTATTTCTCGCTTCCTTCCTTTATTCCTAAGTAACTTTCTAGGGTAAGTGGCTGACTAGTCAGATTTGTATTCATCAAGTTCTTGGTTCGAGCTCCGCAGATATGGCAGGGCTCGTTAAATTCTGGATGTCCCTTGTAGTACACGGCTGAAGAACCGTTGTCTTGTACTGAAGAAAACCGACGACAAATGAATGAAATCGCTATCGCCGAGAACTGTCTGCCTTGATAGCTTGCTGGCTGGTTTGCGCTCTCTCTCTCTCTCTCTCTCTCTCTCTCTCTCTCTCCCTCTCCTTGCAAAAGAATCACACAAAAAAGAGTAAAACTATAAGACTTACTGACATTCGACGTTTATAATCTTCCCGCCCACTTTTGATTTCCGATAATTCAGTTTCAAGCTCTTTAATTCTGGAAATGAGAGAAATTAAAATAATTATGCAGTAACATGAACAAAAAGGAAAACGATAGTAAGCACTTTTTTCGGCGTAGCAGAATCTGGCATTTGTCCTACTTTTTGGTACTGATAAGAAATGAATAAGTAGAAATTTGAGATTGGTCAAATATGTGGACATGTTTATTCTAAGGGCCCCTGTGGTAAAAAATATAGACATGTTTGCTCGATGAGACCCTGCCTATTTGCTGGCAAATTTACGCCGTCTATCTTTTATAAAGATATTTCTTGTTTCATCATAGCAGATAATGATTTTTTTTTTTAAGATTTGTAATAAAGGCTCCTGTATGCAAACAAACAAACAAACACTGCTTTAACAAGGGTAAAAAAAAACCAACGCAAGATAAAACCGAAAATGAATACCAAAAAAATGCTTGGAAAGATGGGCTGTCAACAGTATCTGCTTTCGGAGTTCCCTGGCATCGGAATCGGAAAATAATTAAGCAGCGCTTTGGCATAAGGGGGATTAATGTATCTCCGTGATATATTTTACCAAGCAAGTCCTAACATAATTATGGATCCATAAAATCCATTTTGTCTGATAACAGGCTTGATCCCGGGGCAGAATGGTCCTTGGACATGCAGAAATCGACCAATAGCAAAACGTTTCGACCCAGGTTTATATATGAGCCTTGCTCAGGCGAAAGGGAGTTTAATGCATCTTCGTGATACATTTTACCAAGCAAGTCTTAACATAATTATGGATCCAAAAAATCCATCTAGTTTATAACAACCGACTGCAACATGAGGTAGACTGGTCTTTCGACATGCAGAAAATTGACCAATAGCAAAAAGTTTCGACCCAGGTTAGCCTGCGCGGACTGCGCAGGCTGACCTGGGTCGATACTTTTTGCAGATGCATTACGCCCCCTTTTCACAGAGTAGGCATCAAATCTAAAATTCTACCTATCCTCTGATTCCTTCAGAATGCGTTTCTTTTCCTTCTCCCAAAGCATAACATTACTATCCTTCTCCAACCTGCGAAGAGAACAAAAGCAAATACAGTGCAAAATTTTATCCAATCAAATTAGTTCGTTACGTCCTGAGACAAAATTTGAAACAAACGACTTTGCAAAAAAAGAATGTTGTAAAATACATCTATGATTTATCAAGATGACATGAAGTTTTGTAAATTTCATCATGCATAATTTTAATTCTTATGTATCTGTATTGACTCTATCTTCTGATTAATATTAAATATTAATATCAATTTTATTAAATATTAAAATGAGTAAGTTGTGTTAGTCAATCAAAGGCATTTGTGTATAGCCCTCTAAGGCGATTTTTTTCAACACACAAGTGCCTGCGGATTCAATATCAAACGTTGATATAACTCCCACCCGATATTGTTTACATTATTTCAGCTATTATTAAATAGGTATACATGCTCATGGGGTTTTTCTAATGATTAAGTACACAAAAATGCGCTTTGATTCGTTCTGTTTATCTACGGTGCGGGATTTTAAATTCTGCACTCAAAACTAAAAACCAGTAACAAAAACTGACAACGGAAGATTTATCGTGCGAGAGCTATACTTGTATGATAACCTATAACGGAAGTAATTTTTCATTTCCTTTTTTTTTTGTTACAATCACTTCGACCAATCCAATCGCTCGCTCACACACCGAATGCTTGATTCTTTCGTTCATTCAACTCGTTTGTGATTCGTACGTCACAAAGATACCTACTCCAGTATTTTTCTGTTTTTCTCATTAACAACTTCCTGTAAGTGTGTAGTTTGGGCGATAAGTCCAGAGTTCTCCGAACATTTCTTAGAATAGCACGTTTTTGTTGACTGAACCAGGCCATCTGTGGCTCTAAGCTTGACTGAAAAAGAAGCATCATCATCATCATCATATATTTACCATCCCTGGTTTCATATAAAAACATGAATGGCTGCAAAAACATGAGTCATGCTCTGTGAAAAGAGGGCTTAACGCATCTCCGTGAAGCATTATACCAAGCAAGCTATCACGTGATTATGGATCCATAACAGCCACTTTTTTAAACAGCCGAGTTAATCACGTGATAGACTAGTCCTTGGACATACAGAAAATTGACCAATAGCGAAAAGTTTCGGCCCAGGTCAGCCTGCGCGGACTGCGCAGGCTGACCTGGGTCGATACTTTTTGCAGATGCATTAAGCCCCCTTTTTCACAGAGCACGTCTGATATATACGGACCCGGCCTGGAGTAGGGAACGAAATTCTGGTCGTTTAACAACAAGGTCTTTTGCATGAAGAGCCTTACAGTTAAAATTATTATGTTGTGAAAGAAACCTTAAAGAATTGTTTTGATTCAAATGTTATCATTTAGGCCGTATATTAAAAACATAAATGTATAATGCTACTCTAACTTTACATACGAGGGACACTTTTTAAGTTCGTAGAGTAGGGCGGTCTTTTTAAAACCGCTTGAAATATCAAAATTTTATTTATCTAAGACCTTCGAAATATGCCCCGTCTGCCTCCACACACATTTTACACCGATCTACCCATTTCCGGAACGCCGCCCGGTAGTCCTCTTTAGGCATATGTTGCAGACACTGGTAGACCGCACTGCCTATACCACAACGGGATTCAAAACGGTGCCCTGCCAGCATTTCCTTTAGTCTTGGGAACAACCAAAAGTCACAGGGGGACAGGTCAGGGCTGTATGGGGGATGATCTAAGACATCGAGCCCAGATTCTTTCAGATATTCCTGTACCGTAGCGGATTTATGGGCCGATGCGTTATCATGGAGTAATTTGATGCCGCGGACACCGGTGCGCGGTCTGCGTTTCTGATAGAAATCAACAAGTTGAGTAAGAACACTTTCTCTGTAAAACTTTCCAGTGACAGAACTACCTTTCGGGTCTGGAATTTGAAGGACTGGACCTTTCGAATCAAAGAATATCGCATACAACATGCGATTTGATGTTTTGCAACGGCGCGCAATGACAGATCTGTCGCCCTCAGATGAAACGCAAACCTTATTTTTAGCCTTAGAATCGGGTTGAAAATGATAGATCCAGGTTTCATCACCTGTAACTATCTCTTCCAAACGACGTGGGTCACATTTATCATATTTTTCTATAACTTGCGATGCAAGTCTAACCCGACTTTGTTTCTGCTCGTCAGTGAGCAAATGGGGCACCCAGCGCGCGCAGATCTTACGTAGCCCAAGTTGTTCACGTAAGATCTTCAAAACACTTGACGAATGAATGCCACTTAATTCTTCTATCTCTTGCACGGTATAACGTGCGTCTTCCTTAATTAACGTTTTCACAGTAGCAACGTTCTTTTCCGTCAAAACGGAAACCGGCCTACCCACCCGAGGGTCATTTTCAATTGACTCCCGACCATCATTAAAACGACGTACCCACTTGCAAACTGTAGCATATTTTAAAGCACCATTCCCATAAACTTTTTGCAAATCAGCATGAATTTCTGTTGGCGGAAACCCGAGCTGTGCTCGAATCTTACAATATACCCTATGTTCAGAGATTTTTTCATCCATATTGAACGCTATATTTTACTATAGTGTATAAAACCACGTGTTGAAAATACCCAGCGCAGCGCGCACGTGGACCTCGTGCGCCGCATACCGTGACACCGTTCGAGAGAGGAATGATTACGCAAGTTCTGTGTAAAAAATCGTGCAACTTCATAATCGCGTTAAAAAGTTATAGGCTTACTCTACGAACTTAAAAAGTGTCCCTCGTACTGTTTAGCAATTTTTACTGTGGTTTCTACAGAAAAATAACTAAATAAAATATTGAAAAACCAAGAAATTTATTTTTAAAAGGGAAAAAAAACGATATTCCCCTTGAATTAATGTTCAGTATTAAATTTTCATGATTTACAGAGGTGTTTTGAAGGTCTTCTGTTGGACCTTTATCTCAGGTGATAAAAGAATAAAATGACACATACCTTCAAGTTCTCTGACTTGCGTTTCTAGTGCAAGAGTATTTGCGTCTTTTACCTGTACAAAAATACGTGAACAAAATTGTCTATCGAAGTACTGAAGGTACAAAGGAGCAGATTTTTCTTCAGTCTTTTACCAAACGATCCGGTGCTTTTAGGCCAGGGAAGAGGGATTTGGAAAATATTCTGGGAGAAGCAGAAAATGCTGGTGACCAGCATTTTCTCCTTTTCCCACAATACAAGTATGTTCTTCCCTTTTAAAGGCTCATCCCATCATTTGATTCATAATTTATTTTTCGTCTGCAAATGCTTTCAAAATGGACGATTTATGCTAACTCCCAACACAGTTCCAGTCTAATATTTAAATAGACCGCACGTTTACTCTGCAATTTGTGAAAATCGTTCTTAGCCCTGAAAAACTGACTCAACATAACAAATGTTGATTCAGACTTGAAGCCTCTAGATCAAGCCTTATAAGCAAACAATTTTGCACATGCATAGGACCTGAAATAAGTTGGTGTTTTACATACAAAATTGATAAACAAGTCCAGGGTCCGTACTTACTAACCATTCTGAAGAACATTCTGAGTCTTTATATCCGAGATTTTCTAAATTTGAAAGTAACACAACTGATGAATAGCTAAACCATCCGGTTTAGCCAATCAAAAGATGTGTTACATTCAAATTTAGAAAATTCTGGAGAATAAGACGAAGAATATTCTCAAGAATGGTTGGTGAATATGGACTAAGAAATCTATTATTAAGCAAGACTTGGGACCAGCCTGATGACATTTATCTAGACGAATTTGACAAGATTTTTTTTTTTTTTGCTCAAAAGCGAATGAATGTCAGATTATCATATGACTTGTAGCTCAAGAAATACGTTCATAATGATCAGTTCTACATGCCAGACTTACACATTTATAGATGAGACCGATTCACTGCCTTAGAAGGTACACACTGTGTACGTCCGCATTAAAAATAATTCCGGAGAATAAAAGCTATTTGAAATCTAAAAATAAAAGTACCACAATTATTAAGTTTGTAAGATGAACTGACCGGGCTATTTGTGTCTGATCTGCTTTGAAAATGACCGACAGGAATTCAATGCTTGAACCCTTAAGTTGCCAAGCGCGACTCACTGACCTTTTGAAGACAATGTAGATCAAGATCAGACTGCACAAAATGTACAATCTACACATCTTCTCCCCCAAAAATAAGTCTGAAATAGCACTATTCGAGTGTTTACTATCGGCTTGAAAGTTTCATTTAAGTTATTTAGCAGGATAAGGGTTAACATGTAACGTCAAATAATGCTTCTATGACGTCACAAAAAAAATATCTTGAACGTGTGTAGGATAAAAAAAATTCATAATGGGTATACTACACTGAAAAACAAGGGAGGTTATGCGATAAATTCGGATTACCTCCAATTTATTGATGATAGCTTTAGTACACCTGTCTACTGCCCGTATAAATTTGAGGAGGATGTAAACCACGGTGTTTTTCTCGTCTCTCGAAAACTCTGTCGAATGTATCCCGGTGTACTCGCTGTCAAGGAAACGGGCTCGTATTTTCTCCCATTTTGATTCTGCCTACAGACAAAGCAAAAGGTTAACTCTTTATCAGACGACAAAATTTTAGATTTTTCCAATTTGAAAGCAATTATAGACCACAAAATTTTATACTTTTCCTATATGAAAACATTTGCAGACGACAAAACAAATGTAGTTAAAAGCAAGGATTTGCCCTAATAGGGATTAAAAGCATTGGGGAAAATGTTAGTTATCAGCATTTTCTCCTTTCACACTATGTTTTCAAACGCCTCTCCTAGGTTTGCTAAAATTGTAATTATCAGGTAAAGTGTTGAGGTAATATCAAAACAAGTTTCGTTGAAATGTTTCTATCCAATATGGCCCTCAATACATGGATCCGTGGAAATCGATATTTGACCAATCAGGTCATTGGATTTATTTGGCCTGATGTACAGCCTTGCTGTCTGCTATTTCGGCTCCCAAACAAGCGATTGTTAATGCTTGGGAAGTGCGACATTATGTGTGTTTACAACGCTTGAATTTAAGAAAAAGTTTAAAAGATGTGCTTTGCGAACGTGTGCGGCTTACGTGAGATATAGGCAGAGGCTACAAGTTTGCATTATGACTATGACTGACAATGGGACATGAGGAAAGAGTTTCGATCACGCTATGTTACGCAATGGATAAATTAAAGTTAGTTTTTTTTTCCCTCTGAAATTCTCTGAAAGAGACATAAAATGTTTTACAGTGGAAAACAAATGTAAATATATATATGAAACCACTTGAGATCTCATTGTCGCACTCTTCCCACCTCAACAAATTACACTTTAGATGTCGCATCAAATGTGGCTCAACTGATGGTTTGAACTTTTAAAATGGTGGAAAACGTTGTCGGGAAAAATCAAAGCGGTAAAAGCGCTGCTGAGGTGGAGTGCCTTTAATCCTGTTCAAGTTGAAATCTAACTGCTGTGGCAAATAATAAGCACGTAGTGCTACTAGATAGAATTGAGTAAAGGGAAGCAGACATTTAAAGATCCGAGAGGTATCTCTCCAATAAATCTCAGAGCAAACTAACAAGTTTCTCTTTTTTGTGTGTGACGGGAGGGGGTTCAATAGAATGTCAAAATGAAACGACGTGAGAGTTATTATTAAGCAAAGAAATTACAGCAGTTCTCAGGATGCTTCTAAGCTTTCCATGGCACTTGTTGACGCTTCTTGACGCCACTTGGTGGAACTGATACATAAATGCGTATACCTACGCATACCTCATGGTAGTCTGTTCTACATCTTTTTTTTTTTTTAAATAGTGTTATGATAATGGCGTATTTGTTTACATATTTATCGTCCATGTCGTGTAAGTTTCCCTATTGTCAACGTTTTAGTCATGCCTTGAAGCCAAAGTGAATAAAATGCTGTCTTATGAGTACTATGTTTTCCAGGTAATGATTTTGCAATGTTAGGTACCCCAGAATCAGACTTTTAGGTTCAATTTCCCACAAGGTAAATCTGAGCTGGGATGCTTCGCACCCCATCTCAAAAACGGAAGTGTTGGATTTCAAGTAAGTTCTCCTTTCCTGCGATGTTTTGGAAGAGCTTCCTCGGGGTCTTAAAGACATGCGGTCTTCTGGAAAGGAATCAAATCATCAAAGTGAAAACTTACAATCGTATCTAATCTGTTTCTAACGTCTTCATACGAGTAGACTGGTTTCTGTAGCAGGTCTTGAAATACGTCAAAAACTTCAACCACAGCATCCCGTAACAGTACCAGTCTCTCTGGGGTGAAAATGTCTTTTGCCACATCGTTGATAACCTGTGAATAAGGCAATAATTGAGGCATGCTCTGTGAAAAGGGGGGGCTTAATGCATCTGCAAAATGTATCGACCCATGTCAGCCTGCGCATACCGCGCAGGCTGACCTGGGTCAAAACATTTTGCCCTCGGTCAATTTTCTGTATGTCCAAGAACCAGTCTACCCCAAAATTTACACGGTTGTTAGACAGAATTGATTTTATGGATTTATAGTTATGTGATGGCTTGCTCGGTATAATGTATTACGGAGATGTATCAAACCGCCTTTTCCCAGAGCATAGCTCAATTATATTGGTATCTATTCATATGAAATACACTCTGGGTCCGTATTCACCAACCATTCTTAAGAATATTCTTTGTCTTGTTCTTCAGAATTTTCTACATTTGAAAGTAACACAGCTCCTGATTGGCTAAACCATTTGGTTTAGCCAATCAGGAGTTGTGTTACTTTCAAATGTAGAAAATCTTGGAGAATAAGACTAAGAATATTCTTAAGAATGGTTGGTGAATACGGGCCCAGGTTTCCTTTTGCAAGTTTTTTTTAAAAAAATATCTAAACAAAAAAAAAAAGCTAGCAATCCTTACTCTCCTGCGAAGATGGCCTTAGAACTACAATTTTTACAGAAATACATGTAGAAAACGGCGGGAGGGATGGTTTTTTTGTCGTATTTTGTTTGTAAAAAATCTTATCCCGTTCGTATTGAGGTAGTTATTTGATAACAATGCAGAAATACTATTTCAAACACACTACTAAGCTAGATGAGTGAAAAGCTCATGCGATCACAGTTCTTAGTGTCGCTGGATTATAGTTTTGAGAGTCACAGATTCGAGTCCTTACAATGGCCGATCCTTTTTGTGATATTTTTTTTGGTGGTGGTATATTTCCCTGACTAAGTAAACAGTCACGTCGTAATTAGTGTTTTCTTACTCTCTCTCTCTCTCTCTCTCTCTCTCTCTCTCTCATTTTTTTTTTTTTTTTTTTGCTTGAAATATAATGTCATTTAAGACTCGTTTGAACGTCAATTTCAGCTTTGAATCATTACAACAACGATTTATTATTATGGCCCTAGAAGCTTGATTTAGTGTATGTAAATAAGATTCCAATTTAACACAAAGCGTTTCTATGAGTGTAATTTTGCTCACCTGCACGGCTGACATTTTGCCTTGTTTGAACTCCAGAATGTTGTTTCACTTCCAAATGTGTACAGATCTACTTCTTTGCTAACTTCTTTGCTATCTTTTTATAAAAAAAAAAAAAACATGCATTCAATCGATTTTACAACAAACTACAATTTCTTCTTTTACCATATTTTCTTTTTTTTTTTTTTTTTTTTAACGGATCTACTGCATGGCGTTTAACTGTGTGAAAAGGCAATTTTATGATATATCTTCTGGAAAAGTGAGTTTGAAAAAAATATGCATACATAGCCCTTTCCTTTTCACATTTTTTTCTGGGTCAATCTTTCTGTAATTAAAAAAAAAAAATGAAAGAAACAAAGTATATTTTGGCCCATAGAAAAAACAGGCGAAAATATCCGGAAATAAACGTACAGGTATGAACGGACACAGAAATACAAACTCACAAAAATGTATCCTGGCGCCAATACATCAAACAAAAAGAGACATACACACAATTAATTGGAAAAACATACATCTCAGTTATTTACAAATATAATATCAGTCTGTTTTGAAAATATTTTCTTAACAAAAGAGTCGTGGTTTTTGTTGTGTGTAACTATTTAAAAAAGAGAAATAGAAGAGAAATAAACCCATACACTGTGTTGACATACATTTGGAAAAAATACAAGTAATCAATAATATAGAATTAGTCCTCCGTAACTGCACAAATCACTTTAATATATCTAAATGTGCATATTTATGTTCGCCGATAGTATTTAAAACTGCGGTCATTGTTGGAATTAAAAAGGATTTTAAATACCGAGGTGGACAATAGTTTAATGTGGATTGTGGTCAGTTATTGCACTCGGTCCCGACCAGTTTATCCTTACTAGTTTACGAAATCTTTTCCTAGGTCTTTGAGGTTGCTAAAAGCCTTTACCACACAATTCGGAGTTTTAACAACCCTAAGAAAAAAAAAGCCTTTTGAAAACATGGTGGGAAAAGCAGAAAAACTTTTGAAAACATGGTGGGAAAAGGAGAAAATGCTGGTAAACCAGCATTTTCTCCTTTTCCCACCATGTTTTCTTCCCTTTCATAGACAAAAACAATTATCTGACCCACATTTTAAAAGTAAAACAAGCTTTCGAAAACATAGTGGGAAAAGAAGAAAATGCTTGTAACCAGCATTTTCTCCTTTCTTCCCATTTTTTCCGTCCTTCCAAAGACAAAAACAACTATCTGACTCACATTTAAAAAGGAAAAAAAAAAAGGCTTTTGAATACATGGTGGGAAAAGGAGAAAATGCTGGTGACCAGCATTTTCTCTTTTTCACGCCATGTTTTTTACCCTTTCATTGACAAAAA
Source organism: Tridacna gigas (assembly GCA_945859785.2). Lineage (NCBI taxonomy): Eukaryota > Metazoa > Mollusca > Bivalvia > Cardiida > Cardiidae > Tridacna > Tridacna gigas. The sequence continues at coordinate 47,037,160 of OX244043.2, forward strand.
CAACAATTTTACTCACATTTAAAAAGGAAAAAAGGCTTTTTTTGAAAACATGGGGAGATAGGAGAAAATAATGATAACCAGTATTTTCTCCTTTTACCACCATGTTGTCTTCCCTTTCATAGACAAAAAAACAATTATTTGACTCACATTTAAATTGCCGTGTACAAATATTTTCAATTTGGACAAGTCCAGAATTTTGTCGTTTGGTAAAGAGTTAAAGGTGATTCTAACTAGATTTTGTATTTTTTTTTAATCTTGAAAAAAGACTAGTAAATTCCATTTGCGTGCAAAAAATGGCTTTAAAATTTAAATTTTGATAGAAATACATGTAGAAAAACACAAGGAAGTACACAATTTTTATTATTATTTTTTTTTTTGTAAAATTTTCCATTCCGTACATTGCGGAATAGCCGTATATCTAGTTGCGTAATGTTGTATAAATTCATTTTGAACACACAAGGTTAAAAGTTGCTGGGATAAATCACTTGGTTGAGGAGCTGAATTATGTTTTTAAAGGTTGTGGGTTCAAATCCCTGCGGAGCAAAATTATATTTTCAGCTTTTTTGTGCTTGTGTGTCTGTGTCTCAGCGCCAACTAACAATAAACTGTCAAGTCCAACGATTTTTTTTCCTCACAAAATATCAACTCTCCCTCCTCTCTAACACGCACATAAAGAAATGGGACAAAATCTAGTTTAATGCCCGTTTAACCCTTAAACTGCTAAGCGCGACTCAAGGACCTTTTGAGGACAATGTAGATTAAGATAAGACTGCACAGAACGTACAGGCTGATCTTAGATCTACACTGTCCGATAAGGAGATTTTTATCCTCCCAAAAATACCTTTGAAATTGCAAAAACTGTTAGCTTGAAAGTTGCATTTCACTTACTGAGCAGGTTAAAGATTATTTAAAAAAAAAAAAACTCGTATCTTTAAATAGGGGCTGCATTTGCCTGATCTTGGCAGTGGTTACAGTCTTGTGGGCGTGTCTACTTTTATTTAACCCTTAGAGCGCCGAATTAACTCAACAGGCATTTTCAGTCGAAGAATAAGAACCAAATAATTGCAATTTATCCTTGTTCGTGTCTATAAAGATCTAACAAATCGGACGGTGTAGATCAAAGAACAGACTGCACTTTTTGTGCAGTCTGATCTTGGTCGACACTGACCGCGAAGGCAACTTCAGTCCTGAAAGGTGCTTAAAGAGTTAAATGACATTTGTGCCATTACATTCTCTGTCGTTGACAGTAACGTTAGTGTCTTTGTAGGACTTCTGAATCGTAGTAAAAGAAGAGGAAATTACGTTATCGTTTATGCACGGATCAAGATTTTTGTAAACAGTAATGTCTTTGTAGGACTTCTGAGCTGAAATAAAAGAAGAAGAATAACGCATGTTGTTGTTAATTCACGGATCAACATTTTGTACACAGTACTTAATGTCTGTGTAGAACTTTTGGATTGTGTTAAAAGAAGAATTACATTACCGTTAATTCATGGACCAAGATTCTGTGCCCATTTATGTCTTTGTAGGACTTCTGAACTGTAGTAAAAGAAGAAGAAATTACGTTATCGATTTTGCACGGATCAAGATTTTGTACACAGTAATGTCTTTGTAATACTTCTGAACTGTAATATAAAAAAAGAACAATTACGCACCTTGTTGTTTATCCTTGGATCAAGTACTTAATGCTTAGGCTGCTAAGCGCGACTGAAGGATTTTTTGCGGACAGTGTAGATCGAGATCAGACTGCACAGAATGTGCAATCTGATCTTGATCTACACTGTCCGATTGGGATATATTTTTCCTTGAAAAATACCACTGAAATTGCAAAATGTGGGTTTTTACTATGGACATGAAATTTGCATTTCACTTATTTAGCAGGATAAGGGTTAATGTCTTTGAAGAACTTTTTGATTGTGCTAAAAGAAGAATAATTATGTTACCGTTAATTAATTGATCAAGATATTGTGCACAGTAATGTCTTGGTACGATTTCTGAATTGTAGTAAATGAAGAATTTAACTTAACATTCATTCATTGATCACGATTCTGTACGCAATAATGTCTTTGTAGAAACTTTTGAATGGTGTAAAAAGAAGATTTTACGTTATCGATGATTCATGGATCAAGATTTTATGCACAGTAATGTATTTGTAGAACTTCTGAATTGTAGTAAATGAAGAGTTTAGGTTATCGTTTATTCGTGTGCGCAATTATGTCTTTGTGGAACTTTTGAATTGTTGTAAAAATAAAAAAGATTTTACGTTATCGATGATTCATGGATCAAGATTTTGTGCACAGTAAAGTCTTGGTAGGACTACTGAATTGTAGTAAATGAAGAGGAATTTAATTTATCGTTCATTCATTGATCAAGCTTCTGTACACTATAATGTCTTTGTAGGACTTTTGAATTGTTGTAAAAGAAGAAAATTTAACGTTATCGATGATTCATGGATCAAGATTTTGTACTCTGTAATGTCTTTGTAGGACTCCTGAATTATAGTAAAAGAAGAATTACATATATCATCGTTGATTCACGGATCAACATTTTTGTGGTACAGTAATGTCTATGTAGAACTTCTGAATTGTAGTAAAGAAGAAGTACAAATATTTACGTTATCGTTGATTCATGAATCAAGATTTTGTACACTGTAATGTCTATGTAGAACTTCTGAATTGTAGTAATGAAGAAGTACAAATATTTACGTTATCGTTGATTCATGAATCACAAAATATGGCTCAATTCTCTCCTGTCTTCTAAATAAAATCTAAATTTACACCAAAATTTAAACAAAAACAAGACTTTATAAATCCGTTAAACTGTTGTAGGATAGACTATTTCTCCATTAAGTAAACTAGCCACTTTTTTTCTAACTTTAACATTGTTCTAGTTAAAATATCTCACAAAGCGGTTCAAAGTGGAAACTCACTGTAAATTTTGAGCAGTCTGATCTTGACCGAAACTGTCTGTAAAGTCTGAAAAATCAGCCCTTGAATTTAAAGTGTTAAACTTTCTTTGTAAGTTAAAAATAATATTTTCAAAGCAAAATTAACCAATTTCAGTGGAAATGAAATTCAATTTGAAATCTGAATTTTAACGCGAAACTGTTTTCTTAAACAGCAATAAAAAGGGTGTAACCGTTTCAGTGTTCCATCGATCAAAAATCGATTGTATTAAAAACTATTTGACTTTTTAATTAAACTTCTTCTCCGTAAAATTTTACTTTCCTGTGTTACATGCATGTGTTGGAAATAATGTCTTTATTATTATTATTATTATTATCCTTTAGAACAATCGGCGAGCTGATAGCCATGTTTTCACTTTTGTTTCATTTGATTTAGCCAAGTATTATTTCAATTACATCGCGGCACCTCTTCATGCTTCGCTGTTGTTTTTGTTTTGTCGTTTTCTTTCCCTCATCAGTACTTCACACTACATGTTTTCCGAACCAATGGCTGCTTTTCCACATAAACATCGTCGAAACAATTCGTGGTGGTGAGAGAGGAATGAAATCTGTCGTAACGAGTATCGTCAATCGTCGGAAAGAATTTGGCAGACAAGGTGTTTTGGAAAGCCCCCGAGTTATTCATATGAAAAAAAAAAACATATTAATCTATTTACGTTTGAACGCTTTATTTAGGATTATCTGTTTAATGCTTAAGGCTGCTAACCTCATATGAATTCTATTTTTATGGACATTGAAGATCAAAATCACACTGCGCAGAACGTGCTGCCTATTCTTAATCTACACTGTCCGATACGGTGAGATTATTTTTCCCGAAGAAAAGAACTAGAAATCGCGATATTTTGACGTATAACTATTGACTGAAAATTTGCATTGGGTTTTATTTCGCAGTTAGACACTTTCAGCGCCATTGGCTGAAACAGGGGCTTTTGCGGACGGCATAGATCAAGATCAGACTGCACAGAACGTGCAGTCTAATCTTGAATCTATACCGTCCATTTGTTTGGTCAAGGCTTTACCCCAAACATGTGTCTAGAATTTCAGTGGATTGTACTTTCAGCCGTCGAAAGAGACCCAGTATATAAATTGGGCGCCGGAAAAAAAGTTAAAGGGGCCTTTTTTTCTGTACAATAAAACTGATTAAACATTGATAAATACTTCAAAACATAGTTTTCACTACAAACGTAAAGCAAGTTGGGCGATTACACATGCAATAAAAGGTTGCAAATTTAGCGTTCAAATAACGGGCTGCACGCTTTGCAATCAATCGTACATGTGTGTTTTATGAGATCAAATATGACGTCATCGGAATGCCACGTGATCAATTACACACGTCGATTATGGTGAATCGTATTAAAATAAGTACGATGACATCATGGTTGATCTCATAAAATTCACAAAGTTACTGATTGCAAAGCGATCTACCCGTTATTTGATTGCAAAATTTGCACCGTTTTACTGGATGCGTACATATGCACAACCGTCAATTTTCTTTGCGTTTTCAGAGAAAAGTACATTTAGTTCTAATCTCTATCAGTGTTTAACAACAAAAATTAATGCATAATAAAAAAAAAAAAATTCGTTCAAGATTTAGACATAGCTTTCGTTAATCTGTTTTTGTTATTTTGTCAAAATATCAAGTAGGGGATTAATCAAATGAACAGGAATAAACTAAGTACTGAAGGAGTGACTCTAGAGCTGATTAACTCTTTAACCAAATAATCCCATTTTAAAACGACAATGAAGAAGAACGCTTTTTGAAAACAATGTAGGAAAAGGAAAAAATGCTGGAAACCAGCATTTTCTCCCTTTACCACAATGTTTCTATCATTTCAAAGAGTAATGCCATTATTTGAGGCACATTTTATTTGTGGTCTGCAAATTCTTTCAATTTGGGCCAATGTAAAATTTAATCTTTTGGTTTAAGCGTTAAGAGCTGTTTGAAAAATCTATTTTTGTTTTTTCGTTTGTTTTCTTGTTGATTTAAATCTGTCAAGTAAGAATTTACATGTTATCCTGTTTGCCACATAATTAAACCTTATCGTTCTAATTACAGGGAAAGTAAATTCTCGGTCGGTAACCAGAGATGCAGTCCAGCCCCGGTATTCCAGTCGATCCTCGACTCGGCCAATTTCTTTCCGAGGATTGATTATAGTCATTGCGACAGGATTTATTCCCCTCTCGCTGCTGACCATTGTTTCGACGATGGTTATGTGGGAAAGCAGCCAGTGACATGGAAAGAATATTTTGCGGAGTGCTGATTAAAGAAGCTCCAGATAAGCATGGAACAGTGCACTGGCCGCCGCGATATAACCGAAAGAATGTTGAAAACGACGTTAAACGCCATACAAAAACCACAGATGCAGACATTGAAATTCCAAGGTTATTTAAGTCAGAATATCAAGCAATGTAGCAGAATATCTCGAGAAAAAAAAAATGTGTGTACATGCTATACCAAACGACAAAATTTTCCGATTGTTTAAGTATCTCTAAACGGTAAGAAAACATTGTGGGAAAAGGAAAAAAATGATGGTCACCAGCATTTTCTCCTTTTTCCACAATGTTTTCAAAAGCCTTTTCTGCAAGGGTCGTTAAAACCTGGGATTATGTGGTAAAGGTTATGAAATGGCAATTCTGAAAATCTGTCACCAGTAAAGTTTAACGACGCTTTTCTTGTATCAAGTCGGTCTGTATTTCAACTATCGCAACCAATTAGGCTATCGCGAAGGCCTTGATGGCCCCGAACGGCTCATCTGAACCTTTCGGATTCAAAAATTTCTTTCGACCAAATTTGATCTGTGTTTCGAATGAAGCGCGTAAAATAGTAAGAAAGAAACACCAGTAACAACTAATACTGGTCACAAGAGGGCCATGGTCGCCCCGAATCGCTCACCTGATCTTTTGTATCTAATTCAAAATTTCTGTAAAACATATTTTGAATTATTTTTCCAATGAAGCTTGTACGGTAGTTAGAAAGGGACATCTTGCCCCCTAAGAGCTAATTAATCAACTGTCAAAACTAATTTTGAGATCAGAGAGGGCTATAATGGCTCCAAATGGCTCACCTGAGCCTTTCATCTGACTCAAAAATGTCTTTTAAACAATTTTGAACTGCGTTTCCATTGAAGCCAGAAATATGGTAAGAAAAGTAAGAAAAGAATTCTCCGCCCCCTAGGAGCTAATTAGTTGACTGTCACAACTAATCTGGTAAACAAGTGGGTCATCATCGCCCTTGATCGCTCATCTAAACTTTTGTACCTAAATCAAAATTTTGAGCCATGCTCTGGGAAAAGGGGTTGAATGAATCGTTGTAATGCAATACATCTAGTAAGTCATCACATAATATTTTATCCACAGAATCTATCCCGTCTAACAACAGACTGAATAACGAAATAGACCGGTCTTCTGACATACAGAAAATTGACAAATAGCAAAGAGTTTACACCCAGGTTAGCCTGTGCGAACTGCGCAGGCTGACCTGTACAGATACTTTTGCATATACACCTTTTTCAAAGAGTATGGCTCATTTCTTTGTTCCAGGTTGGTCTCTGTTTCGTATTAAGCCTGAAAATATAAAAGAAGGAAACCCCACTCCAGCACACACATTAGAAATTAATGTGTCAATCGTCAAAACCACTATTTACAATCGCCAGTGCGATAAAGTTATCTATTTTTGAGCACTCTTGTGCTTATATGTATATGGTAGGAAAATTAACAAGCATGTAACACTGTAAGATTGATCCATGGCTCGTAACACTGTAAGATTGATTCATGGCTCAAATAAAAGCTTATGAGTTAACAACCGTGGGTAATTTGAGCACATATATGAGGAGTTAAAAAAATAAGACCACAATTTAGTCCATAATTTAATAAAATAAATATTCAGTATGTTCAAGTTCAGCAAAACTGTGTCATTCTGACAGCTACATATTACATAAAAAATTCAATTCTCCGCACAACCAATCTTATGGTACACATTTATAGTTGAAATCTGTTGAAATACAAAAAAAAAAAAAAAAAATACTGAAACTAAATCTCAATGACGTAGAAATGAAGATGGTATGATTGCCGTTTGAAACTTGCCTGACACTTTGAATACTTCGGAAGAAGAGAAATAGGAAGAGGAAGACGTTCTACTGTTTGGTTGGACAGAGTAGATCGAGATCAGTGCTAAAAACACACTCATGTATTTTGCATGTATCTACATTTTCCATTATTTTGTGAAGCATTCTAAAACAATATACCTTGATATTGCAATATAAAGGGCTGTCTGACAGACTGAAAATATCTCCTCCCTTTATTAGTTTCAACAAGTTTACCCTCAATAATTTGGATTTTTTTCGATCACGAAAACAGTCCAACGGATTGCAATTTCAAGGAGGCTTTGTCAGACATTTAACTTTGCAGACAATGTAGATCTAAAAATCAGACTGCTCAAAGTGTGCAGTCTGATCTTGATCTACAATTTCTGAAATATGTTGTCTGATCTTAATCTATGTTGCCAACAAAAACAATTAAAGTTGTCCCTTGCACTCTAATGATTAACATCAATCCGAATCAGATGAACTCTCTGATAAATTCACAACCCCAATGGCTTTCCTTGAAACTTTTACGTTTTCTTTCTTTTTCACAAGTTTTTCTTTTGGCTCCACCTGAAGTGTTTTCCCTTTCACAGACCCTTTGTTACTTCTCCCTCTTTTTGCTGCCCTTTTCTCCCAGGGTACCCCTGTCAATAACTTTTTAATTGGATGAGTTGTGTAGTTTAAATCACTTTTGTCAGAGTCACAGTTCTTATTATGCTCCCTAACTCTTGAATTTTCAGAACCTTCCAGCAATGTTTCTGTATCATCATACTCTTTCTGAACATCAGTGTCATCATCTCCTATGTCTTTCATTTTTACATTCTGTCTTGTCTTTCTTAAGACTCTGTCAGCGTGTTCATCAGTTTGTCTCACTGATACAGAGTCACTTTTGTTTCCTTTAGTTGACCTTGTCTTGCGTTTATTATTTCTAAAATCTTCCTTGGATAAATCATCAATATCGTCCAATTTTCTTTTTGCATTTCGATCATTGCTATACCTATGTGCACTGTTGTGTTCCTTCTTTGTGTTAGCTTCATTTTCATTTTCAAGTCTTGTTTCCGATTCATCATTATCTTCATCAGATTTTTCTCTGAGAAATCCTCCTTCATTGGAGTAATCTACTTCTTCTTCAACAGGAATATCCTTCGGCTCTGCTTCAAATTCATTCTTTTTTTCAATTTGTGACTCTTTAGTACTGGCCTGAATATCTTTACTATCTTTTAAATTAGAGTCCCATTTCTCTAAAGCATTTTCTTCATCAATTACTTGCGGACTCTCACTTGTACCTGTATCTAATTTCATAATCTCGTCTACATTCAAACCAGACACAAAAACTCTCTGACTGGTAGATGGCATTTCAACTTTAACTTTTTTATCATTTTCAATCTGATTTGTACCCATAATTTTGTCTATAACACTGTCATCGTTTTGTATCAAACTAGGGCCAATTTTCAGTCCAAGTATCTCTGATACGTCTAAGCTTGCCTCAACAATATTGTCATCTTCATCTGAATCAACTGATGAATCGATACTGTCTGCATCTGATGTGGAATCACTTTCCTCTACATATGTTACAGTTTTAGATTTAGTTCGTAGGTTTCTCTGAGTCTTGACTGACTTTCCTTTGACAGGTTTTCTGCCCTCAACAATATCCTGCTGATCCTTATCCTTTATTACTTTAGAACAATCATCACTAGATTTATCATCAACATGCTCTTCTATCGAAGTATCATCTACTTTACCTAAAGTATTATGTTTTTCTTCCTGAAAATCATTACTTTGTTGAGCTTCAGTATCTTGTTTTGGCGCAGTTTTCTTTCCTCTCTTTTGTCTCCCTGTTTTACCTTTCTCTTTAGCCATATTTTTATCGTCTTTTTCTGCATTACTTGTTTCAACATCAGCATCAGGATTAAGAAATTTGTTGACGACATTCTGTAGTCTCTTGCTTTTCATCTTTGCAGGCTGCATGTAAATTTCTGGTTGGAAATATGCACTTATTCGCATTTGTCCCTGAAAAACAGATGTAGGGACATGTATATTAGTTGACTGATAAAATTTCGATAATCAGAAAAGCTAAAGACCATATATAAGACTGTGACTGATAGTGTACATCCAAAACCTCAATCTACACTGTTTGCAAAGGCAACTTAGTTAATCCTTTACTAAACAACAAAATTTTAGTCTTGACCTAATTAAAGGCTTTTGCAGACGACAAAATAACTGTGTTTCAAACACAGAAATTCACCTTTGGAAGGGTAAAAAACATTGTGCGAGAAGGTAAAAATAATGGTTAGCGGCCATTTTATTAGGGTCATTCAAACTCGAGACTGTGTGGTAGAGGTTTAAACTCGTGATAATCAGTAGAAAAAGAAACACAATATTTCAACCATGCTCAGGCAAAAAGAGTTTAATGCATCTCTGTGATGCATTGTTCCAAGCAAAACATTATATAATTTTAGGTAATTAAAATCCATTTTGTCTAACAACTGACTGAATTATTAGGTAGACTGGTCCACAGACATGCAGAAAATTGACCAATAGCAAAAACTTTCGACCCAGGTCAGTCTGCCTGGACTGTGCAGGCTGACATGGGTCGATAATTTGGCAGATGCATGAAGCACCCTTTTCACAAAGCAGGGCTCTTTTTTTTTTTTTTCACAGTACCTGTTTATCCAGCATTCTCTTCAACACTGGGTTTAGAGTTTCGTCTACCTTAACTTTATTCCATCCTAACTTGTCAACAGCAAATGTTGTCTGGTTAAGGAAAAACTAAACAAGAACAGTACAAATGATAAGTCTAATGAAAAATTAGATAGCTTGCTTTAAGCAATTTTGCCACAATGTTTTCTGGTTAACTCTCTACCAAACGCCAAAATTTCAGACTTGTCCAAATTGAAAGTTTTTGCAGACGACAAATTAAATGTAAACCAAAAAATGAAATTTGTCTTTCATCACACAGAAAACATTGTGGGTGAAGGAGAAAGCTAGTTACAAGCATTTTTCTCCCTTTCCCACAACGTTTTCAAAAGACATTTTGCCAGGGTCCATGAAAGACGGGACTGTGTGGTAAAGGGTTAAGGAATATACAAGCATAAACAATAACATTACCAGTACAATAGATTTCTTTGAGCTGTAAATTTCATTGCGTTCAGCATTTTTTCCATTTTTGAGGGGCAGGGTCCTGCATGGTTCAGTGGTGAAACAATAGAATTCACTATCGCAATTCATAAGTACGGGAGGTGCTAGGTTTGTAGGGGGATGTCCTTGGCCATGACACTTCAGGGCCCAAGCCCAATACTAGGAAAATCCACAACATGCTTCAGTAAGTGAGCTATTGCTGTGACATGACTAAAACAAGTGCATCTCATGTAGGTGCCAACGCTCTGCTTACAGAAATAGATTGGTTTTCAGTGAAAATTCTAAGTCAAAAAATTGTGTCAAAACTGTGTCCAAATATTTTGATAGTTACCTGCCCCAGTTGTATGGTTTCCCTTTTGATGGTCAACAACTGAACAGAGGTTGAAGTAATTATGTTCAGCTATGACAGAGACATTATAAAATGTCAAAGTTATAGCACCACAACGATGATGCTGATGCAGACAACGATAGGGCTATGAAAATACCTCAACATTCTCTTTGAAAATAGCCGAGATAATAATGCTGAAAAGGGCGTAAAACATCATTCGCCTGTCAGAATGATTTCAAAAGCCAGCTTCAGTGGGGTTCTGCATCATGGAAAGTGTTATGTCTTTTGCAGACAACAAAATTGTAAATTCAAAATGAAATCATTTGCAGATGACAAATTCAGTGTGGCTCAAATGATAGGATTTGTTTTTGAAAACGTAGAAAACATTACGGGAAAAGGAGAAAATGCTGGTTACCAGCATTTTCTTCTTTTCCCACGATGGTTTCAAAAAGTCTTCCTCGGGTTCATATAAACTCAGTATTGTGTGGTACTGGGTGAAAGGATATTGTCTTAGAAGTTCTAGGTCTGGGGTTCCCCAGGTAAATTTCTCTGACGAGCTATCCACCACTGGATTTAAGTAAGCCTCTACAACATTCGGATGTGGGAATCCTGAAACAAAAAAACAGCAAGATTTCTTCAACAAAGATTTCTCTCCCTCTTCGTTGCCACCACAGGTCATTGTGACAATCACCTTAGACCTACCTAAACTATGATAGGGACTATTTAATTTTGGCTTTACCAAGTTTGAAGGTCCAAGTTAAACCAGTGTCTACTTATTGTTCAGACAAGTTTTGGTATGACAGTGGACTGACTGATAAAGCAACTGACATCTACAATGCACTTATACAACTGCTTATTTGAACATGGTAAGGATATTTTCATTATTAACCTTTTCTGCATGTAGAATGATTGATTTTCCATTCATGTCGTCATCGATTGCCCATATGGGCAGCAACCCCTGGTAGTTATGTTACTGAGGATTGCGAAATATACAGGACAAAAATCCATCCTAAGTTATGCCTGGTTCTTCCACATGCTTGGTGTATAGTACCATCACAAAGGACCTCTGTTTAACATCTAACCCAAAAGAACATTACATGTAATACTTTTAGATGACCATCCATGCAGCTTGAACACATACCCTCAAGTGACCAAAAGCATGATGTTTACATGTCCTATACTCTACCACTGTAGCTACTTGGGCTGGTCTGAATGAAGAGAAGCAGTCAAAGTACTATAGAATACATATAATTCTAACTAATTTTTTTTATCCTTCTTGAACTCCTACTTGAATTTTCACAATAACAATTATAAACAAGAGGGCCATGATGGCTCTGGGTCGCTCACCTTAGTAGAGTGCCTTAAAGGTTTTTCTTTAATTTGACCATGTGACCTAGTTTTTGACCACAGGTGACCCAATTTCAAACTCATATTTCATGAAGACAAACATTCTGACCAATTTTCAAGTCAATTGAGCAAAAAATGTGGCCTCGAGTGCCCTAAAGATATTTCTTTAATTTGACCTAGTGACCTAGATTATGACCCCAGGTGACCCAAATTTGAACTGGTCTTTGACTATATCAAAAGAAACATTTTAACCAATTTTCAAATCAAATGAATAATAAATGTGGCCTCTAGAGTGCCCACTAGCTATTTCTTTAATTTGACCAAGTGAACTAGTTTATGACCCCAGTTGACCCAAATTCAGACTCATGTGAGATTTTACAAAGACAAACATTCTGACCAATTTTCAAGGCAATTAAGCAAATAATGTGGCCTCTAGAGTGCCCACAAGGTATTTCTTTATTTTGACCTAGTGACCTAGTTTATGGTTCCAGGTGACCCAAATCTAAACTCATCTGGTATTTCATCAAGACAAACATTCTGGCCAAATTTCAGGTCATTTGAGCAATAAATGTGGCCTCCAGAGTGCAAACAAGGTATTTCTTTAATTTGACCCATTGAACTAGTTTATGACCCAAGTTGACCCAAATTAATCTTATGTGAGACTTTATAAAGACAAACTTTCTAACTAATTTTCAAGGCAATTGAGCAAATAATGTGGCCTCGAGAGTGCCAACAAGGTATTTCTTTAATTTGACCTAGTGACCTAGTTTATGACCCAAGATGACCCAATTTTGAACTCAATGAACTTGTTGCGCTTAGATGGGCAAACAAACTTAGAAGAGAATCACTACATACCAAATATCAAAGCTCTACGCCTTCCAGTTTTAAAGAAGAATTTTAAAATTTTCCTTCTTTGTTCCTATGTTCGAACTTGTGACCCCCGGGGCTGGGCCAGTTTTTACCCAGGGGCATCATATGAACAAACTTGGTAGAGGTCCACTAGGAGACGCTACATACCAAATATCAAAGCTCTGCGCCTTCTAATTTCAGAGAAAAAGATTTTCAAAGATTTTGCTTTTTTTTTCCTTTTTGTTGCCATGGCAACCAGAGTTGTGAGTGGAATTCAATTCTTTGAACAATTTTGGTAGAGCTTCACCCAAGGAACATCCCTGCCAAGTTTCATCAAGATTGGCCCAGTGGTTTAGGAGAAGAAGATGTTTAAAGAAATTGTTGACGGACGACAGACGACGGACGCCGGACACCGGACATAGGGCGATCACAATAGCTCACCTTTAGCACGTTGTGCTAAGGTGAGCTAAAAATTACAAATAAAAATTACGACATGAATTCATTTCCATTTTTTTCTCCTTGATTTACCTTCTTTGATTTCCAGTTCTCTAAGTTTTGTCTTCAGTTTATTCTCTGATTTAACCTTCAGGTCTGTTTGTGCCTTTCCCCACCATTCTCTGGAATAATAAAGCCAACATTTCTTAAAATACTATTCAAGAATGCTAAAACAAACTAGAGGCGCTTGAGCGCCTGTATCGCTCCACAGGCCTGATATTTCTATAATGGCGAAAAGAAGTTTTTAACAATTACCATTCAATCCTGCATTTTAGCTCACTAAAGAAAAAAGGTATGGAAAAAACTTGTGAGAAAAGAAGAAAAAAATGGTAACCAGCATTTTCTTAGTTTCCCACAATAATTTCTATCCTTTTTCATATATGTCTTACTAATTTGAAGATATGTTGTCTGCAACAGGTCCTTTCACAACCCATTTTGGGTGGGGAAACATCAAAATATAGAAAATATGTCTTTCTCAGGGTCATTAAAAGTTGTGATTGTGTGGTAAAGGGGTAATCTAAAAGAACAGCTAGGAGGGCAAATGAATGAATGTTATAGCAATATAGATCAACTTACATCAATACACCAGATAGAATGAAATATGCTGGCATACAATGAACACCTAATCCCTAATAATCAACTTTTCACAGTTAGAATGTCTTCTGTGGCAAACAACACAAAATGGTCTACAAATGCATTTACATAAATCAAATATCCTGCTCCAGGGCACAGATTAATTCTGGTGTACTGAAGTTGTGGGATCAGTTTGACTGGGTAACATTAATGCCTTATCACAAATGTAAAGCCCTGTCCCACTGTGTACCAGGTCACCAGGATTTACACCCCTTCTCTGTCCACTCTGCATTTACTCATTAGTAGGTCAACAAACCTTTACCAGAACTAATAAAAGTGCAGAGGTTCTCTTGTTCTATATCAAAAGGACTATAAAGTACCTACAACATGGGGGTTTTGTTATTAAAATACTTTTTCTTTTTTATCTTGGCATGGTTACTCAGGCTTAGTAATAAGGCAAAATTGAAAAGCTCAAGTTGTGAAAGGTGCTCAAGCTTTTATCTTATTTATGGCCAGTGATATTTCATTACTAGTACTAACTAATAGCATATCATTGGAGTAAATTGTGATCTTAATACCAAAGAAAATGTGTGGGCTTAAATAGGACAGCCCTGACTACGTCAAGTCAATCCAATTTTCTTCCTTTTTCTTTGTTAGTCGATAAAACTAACACAATAAATAGTTTTGGAGAAGAACATTTTTTTGAAATATAAGCCTTGTCTATAAAAAAATGTGTTTTTAGGTGTATCATTTTTTTAAAAGGAATTTGGTATACAACCACCATAGAAACAATCTGGCAGACAACCACCATAGGAACTTACCTGCAAAACAACAATGAAATCCAATGAATAGTTTTAGAGAAGAAATTTTTCAAAGATTTTACTTTATACCATAAAAGGAAAATGAGTCTCCCATAAAAGCCATGTTTTTTGACAGATCATTTTTTTTTAAAGGAATTCTGTAAACCTGTATCTAAGGAACATTCCTGCAAAATAATAATGCTATCCAAATAGCGGTTTGGGAGGAGAAGATTTTTAAAGGTTTTTTACTTTGGTTGCCATGGCAACCAGAATTCTTCATGGAACACAATTATTTGAAGGAATTTGAAAGAGGACCACCAAAGGAACATTCCTGTGAAATTTGGTAAAAATCCAGTCAATAGTTTCTGAGGAGAAGTTTTTTAGAGGAGAAGTTTTTTAAAGAAAAAGTTTACGGACGCACGCACGGACGAACGGACGAACGGACGGACGGACGGACGCACGACGGACACAACGCCATGACAATAGCTCGCTGGCCTTCGGCCAGTGGAGCTAAAAACAAAAAGTTGATAAAAGCAACCCTGGTCTATCCATTAGACTATAAAGCCACGGAATTAAGCAACAGAAACTAGCCTCATTCCCCCCCCCCCCACTTCTCTTGATAACATCATGAAGGAAGAAGTAGATTCTTGTAAAATACGGACTTTTCGTACCATAACTATTTCGTACCAGTCACTTCATACCATAATTTTACCATTTCGTACCATAATTTATACCATTTTGTACCATAAATTTTATAACTTCTTACCATAGTTATGTTATTTCATACCAAGTTTTTTGGGACGGTATGCTGTCACTTCGTACCATAACCATTTCGTACCATTCAGTATATGACCTTTTCGTACCATGGATTTACCACGTCCCACCATAAATTTGCCATTTCGTACCATAGCGTTACCACTTCGTACCATGATAATACCATCTTGTACTATGACCAAACATATCAATAAATATGACAAAAAGTGGTATTTGATATATTTACATAGTATAAACCGTAATGCTTTGGTTTCCTTATTTACGGGATTTTATCATAAATCATAAATAAAGGAATCAGTTAGTATGCAACTAAGAAGATAGGTAATTAGTCTTATTATCTGTAATGTTTGTTGCAGGTCGGTTAATTAGAACAAGGAACAAACAGATTACATTAAATTGAACATTTAATCGAAGAATTATAATTGTTTGATTACTTTTGATTGTAGATTGTCTATTATCCATTTTATCTTCTTTTTTGTATATTTGTTTATGGGTATGTTTTGAAATTAGGTGAGCCTTGTAGGAAGCCGAGATAAAGGACAGGGTCAAACGTCAAGGTCAATATGTCGATTTTTTTTCTCGTAAAAACATCATTTTCCACAATATTCACTTCCTTAAATTATACACCTTACAAAAGCAATTCATTTTTAATGACCATCAGAGAAACTGCTTTGAAAACATAATGGGAAAAGAAGATAATCAGAAAGTGTTATGCTCATAATTTCTTTAATGAATATTTAACTTGAATAAATAGCGTTTTTGTTTTCGTCTTTTAATACTGTCATAACGCTAGTTTTTCATAGTCAAAACTTTGTCATAGGTCCCAAAATACATGGTACGAAATTGTATGACTGTGGTAAAATTATGGTACGAAATGGTATAAAGCATGGTACGAAATGGTAAAATTATGGTACGAAGTGACTGGTACGAAATGATTATGGTACGAAATGTCCGTAATTCTTTGGGACCTACGACAAAGTTTTGACTAAGAGAAACTTTCGTTATGACGGTATTAAAAGAAGAAAAAACAAAAACAATTAAGCATTATTTATTCAAGTTAGATACTTATTCAAGAAATTGTGCACAATAATACTTTCTGATTATCTCGTTTTCCCATTAAGTTTTTACAGCAGTTTTCCTGAGGCTTGTTAAAAATGAATTGCTTTTGTACGGTGTGTCATTTAAGCGAATGAATTCTGTGGAAAATGGTGTTTTTACAAGAAATAAAATCGTCACATTGGCCTTGACGTATGACCTGTCCTTGTCTCGGCGTCATACAAGGCTCACCTTATTTCAAAACGTATCCATAAACAAACATACAAAAAAGAAGACGGAATATAAAACAGACAATTTACAATCAATGGTAATCAAACAATTATAACTCTTTTATTAAATATTCAATTTAATGTCACCAATTTGTTCCCAATTCTAATTACTCGACCTGCAACAAACATTACAGACAAACAGACCAATTACCTATCTTCTCAGTCGCGTATTAACTGATTCCTTTAATTGATTGATAATAATATCCCGTAAATAAAGTTACCAAAGCATTCGTTTACTGTAGAAAAAATATATTAAATACCACTTTTTTCACATTTATTGATATTTTTCATCATGCTAAGAGATGTATTATCATGGTACAATGTGGTAACCCGATGGTACGAAATGGTAAATTTATGGTACCAAGTGGTAAATCTATGGTACGAAATGGTCATAAACGGAAAGGTACAAAATGGTTATGGTACGAAGTGACTGCATACCATTCTTGTAATAAGCAACTGCTCTTTCTCTCACTGTGTTTTTCTAAGCAAGTAAAGTCATATATTTCTTTTCTTTTCTTTCAACTTTTATCCTATATGTGATTAGTAATAATTTTCAGTTGGTCTAACCTTAACTGTACATCAAAAATTAGCTTAAACAGTAAATGGGTAAAAATGTTAGCAAACTTATAGGAAATATAATCCTTAAAAGAGACAACCATACATACCTAAATTTTGTCAAACCTTCCAAACCTTCTCCCGGAAACTCAGCCAGGATCTCCATGGCAGTAACGGGACCCACCCCCTGGATACCATCTGTATAGTCACTCCCACAGAGGAGGGCTACGTTAATTAAAGCCTGCCTTGTTAGTCCAAGCTTTCCCTCGATACTATCCATCCTGTTTAATACATGAATTGACCCTTTACCACACAATCCCAAGTTTTAACGACCCCAAGGAAAAAGATTCTTGAACACGTTGTAGAAATAGGAAAAAATGCTAGTTATCAGCATTTTCTCCTTTTCCCAAAATGTTTTCTACCCTTTTAAAGAAATATTTTCCAATTTTTTTTTTTCTGCAAATGCTTTCAATTTGAGCCAGTCAAAAAATTTGTCGCTTGGTAAAGAGAAAAACAACACAGATTGTTGAGCTTCTACTTTTACTACATACAAATATCTGTAAAACTTTCTGAATGGACGGTAACGAAGTGGAGAGATCGACAGAGACTTATTACTTCCAAGAAAAAGATTTTTTTTTAATATTGTGGAAAAATGAGCAATGATACTCCTTTCAAAAGCATTCCCTTCATTTATATATTTCGCCTTTATAAGAAATTAGTAGTTTATCTTACATGTACAGTATTTCATATTTGTTTGTTTCTGCATCGAATTCGTTTTTTGTGCCACTTTCAAGACTATCTCAGTTATATCAAGGCAACACCTGATTTTTGTCATTCTTGATTTTTATCAGTGCAACACATAGCCCTGCACAAGGACATTCCCACCTGACCCAGGATTGCCTAATTTTAAATCTAATGCCTTGAATCATGGAGGTGCTGGGATACTTTAAGGGTTAAGCCTCTATCAAACAATCTGATTTTTAACGACACTAATTTTGTCGTCTGCAAAGGTTTTAAAGTTAAAAAATTCTGAATTTTGTCATTTAGTTACGAGTTCACCAGTTTAAAAATGGGTATCTTAAAAAAAAAAATCTTCTATAGGATTATAAATTCCTTCCACAAACCTAAAACATTCAACATATTTCTGCTGATTAAAGAAGTTTTTGTAGACGCAAGTTCCGCCAAACAACCAGATGTCGCTGTCATCAGTAATGGTTCCCTGTGTCTGTTTACTGTAGTCTAGCTGTGCACACTGGGCTTCAGCCTCTGTGGGACTAACAATGTATGGGATACCAAACAGCTGCAGCAGTTCCTGATAAAATATAGATGTAAAAACTACATTAGAGTCTCGTTTGATTGGATACTTCTGTTTCCTACGAATGTTTCCTGATGAGGCGTATTCCAAGAATAACAAAACAGGACACAGACCTCTTGGCTTCCATATTGTTAAGTAACACCATGAACCATAATGATTACAAAGGCATGTGATTTACACAAATACTTATAAATATGGCTGTGTTTCACAAATTAAATTTTGCTTTTTGAACGATACTGTAGTTTTTTATCCATGCTTTTGGCTGCTTAACCTTTGATTTCTTATACAGCAAAATAAGAGTAAAGTGATTTCTGAAAATAATTGCTAATTAAGTGAACATCACTTTGAATATTTCATGAATGGAATGGATAGATAAAAGATGAAAGAGCATGAATAAACATTTTATAACATAAACAGTTTATTATTTACCTGTGCCTCAGTGTGCATCTGGTCTGTAATGGACATGGCTAGCCTCTCCTGCCTGCCTCTCTCTTTCAATAATTGTTTCTCCTCCTTGGCTAATCCATCTCGCATACCACGGATATTCCACTAAAGTGAAAAAAAAAAGAAAAATAAAGAACTCAATAAAATGACTTGGATTTTTCTTTCATTGGGGAATCACAATTTTGTGATTATTTTACTCTTATTTCTTAACCCTCTACCACACAATCCAAAGTTTTAACGACCCCTGAGGAAGAAGCCTTTTGAAAACATTGTGAGAAAAGGAGAAAATGCTGGTAACCAGCATTTTCTCCGTTTCCAACAGAGCTTTCCATCCTATCAAAGCCAAATTCTATCATTTGAGCCATATTTAAATTGTTGTCTGCAAGTGCTTTCAATATGGATAAGTCTACTTTTTTGTCGTCTGGTAAAGAGTGAAATACCTCTGAATAATATTTGCTCAGTGACAGTAAATATGCCACTCACCGACAGTAAATATGCAAAAATTAAAAAAAAAAACAAATTAATATTAATTAAGAACAGTAGTACAAGTGCTTATTTAGAATACATGTATATAACAAACACATAATTCTGAACCTCTGTAGAACAAGAGCACCGCATGCGGGTGCCAATGTTCAGCAGCGGATACTTGATTTTCACTGAAAATTCTAATCTAAAATGGGACACAACTCTATCAAAAATATTTCAATGGTTACCTTCCTCTCTTGTATGGGTTCCCTTGTTGATTGTTAACAACTAGTCTGTGTTTGAAGTAAATATCTCAAGTAATGACAGAGATATCATAAAATGTCAAAGTTGTTACATGACAATGCAGATGACGATGCAGAAGAAGCCAGGACTATGATAAAGTCACAATGTTTTCTTTGAAAAACAGCCCAGCTTAAATAATCACAATAAATGTGAATTAATTATACATGTAATTCAGGACAGAAGTGCATATGTTCAGTTAACATGCATAACAAAGGCATGCCTTGAAACTGTAGAGAAAAAGAAAAATCGTCTTCAGACAGGACAAAGTGAATGTATTGTCCTCTAGTTTATATCTGTTTTTGTAAAAGTGTCACATGACCAGAAAGAGCTGAATTGAATTGAATTTTTGTTCTTTTTATTGTCAGCAGCAGTTTCCCATATGAGCTATGCCCCCTGAAGACTGTTAATTTTGTTACATGGGATATTGAAAGATACAGAACGAAATCCATCCAAAGTTAGGCCTGGTTCTTTAAATGTGCTCGGTGTATAGCACCATCACATGGGACTTCAGTTTAACGTATCATCCAAAAGACTACTAGTAATTTTAGATGGCCTGCCATGGGGCTCCAACCCACACCCTCAAGTGACTCAAGACTTGATGTTTCCAAGTCCTACGCTCTACTACCTGTGCTATGCGAGCTGGTCCAAAACAGAGCTCACAAGTCCATGTAAAAAGAAAGGAGTAACCCTTTGCTGCACAATCCATACTTTTAACAACCCTGAAGAAGAAGTCTTTTGTAAACATTGTGAGAAAAGGAAAAAATGCTGGTAACCAGCATTTTCTCCTTTTCCAACAAAGTTTTCCACCCTATCAAAGCCAAATTCCATCATTTGAGCCATATTTAAATTGTTGTCTGCAAGTGCTTTCAACATGGATAAGTCTACTTTTTTATCGTCTGGTATAGAGTGAAATACCTCTGAATAATATAGAGACTGATCCTTTGCTCAGTGACAGTAAATATGCCACTCACTGACAGTAAATATGCCACTCACTGACAGTAAATATGCAAAAATTACAAAAAAAGAAATTACTATTAACAAGCATTCTGATAGTATTGCATAGCACAATACACAGTCCCCTACCGGCCATATGTATCGCTGGCATGTCAGTGAAATTTTTAACGTCCAAGGCCCGTAAATGCGTCAAAAAACACTGGAGCGGGACGGAACTCGAACTTGATGAGTAAGTTATGGTGGTTGATGTACACACCAAAAATCAGCTCTATATGTAGCAGCGTTTAGAAAAAAAGTGCGAAAAAATGTTTTATAAGTGAAATTCTGTAAGTCCAAGGCCCGTAAATGCGTGAAAAAGCAGTGAAGCGGGACGAAACTCGAACTTGATCTGTAAGTAATGGTGGTTGACTTACACAGTAAAAGTCAGGTGAATATCTACCCCCATTTAGAAAAAAAAGTCTGGAAAACTGATTTATCAGTGAAATTTTGTAAGTCCAAGGCCCGTAAATCCGTGAAAAACCAGTGGACCGGAACGAAAGTCGAACTTGATCTGTAAGTCATGGTGGTTGAGTTACACAGCAAATCTGAGATCAATACCTACCAGCGTTTAGGAAAAAAGTCCGGAAAACTGATTTATCAGTGAAATTTTGTAAGTCAAAGGCCCGTAAATCCGTCAAAAACCAGTGGACCGGAACGAACTTGATCTGTAAGTGATGGTGGGTGACTTACACACCAAAACTCGGCTCAATATGTACCAGCGTTTAGAAAAAAAGTCCGGAAAACTGAATTGCCGGACTGACGGACAGATGGACAGACAGACAGACGGACAGACGGAGTGCAAACCTAAAGTCCCCTTCGGCTTCGCCGGTAGGGTACTAATTAAGAACAGTAGTATAAGTGTTTATTTAGAATACATGTATATAACAAACACATAATCCTGAACCTCTGTAGAACAAGAGTACAGCATACGGGTGCCAATGTTCGACAGCGGATACTTGATTTTCAGTGAAAATTCTAATCTAAAATGGGACACAACTCTATCAAAAATATTTCAATGGTTACCTTCCTCTCTTGTATGGGTTCCCTTGTTGATTGTTAACAACTAGCCTGCGTTTGAAGTAAATATCTAAAGTAATGACAAAGATGTCATAAAATGTCAGAGTTGTTACATAACAATGCAGGTGACGATGCAGAAGAAGCCAGGACTATGATAAAGTCACAATGTTTTCTTTGAAAAACAGTCCGGGTAAAATAATCACAATAAATGTGAATTAATTTTATACATGTAATTCAGGACAGAAGTGCATATGTTCAGTTAAAATGCATAACAAAAGCATGCCTTGAAACTGTAGAGAAAAAGAAAATTGGTCTTCAGGCAGGACAAAGTGGCTTTATTGTCCTCTAGTTTATATCTGTTTTTGTAAAAGTGTCGCAAGACCAGAAACAGCTAAATTGAATTGAATTTTTGTTCTTTTTATTGTCAGCAGCAGTTTCCCATATGAGCTATGCCCCCTGAAGACTGTTAATTTTGTTACATGGGATATTGAAAGATACAGGACGAAATCCATCCAAAGTTAGGCCTGGTTCTTTAAATGTGCTCGGTGTATAGCACCATCACATGGAACTTCAGTTTAACGTATCATCCAAAAGACTACTAGTAATTTTAGATGGCCTGCCATGGGGCTCCAACCCACACCCTCAAGTGACTCAAGACTTGATGTTTCCAAGTCCTACGCTCTACCACCTGAGCTATGCGAGCTGGTCCAAAACAGAGCTCACAAGTCCATGTAAAAACAAAGGAGTAACCCTTTGCTGCACAATCCATACTTTTAACAACCCTGAAGAAGAAGTCTTTTGTAAACATTGTGAGAAAAGGAAAAAATGCTGGTAACCAGCATTTTCTCCTTTTCCAACAAAGTTTTCCACCCTATCAAAGCCAGATTCCATCATTTGAGCCATATTTAAATTGTTGTCTGCAAGTGCTTTCAACATGGCTAAGTCTACTTTTTTATCGTCTGGTATAGAGTGAAATACCTCTGAATAATATAGAGACTGATCCTTTGCTCAGTGACAGTAAATATGCCACTCACTGACAGTAAATATGCAAAAATTTAAAAAAAAAAAATTAATATTAATTAAGAACAGTTGTACAAGTGTTTATTTAGAATACATGTATATAACAAACACATAATCCTGAACCTCTGTAGAACAAGAGCACAGCATGCGGATGCCAATGTTCGGCAGCGGATACTTGATTTTCACTGAAAATTCTAATCTAAAATGGGACACAACTCTATCAAAAATATTTCAATGGTTACCTTTCTCTCTTGTATGGGTTCCCCTATTGATTGTTAACAACTAGTCTGAGTTTGAAGGAAACATCTAAAGTAATGACAAAGATATGTCAAAGTTGTTACATGACAATGCAGGTGACGATGCAGAGGAAGCCAGGACTATGATAAAGTCACAATGTTTTCTTTGAAAAACAGCCCAGCTTAAATAATCACAATAAATGTGAATTAATTATACATGTAATTCAGGACAGAAGTGCATATGTTCAGTTAACATGCATAACAAAGGCATGCCTTGAAACTGTAGAGAAAAAGAAAAATCGTCTTCAGACAGGACAAAGTGAATGTATTGTCCTCTAGTTTATATCTGTTTTTGTAAAAGTGTCACATGACCAGAAAGAGCTGAATTGAATTGAATTTTTGTTCTTTTTTATTGTCACCAGCAGTTTCCCATATGAGCTACGCCCCCTGAAGACTGTTAATTTTGTTACAGGGGATAGTGCAAGATACAGGACGAAATCCATCCAAAGTTAGGCCTGGTTCTTTAAATGTGCTCGGTGCATAGCACCATCACATGGGACTTCAGTTTAACGTATCATCCAACAGACTATTAGTAATTTTAGATGGCCAGCCATGGGGCTACAACCCACACCCTCAAGTGACTCAAGACTTGATGTTTCCAAGTCCTACGCTCTACCACCTGAGCTATGCGGGATGGTCCCAGAAAGAGCTCATGAGTCTACGTAAAAACAAAGGATTAACCCTTTGCCACACTATCCCAACTTTTTATGACCCTGAGAAAGAAGCCTTTTAAAAACATTATGGGAAAAGGAAAAAATGCTGGTAACCAGCATTTTCCCCTTTTCCCACAATGTTTTCTACCCTTCCCAAAACAATCTCATTTTCTGGGTCACATTTATATTTTGTTGTCTGCAAATGTTTTTAATTTGAACTTTTCTAAAATTTTGTCATCTGGTAAAGAGTTTAATCAATTAAAAAGAACCAGATTTCTGACAACCTATTTAGGAAGTATTAAAAAACTATAAGCAACACTAATCTTCACCATATATTCACTGTATGAAGTCAGAAAAAGATTTTCAAAGATGTTAGATTACTAACAGGACTGAATGAATGACAACGAAATTTTCAGTCAAGAATCTAGACTTATACATTTAAGGCTATTCTGACCAAAAATATCTTACATATGTTGGAAAGAATTCATTTAGGATCAGACTGCATATTTTGTGCAGTTTGATCTAAATCTAAACCATCAACAAAGCATTTAGAGTAGTACCTAGCGGTGTAAAGGTTGAAATAGGTAAGTTATGTTAGTTTTGTAACTGCAAACTAAAAGTGCAATGGATGAAAAATAAAGAAGTGGTTAAAAGCACACAAAAGAAAAGAAAGCAAATTCTTTGAACTTGGGTTATAACTGGACACAGGGAGACTAATGCAGCAACAAGTATCTACACAGCCAAAATGAAACTTGTATAATAACTATCTACATGTAAGTTGTGAAATAATTGATTGAATCGGAGTTTAACACTGTCTTAACAGCTTAAGTCATATCATGGCAGTCAATGCAATTACACATTTTTCCTGGCTTTCTCACACCTGTGCTGACACAGCTTTCTTTCCAAAGCCACTGACTACTTTTCTCACATGCATCAGAGGTGAGAGGTGAAAAATCACCTGAAAGAAAGTTTGCCTCAAACGGGTATCGAACTCATAACCACCAGGTCACGAGTCAGATATCATGTAGTACTACTATCCAACTTGTCAAAGGAAGATTAATAGCTAGTCAAAGGGGGACTAATATAGACTTTCAAACTAGTCAAATAGAGACTTCTGTAATGCAACTATCTGACTTGACAGGGGGAGACTTACACAGTACATCTATCTAGCTGAAGGAAAACTTACGTAGTTTAATTCTCTAATAAGGAAAAAGGTGAATTATGTAGTATATTTTTTTCTAACGACCACAAGGAGACTTATGTAGTACAACTTTCTAGCTAGTCTGAGACTTAAACAGTACAATTTCCTAACTAGTCCAAGGAAAACTTTCCTAGCAAAACTAACAAATGAAGCGAAATTTACAGTATGTAGTAAAACTATCTAACTTGTCAAAAGGGACATTTAAGTAATGCAGTCATCTAACTAGTCAAAGGAACACTAACTAACTCCATGTTTTCCTACAGTTTCTTTTACCAGTACTTAGCACAATATTCTTTCCAAGCCACTGGCTGATTTCCGACATAGCCATTGTCGAAACAATGGTCAGCGGTGAAAGAGGAATGAATCCTGGCGCAATGACTATCATCAATCCTCGGAAAGAAATTGGCCAAGCCAGGAATCGAACCAGCAACCTCCCGCTCTCAGGTCCTGTACCCTACCAACTGAGCTACGGAGCTCGGCTCCAACAAGGCAAAGGGAGACTTATGTAGTTCTACTATCCAACTTGTCAAAGGAAAATTAATAGCCAGTCAAACAGGGACTAATATAGACTTTCAAACTAGTCAAAGAGAGACTTCTGTAATGCAACTATCTGACAGTATGAAGTAAAACATCTAACTCATCTAATGGAGACTTACATCGCACTACTACATAACTTACGTACATAACATGTCAAAAGGAAAATTAAGGTGTATAACTACCTAACTTGACGAGAGACTTTTAAGTAGTCAAAGGGACACTAATGTAGACTAAGTATCCATTTAGTCAAAGGGAGACTTATGTTGTACAAATTTCTGGCTGTAAAAAGCAGACTTACATAGTACAAATATCTAACACCTAAACCACAGATTTTTTAACTCTTTACCAAACAACAAAATTTTAGACTGGTCCAAACTGAAATTATTAGCAGATGACAAAGGTGGCTTAAATGACGAAATTTGTCCTTGACAGAGCAGAAAACATTGTGGTTACCAGCATTTTCTCCCTTTCCCACAATGTCTTCAAAAGGCCTCTTCTTCAGGGTCATTAAAAGTCGGGATTGTGTGGTAAAGGGTTAATTATATGTACATCTACATGAAAAGTAAAAACAAAGATCCTATGTAGTATAGCTATCTAACTAGTCAATGGGAAACTTATGACTATCAAATTTGTTAACCCTTTCCCAAACAAGCCCTGGTTTTCACGTGTCTGCAGTACAAGTCTTTTGAAAACACTGTGGGAAAAGAAGAAATTGCTCGTAACGAGCAATTTCTCCTTTTCCCACAGTGTTTTCTACCCGTTTTGAGACCTTTCTGCCATTTTCATCAAATTTAAAATTGTCGTCTGCAAACTCTTTCAATTTGGACTAGTCCAAAATTTGTCATTTAGGAAAGGGTTAAAGGGACATTTTTCTGTGGTACAACTTTCCACTTTTACACAGGTATATATATGTAGTACAACTATATATATCTAAGCAGTCAAAAAGAAGCTTTTACTAACACAAGTCTCTAACTAGTAAAAGGTAGACATATGAAGTACACCTAGCCAACTTTTCAAAGAGAGATTTATGGAGTTCAACTATGTTACTTGTCAGACTTTTGTTGCACAACCATCTAACAAAGCAAAGGGACGCATACATAAAACAATCATCTAACTTCTCAAAGAAAGACTTATGTGGTATAGACAACTACATGTAAGTAGTCAGTGATAGATTAATGTAGGCTTACTTTACAACTAATCAAAGGAGACTGAAGTTGTACAGAGTTTTCTAACTTGCCCAAAGGACACTTATGTACTACATTAAAGCTAAATTGAATGACAAATATCTCACTTCTAAAACAGAGACTTATATCTCACTCCTAAAACAGAGACTTGTGCAGTAAAACGATATAACTAGTCAAAGGACTCTTATGTATACAGAAATTACTGTGAATATTTGTAGAAAAGCAAAAGAAAAGGTCTGAAGCAGAATGAAACTAAGTTAAAATAAATGAAAAAATATAAACGAAAAGAAAAATATGCATTTCAAGATAGAATCTAACTGACCACACTTGTCCAGTGTGTAATGAACCAACCAATGAAATGAAGGTCAAACATGAAGTTGACTAAACTCACCTGTACCTGGGTGTTACCCAAATTTTTCAAGGTCAGTCTCCAAGAGGAGTCTGCAGCAATGATCTGTTTAGAGTCAAACCAGGAACATTTATAGTTACACCAAAAAAAATGTTTGTATTTGCGTTTATATTGGAGTTTTAACACCATTTTAACAGCTCGGGTCACATCATGGCAGTCAGTGATGCACCCATGTGTTTCCTGGCTTTCTCACACCAGTATTGACACAACTTTCGTTCCAAAGCCACTGACTACTTTTCTCACATGCATCAGAGGTGAGAGGTAAAAAATCGCTGGAAAGAAAGTTTGCCCCAACCGGGTATCAAACTCACAACCACCAGGTCACAAGTCAGATACACTAACCCCTGAGCTACCTGGGCAGGCCAAAAAAATGTTCATTGTCTCTATACCTCAAAAAAAAAAAAATGCGAAGTAACAAAATATTGATAGGAATATTTTGAACCAAGTCAAAATTTTCGTGTCCAATAGACAGATAAATTATCCCTTAACCCTTTACCAGACAACAAAATTTTAACCTTATCCAAACTGAAAGCATTCACAGATGACAATTTCAGTAGTGGCTCAAATGGTGCAATTTTTCTTTGATAGGGTAGAAAACATTGTGGGAAAAAGAGAAAATCCTGGTTACCAGCATTTTCTCCTTTTTTCAAAATGTTTTCAAAAGACTACTTTCCCTGGGTCGTTAAATGGCTGCATTGTGCGGAAAAGGGTTAAACTGCTATCTGTATGAGGATTTCCAGCAAACATTTAACTCTTTACCATATGACAATATTTTAGGCTGGTCCAAATTGAAAGCATGTGCAGACGATAAATTAAATGTGTCTTAAATGATTTGTGTCTAAAAGGTCAGAAAACATTGTGAGAAAAGGAGAAAATGTCAGTTACCAGCATTTTCTCCTTTTCCCACATTGTTTTTAAAAGATGCCTTCCACAAGGTCGTTAAAAAATGGGATTGTTTGGTAAAAGGTTAAGAGCTTTGGTATCAGATCAACAGCACCTTTAGTAGTATATGCCATTTTTTCAAAACATTTTAACAGCTATCTCAAATATGTTCACATGATACATTTTCTTTTCCTTTTCTTTCTTTTTTGTCTCATTCTTCATTAATCAGTCAAGAAACAAATATTAACATAAAAACACCATCACCAAAAGTAAGCATCCGTATAAGCAGAATAAGGTTACTAAATTTCCATTCACTTTCATGATTAATTTCTGTGCTCATCATGTAACAAAAAAGTGATAAATAGGTTAAAAATTGAAGGGTAATTTTGATAATAAAGAGAATTCCCAAGTGCAAAACAAACAAAAAGAAAAATGTGATGACAAAATGCCATAATAATGTACAATTCTCAAAAAAAAAAAAAAATTCTTTTACAACAACATTTTCAAAAAGTTTCGACTCATGTTAGCCTTCATGGTCCAAACAGGCTGCAACAGATCGAACCTTTTGCTATTTGTCAATTTTCTGCATGACAAAGGACCGGTCAACCTCATGATTAAGTTGGGTGTTTGACATAATGAATTTTATGGATCCCAAATTATGTGAAGACTTGCTTGGTATAATGCATCACAGAGGTGCATTAAATTTCCTTTTCCCAGAGCATGGTTCATCTTTACTTACCTCATCCATTGCCTGATATTCCATCACAAGATCAGAAACCTTTGGACTACGCAGGTCATCTTTGACATCCTCCCCGTGCTCTGACACCATGTGTGACTCAGTTGATGTGACAGACACTTGCGACACTTCAGATACTTGCGATACTTCAGACACTTGAGACAGATTTACATTAGCATCGTCATCATCTTCAACATTGCCTGTATTTAATTCATCAGTTTTGCTAGCAATCTTTGACTCATCCCTATCATTTGTAATATTTTTAACATCCAATCCCATAGCCTCTTTTTTGTCATCATTCTCCTTATACAAAAGACTTTTGTTTCCAATCAAATACTTGTTGTTGATACTTTTTTCTGTCCCGTCAACATCATTAATTTTCTGCCTTTTATTAGAAGTTTTATCAAAGCCTTGTAACCCAGAGATTTTGACTTTATCATCATTACCCTCTATGGTGCCTTGAAGCACTTTAGAGGTTCTAGTTGTAACTTCATGGTCTTCAGAATCAGTTAGAGAAACATGGGATGAATTCTCCTCATTTTCGTCTCCTGAATTCTCTGCATTCTCCTGAAATATGACAGAATTAAGACAAACTGATAAACAGCTGGGCCCTTGTTACCCATTGATAATGGGTAAGCTGCATAACACATAGCTTTTAAGCTTGAATCTCAGCATAGTACATGTAGTTACTTCTTCCATGTGATTAAAGAAAGTCAATGGGAAATAGTAAATGCTCTTTCAGAACTGAGCATTGACTGTATTTACATAGTAAAGCAGCCAATGACTTGAAAAACTTGTAAGTTCTGATTTTAAAAAAAAAAAAAAATCCTTCAATTTATCAATATGTAGCGGGTGAATGTAATATAAATCATATGCATAAACTGTTGAAAACCGTTTTCACTCTACAATAAATGACATTTCAGACTGACTATTTTAAAAGCAGACACAAACAGAATGTGGCCAAATTGATGACATTTTATCTTTGAAAGTGTGGAAACCATTGTGGGAAAAGGAGAAAACACTGGTAACGAGCATTTTCTCCTTTTTGCACAATGTTTTTAAAAGCCTTCCTACTATGGGTCCTGAATAACCTGGATTGTTTGGCAAATGGTTTACCAACAAACTATGAGCTGGAAATAAAATACAGAAATACAAGCAATTTACTAATAAGGTTTTCTACCACCTCTTTAGATGCTGAGCTATCTTCCACACTCTTCATCTTCACTGTTTCAAACATGCTGGATGGAAACAATTCATCTTCATGAACTTTATTTGGATCTACTGTCACCTCTATTAAATCATCTGCAAATACATTTGAGCAGCAATCTGAGAAAAGGGGTTAATTGCATCTTGTTAATGCTTTATACAAAGCAATTCATTGCATAACATGGATTCAGTTTGTCTAAAAAGCGACTGAATCAAGAGGTAGAGTAGTCCTTTACAAAATATTATCAAAACAAAAAGGTTTCCACCCAGGCTAACCTGGTTTGATACTTTTTGCAGATGCATTAATCCACCTTTTCAAAGAACATGCCTTATTTTCATTGTTGAGTGGCAATTAAATACCACTTTCAACAATATTTAAGACAAATCACAGTGACAGGTAACTTATTTGTGCATCTTTGCATAAACCAATACTAATCCTTGAATTTATAGTTGTTACCCCTCTTTAGTCATCTAAAACCATATATGTATACTTTTCTCCCATGCATCAGAGGAAAGGGACTAAATATTGCCAAATAGAAAGTTTGCCAACAAAGGTCATGAGTCATGAGTCAGATACGCTAACCAGTGAGCTGACCCTGTGTTTCATAGTGTTACCTTTATTAAACAATCCTGAGTTCTATGGACTTGTAAGTAAGAAGCTACTGAAAACAGTGTGGAAATAGGACAAAATGCTGGTAAACACCACTGTCTCCTTTTCCAAACATATTTTCTTCCCTTTCTGTGGCAATTTCATCTAGCGAGACACAGTTAGTCTGCAAAGGCTTTAAATTTGGACCAATCTTAAATTTTGTCATCTAGTAAAAAGTTTTACACTTTCACATACCAAACCCTTTACCAAAGGACAAAATTTTAGCCTTGTCCAAATTAAAACGATTTGCAAATGACAAATTGGATGTGACTTAACTCTTTACCAAACAACAAAATTTTAGACTGGTCCAAATTGAAAGCATTTGCAAACAACAAAATAAATGTGATTAAAAAATTGAAATTTGTTTTGGGAAGGGTAGAAAACATTGTGGGAAAAGAAGAAAGTGCTGGTTACCAGCATTTTCTCCTTTTCCTACAGTGTTTTCTAAAGGCTTCTTTCCCAGGGTCGTTAAAAGTCAGGATTGTGTGGTAAAGAGTTAAAACATGTAATTGGTTATTCAAAGTTATAAAACATTGTGGGAAAAGGAGAAAATGCTGGTTACCAGCATTTTCTCCTTTTCCCATAATATTTTCAAAAGACTTCTCCCTCAGGGTCAATAAAAGTCAGGATTGAGTGGTAAAGGGTTAAATGACAACAATAACAACAACAATACCCCCGGATTCATCAGAAACTTCAACAGCACTTCTTGCCTCAACCTCTGACCTATCTTCATCACTGTCCTCCTCTTTGTCAATGCCTTTGTCTGAATTCTCCGAATCTGTTCTGATAACCTTCCTAGGAGCTGGGTCATCCACTATGTCTTCGTTCGACAGGTTAGAGATCTGTCGTTTGAAAATGCAAGCCCCTGATTGTGACTGTGATTGAACCTTCGACCTTAAACTTTGCCTTTGTGTTAGAATGACAGGTTTCTGTTCTTTTACATGCGATCTTTTATTTCTTTTTATGAATGTTTGTGTCTGTAACTCACCATCTCTGACTTCGCAATCTTGTGCCTTACCACCTACATGAGTATTTTTTCTCTTCTTGTGTTTATTTTTGTTTTCATTTTTATTATCATGCTGACGTTTCAATCTGTCACTTGTTCCATTCATAGCACTTATTTTTTGAAATTTGTCATGATTTGTAGCACTCTCAATCTGTTTATCAAGATCTGTGCTGTTTATATCTTCATCATTAACCACATTGAGTTCACTCACACCATTTTTGTCTTGCTGTAAAGATAGAGCTATTGCTAACTGCATTTCTTCATCTTCACTGTTTACTACTTCATCATTTATAATAATCGGATTTTTATTATCTGCAGTCTGTTCAACTGCTGAACCTTTCCTTCTGGTCCATGATAATTCATTCTGCTCCTCCTCCTCACTTGAGTCTGTCTCAATTTCAATTATTGGCCTAAATCGTGGTTTTTCACCCAGAAAATCTCTTTGCATACTTTTTGCTGTAACACTTGGCATTTTGCCATCTTTTTTATGTTTATCAACAAGTTTTATAGCCAATTCATTGTTCCCTTTCTCTTTTGTATCTTCAACCATATCTTCTGTAATAATCTTATCGCTCAACACTTTTTGCTCTACTTTGAGGAAATCTAAATCTTTTAATTCTTCATTGTCACTATCCTGCAGTAATTCATCTGTATAGTTTGAATCTTCTGACAAACCTGGAAATACTTTCTCTAAAAGTTTTCTATTCTTTTTCCTTTTCTCCATTTCAAGCTTTCTCTTTCTCTCTTCTTCTTCCGGATTTTTCTGTTTGTTTTTCAGTCCTTTGATAAGCAGAACATGTGATCTTTCGTCAGAGACAAGTCTCTGTGACTGAACGTCAGCCCCATACAAGTCTTGGCTGTAGTATTTACTCAAATCCTGGGTCTGACGAGTGTTGATTTCTTTCCGAACCTCTTCCAGTCGACTGTGTAACTTACTGTGTTTCAGTAGCTTGGACATCTGGTAGCTTGAAAAATCATTTGAATCCTGGAATAAAGAAAAACTGAGCTAACCCTTTGCCAAAAAATAGTGTGGTTTAACCCTTTATCACACAATCACCAACTTTTTAACAACCTTCAGAAAGGCGGCTTACGAAAGCATTGTGGGAAAAGGAGAAAATGCTGGTAACCAGCGCTTTCTCCTTTCTCTACAATGTTTTCTTCTCATTTATACTCCATTCCAATCATCTGAGGCACATTTCATTTGTCGTCTGCAGAGGCTTACAATTTTGGACAGCTGAAAATTTAGTCCTGTGGCAAAGAGTTAATGATCCTGATAAAAAATACTTTTTTTTATTGATTGATTGTATGGTGCCTTCCCAAGCCACTGGCTGGTTTCTCACATACCCATTGTCGAAACAATGGACATCGGTGAGAGAGGAATGAATCCTGTCGCGATGACTATCATCAGTCTTCGGAAAGAAATTTGCGACTCTGGGATTCGAAACCAGCAATTCCCTGTTCTTAAGTTCAGTATGCTACCAACTGCACCACTGGGACCTGGCAGGTTTTTTTGAAACACAGAGAAAAAAATTGTTGGTTCAAAGAATTTTATCAGAGGCCTCGTCTTCTGGATCATAAAAAACTTGGTAGTTTTTGGTAAAGGTATCACACAACCCCAAGTTTTAATGATCTTGAGGAAGAAGGCTTTGAAAAAGATTGTGGACAAAGGACAAAACACTGATAACCTATCAAGGGCAATTCCCACAATTTGAACCTTATCTAAATTAAGATTGACAAATGCTTTGGATCTGGATGAGTCCAAATTTTTGTCTTTTGGTAAAGAGTTAACCCTTTACCATACAATAACACTTTTTAATGAACTTAAAAAAATAGGCCTTTGAAAACATCCTGGGAAAAGAAGAAAATGCTGGTAACCAGCATTTTCTCCTTTTCCCACAATGTTTTCCAACCTTTTAAAGACAAATCTCATCTTTTTACCCACATTCAATTTGTTGTCTGCAAATGCTTTCAATTTGGATATGTCTACAATTTTGTTGTGTGGTACAGGGTTAAATGATCCAATGATTACTTAACACAACAGACGAAGACCTAACTTACCGATGGTAACTCAGCTATTTTGGACATGTTGTAATTTTTCCTATTTTGCTGGATATCGTAGATAATCTCATGCTGGATTTCCGCAGGAAGTGATTTGAAATCTTCCGATTCTACGTTGATCTCATTAAGGTCCTCATACTCTTCCTGACAAGATAAAGTAAGTAATCATCTATAAAAAAAAATTGTTGTCTGCAAATGCTTTCCAATTGAACCAGTCCAAAGTTTTGTCATCTAGTAAAGATTTAAAAATACAATCACTGTTATGTCATCAAAAATCCTATTGCAAATTCATTCACTCCACCCAAGATGTTTTCAAGAGTTGTAATTACAGAGTTTAGAAAGCTGAACTATACGAAAGCCATTCATTTAGGTGGTATTATAAATTGCATCCAAATTTTGTTTATGTCAACCCTTTGAACTATTCTCCCTTTACGGAAATACACTTTTCAAGCCTTGTAATCCATTCTGTAAAGGCAAAGAAGTGGGCCTTTTCAGGTATACCCTGGAGCCACTGGTAAATTGCTCTACTATATGCGCTTCAGGATTCATAAAGACGACCACAGAGGGTTTCTTTAGGGAAGGAAACAGGAAAAAGTTGCAGGGATTAAGGTCTGGCAAATAAGTTGGATAAGGGAGCTAAACTATATTTTCCTCTTTCAGAAAGTCTTGGACAAGACTGATTGGCTGTATGGTGTTTTACACCTTTTTCAATATTATTTCATTTACATCACGGCTGCCAGTGCACCTATCCGTGCTTTCCTGGAGTTTCTTTTACCAGTACTCCGCACAATATTCTTTCCAAGCCACTGGCTGCTTACCCACATAACCATTGTCGAAACAATGGTCAGCGGTGAGAGAGGAAAGAATCCTGTCACAATGACTATCATAAATCCTCGGAAAGAGATTGACCAAGCCAGGAATCTAACCAGCGACCTCCTGTTCTCAAGTCCTGTACGCTCTCGACTGAGTTTCTGGGGCTCGGCATATTGGACAAGAAGACACTTGTAAGCAAGTGTATTATCATGGGTAAGACAAAAACCTCTCAAAGCATTTACATCCAGCAATTTAACCAGTGTATATGAGTGAACCAACTTGAACTTGCAACAACTTTTGAAAGAATGAACATACTAGAAAGAAATTTCATACCTATTATAAAAAATCATCAGTTTGTATGTGCTCCTTCAGCCATACTGTGGGCCATCAGTCACAAAATTATATGAACGGCCCTCACACATGGTCAACATTTTAACCCATTACAACAGTTTACAGTGTTATTTAGAATACTTTGGTGAATATGGTTCCAATTCTGCAGATCGTAAGTAAAATGGTCTCACCTTTTGTGACAAGACGGCCATTTTCAGCCATAGATGGAAACAAGATAAACCTCAATAATACTGCAGATTACATACCTCAATCATGGCTTGTAATTCTCTCCTTTCAATGAAAGCTTCTTCTTTATGTATGTTTTCATTCAAATATCTGTTTCAAAAAATACGAAATAAAATACTAAACAAATTAAGTTCTAAACCCATTACCTCACAATCCTGAGTTTTAACGATCCCGAGAAAGAAATCTTTTGAAAACATTGTGGGAAAAGGAGAAAATGCTGGTAACCAGCATTTTCTCCTTTTCCCACTATGTTTTCTACCCTTCCTTAACCCCTTACCACACAATGCCGACTTTTAACGACCCTGGTAACCAGCATTTTCTCCTTTACCCACAATGTTTTCTGCCCTACCAAAGACAAATTTCCTCATATGAATCATATTTAAATTGTCGTCTGCAAATGCTCTCAATTTCAACAAGTCTGTATTTTCCTGTGTGGTAAAGGGTTAAATAAATCACATCATTTAGATGAAATTAAATTTCTCGTCTGCAAATGCATTCAATTTGGACAAGTTTAAACATTTGTTATCATTGGTTGTGAAATTGCTTAGAACTAAAATCATTGTATGTTGTTTAACACCATTTTCAACTTAGTTTCAGTTATATCACAGCGGCCAGTACACCTATCCATGCTTTCCTGGAGTTTCTTGTACCAGTACTCCACAAAATATTCTTTCCAAGCCACTGGCTGCTTTCCCACATAACTATCATAGAAACAATGCTCAGCCATGAGAAAGGAATGAATCCTGTCACAATGACTATCATCAATCCTCGGAAAGAAATTGGCTGAGCCCAGGATCGAACCATTGACCCCCTGTTCTCAAGTCCTGTGTGCTACCGACTGAGCTACCAGGGTTCGGCTAGGTACTATTGCACTCAAAACTCAGATTGGAATGGTAATTGCACAACTCTTTACAAATTGTGGGGAAGACTCCTTTTGAAAGCATTGTGGGAAAATGAGAAAATGCTTGTAAACAGCATTTTGTCCTTTTCCCACAATGTTTTCTACCCTTTCTAAGATAAATCCCAACACTGTAGCCACACCCAATTTGTCATCTGCCAGAACCATAAATATAGCCACACAATCCCAACTTTAACGACTCTGAGAAAGAAAGCTTTTGAAAATATTGTGGGAAAAGGAGAAAATGCT
This sequence comes from Tridacna gigas, assembly GCA_945859785.2. Lineage (NCBI taxonomy): Eukaryota > Metazoa > Mollusca > Bivalvia > Cardiida > Cardiidae > Tridacna > Tridacna gigas. The sequence goes on from OX244043.2 coordinate 47,073,301, forward strand.
CGTAACAAGTATTTTCTCCTTTTCCCTCAATGTTTTCTACCCTTCCAAAATCAAATTTCAATTCTTGAGCAAGTTTAATCTGTCGTCTGTAAATGCTTTCATGATTGATTGATTGAATGGTGTTTTACGTCGCTTTCAACACTATTTCAGCCATATCACGGCAACAGCTTGTTTATATACCTTTTACCACTCAACCCTTAATTTTAACAACCCATCACAAGAAAGCTTTTGAAAACATTGAAAGAAAAGGAGAAACTGCTAGTAACCAGCATTTACTCCTTTTCCCACATTGTTTTTTACCATTTCTAAGATCAATCCCAACATTTGTGTCATATGTAATTTGTTGTCCTCAGTGTTTTCAATTTGTACGGGTCAAAAATTTCGTTGTTTGGTGAAGAGTTAAACAAGTGATTAATGATACAAATTTAACTTTGAAATTTAACTATGAAATTTACAAATCTGTTCATCAAACCTCTTTGATGTTTCTGGAATCGGTGGAAGCTCAAACAGAGTGTCCTTGTCAGATTTAGACTTGGGTTTCGTGTAGTAGGGTCCAATAGGCCCCGTGGCATCCCCTGCCGCAGCTTGCAGCACTTGACTTCTTATCAGATTAGTCAGTATTTTCTGTTGCATCAGCTCACTTGACTTTTCAGCATCATCGCGACGGGATTTTCTGTTTGCCTGTACGATTATAAATTTCAAATAAAAGTACATTGTGCTTTAAAATCCCACTAATTCAAATATGATCACTATTTCAACGTTGGTTATGTGGGAAAGTATCCAGTGGCTTTGGAAGAATACTGTGCAAAGTACTGGCAAAAAAAAAACCCTCCCAGAAAGCATGGATAGGTGCACTGGCCACCGTGATAACAGAGATAATGTTAAAAATGGCATTAAAAACCATACATCAATCAATCAATCATGAACTTCCAGATGCATCTTACCCAATTACAGGTACAGGTGATTTACTAACCTACTGTAAAAATGCTCAAAGTTTCACAAGGAACAAAATTTTGAGCAATTACCAAACAATCCCGAGTTCTACCAACCCTGATGAGGAAGCCTAAAGAAAATATTGTGGAAAAGTAGAAAATGATGGTACTTTTCTACTTTATCCAACAATGTTTTCTGTCCTTTCAAAGACCTTCATGCTTGGAAAGAAAGGAGACAACATTTATTTTTTCCTTTTTTCAATAAAATGGAAAGCATATTGCTTATTACAAATAACTGCTCCTTTTCTCTCAGTGTTTTCAAACAGTCCACAAATATCAAGTTGTCAGCAAAAATGTTTTTTACCAGTGTCTGCTTTTTCAAGGTTGGCACTCCACCATCAAACACAAAAACGGGTTTGATTCTGCAGTGTAACAGCTTACAGATGCGGGTAAACAGCCCATGTAAATGGGCATTAGGGACTGGGTTACCAGACCCATCTCGCATCCCTTTCGATAGCTGGTGAAGCCATACGCTGACATCTGAAAAATAAAGAGTACTTTCCAATGGCTGTACAAAACTAAAAATGAAAAATAAAAAGTATTTACTGGTACTGATTGCTGTTCAGGTACATTTTGGACTAACTAAAAGGTTTTGTGAACTACAAAGACAAACATTTGACATGCTTGATGAAAAGAGAAAATATAATTTTTCAACAGTACGGAAAGATCATGCAAAAAAAGGGCTACTGCTCTAATATGCAAAAGCACAAAACGTCCCGACTGCATAGTGATTTCTCAAATACAATTCTATGAACAGATAGCATGAAATTCACAACTTCTTTGAGTACTGCAAATAAACAATTACCATTGAAAGTTTTATATCGAAGGGTTTTCCCTTGACTATTTTATATGGGGGGTCATTTTGACCCCCTTCAAATGAATACAAGAACACAAACTTTAAAATTTTGTGCGACATTTTGAAAATTTGGGGTCCAAATACAAAGAAACAGGGGGTCAGGGAAAACCATGAACTGAAGGGTGTAGTAATATAATAATCTTTGACAGCCAAATAAGAGTCAGTAAATAAAACAAAATATCATGAGATACTGCAATTTCAGGCTGTTTTGCTCAGAATACTGGCAACATATACTGTCAGGCTGCATTTTGATTGTTCTAAATAATTCTGAGCAATCTGATTTTACTCTGCTTTCTCTGCAAAAGCATATGCAGGTTATCATTGGTATTCTGGGGCCAGTTTTTTTTTTTTTTTTCCAATTCTGCAATGCTTTGGTAACAAAATATTTTCACTTTCCAGAAGTCAATGAAATTGAAGCTTTGGTAAGGTAACACTGGTAGGCTGCAAGGTCCAATAAAACTCTATGTCAGATGAAAAAAGTTTTTACCAGTCAATGTTGAAAGCCTTTGCAAGCCTTTATCTTTGAAATGATAGGGTCTTCAGCATTTTCCTCTTTTCCCCATATGTTTTCAAAAGCCCTTTTCTTCAGACTTGGTAAAAAAAATAGATTGAGAATAAGGGAATCATGGTATACATAGCAGTACTCTCCCTCTATCCAGTTATACATCGAGAAGCAAATCGTCTTTGGTCTCCTTCACCCTCTGAAGAGTTGTAAGAAGAGAAAGAAACTGGTCAGGGACATAGGATTTCATATAGTCAAAATAGCACCTCTCCAAAACCAAGCAACAAACATACCTGTGTTAGGCTCCCATTAGCCAACCCTTGTTATTTCAAAAGTACAGAATCATTTGGTTAAAGATACACCCTTTTCAAAACGACAAATTATAGACTCTTTTGCATTCAAAACATCTGCAGATGACAAGTTCAAAATTGGTACAAACGAGCTTAAGCTCTCCCATAGGGTAGAAAACATTGTGGGAAAAGAAGAAAATGCTGGTTACCAGCATTTTCTCTTTTTACCACAATGTTTTCAAAAGGCTTCTTTCCCAGGGTTGTGAAAAGCCTGGGATTGTTTGGTAAAGTGTTAAAAATAAAAATTTACACGTACCAACAGCTAGAACTTTTCCCTCCAGAGATTCCAGTGGTACAGGTTTTCCTGTTGAACTGATCAGCTGCCACAAGCCGTGCACTCCCATTACTCTGTAGTGCAAGCTTAATTACTGTCAAAAATGTAAGAATTAACAATGTCATATTTCTTCATCGGAAAAAAGGAAGAGTATCCTCTATTGCCTTACTAAAATCTTTGTTTTGGACATTTGTTACTAAACAACATTTTAGATTTGTCCAAATTGAAAGCATTTACAGATGTGCCCCAAATGTGGATCAAATATTGGGATTTATCTCTGAAAGGGTAGAAAACATTGTGGGAAAAGGAGAAAATGCAGGTTAACAGTATTTTCTCCTTTTCACAAAGTGTTCCCAAAAGGCTTCTTCCATAAGACCATTGAAAAAAAGGTTTGTTTGGTAATGGGTTAAACGACAGAGATAGTTAACACTTCCACACACAAGATAAACCTAGGCTTGTCCATATTAAAATCATTTGCAGAAAGCAAATTTAAAAAGCAGCTCAAATCATGAAATGTCTTTCAAATTATAGAAAATATTGTGAGAAACGGAGAAAAGGCTTGTATTCAGCAGTTCTGTAGTAACCCACTGTGTTTTCATCAGCCGTCTTCCTCACAGTCTTGAAAACATGGCATAATACTGCGCATGGGCAACTCCCCACTGCCATATCGTAAAAACCCATGAAAATCAAAAGTATGCTTCAAAAAAAGATTACAATGTTTCACTGATTCATTCCGTATACATTAAATATAATATTATTCAACGAAATGAAGCTGTAATTTCATAAATTTCCTATTGTATCACTAATAAAACAATGTCACATATATGCATAGAACTGTATAGTGGTGGGGGGTTGCTGGTATTATGCCTAAAACTCAGTATAATTTGGTAAAGGTTTATATGGATTCCATTTCCAATTTTGCTGACAAATTTAGTGGTAAAGACTTTACTAAAGTAAAGTACCATGAATGTAAACTAACAAGCCAGTGACATTTCAAGCCTTTAGGATGCATATCTGAAGAAAATACTGTCATTCAATTGATCAGTCTGAAAAAGCACATGAATATGATGTAAAGAAAGATACGTCAACAAATAGCTGTGTTCATGCCAGTTTCAAACGCGATTTTTCTAAACTTTTATCTTCTTCGGATGCATTTTATTGTGAAATATTGACTTGTTTGTGTTAACAGTATAGTCTACGTAAAAATGAAAAAAGAACATATTTCGCAATGTGTACTAAAGAATGTCATTGAATATATTTCAAACTCTAGCAATAAGAAATAAATAGAGCTAATCCTGGGAGTCCATATTAAATAAGATATTTTAATTTTGGAAGTGGCCACAAAGATCTTTTTATTTATTCGATTAACAACTAAAGTTCTTTAGGAACAAATTTCTTATTTTTGGTCTTAAAATCAAGTACTTCGAAGATGCAAAAGTATAACCAAATGAAAATTAAAGCGTTTTGATTGGTTAATTAAAACGCATAGTTACAGTAATAAACAATATGGTGGAGTAGTGTCCTTTTTCTGTTATTGTTTCCCGCAACCCAGCTTGATTAAAGGACGACTATACTGCTGTGAGTTTTAACTAAACTTTCTACCAACCACAGTAAGCAGAGATAATGTTAGCAAGCGGCTACTGTCATTAATAGAATAAATATATGGGAAAAAGTAGAAAATACTGGTTGTTGGATATGTTATTGTTCAGATAGCTGGTACTGGTGTGTCTGTGTTTAACTCTGTACCAGATAATAACTTTTTAGCAGAGCTCTTGGGAAAAGGGTTAAATGCATTATTGCATTGCATTATAACAAGAATGTCATCACATGATATTGATCCATACTGTCTGAAACATAGAGCTGAATCATGAGCTTGGATGGTCCTTTGAGTCAGGCATGCAGAAAATTTACCTATGGCAAAAGGTTTCTGTCAACATGGATTCATGAATCTTGCAGATGCACTTAATCACCTTTTTTCAGAGCATGACATTCTCATACAGGTTTGTCTGATTCATTTTGTATTTACAAAAGGCGAATCAAATGTGCCTACAAAAATTGGATTTACATCATGGCTATCTTTAAAATAGAGAGGATATTGTGAAAAAAAAAATCTAAAATGATGGTCAACTTCATTTCTTTTGTTGCTTATAATATTTATCAAGCATATTTGGCCTCTTGGTTGAAATGAAGCAGGATTGTTTGTCAAGGACTCAACCATTTCATATATCTAGATTCACTTTCTTGTACACCTAATATGGTTTTTCCTGTAATAACAAAGACCACATCAAATGATTTTGTCCCAGTTGATTTTGCTTCATATACTTTAGTGTAACAGGTCTGATTAGGAAAGAATGAATACAAGTTTCAGTTACGTAGCAGACTTCAGATCAGCTCATTTCTCTACAATCTAAGTCTAGACCTTCCAAAACCCATTTACCCTTACCACACAAACACAAGTTTTAATGACATTGAGGAAAAAAAAACCTTTAGAAACCATTTTGGCAAACCATTTGCAGCCAATAAACTAAATACGACACAAATAATGTGATATTTATTAGAAAGGATAAAAACATGGTGGGAAAAGGAGAAAATGCTGCTAACCAGCATTTCTCCTTTTCCCACAGTGTTTTCTACCAATTCCAGGACAAATACTATCATTTGAAAAACATACTAATTTTCATCCGTAAATTCCTTCAATATGGATGAGTAAAATCTTGGCATGTGGTAAAGGGTTTAAACTTACACAGAATACAAATGAACCATGCTCTGTGAAAAGGGAGCTTAATGCATCTTCAAAAAGTATCAACCCAGGTCAGCCTGTGCAGTCAGTGCAGGTTGACCTGGGCCAAAACTTTTTGCTATTGATCAATTTTCTTCATGTCGATGGACCAGTCTGCCTCATGATCCAGCCGATTGTTAAACTAAATGAATTTTATGGATCCATAATTGTATAATGACTGGCTTGCTATACTACATCACAGAGATGCAATAAACCCCCTTTTGCCAGAGCATGGCTTAAAATATTTCAAGGAAAGAAACATATTCTTCAAAGTTACAGTTGTGAAAAGTTTGCCTGACAAGGTGCAATTAATTGTTACAAACAATAGCTAGTATACCCTTACAGTCTCTTACACACTGTCAACCTTATGGACATAAAAATAGTTGTGCAGTAATGAACTCAAGATAATTATATGAGCCATGCTCTGGAAAAATGGGGTTTAATGCATCTCTGTGATGCATATATACCAAGCAAGTCATCACATTATTATGGATCCATAAAATCCATTTAGTCAAACAATCAACTGGATCTGGAGGTAGAAAAGTCTTTGCCATGCATGTAGAGAGTTCACAAATAGTAAAAGGTTTAGACCTGTGTCAGACTGCAGAGGCTGACTTAGGTTGATTCTTTTAACAGATGTAATAAGCCTGCTTTTCACTCTTATTTTTCGGTATTTTTTCACAGATTTCAGTCATGTCTGCTGAAGACGATGCCTACGCCAAGCAGGCCAAGTCCCTTGTGGATGACGTCATTGAAATGGCCATTAAACGATTAGAAACAAATATATCTCTAATGTCAGAAAAAGAAAAGACTTTTGAATCAGTTCGGTTTAGTGAAATCTCACGGGAATCAACCTATGTGAGAAGAGAAGATTTTACGGTTGACAACATAGCCTGGCTTGCAATAGGAGACTTCTCAGTAGAAAATGGAGAAAAGAAAATTAATGAATTTATAGAGGTAAGGCATTAACCCTTTACCACACAATCCCAAGTTTTAACGACCCTGAGAAAAAGGGTTCTCAAAAACATAGAGGGAAAAAAAAGAAAATGCCAGCATGCCAGCATTTTCTCCTTTTCCCACAATGTTTTCTACCCTATCAAAAACAAGTTCCATCATCATAGCTACATTTAAAGCGTCATCTGCAAATGCTTTCAAGTTTGATTAGTGTCCATTTTTGTCGTTGGTAAAGAGTTGAATGAAAAGAATAACTCATTACCACAACAGATTGTTTTAGATTTATTAAAACATAATTACATTATATCAAGATCAGACTGCATACAAAATGCTTTCTGATCTTTGATCTTACTTTCATGTTGTGCTACGTACTTGATGCTGGAACTTGACCAAAATTACTTTTAATTGCAGAGGAAATATATTCTTCAAACCTCTAAAACAAAGAGTTGAATTTATTGAGTGGTGGCACAGTAGTTGAATTGAAATGAGCCATGCTCTGGCAAAAGAGGCTTAATGCATCTCTGTAATGCATTAAACCAAGCAAGACATCACCTAACTATGGATCCATAAAATCCATTTTGACAAATAATCGACTGATTCATGGAGTAGAATTATCCTTTGACATACAGAAAATTTAAAGATAGCAAAAAGTTTTGGCCCATATGTCAGCCTGTCCGGACTGCGCAGGCTGACATGCTGACATGGGTTGATACTTTTCGCAAATGCAGTAAGCCCCCTTTTCACAGAGCATGGCTCAAATGTATTGTTACAGACATGGAAATATGACAACAGCTGGTTGTATTGTATCGACTATCTAGGACTGGACGATCATGAGTTTGATGTAAGGCACAGATTCCGTGTTCGCTGGAGTATTCCTACACGTCGTAAACCTGTACCTAGAGCCACTGCATGTGTTTATTTTACATTCCAAGTTTCAAAGATCAAGCCAAAGGTAAGAAATATTTTGTTACCCCTCATAATTATTTAAATATGATTATCAGTGCAAGGCACTTACTTTAATTCTTTACCAAACCACAAAAATTGCAGACTGATCCAAATTGAAAGCATTTGCAAGCAACGAATTGAATGTAGCTCAGATGATGAAATTTGTGCCTGAAAGTGTAGAAAACATTGTTGGAAAAGTGTCATTACCTGCTTATTGATTATATTTTGTTGTTGAACAAATTTTTATGGTCTTCTTGCTATGTAAAAACATTTAACTGTTTACTACACAACAAAATTGCAGACACATCTAAATTCAAAGCATTTGCAGACAACAAATTAAAATAATAATTCAAATGATGAAATTTGTCTCTGATCAAGAAGAAAACATTGTGGGAAAAGGAGAAAATGCTGATTACCAGCATTTTCTCCTTTTCCCACAATGTTTTCAAAAGCCTTCCTCCACACGGTTGTTAAAACTCGGGATTGTGTGATAAAGGGTTAATGCAGATCAAACAAACGTGAAACAAACATAATTAGGTTTCAAAAGTCTCAAATTCCATATACACATGTTATTAGAGTCATTTTTGACTCTCACAACTGTAGTGAGGTGTCTTTAAATCCAGGAGGAAACCCATAAGTACTCTGCTACCTGAGAATGACTTTTTATGCCCCGCCAAAGGCAGGGGGATACAGTTTTTGTATTGTCCATCCGTCTGTCCATTTGTTCGTCCATGCACCTGTCCATCCGTCCAGACAGATATCTTCAAAAGTCTTGGATGAAAGTTGATGAAACTTCATGAATGTGTTCCTTATGATAGTTTGCTGACATCCTTTTTTTTTTCTTTTAATTTAATGCTGTGTCATGGAAAAAGTGGGCTTTTTTCAGCAAGGGTATCATTTCAACGAAATAGCTTGTTTATCTTAAAGCAGACTTCTGTAATAAAAAAAATCTTAAAGCAGACTTCTGCAATAAAAATTTGTGATGAAAGGGGAAATTTCTCCTTTGGCCACAATTTTTATCACCATGTTTGTATTTTTTAAATTTTATTCATGTTATTTTGGTTCATCCCTGTTTTTCAGGGATGCTTTTTTTAAAGTCAGATCCTGCAATGTCTTTTATTAGGGAGGCAAAGATTTGAACAGTGCTTTTGTTATAATTTTTTTTTTTTTTTTAATATGATAATTTTATATGAACCATGCTCTGTGAAAAGTATCAACCCAGGTCAACCTCCACAGTCCATGCAGGCTGACCTGTGTCAAAACTGTTTGCTTTTGGTATATTTTCTGCATGTCCAAGAACCATTCAACCTCATAACTCAGCCGGCTGTTACACAAAATGGATTTTATTGACCCATAATTTTGTGATGATTTTCTTGGTATCATGTATTGCAGAGATGCATTAAACCCTCTTTTGCTAGATCATGCCTCATATCTGTTATCATGAATTACCTAACAACCATGTATTTCTTCTTTCAGAGTCATCCAGTAGAAGTGTACTATGTATTTGAAACAAACAGGCTTGTTCACAGGTGAGGGGCATCTTTATACTATATGGAAATTGTAATGAAAAAGTAAATTTGTTGTGGAGATATTGTTAACAAGCAGAAATGTTTTCAATCATTCACTGCATTTTTAGCTCTGCTGTTTTCAAAGAAAATATTGTTGTTGGCTGTGTCATCTGTGTCCTCACTGAGGTAGTGCAAAAACTTTGACATTTTATAATGTTTGTAATGTTTCTGTCATTATTGAAGATATTTAATCCAACCTGGTACTAATTGTTGGATAAAAAGAGGGAAACCCATACCAAGGGGCAGATAACCATCAAAATATTTCTGACACAGATCTGCCACTTTTTTGCCTCAGAATTTTCACCGAAAATCAATATATTTCTAAAAGCAATTGCAGCTGAGCACTGGCACCTATATAAAGGTCCTCTTGTTTTGTTCACCATGACTTTAACCCTAAATACAAGTGACGTCTAATATTTTGTAAGATCATTAACCCTTTCCCAAACAAGCCCTGGTTTTCACGTGTCTGCAGTACAAGTCTTTTGAAAACACTGTGGGAAAAGGAGAAATTGCTCGTAACGAGCAATTTCTCCCTTTCCCATAGTGTTTTCTACTCGTTTTGAGAACTTTCTGCCATTTTCATCAAATTTAAAATTGTCGTCTGCAAACACTTTCAGTTTGGACCAGTCCAAAATTTATCGTTTGGGAAAGGGTTAATTAGCCCACGATCACAAAATGTCTTAGTATGAAAATGAATGCATTGAGTATTTTCTTAGACTCTAACAGTGACAGATTTTATCAACTTTAACTCTTTACCAAATGACAAAATTTTTGACTCCACCAATTTAACCCTTTCCCAAACAACAAATTTTGGACTGGTCCAAATTGAAAGAGTTTGCAGACGACAATTTTAAATTTGATGAAAATGGCAGAAGGTTATCAAAAAGGATAGAAACACTGTGGGAAAAGGAGAAATTGCTCATTACGAGCAATTTCTCCTTTTCCCACAGTGTTTTCAAAAGACTTGTACTGCAGACACGTGAAAACCAGGGCTTGTTTGGGAAAGGGTTAAAGCAGATGACAGAATACATGTAAGTGTAGCCGAGATGATGATTTCTGTCTTTGATACGGTAGAGAACAAAAAGCCTTCTTCTTCAAGGTTGTTAATTTTACATTTATTTCTCCAAAGGGGTCCACCGCAGTTTGTTTCAGGAGATCAAGTTTACACATTATGTACGAGGACGACTCTTTATGTCCCCGCATTTGACAGCATTTGATAATATTCTGGAAAAAGAATCAGTTAATTGTATCATACTAATGAAAAATAAGATCCATCCCTTTAAATATGAGCCATGCTATATAAAATGGGGGTTTAATACATTTGCAAACAGTATCAACCTATGTCAGCCTTTGCAATCAGTGCAGGCTGATATGGGTCGAAACTTTTTGCTATTTGTAAATTTCAGCGTGTCCAAGGACCATACTACGTCATGATTCAGTCCGTTGTTAGACAAAATGGATTTTATGGATCCATAATCATATGATGAAATGCTTGGTATAACATATCACGGAGATGCATTAAACCCTCTTTTGCCAGAGTATGACTCATATGTATGTCTCCTTTATGTAATATATTTAAGTTTCAGTTATACATGTATGTACTGTAGGGCTAGATGTAGCCTGTGCAGTAAGGGGTTAAATTGGTTCCACCGACAATAATTTAATTTAACCCTTTCCCAAACGACAAATTTTGGACTGGTCCAAATTGAAAGAGTTTGCAGAAGACAATTTTAAATTTGATGAAAATAGCAGAAAGGTCTCAAAATGAGTAGAAAACACTGTGGGAAAAGGAGAAATTGCTCGTTACGAGCAATTTCTCCTTTTCCCACAGTGTTTTCAAAAGACTTGTACTGCAGACACATGAAAACCAGGGCTTGTTTGGGAAAGGGTTAAACCACTTTCACTTAGAGTTATCAAGATTTTTTGTTACACAATAGATTTCTGTATCGTTGGGTGATTGGAATATGGTGGAGTGTTTTTTGTACTGGGCACTTGTTATTTGTACTTGTTTTATGTATTTTGTATTAAAACATGTTATATTATGGGTTTTCACAACACATACACAGGGTGGAGGATCAGTAAGTACTAGTACTTAGTAGAATGGCTCCTTTTCTCTAGCTGTAATGCAAGAGCAGATCTAGTGTAGTGGGGGAGGGGAATGCAGGGAAATATAGAGAGTTGGTCTTTTGGCTTCAGATACTCTCTAAGAGAGGTTGGGACCTTGACGAGGGATGGGAGATAGAAAATATGGTTGATTGGTCAAGGGGGCTTACAAGCCGTAGATACTTTAAAGGGCTAGTAGTGGCCAAAAGTAAACAATGTGGGTGTTAAAATGAATTTTGATTTAAACCGTATCATTTAAAAGTGTTGGATTATTGCGAAGATGACAATCTGTTATTGTGTGGTCAGTCCAATAGTTAGTTTCCGGCAGAAAAATGAAGTTTTAAAACAATGTAAAAAATAAATAAAAGATGTAGCAACTTGGCATTTTATATTCGTCATTCTAATGGTGTGACATCAGCCTGCAGTTTCAAAAATTGAATGTTTGACATTCTAGTATGAAAGAAAAAAAATGTCAAAAGGAATTGGATAGTTTTTTACTTTTGGCAAGAATTACTAGTATGTTCCTGTATAAAAAGTGTTTTTTCTATATCTACTGAAATATTACTAGTGCTGGAAATCTTAATAGCTTAGAGAAGTGGTCATAATAGGCATACACTGCCGAGCCTCAGTCACCTAGTCTGTACAGGACTTGAAAACAGGAGGTCACTAGTTTGATCCCCGACTTGGCCAATTTCCTTCTGAAGATTGTCATTGTGACAGGATTCATTCCTCTCTCACCGCTGACCATTGTTTCCATGATGGTTATATGGGAAAGCAGCAGTGGCTTGGAAAGAATACTGTGTAGAGTACTGGTAAAAGAAACTCCAGGAAAGCATGGTAGGTGCACTGGCTGCTGCGATATAACTGAAATAATGTTGAGAATGGCTTTAAACGCCATACAACCATGCAATCAAGGCATTCACTCCTGTATTTGAAATATTTTCCAAACAATGTCAAAATGTTACTTTCTTACCTGTGTATGTTTTCCCTTCAGTTACTCTTTTGATAAGACTCAAAGCTGTCTTGGGCCTGCATTCACCAACCATTCTAAACTTTTAGTTTGGTTCTCAAGGATTTTCTAAACGTCAAATTAACACAATTTCTTATTGGATAAACACAATGGTTTAGCCATAAAATTGGCTTTTCCATTAAACTGCATGTTTTAGCCAGTCAGAAATGTTGTTACTTGCTAAACTTACAGTTAGACCAAGGATGCAATTTAGAACAGGAAGAGAATACAAGCCTTTGTTTTCCATGTGTCAAACACACAAATGCATGGTTGTATCCCTGTCTTTGACCAAAAGCCCTGGCATGGAACACCCACCCTATGTACCATTTGAAAATGCTCTAGATCTGCAAATGGCAAGATTTTTACCTGTCTACATCTCAAAGTTTTATATACATTTAAATGAGATATGCTCTGGTGAAAAGGTTCTTAATGCATCTGTGAAAAGTATCGACCCAGGTCAGCCTGTGCAGTACGTGCAGGCTGACCTTGGCCGAAACTTTTCACTATTGGTCAGTTTTCTGTATGTCCAAGGACCAGTATAACTCATGATTCAGTCGGATTCTTAAAAGAAAGTGACCATTATGGATCCATAACTATTTGATGGCTTGATTGGTACAATGCACCATGTAGATGCATTAATCCCCCTTTAGCCAGAGCGTAGCTCAAATATTTTTTCTTCTTTCAACAGGCTTCATTTACTAACATTTTTTTCTCCATTAGGTAGTAGAAGGTTTTGTTTGCAGGCGTGTTTAGGACAGACCATAGGAAATAGTTTAATTATAAATCTGTTCCTTTTGTCACAGCTGCTTCATTACTATATTATCTCACAGATCCACTTTCCTTTAACCCTTTACCACACAATCCTGACTTTTAATGACCCTGAGAAAGAAACCTTTTGAAAACATTGTGGGAAAAGGAGAAAATGCTGGTAACCAGCATTTTCTCCTTTTCCCACAATGTTTTCTACTCTTCCAAAAACAAATTACAATTTTTCAGTCACATTTAATTTGTCGTCTGGAAATGCCTTCAATTTGGACTGGTCTTAAATTTTGTCATTTGGTAAAGATTTAAATAATTATCCATAATATCTTCAGTTGGTAGTCAATTCCATTTTTAAATGCTGTAAAAGTGATTCTCATACCAGAATGATTTCCTATGATAAATTGTAATATTGGTGCAGTCTGACTCTTCTTCTAAATTGGAGACTGTATATGTTACAAGTAAAACTTATCAATGATCCATGCTTAATATCCAGATGTGTATGTTAACCCTTTATGAAACGACAAAATTTTAGGCTGGACCAAATTGAAAACATTTTCAGACGACAAATTTACTGTAGCTTAAATAGTGATTTATGAATTGAATAGGTTAGATAACATTGTGGGAAAAGGAGAAAATGCTGGTTACCAGCATTTTCTCCTTTTCCCACAATGTTTTCAAAAGGCTTCTTCCTCAGGGTCGTTAAAAGTCGGGATTGTGTGGTAAAGGGTTAAAAAAATCTAAAATTTACAATATTTTGGTATTTTTACTTACTGCAAAATGTAGAGGTTGCTTGTATTATAAAAAGCTGTGGAAAAAAATACTGATCTACTGGATTGGATCAGTAAAGCTAATTTGCTGTGGAAAAATGTATACCAAGGTTAAACTGCATGGGATAGCAATATAATCTTTGTATACTACCTGACTTTAGCTCTTATCAGGAAATAAGGATTGAAAATTTTGCTCTAGATTTTGGTCTCTGTGCTATCATACTACCATTTAGTCTTGTTTGTACACTCACTGTGTTATGTAATGTTTTTGTTGTTGTTGTATTTGTGATATAATTTTAGTACATGTTTAACTGAAGCAAAAGTTTTTTAAAATTATTCCACATAAATCTTTGAAAAACATAAGTTCAAAATTACTCCATGTAAATCTTTTAAAGAAAGGCTACCTTTGAATTGGGTATCAACATTTTTGTGGTTGTTTATCATATTCTTAAGTTGACTTCATCTTTTGAATTAAGATATACCTGACCGAAAAAAAAAATTGTGTGTACGCATTTTCTTATTGTGGCGCCGCATGAGCGGCGGCACTATACTTTTATTCGATTTTGTAAAGTGTCTATGGAGGCAGCCATATTGAACTGGTTCCGTGCTTTGTTTTAACATCCACCTATATCTACTGTACTTTGTTAACCAGATCGGGGTCCATAATAACTTTTTTATTTATTTGTGGGGATTTTTTTTTTGTTTTTTTTGTTTTTGTATATTGCACTTTCATTGTTAGATGGATAAAAACACGGATCGTAGACATATCAACATTTTCCTTTCGAAAAATAAAAAATGCATTTCGAATAATAACTCACGTGATCAAAAATTATCTGTCACAAATTTTCGAAGCCACCATTTTAAATATCTTACGCTGGAAAAGGTTAAGAGGCATTTTCAAGCTCTTTGACCCTAGAGCACCCAATGTGGTACTTGTGACCCCACTTATATTTTTGTTCTAGTATTGTATGGATTGTAGAAATGTTGTTTTCCTTTCGCGATCGTGTTTTTAAGACCAGCTAACTGTAACTAGGTCAATGTTGGGGGGGGGGGGGTTGACAGATGTTTCGGTAACAGACGAGTTCGGTAAATTGGACTTATAGAGTAAATCGATTGGATGTTTCGGTAACAAGGTAATTATATAGTGGTAATGCACCGTGACGTTTTTCACACCAAATAAAGTCTTGGTTCTGATTCGTTCAATGTTTCTCTTTTTTCTTCCACACGCTTTAAGACATAATATTTTTGTTATGTTTCTACTGTCATGCTGTACGTAAAATGATACCCGAATCAAAGTTGAGGTAACGAATAACAACACCCAATCCTAAACTTGAAACACTTTGTATCTCCTTTTAAATCAATGCTTTATGATCCTTTCAATGTGAAAATATTTTCTTACTGAAAGACTTCCAAACCAGCCATTAACCCTTAGAGCGTCTGTCATTACTGCTGTTGCCATTGCGGCCGTTGCAGATCGAGATCAGAGTACACCAAACACGGAGTTTGATCTTTGATCTTCATTTGTCAATTTTGCAAGACATTCTGAACAAGAAAACCTTGACACTGCTAAAAATAGGTTTTATATCTAGAATGAAAATGACCGTTGGGTTTATTCGACGCTCTTAGATTTAAAATTATGGATAGTTAAATTTAGTTCAGAAACACAGGTAATACAGGTAAAATATTGTGGCAAAAGAAGAGAGTGAGCGCGAGAGATAGATAGTAGCAAATACTTTTTTTGACAAATACTTTTTTCAAACTGCACGAGCAGTGTGTGATCTAAACATGCCCAATCCCCATAACTTTTACATGCACTCTGATCTGCGAGTTTTTTCTTGTCCATTGGTGTTTCAGGTTTTCATAAACCGGGGTTAATCTTTAAGATCTACGGGAAACTTCTTTATCTTGTTGGCAATGGGAGGTGTGAAAACAGGCTGTAAACGCGTCTATATACAATATACAGTACTCCCTTCGCTCTCAAATAGTACGCATATGATTTTTTATGCAGTGTTGTATTGATGAACGCACTTTAAAACCAGCAGACGCCGATTTTTGTGCACCAGACCAGATTTGAAAACTGTGTGGAAAATGGAGAGGAACAATACAGAACAGATATCTTTTAGATGGGCACAAATGTTCATGGTCAAAATCACAAGAAGTATGCACGAAAGCATTATTGTCAAGGCCTCTGTCTCTATCTCTCACTCCCTCTCTTCATTTGCCTCAATGTTTCAAATGTATTATCTTTATTTCTGAATTCATGTTAATTATCCATAATTTTATCCCTTAGAGCATCGAAAAAAGTAAAGGCTATTTTCATTTTAGAAACAGAACAATATATATATTACAATATACGATCCCTGGTCTAGTATTAGCTATTTCAAAGCAAAGTTGTCCTTCCTCATAATGTCTTAGAAAAGCTGGCAGCGTAAACCAACAATCAGACTCTGTTTTGTTTTTTGCTTTGCAGTTTGATCTTTGTCTGAATCGGTCGCAAGGGAAACAAGAGTGAAAGGTGTTCTGAGGGTAAATGGCTGGTTTGGAAGTTGACCAATTTGTTTCCGGAAGAAATTATTTTTCACACAGAAAACGTTGACAAGAATAGCGTCATTTTTAATAAAACATTTTTACAAAACTTGAGGATTGGCTTAAAGTTGGAGTCTGTTATCTGTAGGACGATTAAGTAATACGGGTACAAGCTTAGGGCTGGGTTTTATCAGGGATCGTATATTATTCATTACATGAATCAGCTATGGGTGAAAAACGAAAATAAGATATGGTGATCAAAATTTACTACTTTCAGGTATTTATTTATACAGCATGGAAAGAACAACAAATATATTTACGTCAGAAAACGAGTGAGAATTGCAAATTAAAAGAAAAACCGTTTGCACAAACAGAAGCCATGGGTGTGAAAAACGTCACGGCACTATATTACTGCCTTGTTACCGAAATATCCAATCAATTTACTCTATAAGTCCAATTTACCGAACTCGTCTGTTACCGAAACATCCGTAAATCAATGTTGGAGCGCCTAACATGACTGGTATCATACAACCCCTCTAGTCTATATAGATATAAGGACTTCATTCAAGTCTTTATTATATCTATAATACAGAGGGGTTGTATGATACCAGACTTATGTGTTGGAGTGTCAGATTTAGCACAATCCGATAACAGACTTTTCTTTCGTTAATGTAAAATCTTCCTGTTCAAAATCAGACGGTCGAGAGTTTTGATATTTCATGTGTAGTATCGCTACAATGACCTCTACCAAGTATTAGTATGTTCAAATGGTGGCCTTCGGGTCAAAAGTTGCCATATGCTCCGCTCCACCCAGATGTCACAAATTTGCGCATAGCCATATTTGTTGCACACTTTTCAAAATCTTTTATCAAATATCAGAAAGGCAACAGCTCTAACATTTCTATCTACCAATTGTGTCCAAATGATGTACTGTGCATAAAGAAATGGCCCAGTCCATGGATAAGAAGTTTGCAAATAGCCTTTAATGATATGAAATTTAAAAATCTTGTCAAAAACCAGATGGCCCAGAGTTTAAATACAGTATCACCACTTGGACCTCTACGAAGATTGTGCAAGAGATGGGTATTAGGAAATAACCCAATGCATTGTGCCCTGTTACAGAAACAACTAGTTTGCGGCGCCATTGATGTTCAGCATCAATATTTTCTTGTAATCTCATTGTAAATGGTAGAATAGTGTAAGTAGTGGTTTCATGTAAAATGTAACATTTAGACATACATGTACATCATAATAAATGAATGAAGTTCAATCAATAGAGAAGACTAAACTGTTGCAATTTCATGCTGTCTCTTGCATGTTCACCAAGCAGATTTTGATGTTTTATATGTACAGTGCACGAGTAAAGGGCATTAATTTCTGAAATTTACTTTATCAAAAAAAAAACAAAGAAGTCCTAATTCATCATGTTAAATGTATAATAGTTTTTAGAGTCTGAGAATTACTTTCTATCATAGTCTAAGCTTTATAAACTTTTTAAAACAATCCAGTGACTTTCAAATGAAAATTCATTCTCTAGTCTTTTGTGTTACATGTCTTGTCTTTTTAAAGATGTAAATACACTATTCAGAACTTTTTTTTTTTCCCCAATTAAATTTACAAAAATAATAATAATGATAAGAAAATACCAACCACTGTTCTGTAACCATATTCAAAGAACCAGTATCTTTTTGCATATTAACCCATATTATAATTCATACGAAAAATGACTAAAGTACTTAAGTAATTGTTATTGTGAGGGGGGACTTTGGTTATGGATGACTAAAGCATGAAAGAAAAAGTTAAATGTCAAATGATTCAAGGAAAAAGTTCTGATGTAACTCTGTTTTATAAGTCTTCATTGATAATGAACATTTATTTTCAAATTCTATATGAGAAAAAAATAAATACATGACTACACAATTAGATGGTAGGTTTTAGATTTTAGAGCACAGCTTAATGATAGTTGGAGATATTTTGAGTGGAAATCAGCAAAACAACTTTATCAAAACCAACAGAATATAATTCCTTATTCAGAGAAGTATTGACATAAAGGTTTGCTTCAATGATGCTACTGAGGGTAAAAAGGGTTGGGCTTTTTTTTTTTAAGGGAGGTGGTGGAAGAGGGAGTTGAAAGGTTTGTTGTCATATCCCTCACCTCACCTATCCTCTTCGGGCTGGGTGGCCCATAAGGCTGCAGTGAATTCTCTCCAGTCTGCCCTGTTTCTGGCTATCGGTTTGGCTTGGCTCCAAGACCCCCATCCTAACTGTTTTCTTTCTTTCTCTATTGTACGCCTCCATGTTGTTCTTGGGCGGCCCACTTTCCTTCTGCCTTCTGGTACCCATGACATTGCTGTCTGGCAGTGACAGTTGTTCTCCATTCTGAGTACATGGCCAATCCATCTCCATCTTCTTATTTTTACTTCTGTGCTGATTCTTTTAACTTTTGTCGTACTGAGTATGTCATCGTTAGACACGATGTAAGACCATCTAATTTTCAAAATTCTTCAGAGGCATTTGAATTGAAAAGTGTCCAACTTCTTATTGTCGCTTTCATTCATCTTCCATGTTTCACATCCATACAGCAAGACTGATTTTACGAGTGAGTTGAACAATCTTATCTTAGTCCTATTTGAGTATTTTGTGGAACTCCAAACTAGCTTGAGTTTCATGAATGCCGTCCTTGCCTTTCGTATTCTGTTACCAATGTCGTCACCCCCACCACCTTGCGTGCTAACATTGGCGCCCAGATAAGTGTATTTGTCATATGCAAAACTATTTTCTTATCAAATGTAGGACCAAAAATATACACAATACATTTTTAATTGCTGTATAAAATATTTACAATTTTGAAATAAAAAAAAAAAATTATGTGAAAACACATGCATGTAACAATTACTAAAAAAGAAAAGTTTGAAATGAAGGCTTTGACGATGTGGTGCTTTATACATTTAAAATTCTTAATACAAGACACTATGTCATCATCAGTATAAGTGTCCATTACGTTTTTAATGATGAAAGAGATATATTTCAGTATTTTCAGCCCTGAACTGTATAATTTCTTGTCTTTTTCAGACCTGGCGAGTCAAGGTTTCGTGAAAAATGGCTGAAGGATGTGATTGAAAGCAAGGTATTGATGATGCAAGCGGTGGAATTCTAAATCTGCTAAAAACTGTCTTAACACTGAACAGTTTACTTTCTATGTAATCGGAAAAAAATAAGTGTATAGATAACTGTGAAGGGTTTTAGATTTCTTCAAATGAAATTGATATTTAGATACTGTGAAATGTGTAAACTAAAGTGAAATTCCTTTTCATCACAAAATGGTTATACTGATATGATGTTTTTTTCAAAAAGAACTATATTGTTGACAAGATTCTAAACCATGAGAATCCATGCTTTATACTCTATCATATTTATGAAATTATTTTTTGCAATACAGTATTTTCCCATAGAGTATCTTAATTAAACAATGAACAATTTTTCTCAAAGATCAGAAAATTCAGTATATAATCTCTTATGTAATTCTTTATTTTTTTATTTTTCAAAAAATGGATTATCCTTTTTTTCTGTGTCTTCTCTGTTTGTTTGCAACATACAAGAGACACATTATATCAATTATTCGTGAATAGATTTTGGAGACTTCTACTGACAAAAACAATTGTTCTAATTAATGTTTGATGATACAAGAGTGTTGACCTAATTTGAAAAACAGAATAGTAAATGGTTTCCAAAATCATGAATTAATGAATTACAAGCTATTGCGACATTTTTTATGTTATCATGTATTACGTATTTTTTACTTTTTGTTCTGAAAATGATGAAAATAATATATATAATCTCTGCAAATGAAGATATTGTTGTAACTTTTTATACACAAACCGACTTACAGAAAAGGCCAGAGAGAGACAGATAGAGAGGAACATGACTGCCCGTTATTACTTCACTGACTAACCATGTAAGCATTTTATCCTTACATGGACGAAATTCTGAGAGAGAAAATGCTAGACACGGGGAGATTTTGAATCTTTATCATGTATCTGTCAACGTCTGTCGTTTTCGTTTTTAGTGAACGAAACAGAAGGACGTTCGCACAAAGCGCTCTTTGAATTGCAAATGGTGGCGATATCAAACGTGTGGTTTCAAAAGAAAAAAAAATGTGGTAGTCTTTCCATGGCACTCGAAGCATACATATACACAAGTTTCTTTGAGGAAACCTAAGAAGAAACATACCTGGAATATCTCTGCAAAGTTTTTTTTTTTTTTAATTGGCTCAGTAGCTTCAGAGATATTCATGCTGTTATGGACTCTATGGGCATATACCCACATGTATACGGATAAAGGGACAACCCAGGACACCGGATCGTGACATTTGTGATTAAAAACCAGAAGTCTGATACTGTGATTTGAAAATATGTATAATTTGAGTTCTGTTGGTAATAATTCAAAAAAGAGGAGTTCTTGAGCGCTGGAAAATGTTTCTGTTGCCTCATCAGCATCATCATAATCGTGAATTTCCATATGAATCATGACATTCCTTGGCACACCAGGTTTCCCAAACAGTAATCACTCATTGCACAGAACTCTTCAGGAAGGCATTCCAAATGTGAATTGCATCGGCGGCACTGCGCAATCGCATCAGTGGCTGAAAGGTACATACATTTCCGATTTAAAATATCATCCTTCCAAATGTTTTTTTTGTGTTTTTTTTTTTTTTTTTTTCTTTTTTCCGAGAGTGTATACCAAGATCAGCCTGTGCATAAAGGCAGGCTGATCTTGGTATACACTCTCCGCTTATGTATTGATGGTGTCAGTCATATAATTCTCTTTTAAACGCCAGTTAGTATTGTATTCAAAATATATTTTCTCGATGCTCGAGCATACGCAAATACGGACAGGATCAAGGTTAACCTGCTTGAAATAACTGTAAACTGCACACAGCAACTTGGAAATCATATACTTCTTTTACTTCATTGAAGATAATTTACAATTGAGCCATGCTCTGTCAATAGAGAGTTTAATGCATCTCCATTGTGCATGACACCAAGCAAGTCATCACAGAATTGTGGATCCATCTTAAAATTCATTTTGTATAATAACCGACAGAAGCAAGAGGTACACTGGTCCTTTGAAATGCATAAAATTTACAAAAGGTTTCGACGCAGGTCAGCCTTCTCAGGCTGTCCTGGGTCGATAATCTTTGCAAATGCATTAAAGCCCCTTTTCACAGAGCGTGGCTCATGTATGTTAATGTTTTAAGCACTGTTTCGATGCTTACGGTACTTGTAAACGCAACAAATGACTTGGAAAGAATGCTGTACAACGCACTGAAAAAAAGAAACTCTAGAAAAGAATGAGCATGTCCGCTAACAGCTGTGATACGACTGAAATAATTTTGAAAATGACATTAAGCACGGAGACAGAAACATCAAAACCAATGCGTGTACCTTCATCTATTTGCTAATGCACATCAGTTAGACATAAATCTTTAAAGTTTCCGTAAACCTCAACAAACTTAACAAGATCTTATCATTTGAATTCTTTCTTTCTTTCTTTCTATTACAAAACTCACCCCGAAACTGTCTGATGGCGGAAGATGGGTCCCTAACCATTAGCTGACCTGCGGGCCGGTTCGGCTGTATCCGTGTCGACCTACCTGGTTCGCCGAAGTTGTCCGAAGAACTTCGGTCAAAATCGGGCGAACCTCGAGCAAAAGTAAGTCCTGGTATTATATCTGATCTTGTGGTTGGTTGTGGCTCAAAATTCATTGACGACTGAGGTGAAACAGAACCTGGCATAAATGATGAAACTGGAATGAACCTCCCAGGCTGAGGCCTTTGAAATGGATAGTTTCGTCCAAGGAAAGGAAATCGACGACGGAAAGGACCTTGAAAACGAGGCTGGAAAGGTAATGGTCTAAAACTCGGGATGACAGGGTCTCTGTCAATTTGAAACCCATTTTGGCTGGTATCTCTTCTACTGGTTTGGCCGGGTATTGGGTGTTCATGTGTAACAAAACCATGTCCCGTGTCGTGGGAGTGTACCGTCCCTCTGGTGCCTGTTTGACTCCCTGGATTTCTACCACCTGTCCGGCTGGCTTTCAGTGCTTTGTCTAGCAATAACATGTCGGACATTCCTACGAGAAATAAAAACAAGAAGTATATTTTTTTAGACAGACGGCGCAGGAGATACTGGAGAATGAAAATTGAAACTCTTGTGGCTCAACATGAAGTAAGATAATGAAAAGTAACCTCACAAACAAGTGCCTCTTTTTCCTCACTGTTTTTCATTTTGTTGAAAAGTAGTCGTGGATTATTGAGTAACGCTTATGAAAATATCAAATTTCCAAATAGCACAAGAAAAGAATAATTCTCTACTACATGATTTTGCTATTGTATGAATCAAGACCCCGGGGTATCGATTAGCAGTAGCGACACTTGTTAATAGTGGTTTCATAAGTGTGTGAGCAAATATACCAGCAGAGGCCCGGCGAGTAAACATGTGCACATATTTTACCAATCGCAAATTACCATCTATTCATTCTTTATCAGTACGAAGAAGTGGGTCAAAAGCCAGGCGCATTCACCTTCGCCGAAAAAGGCACCGTTTACAAATAGCGTCGACTCTGACACAACTTTTACTGAACATGTATCCGCACCACCAATGGGATCACTTTCTGGTCATAGTCTCAATTCAAGATGCGGACGATGTAGATTCAGGATCAGACTGCACGTTTTGTGAAGTCTGGTCTTGAGAACTACGCTTTTCGAAAAAAAAAATAAATAAACATTCTGCCCACAATGGAAATAAAGACATACGAAAGGGATACTAGACCAATATGTACCCAAAGCATTACGATTTCATCGCATCCCTTGTATTTTGGTATCATAAATGGACCTGTAAAAAGGACAACCGAATTACCATATCCATATATTTTTTAACCATTCACAACCTACGACTGATTCATTTTACTACTACCAAGAAGTAGATCAAAGGCAGGTTAAATAGCTGCACCGAAAAAACAACAATATCGTCGTTGAGAAATGATAACGATGATTCTACGCGAGAAAAAAAAACCAAGAGGGCCATGATGGCCCTGGGTCGCTCACCTGAGTCAATAGGCGAAATTCACTCAACGTGCATAATCCAATTTCTGACCAATTGTCAGGTCATTTGAGCTTAAATGGCCTCTAGAGCATCCACAAGGAATTTCCGTAAGTTGACCTAGTGACCTAATTTATCACCCCACGTGACCCAATTTAGAACTCGTCAAAAAAATTATCAAGACAAACATTCTGAACAGTTTTCAAGTTAATTGAGCAATAAATGTGGCCTCTAGAGTGCCCATAAAGTGTTTCTTAAATTTGACCCAGTAACCTAGTTTATGACCCCAGCTGACCCAATTTCAAACTCACTCAATATTTCATCAAGACAAACATTCTGACCAACTTTCAAGTCAATTGTGCATGAAATGTGACCTCTAGAGTGCCCTAAAGGTATTTCTTTAATTTGACCTAGTGACCTAGATTATGAGCCCAGGTGACCCAATTTTGAACTCATCCTAGATTTCATCAAGACAAACATTTTAAGCAATTTTCAAATCAATTGAATGAAAAATGTGGCCTCTAAAGTGCCCACAAGGTATTTCTTTAATTTGACCTAGTGACCTAATTTAAGACGCCACATGACCCAAAATCAGACTCATGTAGGGTTTATCAAGACAAACATTTGGACCAATTTTTAAATCAATTGAGAAATAAATGTGGCCTCTAGAGTGCCCACAAGGTATTTCTTTATTTTGACCAAGTGACCTAGTTTATGACCCCAAGTGACCCAATTTCAAACTCATGCGATATTTCATCAAGACAAACATTCTGACCAATTTTCAAGTCAGTCAAGCAAGATATGTGGCCTCAAGAGTGACCACAAGGTATTTCTTTAATTTGACCTAGTGACCAAGATTATGACCCAGGTGACCCAATTTTAAACTCATCCTAGATTTTTTCAAGAGATTTTATCAAGACAAGCATTCTGAACAATTTTCAAGTCGATTGAGCAATAAATGTGGCCTCTAGAGTGCCCAAAAGGTATTTCTTTAATTTGACCTAATGACCTAGTTTATGATCCAAGTTGACCCAAATTCGGACTCATGTGAGATTTTATCAATACAAACATTCTGACCAATTTTCAAGTCAATTGAGCAAAAACTTTGGCCTCGAGTGCCCACAAGGTATTTCTTTAATTTGACCTAGTGACCTAGTTTATGATCCCAGGTGACCCAAATCCAAACCCATTTGAGATTTTATCAAGACAAATATTCTTACCAAATTTCAGGTCAACTGAGCAAAAAATGTGGCCTCTAGAGTGCCCACAAGGTATTTCTATAATTTGACCTAGTGACCTAGTTTATGACCCCAGGTGACCCAAATCCAAACCCATTCGAGATTTTATCAAGACAAAAATTCTGACCAAATTTCAGGTCATTTGAGCAATAAATGTGGCCTCTAGAGTGTCTACAAGGTATTTCTTTAATTTGACCAAATGACCTAGTTTATGACCCCAGGTGATCCAATATCAAACTCATTTGATATTTCATCAAGACAAACATTCTGACCAATTTTCAAGTCAATTGAGCAAGAAATGTAGCCTCTAGAGTGCCCTCAAGGTATTTCTTTAATTTGACCTAGTGACCTAGATTATGACCCCAAGTGACGCACCTTTGAACTCATCATAGATTTCCTCAAGAGAAACATTTTGACCAATTTTCAAATCAGTTGAACAATAAATGCGGCCTCTAGAGTGCACACAAGGTATTTCTTTAATTTGACCTAGTGACCTAATTTAAGACCCCACATGACCCAAATTCGGACTCATGTGACATTTTATCAAGACAAACATTCTGGCCAATTTTCAAGTCATTTGAGCCAAAAATGTGGCCTCTAGAGTGCCCACAAGGAATTCCTTTAATTTGAACTAGTGACCTAGTTTATGATCCCAGGTGACCTAAATCCAAACTCATCCGAGATTTTATGAAGACAAACATTCTGACCAAATTTCAGGTCATTTGAGCAATAAATGTGGCCTCTAGAGTGCCCACAAGGTATCTATTTAATTTGACCTAGTGACCTAGTTTATGACCCCAGATGACCCAATTTCAAACTGACTGAACATGTTGTGCTCAGGTGGGCTAACAAACTTAGAACAGGTTCACTACATACCAAGTAACAAAGCTCTATGCCTTCAAGGTTTAGAAAAGAAAAATTTTAAAGTTTTCCTTCTTTGTTCCTATGTTAGAACTTCCGACCCCCGGGGCAGGGCCAGTTTTGACCCAAGGACCATTGTATGAAAAAACTTGGTAGAGGTCCGCTAGGAGATGCTAGGTGCCAAATATCAAAGCTCTACGCCTTCCAGTTTCAGAGAAGAAGAATTTTAAAGTTTTCCTTTTTTGTTCCTATGTTCGAAACTTGTGACCCCCGGGGCGGGGCCAGTTTTGACCCCAGGGACATCATATGAACAAACTTGGTAGAGGTCCACTAGGAGATGCTACATGTCAAACATCAAAGCTCCACGCTTTCCAGTTTCAGAGAAGAAGAACTTTAAAGTTTTCATTCTTTGTTCCTATGTTTGAACTTGTGACCCCAGGGGCGGGACCAGTTTTCACCCCAGGAGCATCATATGAACAAATTTGGTAGAGGTCCACTAGGAGATGCTACATACCAAATATCAAAGCTCTACGCCTTCAAGTTTCAGAGAAGAAGAATTTTAAAGTTTTCTTCTTTGTTCCTACGTTTGAAATTTTTGACCCCCAGGGCGGGGCCAGTTTTGACCCCAGGGACATTATATGAACAAACTTGGTAGAGGTCCACTAGGAGG
The DNA here is from genome assembly GCA_945859785.2 of Tridacna gigas. Lineage (NCBI taxonomy): Eukaryota > Metazoa > Mollusca > Bivalvia > Cardiida > Cardiidae > Tridacna > Tridacna gigas. The sequence continues at coordinate 47,099,558 of OX244043.2, forward strand.
TGCTACATGCCAAATATCAAAGCTCCACGCCTTCCATTTTCAGAGAAGAAGAATTTTAAAGTTTTCATTCTTTGTTCCTATGTTTGAAATTTGTGACCCCCAGGGTGGGGCCAGTTTTGACCCCAGGGATATCATATGAACAAACTTGGTAGAGGTCCGCTAGGAGATGCTACATGCCAAATATCAAAGCTCTACGCCTTCCAGTTTCAGAGAAGAAGCATTTTAAAGTTTTCCTTCTTTGTTCATGTTCGAAACTTGTGACCCCCGGGACGGGGCCAGTTTTGACCCCAGGGTCGTCATATAAACAAACTAGGAGATGCTACATGCCAAATATCAAAGCTCCACGCCTTCCAGTTTCAGAGAAGAAGAACTTTAAAGTTTTCCTTCTTTGTTCCTATGTTCGAAATTTGTGACCCCCGGGGCGGGGCCAGTTTTGACCCCAGGGACATCATATGAACAAACGTGGTAGAGGTCCACTAGGAGACGCTACACGCCAAATATCAAAGCTCCACGCCTTCCATTTTCAGATAAGAAGAATTTTAAAGTTTTCATTCTTTGTTCCTATGTTTGAAACTTGTGACCCCCCGGGGTGGGGCCAGTTTTGATCCCAGGGACATCATATGAACAAACTTGGTAGAGGTCCGCTAGGAGATGCTACATGCCAAATATCAAAGCTCTACGCCTTCCAGTTTCAGAGAAGAAGAATTTTAAAGTTTTCCTTCTTTGTTCCTATGTTTGAAACTTGTGACCCCCGGGGCGGGGCCAGTTTTGACCCCAGGGGCGTCATATGAACAAACTTGGTAGAAGTCCACTAGGAGATGCTACATGCCAAATATCAAAGCTCCACGCCTTCCATTTTCAGAGGAGAAGAATTTTAAAGTTTTCCTTCTTTGTTCCTATGTTCGAAACTTGTGACCCCAGGGGCGGGGTCAGTTTTGACCCCAGGGACGTCATATGGACAAACTTGGTAAAGGTCCACTAGGAAATGCTACATGCCAAATATCAAAGCTCCACGCCTTCCAGTTTCAGAGAAAAACTATTTTAAAGTTTTTATTCTTTGTTCCTATGTTTGAACTTGTGACCCCAGGGGCGGGGCCAGTTTTGGCCCCAGGGACATCATATGAACAAACTTGGTAGAGGTCTACTAGGAGATGCTACATATTAAATATCAAAGCTCTACGCCTTCTAGTTTCAGAAAAGAAGATTTTTAAAGATTTTGCTATTTTTTTCCTTTTGGTTGCCTTGGCAACCAGAGTTATGGGTGGAATTCAATCTCTTGTACAACTTTGGTAGAGCTTTACCTGAGGAACATCCCTGCCAAGTTTCATCAAGATCGGCCCAGTGGTTTAGGAGGAGAAGATGTTTAAAGAAATTGTGGACGACGGACGACGCACGACGCACGACGGACATTGTGCTCAGGGTCCGTATTCACCAACCATTCTTAAGAACATTCTTGGTCTTGTTCTCGAAAATTTTCCAAATTTGAAAGTAACACACCTTCTGATTGGCTAAACCATTTGGTTTAGCCAATCAGAAGTTGTGTTACTTTCAAACTTGGAAAATCTTGAAGAATAAGAATAAGAACGTTCTTAAGAATGGTTGGTGAATACGGACCCAGGTGAGCTAAAAAAGGACTGTTAGCTAAATAAGAATTACAAGTCTATTTACCTATGCACTCCGGTGCAGGTGGGTGGTCTCCGTTTCGCACCATTGCGCATGTCTGACCTACTGAGCATGCAGTCTGAAGATAAAAAGTTGTGATTAGACCTGTTAAACATCTCTTATTATTAGGTAAGATCAAAGCATTGCTAATTTGATACATATATTAGGTTTCTTGGTCACACTATCATACAGTGTAGGTCCAGGCCACAATGTCCCTAAAAGCCCCTATCTCGGTTTAATCGAGTTCCGAATGGGAGATGTATACGAATAAATACTGTCAAAGAATTGCTTTTTAAAAAGCCTAATGTTTCTTGAAGTAGCTACAAACACTAAAAAGTCCAAGAAACAGTAAAATTGCATCCACTTTCCCAAGAAATGATAAAAACCTCCGCCAGAAACAGATATAATGCATTCCCTTTTTTTATTATTATTATTATTTGATGTGCAGCAGAGGTAGGATACCAAATCTGCAATTGGGACTATACTACTTCGACCCGGAAGCATTCCGTACTGGCGTCACACTGTTTGGCCCTTGGTTTGACTCTTCCGCGGTTAGCTCTCCAGGTAAGCACAGTTGCATAACGACAACTGGTGCAATAGATCACGCATTCATGCCTTTTTTTTTGTCTGGGTTTTACCAGTAGTAGGCTTTTAACTCTTGAGCTGCTGATCGCGACCCACTGACCTTTTGCGGACAGTGTAGATAAAGATCAGACTGCACAGAACGTGCAGTCTGATCTTTGATCTACACTGTCCAATACGATATTTTCTTTCCGGTAAAATCAACTTTGAAACCGCAATGGTTGGGCGTTTAGTATTGAGTAGAAATTTGTGTGCCATTTATTCAGCAGCTTAAGTGTTAAAAGCTCAACAGCGTTTTGTCCTCGGAATCAAGTACCTGCCTGTCACGTGACCAGTGCGGCAAGAAGGTATAGAACCAAAATCTTCAATAGGTGAAGATACATGAGAATTAACCCTTAAGCTGCTAAGCGTCACTCATCGACCTTTTGCGGCCAGTGTAGATCAAGATCAGGCTGACCAGAACGTGCAGTCTGACGTTGTATCTACTTTGTCCGATAAGAAGATAGTTTCCCCAAAAATACCTTTGAAATAGGAGAACTTGGGTTTTTACTATCGGCTTGAAAGTTTCATTTCTTTTATTTAGCAGGATACGGGTAAACGTTTATAAACATTGTCAAAGAGTCCTTACCTTACAGACAGGTTCTGGTAGTTGAGAATGACACTGGGGGGAAATCACAAACAAAAACTGAAATGAAAATTGTTTAACCCTTTACCTCATAATCCCAATTTTTAACGACCCTAAGGAAAAGGACTTTTGAAAACATGGTGGGAAAAGGAGAAAATGCTAGTAACCAACCAGCATTTTCTCCTTTTCCCACAATGTTCTCTATCCTTTCAAAGCCAAATTCGGAATTCGTGCAGCATTTGTCGTCTGTGAGTGCTTTCAATTCGGACACATCCAAAATGTTGTCGTTTGGTAGAGAGTTAAGGGATTAGAACATGAACCAATATGGGGCAAAAAAAAATGGGACAAAGGAATGTCAGCAATGCCCTTAAAATATCAGACACTTCCGGTATATAATCTGATAGCGTGTTCTGTACAATCTGATCTTGATCCACAGTGTTAAAAAATCAACTGACTGCACCTGCTGAAGCCAAAGGTTTCCTAAAAATAAATAAGGAAAATGTTATCTTAGCAAAAACCATTTGAAAAAAAAATGGATGTTCATAGATCTCTCTCTCTCACTCTCTGTGTCTCTCTCTCTGTCTGTCTGTCTCCTTCTCTCTCTCTCTCTCTGTAGCCCACATTTTTCAACAGACGGACAGTATTTATTTTGTTAGCAGGACTGTTAGGGTTATCAAGTTAAAAATTAAAAGTTGGTGGCTTTTCCTAAATTAATATACAGCGTTCACTTTTATCTCTGAAATTGGAGGGTTAATTAATGTGTGTATTGTTTTAATTTTCCCCTTCACGTTCCCGTCACATATACATGTATATACTGGTAATTAATGTAATGTATAATGCACGTTTCTGCTCGGAAGACGGTCGGATTTGCAAAAGTTGTTACAAAAAGGGTAAATTCAAATTCTTAAAAACATTAAAGCTACTCACCACCACAAGCAACAGCAAATTCCCCATCTCTACATCCGTTTTTTTTAGCTTCCTTGTGAAAATTATAGATAAATAAAAACGTTATACCGCAAATAACTGTTACCGTAGTCGACGTTAAAAATAGTAACAAGCGTTTACCGATATTTACGTCAATACATGCCGTCGTCATTGATCAATCATCACGTGACAATCGGCGGTCAAAGGGTTGTTCAAAATGTAGACCGAAATTCTTTGATCTTTTTTTTTTTAACACAATTAGAAATAAACCAGTAACACTACAGAAAAAGAAGAAACTTTTAATGACTTTTATAAACACCATTTTACTCATCGAAACGACGTCTTTCTCTGGACTGTTTTTGAAGCATACTAATAAAAAAAGAGAAATTTCTTCCCCGCAGAATACCATAAAACTAGCAGGCTAAAGCTCAGGTAATAAATGGGGACTTTCAGACGGAAATTTTTGTACAACATCAGGCACTGTTATAGATCTATCTATCTGTCTGTCTGTCTGTCTGTCTGTTGAAACCATAAATGGCTTGTCGTGTATTCGTTCGATTATTTCTCTTGCTCTTTCTTTCGAAGTTTCGTTCAACGAAAAACCATTCATTCATTCATTCAATCTATCCATCAAACAATCGGCTATAAATCAAGAAGTGAATTAATTAATTGGTCATCAAAACGTCCAAGGGATATCGATCATATAATTACAAGTGAAAGTGTTGCCGTATGTTGATTGGTCCCGACACGGTCACATGGTATGTGATAAACTCTGACATCGACTCTTTGGTTTGCTCATATTACGTAAATACTTACGTTGGAATTTACTTGGATACGAAATGAAGTGACGTCATACGCAAATGGGTACAGTCAGAGAGAATTTTTTGTGCTCAAAACTTGGCGGTGCTCGGGCAAAAAAAAAGGGGGGGGGTCAATGCATCTCCGTGATGCACCATACCAAGCAAGTCATCACAGTACCATAGCTACATAAAATCCATTTAGTCTAACGACCTTCTGAATCTGGGGGTAGAATGGTCCTTGGACATTCAGAAAATTTACAAATAGCAAAAGGTTTCGGCCCATGTCAGCCTGCGCGGATTGCGCAGGCTGACATGGATCGATACTTTTTGCAGATGCATTGAACCCCCTTTTCACAGGGCATGACCCGTATCGTTGATCTTGATTTTTAATGATATTCGACATGACTGAATGTTGTTTTATAAGTGACAGACAAAATATGATCGGATTCCTTCTTAGGGGAAATGCAAAGAAGTGAAATATCCTCGAAAAAATATAAAAAAAAAATTCCTTACCAAACAACAAAATTTTTTACCTGTCCATATTTAAATCATTTACAAAAGACAAATTAAGAATTAAGTGTTGGCCAACGATCGTTCAAACAAAAAAAAACTTTCGTTACAGTGTCGAAAAGCATAAAACGCGTATTGGATAGGTGTCTTAGTTGTCAAATATAATTCATGATTGGTTTCCTTCATACCGTCCAACAGCAGTTCAGTTACTAACATGAGCAATTTTATCTGCTGCTACTGTATTATTCCAATTGCCTTTTAAGCCATTACTTTAGATTTACCGAACTATTCGATATAAAACAAACGTTCGGATGATCACGTACAGATACATTCTGCAAAATCCCCTGACTTATTTAAAACGATTGCTTGTTACGTTTCAGCGATTTCAACTTAATTCATTTATTTTTTAAAAGCATGCATCTATACGGAAAGGTCAAGTCTATTCATCGTTTATATGTTGTTGTTTTCAAGGTGTCACACCGGTTACTTTGTAACACTGAAATAGAATGAAAATTACTCTCTTCGACCCTTCGCTGCTCCTTCTCTGACAGTGCTGGAGCTTTGCTGTTTACTCCCCTGTACTCTTTAACACACAATCCCGATTTTTTCACGACCACGAGAAAGTAAGCTTTTGAAAACATTGTAGGAAAAGGAGAAAATACTGGAAACCAGCATTTTCTCCTTTTCCCACAATGTTTTCTAACATTTCACAGACAAATACGAATACATGTGCAACATTTACCATGTCGTCTGCAAATTTTTTCTCAATTTGAACCAGTCAATAATTCTGTCGTGTGGTAAAGAGTTAAATTTCTGTCGAGCGGCGTTTACAAAAAGGTAGACATTGGCATCGTGAGCAATTTAGCCTGTCATCTCGTTATCTTCCTCTAGATTGTATTTTTCAAATACATACCTATCTGATCTGAGCATTCTGGGTACAGTACCGGACTACTTTTCAAGATGGTTCCGAGTCTATGCAGCGAATTTCAAAATAAAACATACGTTTACTCTAAACAACGCTAGCTGGTGCTGTTCATCCAGCCACGGCTAGCCAGTATACAACCTGTGCACCAGGCATTTATAGGCCTGGAAAATAGCCGTAGTACATGTCTAAAAAAAACCTGTACAATTGTCGGTTTTCCCTAAATCTGTATTTAGAAATGTACACATAGATTTGTAGTAAGAATTATATTTTTTAAAAATCATTTTAGAGTCAATAATTCAATTTTTATTATGATTAAACTCTTTAGAAATTCGGAGCGAAAAATAGGCCTGATTTCTCCACAGACGTATAGTTCATAGCCATTTTCCAGTTGCTACTTTTTAGCGGCAGTGTCTGGGTTATTTGCAGCTCGTATTAATATTTATCCTGTACAGAATAGTAATGCGTCACAGTGGACCGGTCAATCTTCGAAGAATATGACATATGCAGAAAATACCTTTCATCTCTTTAGATAAAACAGTGTAGTGGAAGTGCTTGATATCAAATGTTCAAGTCGGACTACTTTTGAAGCATTCTTATCTGGTTTTATACCTAAAGTGACAGGAAGTGATGTTGGGTATTTTCAGACAGCACGAAAAAGCATTTTTTACCTTTACAGTTCTACTAAAGTTGCTGTGTCTCACAACTTACAGGACAGTGTGGATCAAAGATCAGACTGCACGTTCTGTGCAGTCTGAAATTGATCTTTACTGGCCGCAATTGTATTCAAATATGACCTACATAGAAGAAATTTGGTCGATAATTCTCTTTGCCAATGTGGACAGGTGGAAACAGTTGATCACTTCTTAATTCACTGTCGTCGTTACCAACAAATTCGTATCGATACTTTTTCCAACATCCCTTGTCCATTAACTACAAATAATCTACTCTTTGGGAACGATCGTTTAACAATAGATGAAAACAAACAAATATTTGCTGAGGTCCATCGTTTCATCTTAGCAACCAAAAGGTTTTCTACTTAAGGAAGGGCTTCCCCCCTTTTTTTTCTGAGGATTGAATAGCCAGCACAGCGACTGTAATGGTAGACCACAAAAGTGAGTGTAACCTTACAAAAAACTAAATGTTCATTCATGGGTAAAACAAAAAGATATCCCTACCTACGACACCTTATACAACGGTTAAAACTTTTTTTGTAAATATCATTGGGAAAGGAATTAATATAAGCCACAAGCTTGTTTTCCGATCCCATCTTATTTGTTCATGTGAAATGGTACTGTGAACGAAAATTTTTGAAATAAAAATAAAGTTTAAACTAAATTTGTCAAAGGCATAAAATTGTGGAACAGTAATTAGTGTAACAGCCAAGTCGTTCGAATGTTCTTGTATGCCTCCCTTCTGCAGCATGTAATTGTACTTTTTGGCAAGCCATTTTCTATGCTCTGATGCTGATGAGCAGCGCATAATACATAGACTTATACATGTACATTGTTGCCTTGGCATAATTGAATCAAAGCGTTGAAAGCACTGGTGTGGCATTTGTCATGGAGCCACTGTGTGGAATTAGTACATTGAGAAATAAACAATAGAGCTAGTTTCAAAATGTTTGCTTAAAAGTCAACCTGCTATATAGTCATACACAATCAAATAGAGTAGCGTGCAATCCTGGGACGAACAAGTCCGGGCGAACAAGCCCAGGGACGGATTAGCCCAAAAACGAACTGGTTTTCGGACGAACAAGTAGCGAATCGGGCGGTCAGGAGACAAAGATTGTTTGTATTATCACGCCAATAAAAAGCCATAGCGGATCGTGCTATTTTCGATTTAAAAAAGTATTTCCACGATCGATGGCCTAATCCAATTTATTTTAACACACCATTTTCAATCAATACCTG